>CM060472.1:0-672500 GCA_030544235.1 Lepturacanthus savala | reverse complement strand
ATACTGTAGGTGGTCCGATGGGGGGGCCATGACCGGCCTGTGATTTGTCTCTGTCAGATGAAGGAAAGGACTTTCTCCTTCAGATAATCCAGAAATTGAACACCAGGGCCGAAGGTAAGGATGGTTGTGTGTGGGTATTTGAAAATACACCACTCAATGTGTCACCCTGCACGTGTGTGATTTATAGATTAGATGGAATGGAACTCTGGTGCTTTCTGATGAGACTAACTTTGTTTTCTCATCATCATGACTTCAGCATGTTCTGAAAAACATGATAAGAAAGAAGAAACAATATAGTTCAGGCTGTACGAAAACATTTTTTATATATACTTTATTAATCCCAAGATAGGAAATTACATTTTATCGGCTTTTGACCCATCCCCTGAGAGATCGGTGGGCCGCAGCAGTGTTTTTACAGTCTTACCCCGTGCTAGGACAGACACTCTATCACTATGCCACTGAGCTGGTTTTAAATATGTCAAGTATGTTAATATTTGTATGCTTCTTCTGGCTTGTCAATTCATCAGTTTATTTTTTTTTCCCCAAAATCGTATCCCTCTAAGGATATCATATAGCCACAAACCCATTTAATGCCTACTACACACACAGCACATCACCAGTTATAATGCAGTGTATTCAAAAGAAGTGGGGCCATAAGAGAACCAATGGCAGGGTTTAAATTCGCTATTAATTTTGTTTAAAATTTGTATGGAAGCCTTTTCCATGGACATCTTCACAGAGAGGAGCCTCAACAATTTTCTCCTCAAATATTGGTTGATATTTAATAATAGAAAACATTTAAAATGTGTATGTTGCTATTAGAAAATACTGTAGCATCGTGGAATTGCTGCAGTCTGGCATATTGTTACCATTGAGTGTATAGTTATAGGCCAACATTATTCAAAAACAGATTGTAAACTTTCCACATCCATGTAGAATAATATATTTATATTTTTAGATCCTTCAATTTGACAGATATACATTTCAATGTCAGTTGTAGTAAGATTATTAGCAATTATCAGAATCAGCTTGATGGTGATGCTTTTTTTTTTTTTACCTGTCTGCTCATTTTTATGTCAATGTACACACAATAGTAATGCACTTGGAGAGTCCTTCCCACATTGTATTTCATAGCCACATTTTTAAAATACAATGCTTATTGCAATGTTATTACACCATATATACAATGTTATGACAATTTATGCTACTTTAAAATTGTTTTGAGTATTTTACTGTGGTGTAGTTACACTGTGTGTGTTGCATATGGCAATGAAGCCTAAAAGCAATTTTTTTTTTTTTTTTTTTTTTTTTTTACAAATTACATTTCCTCTAATTATTTGGTCTATTGTAAGACAAAAAAACATGCTAAACATTTTTTATCTGTGTACTGTAAAGGGTTATATTCTGTAAAGTTTTGGACGTGATTTCTAATTGGAGGGAATAGAAAGCCACATCATGTGGTGTAGTGGTCATTGAATGTGGGGATGCAAACTTTTGACTGGTAGTATGGATGAGTGTTATATTAAATATAAATATTTTTGTAAAATATGCTGACAACAGTGTCAGTGCACCACCTATCAGTCAATCAGCTCATTTGCTTAGATCCATAAGTTCAAAAATTTTTAAATTATCCAGACCTATAAATAGATAAAATTTGGAATAGATACTGATGTCCCCCTCAGGAGGACGTATGACTTGATCCATTAACTCTTCAATTGGCGCTACCAACATTTCAATGTCTCCATTATGTTTATAATTATATACCTGCAAATCACCTTCTGCATATGTACTCTATGTTTAGCACTAATGAGAAAACGTCAGTAATTTAACAAGGTAAAGAGAGATGAAACTTGTACCTTTTGAAGTAATGTGCTTTTTTTACAATTCAATTAAATCCTGTGAATACAAAACTATTATATCTAACTTTAAAGCAGGAAAAAAGTGCAATTAGAGTACAGCACACGTGAGTGAAAAGAGCAGTAAAACTGTAAGGAGGAGGTGGCAGAGAGGAGGTAGGAATGGATGGGGGAGGCAGAAGGGAGTTTTGTACCAAGGAACGCTATCATAATTGTCACATTTGATCAGGCAGGAACTATAGTTCGCTTCATGGATCATTGCTTTCTTTCCCCCAACTCTCACCCCACCGTGGATTCAGCAGGCTGAGCATGAGACACCTGCACATACAATAAATGGGTGAATATGCATCCCAAAGTATGTTTGCAATCATGTTTTAAAATGACACACAAGAGCATACATATGCAGGCGGATGTTTAAACATGTTCGGACAAGGATGTACAAGCGCATTAAAGATGGAGGAAATTGCATTGGCAGCAACTTGGCACCTAACAAATAATCAAGAATCTTTTGTACTTCTTGATTTAAATATAAATATATAAGCAGCGAATAGATACATTAACATAGTTAAGGGAGGATCATCACAGTGCATGTGAATGGTAAAGAGTTGCAGTGAAAACACATTGGTGTCTTAATTTGACTGAAGTTAGCGCACTGTCAAACTTCATTGAGTTTTTTGTGATTGAACAGAAAAATAAGAGATGAATCCTAAAGTTAAAAGTGTGGTCATACACACACGTCGGATGTTGATTATTAATGAGGACACATGGACTGCAGGAACAATTTTGACTCAGGAGGTAACATGACAGCATGTTACCTCCTGGGTCAAAATTGTTCCTGCAGTCCTCACTTTTTTCCTCATTCATGGAACCAAATCAAACGCACCATTGTTCAGGAGCCATTTAGCCTGAGATAAAAATCAATCAAACTGAGGGTAAATGTAATTTTCCAACAAGGAAGGTGAAAAGAAAAATATATATATATGTTACATGTGCTTTTTAAGTTCATGTAGGGCTGGGAGATATTAAAAAAATCGGAGAAAAATGTGTTTATTATTGAGGTTGTACAAAAAAGATTACAAGGACTATATGCACGCATTTGTTTTAAAAGCTAAAACTAAGGAACTTTTTTTTTCATAGGGTCTTGTAACACTTAATTTCTTAAACAATTACACCAAAATTCAACCCAAGTTTCTATTGTTTTAACAAAAACACATGAGGAGAGCAGCGTTACAAGAATATATCCTGTACACAGCACCTATAAATACGCAGGCACACACACAGTGTGACACCCAAGCGGTAATTCTCACACTCTGATTTCCTCCTTGATGTTGTAATACGGCTTTGAAGATTTCCTCCGCTTCTTTCGCATTCCTTTCTATAGTGTCTCTACAGGAGCACTCCCTCTGGCCACAGCAGATGTGTGTTAATCAGGTCAAGGGGCTCCATTGACTTGTGCTGATGTGCACATACAGCGTGTATGATATGTGGTTGCGTGAACAATACAAAGCTTGACATGGCTACTCCCTGAAGCATGGCAAGGCCAGGGGTGCAGGTCAACTCTGGTGCTGTAAAAATGTCACAGGGACATGTAGATATCTGAATGTTATGAAAGCTATGACAATGTCAGTCAATGGTTGCATAAATGCACCATAATCCCATTTTATCTATATATATATGTATATATATACTCAATTATATACTGAAATACTGATATACTGCTTTCGTTCTTTGCTTCAAAATGTCTTAAATACAAAGGGAGTGGACTATGACTGTATAATTGTGACATCATAATGTCACAGAAGTCCTGACAGCTCATTTTAAGGCACAACTTCTAAATGCAGGCTATTTCTCTATGGTTGAGCACTTTCAAACATGGATCAGTATTTAAATAACACTTAGAGCTTCTTATATAATAATAAAAAAAAACTATTTAAAGCTCACTTTCTATAATATAGGACCTTTAAAGCTGAGATGCAATTTATGTGTAAGAGAATTTTCATTTCTGAAATGCAGCAACGACCTTGGAATACTGATTTCTAATAGCTATTTTTAAAAAGCTTATTTTTTGGGGGTTTTTTTTTGTTTTGTTTTTTTTTATCCACCCAAAAGTGGTGCAGAATTTCTGTTTAAATAAGATGGAATCACATAAATATCTTATAAGATGCTCTCCATTTCTGCACTGTCCAGAAACTGGCTCACAGTGTGTGTGTGTATGTGTGTGTGTGTGTGTGTGTGTGTGTGTGTGTGTGTGTGTGTGTGTGTGTGTCGAAGTATATGTATGATGTATCTGAAATGAGTCCACTTGGCTCCAAATCACCTTTTATGTCTCTCTGAGATACTGATGGAGCTCTCTGTGGTGCTGAAATCTTCCAAGGAGTTTGTGTGTGTGTGTGTGTGTGTGTGTGTGTGTGTGTGTGTGTGCGCGCTTTTTTACTGCATGTTTCACTTAAGGCTTTGATGAACTCTCCATGGTACTGAAATCCCAGCAAACTTTTGCATACTTCTATGCATCTATATTCCTTCCTATCGTCTTGACTTTCATTGTGCCACTATTGTGACTTTTACTTTTGCAAATATTTGAATATTTACAGCCACTGCATCATTGTCGGCCAGAATAAAGTATAAACAGGCAGGATGAGCAAATACATTTATTTAAAAAAGCCTAATAATATCATCATAACTCGTGTAGTTGCTTCCCTAGAGAAGAGAAGCCAAACCTCCCTCATTGTCCAACACAGAGAGAAGTTTATTGGCCTGACAATGTGAGTATTCTGTCTCTGCCAATGATCTCGCAAAAAAAAAAACAAAAACAGACTGTTTTTGAAAAATGTAACTTGTTTTAATTGTCCTTAAACATGTTTTCTATTAAAATAGCCCACCTAATCAGAAAGCAGTTATTCACAGGAGGTGATAAATAAAAAAAAAAGATATTCCAATCACTCAGTAAGTGAATTACAGGGGGTTAAAAAATGCAGGATTTTTCATCTATATACACAGCCTGAATCTAAGAATTGCACCCATGATGGCATATTCTAATGCTAATAAATGAGTATGATTATCCCAGTCACAGACAGTCAACCTTTTTGATCTGCTTTGTGCTTTCATTTGGTCCAATTTCAGCAGCTGCATATTTGATTCTCTGCAGACAATTCTCAGCAGAGATATTCCTCAAAAGTGGAATATTGAGGGGAAAAAAATAATGTTCTTTGATGACCATATAAAGATGTTTCGCATATAAACATACATATGCAACCTGATTTACATGCATTTGTAAGAGTAGAGAATGTTGTTTTATTTTAAAGGCAAATGTATGAACTGGCAGTGCTGGCATGTTTCCTGCAATCTGGGCACTGACACACTGTAATCTGGCAGCCACAGTCTCATGATAGCTTCTATTTTCTCAGTGTCATCTGCTGCTGTGTTCAGTGAGCCCAATTTTCAAAGAAAACGGCGTTGTAAAAAGTAGGCTACCACAGTCCATTTTTGCCTCAAGCGATGCAGACTTCATCTTCACACTGCATCGCCGTTGAGCTGAGGACCAATTTTTTGGATGGTTTGTTTAGGTAAGAATAATAATAATAATAAAGTCTGCAGAAAACAAGATTTTCATCTTCTGTGATGAGGTCACAGTCTTAGTTCAAATGCAGAGTGTAGAAAGCAGAGAATAAAAAAAGTAATTTAATAAGTTTGATTAAGCCCACAGATACGTAATTGGCTCCAGAAAGTGTTGAGACTTAAAAAAATGGATGATGGATGAATCTATGGATGGCTGATAATCTGTCTACTTTAGAAGAGTTGCATTGCTATAGCTCTGCCCATCAGGCCCTCGAAAAGAAATACTGGAGCTGAATAATGTCCCAATGCCATGAAATGTATACAAGGTCTCCTACATCTAATCTCACCAAATATTGTGTGACATCCCTGTGATCTAAGTAGGAAAATAGCTAAGTAGGAAAATAGGTTTTTTCTTTTACAAATGTGTGTAGTTTATATACTGGATATCCCAGCCATGAAAACATTAAAGGTCTCATATTGCAGTATAATGTTTAAATGATGGTGTTCAGCATTGACAGGAAGTGTGGCAGCAGTGGTGATGAAGCGCTCAAGCTGCTGTTAAGATAAGCTCAGCTGGTGACTCTTTAATAGTTTAAAATACAGACTTTCAGTTTTTTTACCCTGGAGCTGGATTATCTGCAGATGCCTCCCATGATTCATTCAATTAGAATTTTATAATTATCAATTTTGAAAAATTAACAAAAAAAATAATTTAAAAAATGTACTTAAGTAAAATTACAAAAAGTATTATTATAAAATTGTACTTAAACTATTGAATGCAAAAGTACTCATTATACAGAATTTCTTCATATTATTATGTTACAGTATATATATATATATATATATATATATATATATATATATATATATATATATATATATATATATATATATATATATCAATTTGGAGCAAAAGGGCAACTTTCGGTGCTGAGTAATGAGCACAGTAGAAAAGTGCCAAAAACTGCAATTCCTTGAATGGCCATATGAGACTGGTCATAATATAATAGTGGGTGATTTACCATATAGCCCCATGTTAAAATATGAAACATTACAGCCTAAAACAACATGTTTACAGCTGAATGCAAAGAAAGAAAGATTTTGGTCTATATAGATAATTTCACTATTCATGAAAATGATGGGGAGGGGGAATTTTTTCCGAACCTATCCGTTTACATTTTATTGAGGCTAGTATTGTATTGAGGAAATTCAGCAAAAATCTTCATAATTAAGGGTGTATCCTGTTTGAATGACAGCTAGCTGGCAGGTCTCTGATGGGCTCAATGGTAACAGCTCTTAGTCAGTGAACTTCGCCTGTTTCTGCCTTTTGGATCATTTGATGTACATATCAGACAAACATTTGCTGCTGATTGTACCAATTGAGGGAAGAAGGGCTCTCTGCTCTGCTGTTATCAAGTTAGGTGACACCATGGAACAGTTGCCTTACAGCAAGAAGGTTGCAGTTTCAAGACCATGAGCTGAGACCTTTCTGTGTGGAGTTTGCATGTTCTCCATGTGTCTGCATGGGTTTTCTCCACATTGTGGGTTTCCTCCCACAGTCCAAAAACATGCTGAGGTTAATTGGATAGAAGTGAGTGTGTGAGTGAATGGTGTGCCCCACGACGGGCTGGCGACCTTCTGAGGTGTACCCCTGCCTCTAACCGGTAATGCGCTGGGATTGGCTCCAGCAGACCCCTGTGACCCTAATGGTCTTGAACCTGCAACCTTCTTGCAGTGAGACAACAGCGCTACTCACTTCTCACCATGTTGCCCCAGAGATTTGAATGTGAAATCTAGTTTCCAGCCAGTATTAAAAACAGAAGTAGTGCATACAAATTTATTTAAATGTAAAAAAACAGAAACACTGAGCCACCCAACATATTTGGTGAAGCTGCTGATCTCCCCCATATCACCACTGCCACAGTTGATGAAGAGGACATTAAGTGCATTAAAATATGTGTCTAAAACTAAGAAAACCTAAGACTGAACTTAGAGGTTTTGCTGTGCAGCAGGTGGAGGTGGATCACACATAATAAAGATAATAATCTTACACAGTTATGTGATCTTGTGGAATTCTATAAGTGTCAAACCATAAATATGAAGTGACATCAAATAAGTGAATTGTAACGTTAAATGAAGTTATGTACAAATATAAATTTTGTTTCATTTTTTCATACATTTCTTCTTGACGAAATCTAATGTTAACGTTAATGTTGAAAATTAACAATAAGAATTTTAATGTTATATTTTGAAAACATTGAAGCCTCTTTAAGCTTATGTCTGAATAATAGATCAGTCATTATTACAAGTTGTTGTACTTTCACGTTTAAAACTTACATAATTAAGACCAGTTCCTGACCCTCCTGGTTTACTTCTGCATTATGCAACCCATAGACACTACGTAGTGGAGAAACCCCCTATGATGCTTTTTTCTCTTTTAAAGACAGTTAGAATATTAAAACATCAGTCAGTCAGTCATTTTCTATACCCGTTTATTCCTCATTAGGGTCACAGGGGTCTGCTGGAGCCAATCCCAGCACACCCCAGTCGCCAGCCTATTGTGGGGCGTACACACACCATTCACTCACACCTATGGGCAATTTAGAGTCTCCAATTAACCTCAGCGTGTTTTAGGACTGTGGGAGGAAGCTGGGGAACCCAGAGAAAAGCCTCACACATGGGGAGAACATGAAAGCTCTGCACAGAAAGGTCCCCAGACCAAGGTCTTGAACCTACGACCTTCTTGCTGTGAAGCAACAGTGCTACCCACTCATAAAGTAGCAGAAAAGAAAGTATTTCCTTTTCTAATGTAGTGGAAAGGAAGTATGAAGTAATCTAGTACACTTTTGTGAATTATTCCAATATCTATCTAAGACATTAAATCAATGCATTAGATGATGTAGAAGATGTAAATATAGTTAAAAAAAAATTGTTGACAAGATTTTGTTAGAACACTGAAGCTTCAGTGTCCCACATTATCCAATGTCCCAATTACCTAAATTCACTGTAGCATCAAATGTAAAGTATAAAAATACTCATGTAAAGTAAAAGTACCTCAAAACGGTAGTTAAGTAGAGTACATGAGTAAATGTTACCTTCCACCACTGCCCATGGGACAGCTGCATCAAGGGGTTGTGGAATTGCTTGTGGAAATTATCCCGGTTACATTCATTTACATTATCTATCTATTTTTAAATATTATGTCACATTATGTCAAATACCTAATTAAGTATTCACATTAAAATACGGGCCATTTTCACATTTAAATCAGTTATTTAAAGATGTGTAAATGCATTGCTAATTTATTTACATATTTAGTTTCTGTTTTTTTAATTTAATGTATTTGCCTCTTTCAATTAAGAGTAACGCTCGTCTCTCCAAAGTGAGAGAAGCTTCGTTTAAAAAAAAAAAAAAAAAATCACACTTTAAAATTCCCCAAAAATTACTATTTCGCAAACTGCGCCCGCTGACGTCACTACTTTGCGATGGGTAGGAAGAGCGGAAGGTGGAGGGGGGGGGGGGTCCGCTGTGAACGCGCTCGATGTTACCCGGCGGAGGGGAGGGGGGGGGGGGGGGGGGGCAGCGAGCGAGCGAGCGAGCGCACGCGCATCTCCTTCCTCCGCTCGTGAAGCCGACTGCAGGGGAGCCAGATGCCCGACCGCGAGCCTCTTCGCCTGAGGATCCCAAATGCCAGAGCAGGCGAAGATACGCACACACGACGCGTTTTTTGTTTTTTTTTTTTTTTTTGGTTGTTTTTTTTTTTTTTTTTTTAACCCTCCGACAGGGAGTATGAGATAAAACGGGGCAGCGCGCGGCGTAAACACTGTTTTATTTTTTTTTCTAAATATATATATCTATATCTATATATATATATATATATATTCCTCTTGTATTCTGTCTCGCGCTCTCTCTTCAAATGAAGAGCTTCCTTAGACTTGGAGTACCGGGCATCAGTCGGAAAAAAAAACGTTCTCCTGCTCTGCTGCTGCTGCGGCGCTGCTGCTGCTGCTGCTGCTTGTGAGCGCGTGCTCCTTCTCCCCTCGCTTTGGAATATACAGCGCGCCTATATGAGCAAAACCATGGAGATTATATGACGTGGATTTATTTTTCTAAACAAACCTGGACATCTACAAGAAAAGAAGAAGAAGAAGAAAAACGACTCTCTCTCTCTCTCTCTCTCTCTCTCTCTTTTTAGCATTGCGTTTTCCGTGTGTTTCTTCTTTCGTTTGACCTATGGCTACTTTATGATTTCACGTCCTTATCGACCCTTTCTTCTTTTTCATTTCCCTTTATTCATCCCTTTATTATTATTATTATTTTTTTTACTCGTGTCCGTTTGTATTTATTTATTTTATTATTATTGTTATTATTTTGGTCCGTTATTTCGGGAAGGCGCAGAAGTACTGGGATGCCTCGCCGAGAACATTTGTGGGGAGAAGAAGAAGAAATGCGGAGCACGCAGCGAGGATGAATGAATGATAGTCTCCCCCCCCCCCCCTTCTTCTCTCCTGATCTGAGACGTGCCATGGATGGGAAACTTAATTTGTATCCACGAGACCGATCGGGGAATAGCCGCCACATCAAATAACTACTGCTGACAGCGATCAGGTAAACGTCTTCCATCTATTCAACTCAACATCTATTTAAAAATAAATAAATAAATACATGAATAAAACGCTTCTTTCCGCCATGTACCTACTTCTGATCGCTATTTCAGCTGTTTATTGTAATTCCGACGTCCTACAAAGATTGCTGTGTAGTCCAGTCCGCCTTTTTAATGACGCATTGGAGTCATGGAGAGAAAACTGAGGCTGTTTCACTTAAACCTGAATCGGCAATTTATCCGCGGGTAGGGGGGGGGGGGGGGTCTGTGAACCGAACGGAAGCACCGAAGGGGGGGGGGGATAAAAACAAACACACAAAAACAAATCGTTTGAGCGGGTAAATTGCAGCTCGTTATTTGAGCGCAGGTGGGCAGCTGTAACCTCTCGGATGCCGGATCTCCCCCCCCTCACAGAGAAGCTGTGAGCGCTGGCAGACCTGTAACTTTGCGCAGTGGCCAAAAAAGACGCATGAATACACGCGCGCGCTCGTGAAGTCCACTTCTCTCTCTTCTCTTTTTTTTTTGGCGGGGGGTTGGGGGGGGGGGGGTTCCGCGATGCCATTTTGAGTTTAGAATAACACGAATTAATCAGTAACCCCTCGGTGGCTGCCTGAGACTACGAGGAGGACTCCTCAGTGGCCTGGTTCGTGTACCATCAGGTTAGAGGGGCCGGTGCCCGCACCACCACCACCACCACCAGCAGCAGCAGTGCGCACCGGGTGAGTGGGTGCTTCTTCTTCTCCCCCACTGAATGCTAAAGAGTCAGGATGTACCGAAGACGGCATTGAGCGGCGCACCGGGGGAATGCAAAAAAAAAAAGGAAATGGAGAGCGAGGGGGGGGAGGGCAGTTGGGGGGTGCTGGGCGACTCACGTCCCTGCCGGCATCACACCACCACGCGCAACAGAAATAAGAAAAAGAAAAGCTTTTTCGAAAAAAAACACTACCCGATCACGCACGGGCACCGCTCCACGACGGTGGCCTGCGTCTTGCCGCAGTGGCGCTTTTTCTCGTTACCTATGTTATTATCAGTAACATGATAAGTGTATGGAGGTGTTTCCCCCCCTCTTTTCCTAGGGAAACTGTTCCTCAAACACCCCCCCCCCCCCTTTCTTTTTTGTAGCGAGCAGGTGGCTCCGGTGACGCTGAGTTGGAATGACAACCGGGACGCGACAACGGGAGAGCAAAAAGCCTCCAAATAGCCTCCGAGCCATGCTCTCTCTCTCTATCTATCTTTCTTTTTCGCTCTCTCTGTGTCTACCTCTGTTCTACCCATCTGTTGAACATGCACCGTGCGCGCTAACCTCTCCAAACGCACCTCAAAAAAAAAAACCCTCCCGTCTCTTCTCCCCAGAATCTTCTGAAATAATAGAATGTTACACACACATTACAACGTCGTTCTCGCATTTGTTTGGTTTTATTTACCATAAGAAGTCATCATGTGGCGCGTCTCCATGATCCAATGATTTCAGTCTGCTTGGGTGAAAGTGCGGCATTTTAACTGGGACCCGTAACCTTCTTTGGCACAGTTGGTTAATAGGTCAGTACTATTATTCACTGAAAAGCAAGTCTAGAAATATAAGTTTGACTTTTTCCATCTCTCTCTCTCTCTCTCTCTCTCTCTCTCTCTCTCTCTCTCTCTCTCTCTCTCTCACTATCTGTGTGTGTGTGTGTGTGTTTCTGTGAGCAGTGAATATAACCATAACCTCGCCTATTTTTTTTAACGCAGTGAATAACCTCGTTTGTTTTATTTCTCGGGGCTGCTGTCGGAACTAATGGAGCCAGCAGGGCCATGTCCCCTTTTAGTAGAGATGAGCAACCCACGGATTATAGCTGATGGTTTGAATGTGAGAGAAGGCTCCTTTTTATTTCATTTTTTTCTTCCTCCCCCTCCTCCTTTTTAACCATGCTAGGTAGAGAATAAAGGGTGATCTGGGGCATCGGGTTCACGTAAAAGATGTCACAAGTCTGTACTGCATCCAGTGAAGACACCTTTATATGATACCTGTGTTAGCTTCCAAATATAGTCTAATTTATGACTTGGGAAAAAAAAAAACATAATGCTTCTTTTCTTTGCTCAAATCAACACAATCTAATCTGCTTCCAAGAGAAGCAGAAACCAACTAAACAGGTCTGATATAAAGACAGTAAACTCAATACATACTTTTCTTAACAACAGCAGTACAATTATCTGTGGGAGCCCAGTTTCAGCACCATGGATAGCGACAAAATGTCTTCAAACAATATCTGGCTTGTTCTCCATTATGTAGAGCTGCATCTGAAGAAACAACTGTTGCTAGTGTGCAAATAATGCATTGAAACAGTCCAAACTTGAAGTCTGTTTCATTCTGCACATCTAGCTATATATATATATATATATATATATATATATATATATATATATATATATATATATATATATATATATATATATATATATATATATATATATATATATATATATATATATATATTTAAAAGAAGGAATTCTGTTCACTCTGTTGATAAGACTTCTCCTAATGTTAATTGCACTAAATCACCAAAGACAATGCACCAATAACAGTGATTGAAGTGTTAATTGCCCTGCTTTTAACAAATGTGCATGCATGCCACTACCACCACCAATCTGAGAAGTAATGTAATTTGGAATGAGTAAAAACAAAAAGCTTTATACAAAATACCGACAAAGACTCATTCGATTTTTTTATCACGTTCTGTCTGGTCAAAAGTGAGCGGTATGATTTTATCAGTAAAATAAACCTGCTCTGCTGCTTTTGTTTTTTTTCTTTCTTTTTTTTTGTCTGTTTTGTCTGGAGCGAGTCGTCCTTAGAGATTCTCTAAAGAGCCTCAGAGCTCCTCCAGGAGGAGGCCTTGCTTATGTGGGGCTTCTCCCGGTTCCAAGCTTGGATCAGAAATGAGATCACATAATACTACGAAATGACTGAAATGACAGCAACTATAATTGTAGGAAGTGTCCCCTCCCCCATTACAGTTGTTATCTTGTTCATTGAATGACACAGACAGCTCATCAGTGTGGCATTGAGTCATATTGTGTTGGATATAATATTTTGTTCAATCCGGTGTAATTGAATGTAATGTTCGGTTCCCACAAAGGGAAAAGCAGGATAACTGAGAGAATTGTTATCTGGTTGAGAACAAGTTTTGTGGATGTGTTCATGTTTTTATATTCTGTCATATTTTTTTCGGTCTGTAAAAGCCCATTATCTGTGCCCGATCATTATTAAATTGGACATGAATTGCGAAAATCATCAAAATTCAGAACACTGTTGTTGATCATTCGTTCTATGTCCTTGGATATTTGATTTGAAGGATGTCTGGGAAGTGTCAGAATAGGTGGAAAGATGAAACAGTTTTGTTAGGGGAATCAAATTATGAAATTCAGTCAATTATGACTAAAGCACATCAGGAAGGTTAAACGGGACAGGGAGAAAGAAGAAGACAGCCCGAAACGACTGTGTTATCACTGAATCAGCTGAGCTGCTGCTGGGAAACGCAACACAAATGACAGTGTGACACATATCAGCCAATGATGTATGAAAACCACCCAGGTCTGTGGCAGTTTTATAAGGCCTGTAAATGTGATACTAATAACATCTTCAATATCCGCCCACATGTCATGCACTGATGCTGGCAATGCTAAACCTCTCTCTCTGTCTGTCTGTCTCTCTCTCTCTCTCTCTCACACACACATACATTGTACACACACACACACAAACCTTTTACCTCCCTCCCTCTCTGTTTCACATCTCACGTCAGTGCAGGCAACTTTGATGGGAAAATTTGCAAGAGCACACATCAACACAAACACAGCAGGAGGGAGAACATACAGTACGCAAAGTGATGGTGTCATGTCAAGCTGTGTGTGTTAGTGTGAGTGTGTATGTTTGCGTTTTTGTGTGATTATGCATGTGTATGTGTGTGTGTGTGTGTTTGTACTGTGCACACATGAATGCTGTTTAAATAGTGCATATGGACCAGGGGCCAGGCAACAGCTTGGTCTTGCTTGGATCACTGCACCCTGGCTGGGCCATTGTTCCTCTGACACCCCCCCCCTTCCCCTCTTCTTACACACAAACACACACTTCCTCCCCTTCGCTGGCCTTTGCCTAACGAGCTTCCTGCTCTCTACTCCTCCTCCAACCTCTCTTCCTTCTGCTCTAAACCCATCCACCCATCCTACTGTTATTGCAATGTTATTCGACTCCTAATTTCTGTGATTTGCAATCTTAGCTTTTTTAACATCTGTTTTAGAATGTAAGTTTTGATGTAACTACGCATTGAATGGACATCACTGGTAATGCCTAGGCTTGATGTGTCATTTTCAGTTGGGTGGGGCTGTCTTCTATAGCTGCAACTAATCAATTAATGAATCAATAAGTTGTTTTGCTTCATAAAATGGTGTAAATTGGTGCAACTCAAAATGTCTTTTTTACATCCAGACCAACAATCCACAACCTGAAGATCATCATTTTACAAGAAACCAGAAAATTGTATGATCTGGGAAGCTGGAATGAGAGGATTTATTTTTAAAGTGACTCAAAAATTATGCTTAACAAGGAATATGAATACAGAAGTTCACAAGTATCCACTTTGGTCCCCTCCTCTCGGGAGCATCATGTCCCGCGCCCTCCTCCTTCTTAAGCTCTGCTATGTTCCATTTGGAGTCACAGATGCCTCCGCCACTGGGGTGCCACTCGTTTGGCGTGGCCCCAGTTGACTGTGTCAATATTTGCAGTGCCACTTTGGTTTGGGGGCCATCTATAAGTATGTCTTGGCTTCTCGGCGAGGCAAAGGCTAAAGAAAAAAAAAAGTCAACAGGAAACAAACCGTCTAACCCTATAGACTCACGTTGTACAATTAATTAAGCCTTTCTTGAAAGCAAAAAAAGGAAGAAATGAGGCCCTTGTTGGGAATAGATAGGTTGGAGGTTGCAGAAGGATGAGGGGGAGAGCGGGGAGAGTAAGTAAAAAAAAACAAATTAATTGCCTCGAATTGCAGGAATAATTCACATCTGATTAATATTGATCACATGAGGGATAAGATAATATACACAATACAACCACAGAGAAAAGTTAATTTAATTTTTTTTTGTGTGTGTGTTAAAAAATCTCTTTGCATATGGATGAATAACAAGTCTGCTGGACGGTGACTGTCCAATGTGAGGGTTATTACTCTCTTCTGCTGTTGTTTTGGTAACTGACTGCATCCCAGCAGTAATATTTGCCTTTTATGTAATATTTTTTATAATGTATGGCCCCTAGGGACAGAGAAAGAGCAAGAGCTGGCAGATTGTATTGATTCAAAGCATCTGAAGCTGCTATTTCATAGTGTAGTATAGGAGGGCCCAGGAGGATTGTCTAAGCTAACATATTTTCATGCCTACATGCACATACTCCAAAACACTTTTTTTCATTTTTTTTTATTTTTAGTCTTCTTTCATGCATCAATTATGCAAAGAAAGATGGCCGCACTCCACCCTGATGTGGCTGAAATAAGTTACCTGCTAAGCCCTGGCCATAAATTGTGGCTACATTCCTGAAGTGCTTCCACACTGCATTTCTTTGTTTAAGTCTAAAGCCTACATTAATGTGAATAAGCTCTCTAACAAACCCAGAAACCCAGCTAGATTACTCAGCAAATGTTTTCTTGTAAAATCCATATAAAACAATTGATAAATTGCAGCCACACTGCCATCCAGGGACGATGAGCAGTGAGATCACTTTGAGACTAAATATACAAATATTTTCTGAAACTGCATTCATATGTTTATTATAGGATTGAATTAGTATTGTTTAAAGGGGGGCTATTATGAAGAAAAACCTTTGCAGAGCTTGTGCATAAATATTTAGGTCTATTGTGTCCCTGCCAACACTAAAACTGTGAAAAAGGGGCACTCTTTCATTCTGTTGTGATCTAGCCCATCTTTGTAATGTCACTGAAACCTGACTAAACATAAGCTGTTGTTGTGATGCCAAAATATCAGTCTTAAGTTAAGAGTAACCCTGGATCTATGTAGCTGCCCCCTCCTTCTAAAGCACTTGAACTTGACTTCTGTTTCTCTGACTGACCTCTCTCTTGTGTGACATTTCTGACTCAATCTCAATCACAACAGAGTGGGCTTTTTCATTAGGAAGGGGAGGGAGAGATATAGGTTTTTTCAGAGTGAGTGCATTAGAAGGCAGACTGCATTGCTGCTACAGTTCTAACTGGGAATATAGAAAAATATGGCCTGTTTCACCCCCCTGCAGCTAATAGTTATATTGGAAATCCTGTTGATTGTTGAATTTCATGCTGAATGATTGTATGACATGCTGAAATAGAATGCTGCAGGGAAAACCCAAAAGTTCCCTTGTCAAAAAGGCATTAGGGTTTTTCCATTGGATTTTGGATTACTGCAGAAGATAAACTCTGTGGCAAATAAAAGCTTGATACTTCAGCAAGATAATGTAGATAATCTCACAAAAATTAAATCTCTCCAATATTAGGGGTGCTAGGATTCAATTTAGGGTGTAAAATTGGCTAGAAAAAACGATGCTTTTTTTCTAGCTGTAGTACAGCATCATGAGGGACTGTACTACAGCCCCTCATGATGCTGCCTTAGAGAAATGGGACAGTGGCAAATAGGCCTGGGACTTCTGTCCCATTGGCAGACCAGCGACCGGATCAGTGACCAATTGCACCAATGTAGTCGCCTGGGAGGGTATTCGGAACCCTACAGTCAAATGGGTCGCATCTCGCGAGCAAACCTAGCACTGAAAATTAGTAATATCGCTACATTCGCACAATTAGCCCACTTATTCCACCCCTTAAATCAGCGATCAGAGGGTGCAGGCTCACCTGCCTCAGCAGGGTGTCCTGCTGTGACACCCACTAGGCCTCTATTACTGGAGCCATGAAGGATGCTTTGTTTTTGCAGGCTGGCAATTGGAATGCTGTGTAAGTGGAATTGCAAATGGAAAGAGCCCGGACCCCTTTGTGCTGAGATCTAATAGGATCTGACATGTGAATGTGTGTGTTTCCTGTGTTGCAAATGTGGACTTGGTAAATACATCCAACAGCTTTTAGCTGGAAACAAACATGACAAAGTGGACCCTGCTGCAAAGAGTATGTGTTTTTTAACTGAGTCTCTGAACGGACCACGAAAGCAGTTGTTTCTTTTTTAAAACTAAGTTGAAAAAAGGAAATGCATGTCACAGATAAAATGTTGAAAGCATGTTTCTATTGATTCCAGCATTATGCATATAAGTGTATGCGTATGTATTTGATTCAAGAAAAGCAAGACATCTTGAATAAAAGCCACAACTACTGCCCTATATGAAGTGAGTTCTTGTAATGTGCTTATCTTGCCTATTTAAATAAAGGTTAAGACAAAAATCCTCCAGGCATTCAGGGTAACATGCTGTGATTTTATATGCTGCCAGTTTTCATGTTTCATTAGTTCTGTGTGAGTTCGGGTGTAAATGTGTGCTCTATGTATGATTATACATGCCTGAGATGTGTGTGCGTGTGTGTCCATTGGCTTGTGAAAGCTACAGCTTGTGTGTTTTTTGGAAGAAACTAAGTGAACAGGTGGAATTGTAGACTCAAAACATGCAACCCAGTCGCCAGAGGGAAACAATGACAGTTCATGTTTCTGCAGATTCATTAAATGTCGATGTTTGACATATGTACCATATCAATGTTTTGTGATACACAACAAAGTTTGATATACACACATATTTTCACAATGCTGTGGTTACAGTGTGGTTAGATTTAAACAAAATGAAAAAAGAACCCAAACTTTTGGTTAGGGTGAGAAAAAGATCACGGTTTGGATTAAGATAATCAATGTGCTACATGGCAGGACAAACAAAAATGAAACTTAAATGAACATCATATGAAAGCCATCACTAAATAACATTAATATGAACCACTGATACACTGATATGTGGTTTGCAGAAATGTATACTGTCAGACTGGGTTGGAAAATGACCGTTGCACACCTGTAACACTGCAGAGTTGCCATGGTAATGATTAGCTGAACATCAGAGTTGCATATCATGATGACTTATGTATGTGTGAACTGTATTGAGAGTAATTGAGATGATGGTTTGTGTTGTGTGCCTCTCTGCTGGTCTACTCCAAACACGTGCATCCTTCAGTGTCTACATCCTGATTATTTTTGAAGTGCCCTGAGAGAAGAACAGATGCAGAGATGGAGAAGAGAGAGACAGAGAGATAGAGAGAGAAAGAAAAAGGAGGGGGCACTAAATGCATAGAAATTTTCATGTGAATGTTACTCTCTGCAATAATTAAACATCTACATGATATACTTTATATAAATTATGTAATTCTTGATACTGTTGAACAGAGAGAGCTGGATAAATAGTTAAGGTAGGAGATTCATTAAAAAAATTAGTGACAAGTGGCAACATTTTTTATTAAATGATATGCTAATTAAAACATATAGAATTAATATTATATTCAATTTTTAACATATGTGTTCCATTATATTCTAAACGCCACTAAATTTTAATACTATACCTTTTAATGGACATCATGGCACATAAGTAAAAACTGAAAATCTGTATAATTTATTGGACGAACTAGCATGTCATTACTTTCAGGCAAAAAATATGCATGTCCAAATGTATTATTATTCAGGAAATACAAAAAAAGTTTTTAAAATAGTTCATTAATCCCTGTCTTATCAAAGTTGGTATTATATCTTTATAGGTCAAATAATTAGGTTGATAGATATAATAACTTATAATTAAACATTCCAATAGAACTGATGCATGGGGGAAAAAAACAGAGATAACATTTCACAATGTTCTCAGTTCTCTATGCGTGTAAGGGAGATTTTCCTCAGAGGTGATGTTGGAGCCAAAATATTGCATAAAACATACATAATAGCACATGCCAACTTCCTTCTACTTCAACAAAACCTCAATTTCAACTTGACTATATTGGAGCCTGGACTTCACATGGGTACATAAGTGGTCCAGAGTGGAAAAGAGTGGAGTGATGGGATTTTGTGTGAAGTAGGTTTTTTGATAATCATGGTGTTGGTTATCTCTGACTCCATCCAAACTCATTTTGATTGCACTTTTGTGTCTTTTGGGCACTACAGTTGAGTGTACCTGTCCCCAAAATGGCAATATGGGTGTTTGCTTTAACAGCATAAATGGACTTTGTTTATGGAGTGTGTTTTTGTACGTGCGTTTGTCAGTGTGTGTGTGTGTGTGAGACTACTAAGACTGACTGATTTCAGGGCTCCAGTTGTTTCTCTAATTTCCCTTTAGACTATCAGCTATTGCTGCTGTGTCAGCATGTTCATCAAATGGCACTTTCCAACCCTGCGGTCTAATTTCCTTTGGTGTTTGTCCCTTACAAAAGATATTAGGCCCTAATGGCTGATGTCAACTTCCATTGGTTTGCTGGTTGAATAGTTATTTTTGTGGCCCAAGTACTATATGTGTTTGGAAAGTACCATGGAACTGGTTGTGAAAACTTTAAAAGAAGCAAAGCTTCAAACTTTACATACAGCCCCCCAAGTAACACAATTATTTATTGGGAACAATGGGGCTGTGCAATGGGGTCAAGTGTCTACATTGCACCATCTCAAGTAAAATTGATGTATGGACATGAAAAAAAGGAAACAACCTCTACTAGACAGGTCGATTTTATCCTTACAGCTTGAAATGTCTAAAAATGTGTTACTGCAGTAAATAACATGACTCTGATTTTCATGGAGTACTGCAGAGATTTAAAGGTCTCTCTGAGCCAAATTGCAGTCCCTTCACAGATGCGTTGTGTAATTTACTGTCTCTCCGCTAAACATTGTGGCCAGAGGCTATGCTATCATGTGGCCCTCCAGCTACCTTCACAGCAATTAGACAGGTAGATGAAATGAGAGCGTTGCAGAGGGCATCGATGTAATTAAACCTGGAGTGAGAGGTCACTGGGTACCTATGACGTAAAAGCCCAAACTAAGATACAGTAGCGTCTACAAGCATTACTAAAGTGTGTGCTCTTTCATAAATCATGTGTGGACATTCTCATTGGAACCACAATGGAAACAAAAAATAGTTGCCATAATACACTAGTTTTCATATTAATAAGTATCTGCATTTGGAAAAGGCCTTTTCACAACACACATTTTGACTTGTCATAGTAGGAAAAAGCAAAAGGTGTCACTAATAACATTTACACTGGGTCCATTCTATTTCATGATAGTGTGGCCCAATCCCAATCACCACCTATGCCCTACCCCTCCATTTCAGCGCAGCATGCATCGCTTGGCCAGTAGGAAGTGATTCCACAGACACTAGATTAAAAAATTCAATCTACTGTGATACACACAGATTCACCTGTTGGTGATGAGTCCTAATCAACAGTGTGTGAACTAATTTGGCTAGTGCTTAGATGTATCGGATATTGATTTATGTTGAACGCTTCTGCATTTCCCAGATGTCTGCCATGTTCCCAATAATTTGTAACGCGTTATGGGAAATTTCTTTCAGACTTTCATGCCGTTGAAAACAGTCTGTTTGTCTTTGTCCCAGGTCGCTCTCCATCCAACCTCACTGAGCTCGAGCTGTTTTGCAAGGAGGAATGGGCAAAAATATCAGTTTCTCAATGTGCAAAACTGATAGAGACATACCCCAAGCGACTTGCAGCTGTAATCGCAGCAAAAGGTGGCGCTACAAAGTATTAACTCAGTGGGGCTGAATGATTTTGCACGCCCAATTTTTCGTTTTTTATTTGTTAAAAAAGTTTAAAATATCCAATAAAGTGTGTTCCACTTCATGATTGTGTCCCACTTGTTGTTGATTCTTCACAAGAAATTACAGTTTTATATCTTTATGTTTGAAGCCTGAAATGTGGCAAAAGGTCACGGGAGCCAAATAGTTTCGCAAGCCACTGTATATAGCACAAGTGATTTGCATAATAATGCTGATCAAATGTGTCATAAGATTACTATGTGCCACTGAATGTGTTATTTCTGTAAACATTTTCAATCACAACAACTGGTTGAACAGATAAATTAAACCCTATTAATGATGGGTCATGTGGTTTATAGACAGTAATAGCACCTAATATGAGAGTTAGAACTCTTGATTTATTTCATCATATCTGGTCTGTGCTGAAACCAATCCCTTAAGTGTTATTTGCTGTCACAGAGGTGGTTTGTTTGCTGTAAATAAAGGCTGTAAAATACCCAATTGAATTGTTTGTTGGCGTATGAAGCTAAAGCTTTGTGGCACACTGTTTGGCCAAAAATTCAGCAGCACTTCCTGAAATCTAACATTGCCATGCAATGAGAATTTGAGTTATTAATCAGTCTACTTTTCCCTGCTCAAATAATAATGATCTGCCTTGGGCTTCTGCAGAAACCTCATATGTCCAGAGCCCAAGAGTTAGTGTTTCTGGAATTCAGGAAAAGTATAAAGCGTTGTCCAACCTCTGATTTTTTTTTCCACGCATTATCTCCTCTGCAGGATTATAAAACACTTCTTAAACAGCAGATGGCACAATTAGAGAATAGAGATGTGTGTGTAGGATTGGAATGTGCTGTTTTATGGTTCATGTTAATGGTTCTCTTATGAAGTAACTGTAATTTAACCAGTAATACATTTATTTCCTTCTTTGTTATCCCGGCTGTGCTGAATAATTTTTACCCATAATGTCACGCTGCATTGATCATTTTAATAATACCATTGCAGAAACTTTCATCTATCACCACCCACAGCATACCTAATGTACACCAGCAAACGCTTATCACAGCAGTCATTGCATTTCATCCTGTTTCATATCATATCTTCCCACTCATATTAATCATGTTTGTTTTAAAAGGGAAAGCTCAGGCTTTACGGTACATAAATTGCCTCCACAGTGGGACCTTGATAACCTGACAGGGCCAGATGGTTTGTTACAAATAATCATCCTTAGAAACTTTTTGGAAAAGGTCAGTGCTTTTAAATAAAAAATAAAATACTTGTAGGTGATTAAAAGAACTATCCGCCTATCACCATCTATTATTGGCTGAGCGAGACGCCCTCTTGTAAATACTAGATAGTGTGAGATGCTGATTGGTCAAAACCAATGAGTTTCAGACGAGCTCTGCAAAAATTAAGCAATTAATTCACAAGTGCACTAATCACTTAATCTTTGGACAAAAAAAAAAAAAAAACAATTTTAGGTTGAATCTTTAGCTTTGGGAAACAGTGATTGACATTTTACACCATTTCATGAAGCAAAAAACAAATGAATAAATAAAAAAAAATAATAATTCATTATTCATTTTAATTGCAGCCCCACTGTGATTAACCAAGGTTAATATAGCCCAAACTGGGGAATAATGACTAAAATATCCAGAATGTTAAAGGTCCAGCATATACGATTTCATAAACAGACTTTACAGAAATAGAATATTCTTAAGTATATTTTAGTATAGAATTTATTCTAGAGCTGCAACAATTTATCGATTAGTTGTCAACTATTACATTAATTGCCAAATATTTTTATGAATCGATTTTAGTCCTTTTATTAGAAGAAAATGTATATATAAATGTATATATATATATATATATATATATATATATATATATATATATATATATATATATATATATATATATGTATATAAAAGTATCCTATAACAGTAAACTGACTGATTCAACTGTTGGTCTGGTCAAAAAAAGACATTTTAGGTTGCATCTATCGCTTTGAGAAACAGTTTACCAATTTACACCATTTTATGAGCCAAATAACTGATTAATCAATGATCAAAATAGTCATTAGTTGCAGCCCTACTTCGGACAGAAACTGATAACTTGAAGACTGGCAAGATGCACACACAACCACACAAACACACACACACAGTGACACATGAACTCTCATCATATTACTATTATAGTTCAGCAGATGCCCTTAACCAAGGATATTTCCTGAGCTATACTTTTATCCAGAAGAGACCGTGTTGCTTTTTCTTTCTCCTTGCTGCTTGGGACTCAGAGAGATTAATGGTGTTATCGTCTGACTTTTACCATAGGAAGATTTTACAGCTTTTATTTAAGGCTTTGAGGAATAATGAAGGATATCTTGTAATGATACATACATGTCCATGTTTGAGTAGTCAAAAATTGAAAAGGAGTTGCTTAGTATTCTAGTATTATCCACCTTAAATTTCATTCACGTAACTTTTAACTCTCTTATTAAGGTACATATGGAGCGACTCGCAGGCAGCCACTACACATGAACTTTAAAATCAGCTATTAAAACCTTATGACTTTCTATATGTGTGCTCTAGTGAAGAAGAAAATCCCCAGCGATGCTTAGATAGGTTTTAGTGCTTGCGGCCTGACAGCGTTTTAATTCCCCTCGCGGTTCAAGTATCATAGCAGACCAATCTCCTCTCACCACACCATCAGCACCTTTCTCGCAGACCCAATTTAGACAGTGATCCTAAATCTAGCATGCTAGCGACCCGGGAGATTCAGAACAGTGCTCTTCATGGAATAGCACCCAAGTACCTTAAAGGAATAGACCGCCTCGGAATGTAATTAGATGCTGCCAATCTCTCGCAGTCACTCGGGAACAGGGCTAGTGGGTCTCTTAATGGAGATGGTTTCTGCACACCCGTATCCTTTCAGAAGTAGAGCAGAAAAGACTTTCAAACCAAATGCACTAAACATCAAAGTGTCTTGCTAAAATGCCCGCCATTATGAATGTCCCCGTTGGATCCGGTCTCATTTACTAAACGATGCTTTGTTAAACTTGCACGTCTCGTAAAACAAATTCACAACATTCACAACACACTCAGACTTTTTATAATTAGGATGATTCTTCTTCAATATGAGGGAGGGAATATTAAGAATGGAGTATCATTACCCTTACAATTCTGAATACCTATGTTACAACATTTATTAATTAACCAATTTAACCCCAAATTTTCTTTAAAAGCTTTCATACATATAATCACGTGAGTTGAATCACTAACAACCATGCTATGTATCTATTTTTCTTAGACCTGAAAGATTAAATAGACATATACAAGGGTTGAATATCATAATAATTTAATTAAAATGACCTCTTTCTAAGTGTTCTTTGGGTAAAGGGGCAGGAAGTCAATGATGTCATATGACAAGAAACACTTGGAAACTTAAATTCCTTGATTAAAACCTTTGTATAAGTTATCTACTATAATTTTATTAACAATAAAACTGTATGAGTAACATTTGTCATTTAGAGAAAAAAACAGTCAAAGACTTAACTATAGTTGCTGGTGGGCTGGACTTAAATGGGTTATTATCACTTAGTCCAGGACATATTCATGATCATATAAATATCTCAGCCCCAACTGCATCGTGTTATACTTTCCCCAACAGATCTTGTGGTTGGTGTGATTATCAGTACATTACAGCCGCTGATGATCAGATAGAATGTGGTTTAAATCCTATAAAGCTTAAGCTATGATGAGAATGTAGCTTATGGGATTCTTGCCTAAATCTATTTCAGAATTCATTCCAGTGTTCAGCGCTGCCATTGAAGCATTTCAGGGTATTTACAGTGTGCTATGTAGAATATGCTTTTAAAGACCTGCTACTGGAAGATTAAACTGTAAAGCACTTCAGACAGCTAAATCTATAGGATATATACATACTGTAAAGACATCGAAAAAAAAACATGGGTACTGCGGACAAATACACTCCTATAAAATCTGCCATATACTAACTACAGCTCACTGGCTCCACACTTGATATGCAGTCTTCTTTCTCTGTTAAGGCTGGTTAAATGGCTGTAAATACCTTTCAATTGAATAAGAGTGCAGGTCTGACCACATGAATCATTGTGCAAGTGTATCTGTGTGTATGCGTGCATGTTTTGTATATTATCCATGTTCATGAGTGGTTGGCACCGACAGCAGATTTGCCTACCTGAGCATATATGCGAGTGCCTGGCAGTGAAATGATAGGACTGTCTGCTTATTCACCTATATCCTGTATCTACAGTGCTTTATATAGCCTCCGGATTAAATTATGTGTGTGCACATGTGCATCTGCACGCATACAGTGGGCGTGTGCATGTGTGCACCGGAGGTGCAGAAACTTGTCCGAAGTGAGAGCCACTGTCAAAGCCAGACACCAGGAGGTGACAGCAGGAATAAGAGGCTACTGACATTATTAACCCCTCACTGGGTTGAGTGGAACAGGCAATTACAACCAGTCATATGGTTGTCAAATTGCCAGAGGGAAATAGCTCTAACAGACACACATGCACACACTCACAGACGTGCCACATAAAATTATCTCGACCAAGAAGACCGGCAAAGAAGATCGAATACACGTTCACACAATAAAACAATACGACAATGATTTGTTGTATTGTTTGTGCCGCCGGCACAAAGACACCCAGAACTGGTGTTGAGTTGAAATTTGTTCCCCTGTCGATGTGTTACCCCCCCTTACTTTACCTTGCAACCAACCTTACCTTAGCCCCAAGCAGTTATCTCTGCTATAGCTACACCTAACCATGACCATACCACAACCTAAGTCCTCCAAAAAATGCACCTCTATAAAGTGGGGTACATTTTTTGATAGGGGGAAAAAGCTTCTAAGAAACAACGGCACTTTCCATTTTCCCTTAGAGCCTACCTCCGTGAAAAAACACATTTTGGAAATGAGAGTCAAAAGTGAAAGGGCTGATTGTGCAGCAAAATGGCGAATGCCAGTGTTATTACTATGCATTATTTTTACTGATGCATTACCGCATAAGCAGCATTTTAATGCAGTAGATTATGGCAATGGAGGTAATTCTTTATACTTTATATACCATCAGCCACATGCCATTAACCAAACTAAAGAAAGGTAATCCTAATAATTTATTTTCAAAAACCCATGATTACAAAATGCTTCGCCTATGCAGCGAAATGAAAAACGACACACAAAACTGTAAATAAAAAAAAAAGACTAAACAAATTCAGTATAAGGTCATTAATATAAAATATAGAGATATATGAGATAAATAGAAAACAACGAAAGACAATACAAAGAAAATGCAAACTCAGGTGAATTCAGGAAATGATCTGTGACAAAATAATATTTTAAGAAGACATTTAAAAGTAATTATTTGATTCAGCCTACCCGATTTCCTCAGGCAGAGTAGTTTAAAAGCCTCGAGGCCCTGACTGCAAAAACACTCTGTCCCCTTTAATTTGCATTTGGCCTTTGCAACAGATAAAAGACCTCTCCTTCGTGGAGCTCCAATTATACCCATATGATGCTAAGAGGTCAGACCTATAGTCGTGAGAGGGGTCATGAGGAGCTAAAGCATGAGTGAAGAGGCTAAAGCATGAAATGATGCAGTCATGTCTCTTGGTGGCAGTTGTGCAGTCTATGGGCCTAGACATGTAAAAAAAAAAGAAGGCCAAATGGTCTCTGTCTTTACAAGGTAAAATATATTGACATCTTTTTAGAAAGTGACATGGAAGTAATAGAAATATTAAGAAGTGGAACATGGAAACTTTTATATAACCTCTCTTTTCTGAGATACACCCCCCCCCCTCAACTTCGTCACTGTTATTGCCTATTAAACACTTCACCCACACCGACTCTCTCCTCCTCCCATTCTATTTCAGGGTGTTAAGCTTGCTGAGCATGGTCAAACCTGCTCATAACAGTATATTTGAAACAAATCGATACCCATTTCTCCCTCTCACACTTTTTATTCTGTTCTTTCTCCTTCTGACCACGGTTAATCTTGATAGGATGATTTGAAGGTGATACATCCACCAGGTCTATCTTGTCCATGTGAGATAGATAGATTATCAGTGGTAGGGGGTGGGGGGATGGGGGGGGGACTTTACCATACTGTGCCGCAATACAGTGTTTGCAAGCCAACAAAGCCTACTGGACTCCTTCGTTCCACTTTTCCATCGTGTCCTTAACCCCTCTTTAGGCCAGTATGGGAACACTAAGATGTCTTGTAAGCTATCAGTCACACTATCAATCTATCATCAATAGTCAGCTCTTTCCCATTGTTCACCTTGACCTGGATTTCTCTCGGGCCTGTATTTCTTACAAGGGTCTACTCTTGCCTCTTTTCAATCTGTGCTGTTGTGTCCTTCCTTCTGACCCTTTTTGCTCACCTCCCCTTGATGATTTCATCTTCCTCTCCCATCACTCATTATGCCTTCGCTTCGGCGCGGTACTTGAGTCATCTTAAAAACAAAAAACATGTTAAAAAAGCGCAGAAACGAACAAGAAATAAACACTAAGATACATGGTATAAAAATAATATTCTACAATTTAAAAAAGGATGCACATAAGAGCTTATTTCACTGCAGATATTATTGTACACAAGCTTATCATTTTGGAACCAAGGGTACACACATCCAGGCAACATGCAGGTGCAGGATAAAAAAGTAATTTGCAGGAATAAAGAATCAGTCTGCTACTGAGGCAGATCCTACAGATTACAACTGCTTTGAGAGTGTACATCTTGCTTCTTGGGAACACAACTGGCTCTTTAATAGCATTGCACATAAATATAATTGTCCTTGTTGAGTCATTAGGTGTTTGTATTGTAAGTGAGATATGTTTTGCCCAGTGTAATATCCTTGGCTACAATTCTGACAGTGGCTTGGGAAGTTTTAGTTTAAATCTAGTATTATTTGATTAGAAGAGAGAGAGCTGTGTGGTGTTGGTCCCTGTTGTCCACGGATTGGGAGGTTTGAGGTGATGGTGTTCTCTCATTCGTTGCGGCTTCTTTGTGGTGGAGGGTTTATTATTATTTACTGGGTGCAGAGTATGCAATGAATTTGTTTTTTAGGACTATGGGGGGTCTTATTAGTTTAAAAAAACACACACACAAAATTACTTAAGTATAGCAAGTCCAGTCACAGACGACAGAATACACACACACACACATAAATACAGGGATGTGTGCCGCCTTTGTTTCTGCTGTCTTTTATCAACATCTAAAGACTTTCCCCGTACTCCTGCCTTCGCACACACATACCTCCATGTGCAGCTGTTAATTCCTGTCTCGCTTTTGCTTATGTCAGTCCCCCCTTCTGGATCTCATTACATGCTGTGCCCTTCACTTAACAAGATCAGAGATTTCTTTTCTTTTTCTTTCTTTTCTTTTGTTTTAGTTAGAGGCTATATTATTATTTCTTTTTATTGTTTTGTAGGCTATTTTCATTTGAGCAGACCTTCTGGTTACAAGTTCGGCAGCCTTTGAAAATCCTGTTTTTGTATGGTTTGAAACCCTTTTGTGAACCTACGATCATACACTATTTATCTTTCACTCTTGCTGCCTGCAAACATTTTTTTTTCACTTTTATGTGTGGACATATCTCATAGACACACACCAACCAGCTAAGCTGCCCCTTAACTTGTGCCAGGAAAGGAAGGAATAAGCAGCTAAACTGTAAGCCAAAAGGATAATGAATGGCTATATCCATGAGAACATATTTACAACATAGCTGGTGGGGTCAATAAAGGGGCACCTGAGCTCATTTAATATGACTGTGGGGGAATGTTAGATAGAAAAGATCCAGAATTATGTAATCATTCCAGATTATACAGTAATGCCGATGCCTGTCATTTTCTCTCCCCTTCTCCTCCTCCAGCTCTACCCTCCTCCCCATGTATTACCTAATTTTACTTTCTTATTTTTTGTTTTATTCTGCCTGGGATGTCTGTGTCGGCTTTGTGGATTTAATCATCACATATATATGAGAAGCCCTTAAATGCACTCTCCAGTTCTGGAGGCGTGGGGCTGAAAGAGAATTTTTGATGTTTTTTTAACACTTATCCTTTCTTCTTTTTTTGTTGTTCTGTTTCTTGGCACTCATCCTCTCTGTCTCATTTCCATCTGGCTTATATCCATTTAAGGGTCCTCTAAGGAAACCCATGACACGACTGCAGCCCATTCAATACAGAGCTTTGATACACTAACTAATATCGGCTGCTTTGCTTGATCAGAACTTTGATTGACACCCTCTCATTTGCTCGTGTTCAAACCGGGGTCTGCATTAACAGACTTGTGGCTTTTATTCGCAGAAACAGATCCTCGCTCTTTTTCCTAGTACATAATGAATCATAAATGTCAGTTATGGTTATAAGCATTGTTATGATGGCTCCTTTTTAACTGTTGTCAGTAAATTACACACTTTTCTTGGGCCTTCTAGCATGTTTGTGTGCTAAAGCTCCAATTCATCATAGTAATGGGCCCCCTGAAAGCAGAAAAATGTCATTTTAATGTGATACATAGCTTATATACATATGGCTATCAACTCTTAAAGACTCGTGTCTGTCAAGAATCATAAAGCAATAAAATGTGGGCGATAAAGCACAATGTATAATTGATAGCTTCTGGTGTCCATGTGGTGTCTATGAACCCCACTGAGGCTAAAAGAAGATAGGATCACAGTTAGAGGAAACTATTCACATACTCTTAGCTCATCAGTAAGAATAAGATGCAACATTGGTTTCATTAAAAAGAAAAACGACAAACACTAAGCATCTAAAACCATCATGAGAGCATAATCCTCCTTATTAAAAGCTGGCGAGTAAAAACAGCCAATTAAAGCAAAAGTAAACATTAGTGCATGTATGTACTGTCTGTGTCTTTCAAAGAGAAGAAGAGACCTCATTTGTTTTGTTGGCTGAAAGTCGGATTAATCCGCCTAATTAAAGGAAAAAAAACAAGCCTAGTTCAAAAGCTTGTATATGGCTGGACCGTATGTGAAGCACTGGAGGGCTTTTAATGTGAAAGGGAAGCGGCATCGCTTGGGCCGATGGGGACTGGTGAAATTTTACCATTGGCCTGATTTGGCTGACCGATAGTATAACTCCCCTTGCTCAGTCAGTGACTCACTCGCATGGTCATTGACAGACATTCGCATTTATAGGACTGGCCCCACTGTTGCGGTCTTGCCAAAAACTACTCTGAAAACCTCCTCGCGAGGTCACTTATAAAGCAGTAAACCACCACATACCCTGTAAATAGTGGACAAAGTCGAAGGAAGTAGAGGGAAGGCAGGCAGGGGAAACAGGAGAAGGGGATGATTCAGATATTCAGTTTTTCTCTTTATGAACCCTCGAAGTTTTTTTTTTTTTCTTTTTTTTCTTTGTTTTTGTCCCACTGACTTTTAGGTTTGACTGTCAAACAAAAAAAAGCCTTTTGATTGATTTTTTATGGTATTTTCTCCATTATACCACCACATCATTTCACTTCCCCCCCCCCAATACATTGTCACTATATTTTTCATTATTGTCCTTTTGCTGTATGTAACAATTTATTCTTTTTATTTATTCATTTATTTATTTTAGTTTTCAGTCCTGCCAGTAAAATTGGTGTTCAGCCGGGCCAGCATATAATGAATTATGGCTGTAATATCTCCCGCTGGCTGAATGCCAAATTGCATCTCTATACACCTTTTAGAGGTGTGTGTGTATGTGTGTATGCATTTGCTGTTTAAGTGGAATGATCTGTCATCACCATCCCCGTCGCCTTTCTGGCAGGATGCTCAATCATACGCATGTGCATTACAATAGAAATTGCACCGTCATGTTCCTCTCATTTGCACCGCCATGGTTATAACCCTTCCCAAATTGTAACCTCATCAATCACTGTGGGGGAAGAGACAGATATCTCAAGACCATCTCCACATTTAAATTAAAGTGGCAGATAACCATGTGCTAAATAAGGCTCTTACACCTGAGTAAGTCCATTTTTTAGAGAGTAAAGCTGCTTCAGATTAGAATATAGAATGAAATTCAGAGTGTCACAACCAATCTTAGTGTCCACTTTGAGACAGGGCCCTGACTCTTTTAGCTGACTTTAATTCTTTATAACCACCGTAAACCCAGACACTGCAAGCAAATCATCTTGGCAACCGGGCGAGCTACAGTGTGAAATATTGGCTGGGTTGCTGCTCTTTTTGGCAGATGTCTAAAATAACTAAGCCTAATTGGAGGGAAAAGGCCAATCCCACAGTGGGCACTTAAGTCGTCATTGGGCTGTAGACCTGAAGATATGCAGTGTTTGGTCAGAGAAGGCTGTAATGCACAAGCACTTTCATCTGTCACCCTCATCATCTCACTTCCTTCTGGCTTACTAACTCAGTCAGGAGCTATGTGATATGCATTTATGCATGCCATCATGTGGGAATCCATGCATTAAATGGATATCATGTGTGCCTGTGTTTGTGCAGGAAACACAACTGAGTAGATGTTTACTTTGTGTGAGCTAATGGGGGGAACAAGACAGATTCATTATGTTTTCCTCATAGATATTCTAAGCAGGGCTTTTAAACATGAATATGCACTGACAACAGTGTCACTTATCCTGTCAATTATTTTCCATGTGACTACATATGATTGTGAAAAGAATGCCATTCTTGTGTTCATACAACACGGGAATGCATGTGCCTATGTGAGAAAATCACTTTTCTATTTGATGTTGTCATAGGCTTTGTCCGTGTGTGCACAGCAATCATTGTCCAACTGGACCCCAGTTCTTTTTCTTTTTACTTCCTCTTCTTACAGTATGTTATCCAACAATTTAAGCACTGATTTGTCCTTCTTTACTATGCATTGAGAGCCTGGCGCTACAACCAAGGCATGCACAGCAGTCATTGTACTGCAACAATGATAAGGAGAAGCAGAGAGCGTGTGGGAAGAACACATCGTCTCATTTGGCTGTAGTGCTGCCTTCTGTCTGATCTTCAGCTAAAAAGGCCCTAACTCCTACAATGAGCTTATAACCCCTCACTAATCCCCCCTTCTGCCTCATTTCACTGCAGTTTGAAGCTCTCTCTTTAAATCTCTGTTCACTCGCAGCCATGCATTTGCAATGTGTACACACACACTCACACACACACACACACACACACACACACACACACACACATACACACTTGCACATACAGAGGCCAGAGTCTCTGAATAACAAAACCCTTCTATCGAAATTGAAATGTCTCATTGGACCGGTAAATTGCACTGTGAGAAATATATTTAGACAATTGTTCGTACGCAAGCACAAGCAGAGACATCAAGTAAACACTGCAAAATCCATTTCATGATTTTTGTGTTTAATTATAAGTGCATGGATGCTAGCCGCCTGTAACCTTCATTGCTGATAGTTTTTGATGTTGTTTGCTTTCAGCTTGTGTTGAATGTTGCCTTGTTTCTGAGTGCAATGCTTTTTGATAATGAGAGGTTCAATGCATATTTACAGTATACTTTTTTGCTGTCTTGGCTGAATTGAGTGAAGGGGTGAGTTAGTGAGTGAATGTCGGGGGGTTTAGAGGTGACAGAAAGTAACCCCTCCCCTCGACAGTGCGCCTTTGTGTCATTATTAAAGCTCAATGTTTCTACGAGCACTGGAGGAATTAGCATTAGTGACGGTTTTAGTGTCAAACGCTTGTTTCTGAGCTGTCACTCGCTCCCGCCTACCATAAAATGAGACGACTTAATATCATAGCTCTAATAATACCACCTCATCACAGTGCCAAAATAGCAGATCACAGCCACCGGTTTAGTGGTGAGGGCAGAGAGAGAGAGAGAGAGAGAGAGAGAGAGAGAGAGAGAGAGAGACAGAAAACACAATTATGTCACACTTGCACCCTTATGGTATTCATAAGATGCTCAAGCTACTTCTATTTATGTCTGTTTCATATTTGATTAGCACAACTGTCCCTTAATTACTGTGCTGGCCTGAATATGAGCCACATTTTGCATACCTGTTTTGTGGATAAATATAGAAAATGTCAGTGGATTGAGCTGTTTGCTGCTTAATTTTAAAAGCTTAAAGCTGAATGACATATTTGTTTTTATACCATGGTCTGGTTGAATACTGTTTTTTGATTGGTCGGTAGCAAGCATCAGTGCATTGGTGCACATGTAATTTGGCTCGAGTTTAATCACCTGTTATAGATTCATCCACTACCTGACCTGTAGCCATAGCAACATTAAAGAGCACAGTTGTCAAACTTACTTGTTTGACAGCTCAGTTGATGCATGCACAGATGAGTTATTATTAACTTGATGAACTTACGACCGGACCAGGAAGAAAAATGGACATGAAAAACATGAAATGTCACAATGAGCACATTTTGGAAGCTTTGTCAATTAGCAAATAAATTTAGCAACATCTATTAAGTAGCACAAAAATCTGTGATGGAGCCATAACCTTCTCTTACCTCACCCAAAGTATAATTACTTATTGTCATGATAACGGTAAACTCTGCAGCACAAACAGAAAGTTGTGGACATTTCCAGTTGCTAAGTCCTATCTAAGGTCCTTCCTATCAATAACAACCTGTCAGGTTGTTATCGATTGTTCCAGGTATTAGTCAAACCCTCTGGCATTACCAGGAAAACTGAGTTAGAGCTTCTTAAGAAGAAGAACAAAATTGATTAACCCACTTAGACATGGTCATTTGCCCAAGAAAGAACAGTAAAACCATTCATTTATGTTTGCATGCTTTTAAGAATCAATTACTTTACATTTCTAGTGTTCAATAGTCTTTTAGCTCTTTGTGGTATATGATCTATCTATAAGGGCTCTCTACACTGACAATAATGCAGAATATTCCAGCTCCCACTGATGGATTGGCCTACCTTCAGAGTGCCACTGCAGCTGCCTTCTCCATCTTCATTGCCCTATGGAATTGAATTGACCAGTCACATGCGAATGAGATGAGAATGTGGTTATGGAGAGATGGATATATACCATGCAGAACATATCATGGTCTCCCCTTCAAAGCCATTAGGCACCGCACTCAAACAATATTTCAGCCCCTGTTTAAGGCCAGACCATCGGGGGATTTTTCATATGATTCAATTACCTTTGTTCATCAGACAGGATTTAAATGTCAGTGATTCTCATTGTAATTTGTGTGCTCTCAGCCTCATGACACGCATACTTGAACTCCTGATGCTAGTATACAGTCGCCTGTGCTGTATGTAAGATGAGTGTGTAATAGCGCTGTTATGAGGGCGGGCTTGTCACTGCGATGTATGGACAATTTAGGGCTGCATTACATGAATGAATATTGTGTGGGTCCAATGTGCGATACAGCTATTGTAATCTTCAGGCCAAGCAATAATGTGCTTTTGTGAAATTTTGTTTTTGCGGTAAGGCTCATTGGCAGAGGATATATAAGCCTTAAACCTGCATTAATGAGTATTTTTGATTATACTTAATCAAATGTCTCTGTCTAAACAGGACACTAAGGGGGATCATTTGCAGTGTCTACAGTGAATCACAGAGAATTAGCAGGCAACTTTGCAGCGCTACAAAACCTATTAGCCACATTTGGCTGAACATTTTAGCTTCACAGCCTGCATATTTACTGTATGTTTGAATCTAAATAGCTTTCATAATCCCCATAGGCAGAAGTTTCTTGCAAAAAAGCTTCTACTCAATACTTAAAGTTACACTGTGTAATATTTAGTCATTTAAAATTTAGTCATATTTTGTCATTCACCAGCATCTAGCAGAATAGAATTGAAGGCATTTGAATAAGATATTCATAAGTATATAATTAAATTAAAATATGAAGTTTTGTGTTTTTATTACCTTAGATTGAGTTGTTTTTCATCAACATAGGGAGCGGGTCTCCCACTGGGAAACCTGCCATGTTCTACCACCATGCGTTAACAATAGCATAGAATGGACAAACTAAACAATGGCTCTAGAAATAGCCACCATAGGTTCTCTTGCATGCTTGGCCTACTCAGTTAGTTGCAATCTCCAACCTTGTATATACTGTAGATGCCACCAGAAAATACACAATGTACTTTTGATGGCCAACAAAGTTAGGAACAAGATAGTAAACATTCTCCGACCAAGCTAAAGATGTAAATATTTCAGTTGTTGGAGACAAAAACAGAGCAGTGGGCAGAGGACAGTGAATATTTAAGTTTGAGCAGATCAGTTGACCAGCAACATTACTCCAAGTAATTGCCAATGTTGCAATGTCTGTGTTTTTTATATTGCATAAGTAGGGTAATTTAACATGGCCAACAGGTTAGCAACAATTTACAAGCTGGAGATGTGTCACAGGTTGTCTGTGGCAGCTTTGTCTTCTCCCAGGTGGCCAAAATTGTATCATGTAAGCTTTAAATGTAGGAAATTTGAAAGTAATCTGTTGCTCCTTCTACATGCCACTCTGTCTTGGTCAATTGGTATTTCATAGCTAATAAAGGTTTTGAACAGGCAAATTCTTGGTCAGTTCTTGTGGGCCAGTTTACTTTTGTCCTCAATCTTAAACGTAACCGGACTTAGTATTTGACAGAGCTGTAATAGTGTTTGGATCTTGTGCCCTAAAAAGAGTACCTCAGGGTGTATTCTTAGGGAGTTTAGACAGTGCTGTCTTCTAACCAAAGATAGTTCACTCCTAAATGCTCTGTATTCCATTTAATTTCCACTTTGTGTTTATTGCTATTTGCAAAGTAATGAATTGTTCTTTCCTCTTAAAATGTATGCATAATGTACAGTAAAACAGGACCTGCTTAGCAAGGGAAAAACACTCCACAAAAAGCAGCAAATTAAAATGAGCTATGAACTATGGATGCTTTCTGATATATACTATTTCCACATCCTTTTGAACCTGCTTGTTTGCATTCTGTCAGCCCACACACATTTAAACTTTACAGCGGGATCAAAGAGTATATGGTCTTTTCAAAATGGTGTTCAGTTTTAGCACACAGGACACACAGACAAACTGGCTCAGAGATAAGCAGATCCCTATGCCGTTAATTGCATTGTAGCGCATTCCTCTAATACTTAACTGTCCTTGCCTGTGCACTTTGGCCATACCACTGCATTGTGTTTACTTAAGTTTAATGCTAGGACAGTTAGCTTCATGTTAATTAGGAACAAGGTGTTATCATGCTAGTTAGTATGCAAGTGGATGCAAGGCAATTGAGGCGCTTTCAACCAATGTCAGTCGATGTCAGTTAACAGCATGTCCTGATTGAATAAACAGAAGGGGAAAGAGGATAGAGGGATGAGAGTGATGAGAGTGTACATGTTTGATTAGCCTCTGAAGTGAGGGATGTGCCTTTAATCCCTTCTTTAACTAATCCCTCTCCTCTTGGAGGGTCCTTGCTGACTGGGGGCAAAACATGTAAGTCATGGGTGCAGAGGCAGTGGTCATAGTAGGGCTTTTTTCATTTTCTTTACATCTGTCCATCCCTTTCACCCTCCTGTTCCATGCTAATATAAACCCAGAGGTGTCACATTCAGCATATTGCATATGTTTTTTCATTAATCACCTTTCTTTTATCCAGGATGGAAAGCATATAAGATTGCTGAATGAAACACCAATGTAATATTATTTTTATCTAAGACTGAGCAATTGCAATACCTAAAAGGATAATGTCAGCTAGATGACAGCTATGTTATCAACTATCTTCTCTGAAAACTACCCACTTTGACAATGGATGAATTAGAGACATTAAAAATACATTGTCATACAGCCAGTGAGTAATTATGTGTGGTAAGTGATAATGTGGATGACAAAGACATGAAAACTTGATAACACTACAACCAGGGAAATTTACATTCATGGTGATGCAAACCAATGCTATGTTGCCCACCTATTAATTTCTCATTGTCAGTGTGACTGACTGTCGTTCACCTTGTGGCGCTCCACTGAGCCAGAGACAATCACATGGACAGTTACTGGCAGGCAGACACAGGACCGGTTCATAGAAAACTTGAGGAAGTATGTTATTTCCAACATTACATACTTATTTTTAATAATAGGTTATTATGTGTTTAATGTCATTGAGGGTTGGCCTTCACTAAGAGGTTACAATGTGCTTCTGGCAGGAAGTCAGTGGAACAGAGACCAAGCCCAAATGATGAGGAGGAAGTTTGTCTCATGGTGTAATTTGTTCGCTCGCCTGAGAGCTAATGGGGATTAACATGAGATGTATCACCTTTTTCAAATGACTGAGACTCCTGCCTGTTGATAGAGACAATCCCAGTGGAAGAATCAAGATTTATAATTAATCCTAAACATCCAAGCAGTCTAAGAATGGCTTTTCAGCTGCACTGCTAGAGGCAGCGACTGTCTGGTTTTAAAGACCGGGCTGTCGGACTCAACTGTGAGGAGCCACTGTCAACAGCATGGAGCTACCCTATACCAGCCAGAGAGGGCTATACAGAGCCATTGACAAGCCTGCACAAATGACCAGGTAATGCTAATAACCGAGCTTAACCTGACATGGAATATAGCCATAGAAACTGTGTTCATGATCTTCAGGCAAAATAGTGGTGAACATTAAAAACAGTAGTCACTGCTGAATGACCAGGACACAATGATGCAAAAGCTATTGAATTAGAATAACGGGAGTGAATGCATTATTTTCTACCCCTGCTGTTATGAGTATGTATTTAGAATCAGTTTGATAGTACTTGATAAACAGTGCGATCTGCATTTAGGTTTTTAGACATTGCTCTTCAGTACATCTGTCATTTCTCAGAATTATTACTTTTTGTCTATCGAAAAACTTTCAAGCTGTTCAAGAGCAAGGGAAATAGTTCATGATAAACCCACACTCGAGTCAAGCAATTCCCCAAGCTCCAGTGGAACTTTGAACCTCAGCTTGTAGCTTTATACAGAATACTGAGTTTCAGCTGCCTGTACCCATTATAGACTAACATCTCAGAGCATATCTTGTGCTGTGCAATTCAATTCAGCCAAATGAATATCCAGGCTTGCGATAGCATGCTCTAGTAGCTATAGCAAACTTCCACCTAGACAGCAGCTGTCATAAAAGACCAGTCATTGCATTATGTATAGCGAATGCCTTGCCAGTGATATCAATGTGATCAATATGCAATAAAAAGTCATTAAAGCATTCTATGTTCTGTCATGGAAATTAATTCCGGAAGACAAATCTGCTATGTGTCACCTTGAAAATGATTTCAATCCATCCATGCAGAAACAAGTTATTTAAAGCCAGAAATTGGATATGGAGTGGGTGAGGAGGGAGAGATACAAAACCAGAGATGGAGAGAGGAAAGAGGAGGATGAAACCAACTCTTCTGGAAGAGAGGACTCAGAAAGAGTCTATGACAGCCTAGCATAATGAGATTTGGTAGTCTGTGTGGCTTCCTATCCACCTGAAAGTGAAATAACACATGCTAGTCTACCTTCTGGTGTTGTCTTTACAATCCATCCCTTCCTCCTCTGTGATTTTGGGCATCTGGTACATCAATCTTATGGCTGTTTATTGCAAAAAAAAAAGTATTTTTTATCTTGTTTAGGTGCAGTGACACAAAAGTATGATTGAGCTGTGGGATCAAACCATCCATTCTATTGCAAAGGTGTGAGTAGAATCCCCCTGCAGGATGCTGTTGGATATATATTGCCACAAATGCTATTTTGATTGAATCTTGCTTTGTAAGTCCTTCATTTTACGATATTGCTGATGAGCTATGGGTGCAAACAAATACAGAATGAGATTAATCTATGCCTACATTCCTTTTATTCAGTCAAGGATGCAAAAATACAGATGTTGCAAGAGCATCGCAATTTATATGATAAGATGTCACTTCTGGGAGATGCAGGTGTCCTCTCACGCAAGGGTTGTTATTTTGATGGTTTATTCTGTGTGCACTTTTTGATGATAGATCTTTTTTTAGGAAGATAGGCATACATATGCCAGCCCATATACTTGCACCTTTCCTCCCACTCAGTTTTTGTCATCAGCTCCCACATATTACCCTGATAGATATATGAAAATCCTACAGCTCATTGATTGCCTTAGTTTTTCTCTGCACATTTGCCTCTATGCCCATGGGAAATGGTGAGCTATAGGAGACCCTGGCAGTCTGCGCTTTTTGAAGCGAAACACAGGAATATAAGTATCGATCTGGCCTTTTATCTAAACAGAATACAGTACTCCTAGACTTTGAAGATGAGGCGAAGGCACACGCTTGCTAACTTGCCAAGGTTGCACTGAAATAGCGGATTGATTTGAAGAGGGCCTGGGAGTCTTGTGTGTTAATGTTTTACATGCACTTTTCTTTCATATTCTCCTTTGATTACCTACAGAGCTGAAATTGTATATTGATTCATATCACATTATCCCCGGCATCTAGTAACCAGCATTTGAAGGCAATAGCTCATGCTGACTCCATTGACTCGTGATCAATGATGTAGATTACTCACATGAATTATTGACTTAAAATCAATGTAACAGACTCATAAGCATTATTTTAGGCTGGTAAATTACAGTAATAAGTGGTATTTAGTGAATTTGCCTGATCAGTGGTGCCCTTTGTGAATATTGTCTATAAACAAATTAATGATGTTCTCAAGTCTCTGTACACTTTAGTGTGTTATCTGAATAGTTGTTTTTGCATGATAAAATGTCTGTTAATTTTTCTCTCCAATGCCTGTTTCTGTTCGTACACTCATGCTTTAGCTGTTGTTGGAATGCAAAAAAGTGGTAAAGTAGGAAAGCTACATGTGATTGTGTATATAATTCACACATGTGCACATGCTATGGCTGCAGTATTTAGTTCTGAGTCAGATCCTGATTCTTCCAATTTATCCTAAACTCTGCTTTTACAAATCGGCCTTGTCACATCCTATTTATCAGTTCCTGACCTTTCATTTATTCATCCCCCCACCTTCTTTCATTACATTCTCTCTGTCTTTCTGATCCCCAACAACAAGTCAGGACATTTGCACCTGGCCCGTTGTGCCTATGAAGCATATTCATTTCAAATGTCTGGAGGGTCTCTCTGCCAAATCTCAGCTTTATTTTCTTGTCTTCTTCCCATCATCATATAACCTTACTGCCTCCATGTGTAAAGTCAAATAGATAGTTATTAATTTCAAATGCGTGACAACACACACAAGGATCCCTATGTCAAAAAACCCAATGTAAAATCACAGATGAATATCATCAGCATTATGTGCTCTGACAGTGGACTTAGTAGAGCAGCCAATCAATTTTCACTTTGACTTCAAGGCCTAAACTTTTTTTTAATGGATGAGTGGACTAAATCCACTCATTATACCGTGGCACAGTTTTATCTCTTGTTCCTACCTGCTGTCCTGAAGTGCAATCCTGATCTTCAATATCATTCAATTCAGAGGACTCACTGTGGGCTGGGTTTTCGTTGGAACTGTATGAATTGCAGCATGTCTGTCATCTCTGTGCCATCCTTTCTCTATTGGTGTGGGTACAGCGAGCTCAGTGGATGTATAAATGGGCAAAATGGTTGGCAGACAATTTCCTTTAACAGCTCCTTTTAAAAACTGCCTTTCAATTGGTTTAATGGTTCTATTTCCACTAAACACTGCATTTGTTCATGTGGAAAGGAACACATAGTTTGGACACATGTAATTAGTATGCTGCAGTGTTTTGATTATATTTTTGTTGTGGAGACTCATTGCCACTGTGTCCATGGACTGTCCATGAATGGGAAATGCAACTTTCAGCTTTCATGCCCAGGGCTTTATTTGAATTGAATCATATGGAATTGGTTTACTCACAGTTAACTGTGGGGCGACACGGTGGTACAGGGGTTAGCGCTGTTGCCTCACAGCAAGAAGGTCGCAGGTTCAAGACCTCCTTGGTCTGGGGTCTGGGACCTTTCTGTGTGGAGTTTGCATGTTCTCCCCGTGTCTGCGTGGGTTTTCACCGGGTACTCCGGCTTCCAAAAACATGCTCAGGTTAATTGGCAACTCTAAATCGCCCGTAGGTGTGAGTGTGTGAGTGAATGGTGTGTGTGCCCCACGATTGGCTGGCGACCATCTGGGGTGTATCCCTGCCTCTCGCCGTAACGCGCCGGGATAGGCTCCAGCAGACCCCTGCGACCCTAATGAGGAATAAGCAGGTATAGAAAATGACTGACTGAGTGAGTTAACTGCAGCAAATAGCAATATCTGGCGGGTATCATCAATATGTAATATCTGCTTTTATTTATCCACCTTCTTCTCAGGGATGCAAAGTTCATCCCATTCCTTTTCAAATCGATAAGTGTCATTTCATGTGTCTGAATTTGAAGATAAGGCTATGGACATGGATCATTCTGTGCAGGATCTGAAAATTAGTTTAAAACCTATCTACATAGCTTTAAATGTGAAAATTAACCTATCTAATGATCCACAAGTGTTTAGCTAGATTCAAAGTTTGAATGCCACAACCCAGAGGTGGCGAGTCACACTTGATGCTGCTGATATGCATGAATTACCTAAACATAAACTTTTTTGTAAATCTGGAGGAGCCAATGAAAAGCTCTGACTTAGCAGGGTGTGAAGTTGCCAAATACATGCCTGGTAGCTACAGTAACTGCAGAGTCACTGTGACTTCTTATATGTTTACAATGTCTTTGAAAACTAAACAAATCAAATATAAAACCTTTTTCCTCAGCCTTTCAATTTAAGTGCAACTACGGCAGTGGAGTGTTAACACTGAATCTTAAAATCTGGACAATACAATTAAGTGGCTTTTTTTTCTGAAACAAATCTTTAGTTGCTCTAACTTTATGGTTGTGACTGATTCATTGATTTTTGCAGGTATACCTACATTCATGATCTCCTATTTACAGGCTGCCTGTCACTGGTGGAAGTGTGTTGTAATTTGCATATGACTCTACATGTTTTGTATGTGTGTGTGTGGGGGGGGGGGGGGGGGGGGGGGGGTATTTTAATGAGCAATGAGATATTTTAATGGACTTCAGGGGGACCTGGAGGGGAGATCTGTATGTTTGATTTTTTCGTGTCTGAGAACAGGCATGGGGCATTAACGTAGCTATTAATGTCACAGCTGGGGGGAAGAATTAGAGCTGTAAATGGAATTTGTATACTTTCGCATGCGTTTATTATGTGTGTGTGTGTGTGTGTGTGTGTGTGTGTGTGTGTGTGTGTGTGTGTGTGTGTGTGTGTGTGTGTGTGTGTGTGTGTGTGTGTGTGTGTGTATGTGTGGATGTGTGTTAGTGTGCCTGCGGTGAATATGAGTATGGGCAATGCAAAATGTCACACTACCAGCAGGAGGTTTTGATGTGGCACATGCACCCTTTATTCATTTTAAGCTCTAAAATATCTTGTGGGCATCCAATCAGATCTGAGGGCGGGTGGACTGTTGTGACAGTGGAGGCTGATGGGAAACATGGCTGGCCTTCATGGCAGGAGATTGAGCCTGAGGCAACTATGCTCAACTCACCTGGGAACACCCAGGTCTGATTACTGATTCACGATCCCCGGCCACACATTACAGTATAGTCAGGAATATGTGCAATGAATCAAAAATCACTATTTCTATGTGACTCATGTCTAGAGAAAAAAAAAGTACAAGTGTGATGACTGTCACAGTGTGCAAAGCAACAAGTCAGAGGAACGTGAAATGAATAGAAAATAGGTCAGTCTGTGAAGTCTTTCACTGAGGGAGCATGCATGAGAGAAATGGGGATCGCACGTGCACACAAACACATTCACACATGGACACACAGTCCAGCTGTTATGTTCCCTCGGAAGACACACATTCTCATCAAGCCCTCACATGACCTGATATAAAATAAAACTAATTTGCCCATCTTTTCTCGAATGTGGTTGTAATGGGAGTTTATGGGTTTAGTTGCATAAAAATGTGCACTGAACATCTCTAGCTATTAGGAACAGTTATGCATTGTTATGTTTCGGCGAAGTAAGAAGAGATATATTATTTTATAGAACTCATTGCCATTGTTAGATAAGAGTGGCATGACTTTCTGAAGCCTATTTGCATTATAAGCAACATGACAAGGGTCCAATATTCATTTAACTACTCTGTCGTTGAGGTAAGGTTACACCTTGCCATAATTGGTATCAATCAGGAAATTGCCTAGCAGCTGTCCTATGATGACATTATGAATGAATTTGTTAAATAAATAAATAACACCACAATTTGGCTCTGTGGGAGCTCATTGGGCCCTAAATCAATGATAACATTGGTTAAGTTGAAAACAGGGCAGTCACGTGACAGCACCAGACGCCAGTCAAAAAACAGCTGTTGCTTTTTTAGATAGTTAACAACTGGATCAATGTATTACTCAAAACAGTCTGTATTGATTTGATATGAGTTTGGTATTAATTATTTCTTATGATTCCCATATTTTGGGGAAATACATATATGTGTATTATATTTATATATTATATGCGCATGCATTTATTTAATTCTGTAACCACCACAAAAAGCAAATTTTTTCATTTATATTGTGTTTTTTTTTAAGTACATCTCAAGCTGTTCTGGAAAGTACAGAAAAACTGAAGAGAGTGGAATGATTACACCAGACCCTATACGAGCAGACTTCTCCCAGCGGCCAGTCAGACCACCTTTCTGCTTATTAAAAGCAAGCAGAAATGAAGGTGAAGTACTGAAACCTTCTGCTGGCTCTCAGGTGAACTGTGCAAGTGAAAGACGGAGAGAGTGTGAGAGAGGCAAGGGACGAGTGAACTTGACACTCTGCGTTTGGAGAACGTTTTCTGCAGACAGGTCCCACCTAGTCTGGGCCAGAAATCAGGACTTGAGATGAAAAGTAGGTAAGAAAAAGAGGATTGGATATGGAGGACTGGAACATCAGGAGGGGTTTAAAGAAGGTAAAAGTTGTGATAGGAGGTTGTGTGCTTTTATCACTCATTTGGAATACAGTTTTTTTTTGATGGCTTAAACACTTACATTGATTCTTATAGCACAATTTCTAAAACTATTAATATTTATCACAAAACCCTTCACCAAGTTTGCAAAACTGAAAGCACAAATGCTGCTTTGCACTTAGTTTGCAATTTCGTAACAGACACTTTGTGTATGTGTAAATACAATTTACTGCACAGCACTCTTTTTGCAAAACTGTAAACACAGCTCACTGTTTTACACTCAATTTCCAGCTGATCTACACACTCCTGTCAAAACTATACATATTTATGGCTATTACAGTATTTACACAATTTTGCCACCTGTCAGGCCACATTGTCACATGTGAAAACTATTATCTATAATTATTTGACTTTGCAATCAGCCTGAGCACTATAAATAAGCCACAGGTAGGCCTTTTGTGTGGAGAACAATGGAAGGAGAAAGAAGAGTAAGAGGAGTGAGAGTAAGGGGGGGGGGGGCGAGGAAGAGGATGTGGAGGTGAAGAAGCAAGAGGGAGAGGAGGACATCAAGTACACAGAGCACTTAGAGGAAGAGGACAATGAGGTGTGCTTAGAGGAAGAGGACGAGGAGGTGCAGAAGCACAAGGAGAACGAGGAGAGAAAGGGGAAGGAGTACTAGTAAGAAATAGAATCACTGATGTCATCAGAGCTACAATAGTGGACCATGTCATCAACCATGGCATGAGCCTAAGGGAAGCTGGCCAACGGGTTTAACCCAACCTGAGCCACTACACTGTAGCAGGCATCATAAGAACATTTCGAAATAAGAATCGGTTAGTACAGTATCTTCTTCATACTAAGTTTTACATTATGTATACTGTAACACAGTAGTGTCATATGCTTTTGAGAAACAATACTGTACATTTACTGTAAAAATACTGAAATTGTTACTTTACAGAATTGTTAGACGACCTGTAGCTGGGGGCAGAAGAAGACTATTCACAGCTGAACGAGAAATACAGCAGCACATACTAGAGGATGACACAACATTCGAGGACATAAATAATGTGAGCATCTCTGCATTATCTCGCTTACTGGCACGCAACCAAATAAAGATGAAGCAGATCTATAGGGTCCCATTTCAAAGAAACTGTGATCGTGTAAAACAACTGCAGTATGAATTTGTGCAGGTAAGCTTATCATTGGTACTGAATCTGGAAGTGGATACTGTGTGCTGTGCATGGGCCTGCTGTGCTGCATTTGTTTTGTCTTTTCCAGAGAGTGATGGAGCTAGAGGCATATGCCATGGGTCATGAGCTGATTTTTGTGGATGAGGCAGGCTTTAACCTCAGCAAAAGAAGACGGGGAAGGAACATTATTGGACAACATGCCATAATCAATGTCCCAGGACAGCGTGGTGGAAACATTACCATATGTGCAGCCATCAGCCAAAATGGTGTTGTTCACCATCATGCAAATCTGGGCCCATACAACACTGCACACATTCTTACATTCCTGGACACCCTGCATGAAATATTCACTCTCATTCAGAGACCAGAGCAGACCAGGTATGTCGTCATATGGGACAATGTTAGTTTCCACCACGCTGTTCTGGTCCGCAACTGGGGTCTAATTGCGGTCTACCTCCCCTCTTACTCTCCATTCCTGAATCCAATTGAAGAGTTCTTCTCTTCTTGGCGCTGGAAGGTCTATGACCGTCGTTCCCATCAGCGCATAGCCCTTCCAATGGAGGAGGCATGTGGAGACATTGACCAGGTACCATGTCAGGCCTGGATACAACACTTGAGGAGATATTATCCCCGCTGCCTAGCAATGGAAGACATCGCATGTGATGTTGATGAAATTTTGTGGCCAGACCCCGTAAAAAGACAAGACTGACTTTTTTTTCCTCAGTGATATTCTGCATTACATGTTTTTTTTGTGCCTTGACTTGAAAAACACACTTTATGTTTGCGTATTTTGATGTGTGTAAATAAATATCCATACACTTTGACCCCTGTGTGTTACTGTATAAGGTACTGAAAACCGATATGCCCTGCACACAGGATAAGCAAAAGCCAAATGAGTTTGTCATTGTTACTGCCAGTGTGCAGTGGCTGCTTTGTGTGCTTACTGATATTATGGCTTGTGTGCACCATCGGATACAAAAGTACTATTTTTGAAAGAGTGTGAACAGTTTAGCAAAAAGTGTTTATGCAATTAGTGCAAAAACGTGCTTTTGCAAGTAATCTACTGTGTTTTGCTATTTGGGTGAAAGGTTTTGTGATTTGTGTGTAGAGTTTTGCAAAAGAAGCCAAAAGTTTCAAAAATTGCATCTAAGCTATCAGAAAAAAACTGTAAAGTCTGCATTTAGCTTGAGAACAAGCAGGAAAAAATAAATAGAAATAATAATAACTCAGCTTGATCTTATCACTCTAAGCTGTCAGGTTTTTCATTTTGTACAAACTGATATCACGCGTCCTGTCACAAAACGCTTTTCCATTTGGTGTTTATTTATTTATTTTATTTTTTTTGCTGCAGCACTGAAAGGTAATCCTCTCCCACCATAATACATTTATTCAATCCACGGCTGGTGGATCAGTTGACACTGTTGCACTTATAAGCTCCTCCTTTCTCTCCCCTGTCTCTCTTTCTTCCCATCACTCCCCTTCTCATATCTTCATCCTTCACATGCATGCTTCTTTTTTTCCCCCCTCCTGTGAGGAATAAGTCACCTGTTACTGGTTATCGCACCTGTTACATTGTGAAATGTGTACAATAAAAAGTGAGCAGCCTTCAGTCCCACTAAATGTCCCCTGCGAATGATCAGATAGACAAACCTTTCTCCGGCATTTACACAAGGGAAACTTGGTGGCGGTGGGGGGGGATTAAAGAGGTGGAGGCAAGGAGGGGAGCAGAGGGAAGAAAGGAGGAAAAGGAGGAAGAGAGGCATGGAGCGGCGGGCCTTATCAGCATTCACTCATCCTACAGTGGATGAAATTACCCTTCTCTGTCTCACTATGTCTGCGGTCACTGCTATCTGCTGAGGCGAGGGATTTGCAATGCTCATAAGTCTGTGTGTGTGTGAATAATGTGTGTGTGTCACTGTGTGCCTGCGGAGCCTTTGAATGTGGCATGTGTTGGCACAGGTTGGTGTTTGTGTTTTCGATGTCCTGCTGTTTTTGTGGGATTTTGTGGATAAAATCAAATTCAAGGAAATGAGTCTGCAGCATGGGAAATGAGCACTATAATCAGAAATAAAGTGTGTGTGTGTGTGTGTGTGTGTGTGTGTGTGTGTGTGTGTGTGTGTGTGTGTGTGTGTGTGTGTGTGTGTGTGTGTGTGTGTGTGTGTGTGTGTGACTGTGGATTAGCCTGTGCTGAGACACTAGCTAAAAGACCCCTCCAGCAAATGAATGCTCTTTAGTCAAAAAGCTGATTTAATTGGGTTGCTCTGCAATCTGATAAGGATGCCTAGATAAAAGATGATTTTCCTCTTTTCTCTTGGTGCCATCTTACCTCTGTCTCACTTGTTACATGTGCTACCTACCTTATGCTTTCTCTGCAGCTTAATTTTAAATGTTCATTTACTTATTTTACCATGTGTGTCACCATGTGTGTATGTACAGTGCAGTCCCTCGCCACACAAAATAATTTTCTCCATGCGCTGTGTGTGAAATTAGAAGTCGAGTAAAAAGAAGAGGGCCTCGGAGCAAAACACATCAATAGCTTCCTTTTAATTCTGAGTATGCCCCCCCCCCCCCTTTCTCTCTCTGTTGCTTTTTCTATTGCCTCTCTTTCCTTTCCTCTGCTAATAAAGCCACTCTCTCTGTTCTCTGAGAACCATGTTGGCAGGAATTAATGACAATGATGCCATCTTCCAATCTGAAAATATATCTCCCCGCAAATCCGATTCCTTTTGTTTTATTTTTTTAACATCTTTTACATTCCCTTTTTACACCTCATAATTCTAATCTGCTTGCTTCAGGTCCCATTTTTTTGTAGCTGTCCTCTCTCATGAAACACTGTATTGTCTCTCTTCCTTTTATTCAGTTTTTTAGTGCTCTCTAGGGAATGTGAGTTTTTTTTTCCTTTTTTTATTTCATTTTATTAAATTTTTTTTTATGTCTGACTCACTTGGTATGTATTTAATAAGTCTGCCTGCCAGGCATATCTGCCTGCTCCCCCGAATGTCCCTTTTTGAAGGAGTTGGCACACAGCGACCCGGAGGTGTGTGAGACCTTTGCAGAATTTAGATTTAACAGTCACGCTATTTGTTTCATCTCTGTGTCTTCTTTGACCTTGAGGGATATTTTTTCTTTCTTCAGTTCCTAAACTTGCCTGTTTTTTGAACACCGGCAGGTGAAAGTTGAGTGCACCTGTCATTCACTTGTCCTCTCTTTGGCTATGAATTATAAATCCTGTGTTTCACTCTATTTATCCCTCCCTGGGCATGGAGGTAGCTGAATGTTGGCAAACACATACACAGAGACTCTGCGCCCCTTTTGAGTTATTCATAAAGTGTACATAGCAGCAATTGATCCATAGCTTATTTGCATTTCCTTTGTTCTCTCTCTCTCTTCCATCTCCTTCCTATGGTGCCCTCTCATGTCACACTCTCTGTGTTTGACCCTCTCTTTGACATCAGAGTTAGACATTGAGTTAAAGAGTTAGAGGTGAGAAGTTTCAAACTGGTAAACCCAACTTTTATGAACAAGTATGATCCATTATCAGCTGTATTCCCATTCCTGGATGAATTATTCTGTGAGTGCCTCCCTATGTAATCTCCCCCCTGATGCTTGCGGATTTGTGTGTTTGCATTCAGTCTCTGTGTCTATCCACGTGCGTCCTGCCCTATGGGAATATTTACACATTAAGTTTGAGCCTGTGATTATTTTGACTTGGTAGCTGTGCTGTACTCTGAAGAGTCGAGGCTCAAATAATTGGCAATTAAATTAAGGAAGCAGGCTTTCCACACACCCCCCGGTAAGTTTGCACAGTGTCTCCTGAAGTGCTCTGCCTACACTCAATACACAATGAACAGACACCCTGAAGTAATAACGTTCTGAAATTGAGGGAAACTTAATGTGGAATGAACAGATTATTCTCTCAGTCAAGGCTCTTTACTGTTAGGAAACACATTTTTCAATATCAACACTTAATCACTTGCCAAGGACTAATTTGACCAGTGATTGAGATGTACTGAAACCTTTTGATCCATTGATGACAAAAAAGCCCCATTCATTTTCTTTTTTTCAGCAAAGTAGGAAATGAAATAGTGAAATATGAAATATAATATTGCAGTGAAATAGTACTTTCTGTAATGTTTTCAATGATGGTAGAAATACTTTACTCTAGAGCTTCAATTAACAACTATTTTGATAGTCACATAACCATATCGATTATTGAATTGATTAGTTGTTTGGTTCATAAAATAGTGTAAAATATCAGTCAGTATCAGTATCACATATAATGTTTCCCAAAGCAGTAGATTTAACCTAAAATATTTTTTGTCCAGACCAACTGTCCACAACCCAAAGATCATCATGCTCAATCAATTTTCAAAATAGTTTCGGTTAATGTAATTATTAGTAACTAGTACTAATAATAATTATAGTACTACTTTTAAGTACTAATAATTAGTAACAAATAATTTAATTACTTCAGTAAAAGTACTGATAATAAAGAATCTGAAAGTCCCCCATTTCAATTCAAGTATTAAATATTAGACATACTGCAAGTACAGGAAGGCTTCATATTAGCACCACCATGTATATAAGCAAGAGCAGTACTTGATATATCATTTGATATCACATTAAGATTATTATGAATGTGTCAATGCTTAATGTTGAAATTAAGATCATTTTAACTAATATAGGTATTGATTAGTCCAGTGATTCCAAACCAAGGATCAGTGTGGGATGTTTCATGGAGTAAGAATAATGAAAAAAAATTATTGTTCATTCACCATAGTTGATGGTAACCATGGCACGTCTCATCTCATTGTATTGGGTTTTTGGTGTGCGTACAGATGGCTGATCTGGCCAATCTGAACAGGAAATTGCATGTGGCAGAAATTTCTCCTGCTCCCACAGAGGATTGCACCTTCCTGGACTTTTATCCTCCATGTAGGTGGATTCTGAGCAAGGAGTTCACAGCTTTATAGGTCAGATCCAAAGGTTCTCAACAAGGCTAGCATATCCCTAAAGTACTTTTAGGGGCTTCCTTGTGGTTGCCTGCCATGTGTTAGCTTGCTAAAAAACACTTGTTTTGGCAGTTTCATGTGGGGCATTCTGGACACAAGAGCTGTACCTCTGCAAGCAGGATTGTGATGCTGGCTATATTGGCCTTGCTGAGGACTTCAGTGTCAGGGATTATGTCCTCCATTTGATCCTCAGCAGTTTCCTCAGACAGCTCAAGTGGAGATGATTCATGTTCCTGGCATGGCCCTGGTAGAATGTCTGGGCTTTGCATCCATACAGAAGAGTTGGAAATATGCCTGGTAGACCTACAGTTTTCTTCCCTGCATGATGCCATTCCTTTCCCATACCAAGTCACATGGTTCTCCACAGGCCTTGACAAAACTGAAATTTATACACATTTTTTGGATAATTATAACTTCTAAAATGAAATCATCCTTTGGTGAAATTTTAAACTGAAATGCGTGGTGTAGTAAAAGTTTTCACCATTTCCCTGCGAAATGTAACTTTCCACCACTGAATGGGTGCAAGTTTACATACACAAGTTATGCACATGCACTGGGCATTGATAAAGGGAGTCTGCACCATTAGTATGTGAAACACTCCTCTCCTCAACTTTCTAAATTATACTCTGCCCATCACTGGAAGCCTTAAGGGAGTGAGGTTTGTTTAGCTCTGCTCCAATGGGAGTGGATGTTGTTTGAAGACCTGCCATTTCAATCAGGGTTGTTGTTCAGCTGCTGTTGTCTTTGGGGAACCTGGCCAGGCTCATCGCCAGGGGGACACATTTGGTTCATCACGCTTGTAATTGGATTAGATTTTGCATTTGCCGTTTTTTTTCCCTAGGTTTAATTAGCGGTAGCCGTACTGTAGGTTCGAGCAAGCGAGACCAAGAGGAAGGACAGAAGGACTGACAGGGAACCCAAAATGAGGCTGCCTGGTAATTAGTGATTTGGGAAAAGTGGGCAAAGTTAATTAGTATGTATAGCCATTTGTCAGTTTACAATTAGTTTAAGTCATACTCCTGGGGATAGGAGCAGTTGTCCACAAGCAAGTGTTTTTATTTGAGACCAGTGTTTTCACCTTGTGTGCACGTGAGCATATCAGTTCAACAGCGAGACTAAGGGAGGGGAGGGGAAGGGGAGGGAGTGATATACGCGGTTAGCTGCATCGATTATGGCATGGCCTCCCTCTCAGGGGGAACCATGGTCAGGTCATTTGTCTGACAGGAAAAGAGAGGGGGGAGTCTATTAGTGTGGTGCCTTCATGGACTGATGACAGGCAGCTGCAGCGGTTGGGGCTGAGCCTGCTGGGACTGACCCCTTCAACCCCCCCTGCTGGTGGCTAAGCTGGAGAGAAAGGGAAAGAGATAGTGATGGTGGGTGAGGGGTGGGAGACTAACAAAGCTTGCAGACCCCAACGGGTACATTGAAGGTCAAGATATTTGTATGGCATCCCATTTTATCAAAAGGAGGAGTGAGGACAGTGTGTGTATGCACATGAGAGAGATATAAAGAGAGAAAGGTGATGTCACATTTTTGTTTGTTGACTTTCATTTCAAAAAGGGTTTGAGTTCCAATTGGATTTCTCTGTTTTGTTTCTTGCTAAATTGAAAAGTACAGGAATACTCATGATAGATTATGTTGAAGTATCCCTGTCTAATGCAACTCGGTTTGTGCTGCATTTCCCAATTTCTGTGCTATTGAGGATCTCTCCTCAGAACCTGTAACTGTCAGTTTTTGGAATGTCATACATTAAAGCTTCATTAACAGGCTCAGTGGTTGAGTTTGTGATGCGTCAAGCTGACAATAGAGAGCAGCAAACAATTATTCATGGACGATTGTGCACATCGGCGATTACAGCCTTTTCTAGGAAACCGCAATCTTTCTTCTTGGCTTACGAAAAAAAAATTGCTAAGCCATTTCCTTCCTGTGCTGTGCAGCCTTCTAGCTTCAAGCTACAACATTTTGCTCACTGCTACGACTGTCATAGATCAAATGTGGGCACTGAATCCAACTTATTGAAATGTTCCCACATGATTGTCCAAGCACACACATTGCCCTAAGCCTAGCTTAACTTTGCAATGCCACTCCACTTTTCTTCAACCTCTCTCTTATTTATTTATTATTTTGGAAAGAAGCCTTGACATTTTTTTCATACCCCTGCTGTCAATCTAACAGCCTCACCGCTACCCGCGCAACTTGATTGGCAGTTGTTTGCCCATAGCATCGCACCGTGATCTAAGGGTGTCACTGAATGACAGTCAGAAATAAGATCAGTATGTAAGATATGCCACCATCCATGCTGACATACAACATAGCAGTCAATTTGACTTTTTTTTTTTGGTGATTGGAAAGATGTAAGGCTTGGTTGTATATTTCAGGAGAATACAAAGCACACTCAACTGCTTGAGCAATGGAACATTTGATATAACAATTTCATTTTTATGTAAGTGTCTGTAGCTCAGGCACGAAATCCTCTCACAGTGGTGTGTTAAGGTGTATTGGGTATTTTTTTGCACAGCTGTCCATGGAAAAAAATGAATTGGAAGAAACTTCAATAGAAAAGAAGAAAGGGCAAGTTCCTCATCAGGTTTGACTCTCCAAAAACAGTCAGTGACGGAAGAGAGATTGATTTTTTTTTTGTCCCCATGGTACAATTTGAAATTGAAGCATAAACATAGTAATTTTCATTGCAAAGCGGAAATATTACATTGTCTGAAAAGAAGAAAATAATGAATAAAACAGAGTGCCTGTCTTGATGCCACTGGGACTAAATTGCAGTGGATTTAAGTAAAGTGCTTTTAGAGAAATGTAAATGATGGCGTGGCAAGATTTTTTTTTTCTGTTTCTAAAAAGTGAGTGTTGACTATCCTCAAGACTGGTGGTGGAGGAAAAGTGCTTGCAAATACACAAAAATGGACATGTACAGTAGGTAGATGCAATAGTTTTTCATTATTTCAACTCATTATTTCAACTTACATTAATTTCAGGGTTGCTAGGATAAAGCTGATTTTGTATTTGTAGATAGTAATAGATTATAGTATATTCATTCATGTTGTGTGTTCCATTTGTTGTCTTTGGAATCAATAGAATATGACAGGAAAGCAATGATAGTATTATTTTTCCCAAAGCTGTGCCCTTAAATGTGCCTGTAAATCCTCAAAAAACGAAAGAAGAAAAAGATTATTCATCATGAATTCAAGATGATTTTTTTTCACATGTTATACACACAAAGAAAACACAAAATGCAAAATCTCTGTAGCCCTTTGAGGTCCGCACCAAGAAAAAAGCAATGGACAAAATTTTTCTTAGCGTTTTTTACTCACTTAGGACAATCAACTGTTTTTCCAAAATAAAAAATAAATAAATAAAATTAATAAACATACTGCTCAAAGACACAGAGCCATCTAGAGAATTTTTTTAGCATAGCGGAACTAAACCAAGTGGTAGCAATGGCTCATTCAGGTTGAGTTAAGCTCAATGCATTATTCAATGAGATATAGTGACTCAAAGTGTGGTCTACCAAATGGTTACACAGAACCTTAAGGGGTTAAAATTTGAACACCTGGAAGAGATAAGAGAGAGAAATTGTGAAATAGTTTCCAAGCTTTTGTGTGTGTTTGTGTGTGTGTGTGCGAGTGTGTGTGTGTGCGAGTGTGCATGCATGTGTGTGTGTCTAGACTTGGTCACCAACTCGTGCATAGCTTGCCTGTCATAGACTGCTTCGCTCAGCACTGTTGTAACATCCACTCGTTCTCTTCCGATCCTTACACACAGGCATACACACACACACACTCCTGAACTCACATGCACACGCTCATTCTCTTTATTCTGTACCTCTGGCCAATGCTGACTCAGGATATATAGCGACCACAAAGAAGAGACAAAGAGCTGACAACACCAGGTCGTTTGGCTTGCAGCAAGAGGGCTGCATCGGTTGACAAAATTTACAGCTCAGCTGCCGTAGCAGTTATGAATGCTTTGTGGAGTGAAGTGTTTTCACTTTAACGTTTTCCCTTTCTGTATTCATCATCAGCAACAACAACAACAGCAGACACCTTCTGTCCTTCCCTTTGAGCTCACAGCATCACTCACATCTAACCTTTCATCCATCTTTTCTCCCTTTTATCTGAATTGTTGATACTTGTTTCGGGAGAGCGAGATGAAATAAAATGGGAAGGGGAAAAAAAAGCGATTTGCTTTATGTGACCGACCTTACAAGTCAGCGCCTCCTTATCTCTTCATTGATTGGCTGCTGGATTATCCACCCGCTTTGACCAGCGTGAGTATCGACGGACTGCCTGTCACAGGCAAGAGAACCCCTCCGAGCCAATGAATAGAACTCAATGGGCTCAGGGTGGGGGGTATTGATGGCAACCTGTGAACCTCGGATGGGTCTTTTGGCTGTTACCACAGGTAGACATTCTCCAGACTCTTATCAGGACCTCTGAATGTGTCTGGGTTGTAGCGTGCGGGGGGCTAATACTTTAAAACCACAGCAAACTAGTCATTACTCATTTTAAAATTAATATTGTTAAAGTTATTACTTCCCAGGAGGAGTGCATTTATCACACCACTGTCTATTATCACTCTGTTACACCCTCAAAATTGGCAATCGGATCCTGCGTGACCTTCAGAAATGAGGATGATTCAATTGCTTAACCCGTGTGTAAATATTCAAGGAATCCAAACAATGGACTAATTTGCGGGCTGATTTATGTGTTGCACTTCCCCGGGCTGACATTGCTTTGATGAAATAGTCAAGCTAAGTGTTAAAGCATAACTGTTGCTCTATAAAGATGCATATTTAGATGTTATTCAGCCTATAACACTAACTCATCAGTGGGTATGATGTTAGCTGTTTTGGGAAAAAAAACCTATAAAGTTTACGGAGTTCATTAAATTAGGATCTGGCCATAATATGGAATCTAAATCAACGAGCTTGCAGTTCATAAATTACTTGAGAATTAGAAGAAATGATGATGATGACATTTTAAATAAATGAAACCATAAATGTGGAATTCTGTTTCAGATCTATCTATCTATCTATCTATTGATAAACTTGTAGATTTTGCATTCTTATTTTGTTTGTTGGCTTATGCTGGCAGGTACAAACACGTGAAATTAAATTAGAAGATTATGTTTGTTTCTCAGATGTGTTTGATACTCTGGAATTGTCAAAAAATATATTTCTGCACGGTAGGGTTTCCATAGTCCTTGGCACAAAATCGAATTTGACAGCGTTGCTGTGCACATTTATGGCTGCAATGCCTAATGGCAGCATTCTTTTCAACCACCTTTTAACTAAATTAGTCCCTATTCTCATCATCCCTGAGCTTGGAAAAATGCTATTTCTAGTGGGGATATTTTAAGCTATTATTATGGGGAAATCAAATCAACAGAGGGTGCTGTGATTTTAGTGTTTTGAGTGTATATATTTGTATATATTTTGGTACTCATCGGATTGAATCCAAACACACAGTTCAAAACTGGATTGCTTCCAAGTGTGCAAACATGTGAGATTCCTCTCAATTTTTGATTTGTATGTGGTTTGTGGACTTTTCTGGTGTGTTTCCCCATGTGATTATTTCATCTCAAACTGTGTGTGTTTGTGTGTGTGCTCACGCTATCGGCTCCTTGCGATCAGCTGCGTGCATCTATGGGCTCTGCCTGGCTCTGGAATCACGGCGGGTCGTTGGGCCTCTCTAGCGCACTGCTGTCTGTCTGGAGCTTGAGATAAAGTTCAGGCCTAAAGGAGAGAAGGTGGTCCACATCCACCCTCTCTCTGCTTAATCCAACCTCTCTGCCTCTCATCCCCTCCCTTGTTCCCTCTATCTCAGTATCTTTCCCCTTGCTTACTGCCTCTCAGACCTGTGTCCTTCAACACGCCACACTTGCATTCCTCCCCCCCCCCATGCACACACACACACACACACAACTTCATTCTCCCATCCCTCTTGTGCTAACTCCTTCTGCCCTGTCTTCATTTTCATTTTATTTTCATTTCTCTTTCTATTTGCTCTGCCAAGCTTTATATTGAAGCTTTCTGTTCTTGTCTCTCCTTATTGCTGTCTGTCAATCTGTTTTCTGTCTGGGTGTGTTTTCATGCTGTTTTGATCACCTCACATGGCTCACCATTGATCACTGTCTTTGAGCCGATGTGGATTTAGTAGATGGTTGATCATTGTGAAAATTTTTTCTTTAATGTTGTTGATGTCTACAATAAACTTGACTATACTACATACAACAGATCGAGAAGAAAGGATACTAAAGCCTAGTTTATACTTCTGTGTACGTAGCTACACTGTCGACATGACGCAGGCATTAAGTGTTTGAAGTTCTGCATTGAGGGAACATGATGTTTTGCCAAATTATTGCTTCCTCTTGAGAGTGGCAACCAAATGCCAGACAGAAAAAAAAGTGAGAAACTATGACATTATCTTTCCCAGCATCCCTGGTTCCTCTTGTTTGACTTATTATAAATATCTTGAGATTTCAATGTTTTTTTGGTAGCCATGGATTAACCACGAATCCCTGTGAGTTGATTTTCATCATTCATTTTTTAATAACACCGGTGAGGTAGGATTTGTCCACAGTTGATTTACAGATCAACAATTATCTAACAGGAAAGTAAAGTAAACTTAATTCTTAGTGTGGTATAGCCATTTCTAGCATATATTTCAGTGCATTCAGTATTAATATGTCTTATTTGCAATTAAATATTAAAAAGAAAACAGTAGTAACGTAGTTGTTTCTAGGCAGCAATTGAAAAGGGTCCTATTACAGAGCTTACAGAGAGCGTAACTATTTACGTCACTGGTGTGTCTACTAAAACACAGACTGTGATCCTACTGTGATTTATATGTCTGTGCAGTAACTGTAATTGTAGCATAACAACTTTTACATTTTATGGCACAGTTTCTGAATTCAGGCTGTGTGTGTTTCCCTGTGGATTTTAAATCATGGAACAGTATTTATACCACAATATAACACCTAGACGTTCTTATTACTGTGCCCCTTCCATTGTTTCTCTGTTAACCAATGTCCCCCAGGTTTCTATGGTTGGTCCTCTCCTCTTCATTCTGTACATACTCCCCCGTCTTTTGAGATGGCCTTTTCATCCTACGCTGATGATGTCCAGCTCTATATTTCCACCAAATCCATCACTGCTGCAACTCACTCCACCCTGTCTAACTGCCTTACTGAAATTAAATTATGGATGCATAACACATTGACAACTCCACTCTGGATCCCTCCCCACACATCTGCAACCTTGAAGTTATCTTTGATACCAACCTCTACTTCAACAATATCACATTAATCAAATTACCAGAACTGTCTTTTTTCACCTCAAAAACATAACCTGTCTCCACCCATCACTTTCCTTTTCTGCTGCTGAAATCCTCGCATTCATTATTTCCAGAATTAATTACTGTAACAGCATCCCACACCACTCAAAGTCATCAATAAACTCTAGTACATAGAGAGCTCTGCTGCTCGCCTGCACACCCGCTCCAGCCCCAGTGACCACATTACACCTGTTGTCCAGAACCTCTATTGGTGCTTTCGCCCCCAATGGATTCATACCAAAATTCTGTTCCTCACACTCAAAACCCCCATGACCTCGCTACCCCCATGCCTCACTGACCTGCTCCACCACTGCAGTCCCTCTAACAACTTCCGCTCCTGCATGCGCATGTGAGTTTGGAAACAGAGGTGTATGATGTCATTCTGGCTCCTATGTGTATTTCCTGTTGTACCTGCCCTTTTCTTATTGGTCTTCAATGTTTACGTCATTCCGGCTACTTTGTCTGACTTGGGTGTGATTTTCATAATTAAAAGTGTCTGTGTGTTCCTGACCTTATGCACAACAGGACATCTTTTCCTTTTTTCCTTCTTTCTCTTTCTTATTCTGTCACTCTCAGTATCTCTCTCTCTCTCATCTGTCAGTGCATGAAGCGAGGTTAAGAAGTGAAGCAGACAAGAAATATATCTGAAGTGAAAGACAGGTCTGGATAAATAAAGAAGAGGTATACTCAGCCCTCCAGGAGAGGGAAGGCTAGTGGAAGAGAAGGCATTCCTTAAGGCAGCTGTCAGATTTTGAGAGGACAATGAACACGATAGAGAAAGAAAGTAAAAACAAGGAAAAGTTTAGGTGAGTGGTATTCAGGAGGGGAGAGGTCCACTGGATGTATAATAATGAGAAATAGAGATGACGTTAGATGAAGGTATTGATGGAGATGAGGATGTATGCAGCATGGCATGTAAGTGGAGATATGACTGATTGTAGTCAAGGTGCCAGATTGTAGCAATGACTCGGATATATATAATAACTGACCGAACAGTGTAACCCAAGTTAAATATGTGGCTCCAGACATACACATTAACACAATTCATCTTGAAAATGTCAAATTTTCCAGGAACTCAGGGAAAGCTCTTTCTTTTATGAATTTGTTTTTGAAAAATGTGGGAGATTTTAAACAGCAATTTCCTCAAATCCACAGAAACATTCAGTAAAAGTGAAAATATGTGAACTGAAATTTCAATAAAGATTAATGTGCAGTTTGCAGCCACCCATTCTCTTCATGAACGGATCTGTGATTCACAAATACAAAATGATCACGTATTTGAGCCAACACAGCTACAATCAATGCATGGCTATTTAAATAGATATATTTGTATGACCTAATTAAATTTAAAGGTCAATAATATATGGGTGTTAACTTTTCAGGAGCTCAGAACAAAACTCTTTCATTTCCGGATTTGCTTTGAAAGATTTGTCTCAAATGCAACAGCTATTTACCCAAATCCATAGAAGCCTCCAGTAAATGAGACAACATGAGAATGTTTAAATAATATGTCAAATTCACAGTATTTGAATAGCTTCTAATTTATTACATTTTGTCAGTAAATTTAAGCAGATCTATATTAGTCAAACCTGTGTTCAAAATCAAAACTTTGAAGATGGAAATTCAATTTGAGGATACTGAAGCACCTGTAAGTAAATCTGATTGTTTAACATGTTTGTACACTGGAAGGGCACCCTCGAGGGTATATCATCCGGTTTAGTCACTGAAAGGGCCCACTAAAGGGCATTTTATCACTTTTTGTCCTTGATAAGGGTACCTTAGTGGTGACTTTATTAAGTTGTCTTCCAGATTCGGGCCACCCTAGAAGGCACGATCATGTTTTATTTTTCATGGGTACCTTTGTATCTTTCGACTGCCTCGCCCAGAGCCCAGATCGTACAGAGCATCTGTACTTAACTTAACTTGCAATGAGAAAGAGGACTGCAGCAGGGGCTTTAAAGGATTTAATTACATCCTTGGAGAGAAAGCCGTTCAAGTGTGAGTGCATTGATGTTCGACCCTTGTCCTGTTGTATACTGTGATTGCAGCAGAGCACTGAAGAAGAGCTGTGTGTCCTTTGGGTTTTTTTTATCAAACTGCTGCGGCACTGGTGGCTACAAAAGCAAGGTTAACTAGTTTTACGCAACTAAGAAAAGCACAAAAGAGACAGGAACACAGAGAGAGGTTAAAACAGCTGGAATTGCTGTCATTTGGCAATTCTAAAGACATTTACTTTGAATAGCTATTCTTGTACTGGTACATGTTGCACATGCACGTCCTTGTTTACTTTCCCGAAAAGTGTTTTCCAATCCATACCTTATGTCATCCTGGAGGATAAATGAGGCTTTGTTTTAGAAGTTTTACTTGAAATAATTTTTTTTTGCATTACTATCGAATCTATGATTAATGTGCAGTTTGTGGTCACCCACTCTCTTCGTGGACAGATCTATGTGTTTCTCAAAAACAAACAGATCATTAATTTGAGCCGACATGGCTACAATTAAATGCTAAGCTATTTAAATAGATATATTTGCATTAACTAATTAAATTTAAAAGTCAATAATATGTGTATATAATGCTTTAATTAGTTGGCAGAAGATGAATTCGTATTCTTTGAAACTGTACCATGAGCTCCAATGACTTAAACTACAACTACATCTACATAATCATATCTTACGTCAGTCTGATATTATATATTAATATTAGTAATAATAAATTAATAGCACACACATATATAGGCAAATGTTTAATATTAATATGCATAGAGACTTGTCTAAAATAGAGGGTATTGACCTGACATTGAATTATTCCACACCATAAAGGAAAGGACTCATACACACACATGCACATGTACAGTAGCTGTGTATGAAAGGTCAGCTCTCCTCTGTGTCAATGTGGGTGGTGTAGCTCTATTTCGGATATGGTCAACCTTAACCCACAAACCTCAAGCTGAGATGAGACATGGGTCAAACAGACACAGTGAGAAACGCTACACACACGCATGCACATGCATGCTTGCACCCAGGCAATCACTATGTGTGAAAGGTCGGCTATCCTTTGTGACCCTTTGAGTGGCGCAGCTTCACCGTGGACACAGTCAACTTTAACCCATGAATCCCAGGCTAAGGTGTAACATGTGTCAAACAGACACAGGGAGAAAGGTCACACCACAGACACACAAACAAACAAACACACACACATACACTCTCTCTCACACACACAATGAATTCCTGTTTCCTTCAAGGATGGACAGGAGAAGAGTAGATGAGTTCCTGTTTACTGATTCATTACCTTCACACCTACAAAAATATATGTTACTGAAGCCCCAAATGTGTGTCTGTTACTCAAAACCTAAAACCCAACTACTATAAAGACACAAATGTATGAATTATACTTTGTGAGAACCTATGACTACAAGACCTAATAAAAATAACCACAGAATCCACATTAAAAAATCCCTTTGTGGAAGAAATGTCCTCATTTTGCAGATAAATTCATATCTCTGCATCCTTGAGAGGACATTTGATCCACATAACGCTCGAGCGACACACTAACACAAACACACAGTCCTAAGTTGTGGGGCCGGTACCTGCAGCGTCAGCTCCTGTCTTCTCCTTGATACCGAGCCCTAAAAACAAGGAGAGGAAATAGAGAGGGAGAGGAGATAATGAAATAAATACCCTGCTTGGCTCCACTTCAAAGAGAGAGGGAGAGCCTGATCTGCTCTACTGCAGCTAGAGAGGGATAAATGTTACATAAAGAAAAAAGATTGGGAGATAACAGCAACTGCCACCTCCACAATCACAAACAGAAACAAATTAATAAAATTTGACTGCTTCTTCAGCTGCAGTAGACAGTTAAAAATCCCATTCTATTTCTCCTCATTTTTAGATCACTGGACAGGATTAGTTAGTTATAGGTCTCGTATTGGTTGTATTATAAATTCTACTATGCTGTGGGAGAAAGTAGAGCTCTTAAAGCTGAACAAGCCATGAATTCACATTTACTCCTGGTCTTGGACAAATACAAGGCTTTCTCTCGCATTATGCTTCCATATCGTTGCATTTATTATTCATATATTCATGTAATATGGGCATGTAGGCGGACAAAGGATATTCCTGCTTTAAAATATTCTCTCATGTCCACAGAGGGTCCTGTGTGCTGTGTGTGTGTAGTGTCATGTGAATATAGTTGTCAGAAACCTCATCCTCACTAGTCTATGACCATGATTGATGAGCTTCACATATAGTACAAGAACACAACTCAGGCTCACACACACACACACACACACACACACACACACACACACACACACACACACACACACACACACACACATACACATACACACACACACACACACACACATTACACCCACACACTCTAAATTCTATATTGTTTTGTATAAGCAGGTGTCTTTCATATGTAGATATTTTGAGGAAACTTGCCTGATGGATGTTTTTATCCATCAGATGACGCACCTTCACATGTACACAGGAATACACACTAACAAATATATGAGGTTTGACACACAGCCTGTCAGACACACACACACACACACACACACAAACATGCACACACTATCTTGCACTTTTCCATTCAGCTCTAACATTTCTGTTGACAGACTATAAATTTAGCTTCGGCTGTTTTTTATCCCTCATCCTGAGGCCACAATTACATTAAGTACACTATTGCTTTGTTTGACATATTGTCTTTTTTCCTAATGAATGTCTCTCCACAGAGCCCAGTCGCTGCTCAATCAATGTGCTAGGTAACTTAAAAGCTTGTTTAATACTCTCTACATCCCATTCAGATGACTTGGCTTTTCATGGAAAATGGTATTCTTCAATATTTTAGCCCCAAATCAATTTCAGGATCAGGCTTGCAAGTGGGTGAACCAGAGCTGTTATAATCAGCTGTTACAATATCAATTGCCACACATCTATTTCACCATAGACAACAAATAATTTGCTTGCAGCATTTTTTCTAAAACTTTCAAGTCGGAAATGACAGTCTAATTTGTGTTGCTTTGTTGCATAGAAAGGCTCTTTAATCAATAGTCCTTATTGTTCTTTAACATTGTAGATTCATCTTTGCTGCACCTGAAATGTAGAGCACCAGTAAGAACTGTCTCTTTTTATTTCCCCATCCAACTGTAGCATCAAAAAGGATTTATTTTGTTTTATTCCTAGCACACTTTTTTTTTTTTTTAATAAGGTGACTTCCTCTTTTAATATACCACAACTTTAAAGAATTTTATCGTTCTTTTTCAGTAAGTTTTTCTAACATGAAAAATAATTCACTAAAGAATACTTAGATGGGAGCCAAGTTTTTATCAAAATATTTCAGTCTGTCTCTTCGTTTCTACCTTCATTGTTCCTTTCCTCTCTGCCTCCTTTCATACGATACATTTGTGTTGCCTTGTAAAAAACAAAAAATCTGGTGTAAGCTGATCTGTAACCAGGGATACGCTACAGAAGAAAAGCCGATCACCCTCTTCTTCAGTCTGCGACGCTCCCTTTCCACAACAAAACCAAAATGCCCTACAGGCCCGTCACAATACGAAAAAGGCATTTTTCCAACTTTTTATTGGACACCCCCATTTCTCTCTCTCTCACACACACACACACACACACACACTTACACACAAGCACTTATACACAGATTTATGCAGATGTAACACGCTGTGCTTTTGCGCACAAAGGGATGGTGTTCTTTGCTTCTTAGTACAGCAGAATATGACAAGTGCATGCATGTGTGTCACATCAGATCCTGTTTAAACACTCAACAGATGGTGACATTTAGTTGTTTAGCTCCATCATCACAACAAGGTTAAGGGTGTGAAGATGCCTGAGCAGGTGTGTTGGGATTTGCAGGGTCAACGCTGACACCTGTTTCTGTGTCTGCAAATTTATACTCTGCTAAACCTCTTCATCAGTAAATGTGCACAAATATGTTTTATTATGTATATGACTGCATCAACAGTAGCCACTTATATGAGTCACTGGGAAGGCACTTGTTAATTAAGCTGTAATGAATGGCTTCATTAATGTGAATAAGTTAATTGCTAATACTTTAAACATCAGTTAGGGGGTTGAAGTGCTTATGAGAGGGCTAAAATGTCAGCTAAAGTGTCAGGCTGAAAGAATGGGTCATCCCAAAGATGTTCTTATTATTGGCTTATATAACTAATCTATAAAGTATTTAGTAATCTTTGAGAGAATTAACCATTCGCCTATACAGTCAGTGATCATTAGAGCTTATAACCCTATTATAAAGGATGAAGCATCACTCTAAAGCAAAAAGGAGGAGTGTCCAGAAGTGTCCAAAACAGCCTGATTAGTAGTGAAGTCAATGCAGTGACACTGGATGACTGGATTCATATTGTATCGCTGTATCTGTATCTGTATTGCTAGTGGTTGACCATTAAACACAGGTGATCATGGTGACAGGACTTCAGGGTTGAAGACTGCACCATCTTTCACCTTTCGGTCTATAAATTTCAGGACAACATATTGACAATAAGTAGGATTAAAAGATGAGTTTCCCATTGCACTTCCTGTTTGGGAAAGGCCTCCTGAAAATCTGCCCAGTGTACTTCCATTATATTGAAAATCTGGTCAGAGGAAAATCACTACGTAGCTCAATACTGGAGGGATCGGTAGAATTACAGTCTACAAGATTCAGATACATGCCAGGAACATGGGAAATTGGGCTGGATGTCAAAAGTACCAAACTTTTCCTTTAACCCCAAATTTTTTCTGATGGATGCCGATGATGTGTGAGTGATTATGTACTCCTGATGAGTGGTCAGTACAGGTCATCAGAGTATGAATGTGTGTGAATGGGGGAATGAACACTTTTTAAAAATTTGATTGCAAAAAGCATGGAATACATACAGATAATGGCATCTTTGCTGTTTCTTTGGCAAAATGCTATAGCATAAACTGATTAATCAAGGAGTGGGTGCACATCAAACGATTGTGATGCACCTCATGCGGATTAGTTAGATCTGCACCACAGCAGTATAAACATACTGAACACAAACTCCCTCAAAGTACTCAAGGAGTAAAGCAAAAGGAGTTTATCAAGCACTCTGGGTATAATACAATGAGGTAGAACCATTTGTCAAACCTAATTTTCCTCCTGAAAAACACATTCCTACGCTGTATAAATTCTCCATTTTATTTTTGTGATATCATTCTATTTGCATCAGATTGATGTGCCTACGTGTAAACCTAGTATAACGCTGAGACATCCTATCTGGTTATTATCTGAAAAACAGATAGATGATTATTAGCGGGCTTTTCAATTAGTTTTACACAGTTCAATACTACTATATATACTGTCATATATATATATGTGTTTTGTCTGTTTAATTTTCATCGATTCAATATGCTATTTATACTGTAGAGTAAAGGTGTCAAACTCATTTTAGTCCAGGAGCCACATACAGACCAATTTGATTTCATGCGGGATAAGCAACCTGGGAAGTTTTTAGAAAATATTTCAAATTTATTTCAAATTTCCAAAATGGTATTATATTGATTTATTTATATTTTATTTCCTAAGCATGATAACCTGCTGTGAGTACAACAACCACCAAGGCTTTACCTTTCTGTGAAGAAGTAGAAACTGGTCCATTTTGTTCTTAGAAAGTCTAGTGGGGTGGATTGGACTCTTTGGTGGGCCGGTTCTTGCCCTTGGGCTGCATGTTTGATACCCCTCATGTAGAGCAATGTCGTATATAAGCCTCTGCTGAACCTATAAGTACAACTATTGCAATACTATATATAGACATATTTACATGTGACACACAGAAAATGTGCATTTGTTGTTGTAATTGCATTGTAATTTGTTGTAACACCCTCAAAGCCAATTTCCAGGCCAGCCATTTGCTTATCCTAATCTCCAACAATCAGTGAAGCACTCATGTGAAATTAATGGTCCTCACTATCAATATCTCTCTGTGAACGCACCAGTGATCAATATTGAAATTCAGACCCCACACATATAGATAAAAATGTAACAGCCAGCAAAACCGTAGGCTATGAGACTCTAATAATTAGCCTCAATGTTTTCTCATTGAATGTGTTGAACCATGCTTTTGCTGTGCGTGTAAATATATTAGATGCCAACGCACTAAAGGCATTGTCTTTCCTTCAGTTTATTTATTACTGATACAAACTGTGCAGAAGCTGATTTGCAGAACGATATGCACCAATCTAACCGAGTTACTACCGGGTTTCATAATCTCCCAGAAAATAGCATCATGTCCCGATAATGCTGGCAGTAGTGGTGCTTCATTTCCATGCTGATTAATCAGCGCTCATATTCATAGCCTATACTGTCTGTTTCTGTTCTGCCACTGATTACAGATGTTATGGATCTCGTACGGTTGGAAATTGCAGTTTGAAGTGACTAATTACGAAAAGTCACTCTCCATTGACACCATAACAACATATTTTCTTTGAACATTGATTTCTGCTTCTTTTCAGCCATCTGCCTTCTCACCATTTTCCTAAAGACATCAGTAAGTCATTTTAATCTGTCAATACTTTGTTAGTCCTTTACTTCTTTCTTACTCACTTGAACCCTTCATTACATCTTGGACTTTATTTTAAAGGCACAGTCTTGTTGATGGGCCGACACGGTGGAGAAGTGGTTAGCGCTGTTGCCTCACAGCAAGAAAGTTGCAGGTTTGAGACCTCCTTGGTCTGGGACCTTTCTGTGTGTAGTTTGCATGTTCTCCCCGCGTGGGTTTTCTCCGTGTTCTGGCTTCCTCCCACAGTCCAAAAACATGCCGAGGTCATTTCCCATAGGTGAGTGAATGGTGTGTGTCCCACTATATCTGGGGTGTATCCCTGCCGCTCGCTTGTAATGCCTAATGAGGAATAAGTGGGTATAGACGATGAATGAATGAGCCTTGTTGAAGTTGTTGTGGGTTCCCAACTTATTAATGTGTGGTTTGGGTGTAACTCTGAATCAGTGGCAGAGGGGAATGTCATTTTTGGCCTAGACTGTTTAGCTGTGTGGGCATGCGTCTGTGTGTGTGAGTGAACTGTTTGTGGTGTACACAATAGCCCTGAATACAAAATGTCCTTTTTTTCTGCAATTGTGGAGTTTAGTATGTTGTTTAGCTGTTGTCTCTTCCTACAGCATAAGATTCTGTCAGCTTCACAGACATTTATGAATAACTGATTAGGTAAAGTGACAGACAGGACTCATTGGTGTGCTGGAGTGAGCCAGCCACTCGATCAGTGGTAGGAAACAAAAAAAAAATATCTCCAAACACTTTGGGATGAGCATGTAGTCTTAGATTTTTGATAATGTCAATTTAGCATTCAAGATGGCATGGTGTGTCTGCATGAGCATGAATACACATGGATTAGTTAGCTTGCACGATGCCATGCTGATCTCCACCAAGCACCACAAATGAGTGAAATACTCTCCATCAATAAATTAGACAATAGCATTCTCTACCCCAGTGCACTTAGCCTAGATGTCTGTAATAAGAATGAGATATTAGGATGGAGGCAGAGAACGAAGGAATGAGGGTGATAAGAGTGTGTGTCATAATTCTACGTCGCAAACCCTTCTGAAATGCATTTCCCAAAACAGAAGCGCCCTACCCAGGGATGTTGTTAGGTCTTTTGCCCATGAGCTATTCCAATCTATTATTCTCTATTAGACACACACAAAAAAAATTCACTGGGATTTTTCAGTCCATTTTAGTTCATTCCAGAGTAATTCATAATTGTCATATGTCTAATTCCACAATGCTGTTTTCATTTCATTTCACAAATTGGGATTTTATAGCTCTAAAAAGGTATATTGGTGGTAACAATTTCATTCCTGCACTGCTGAGGTAAACATTAGAAAACACTGTATGTTGTTCCTGTGAAAGAAATCCACCAGGAATGGTGCTTGTATGTTTTTAATTAGCTGACATTGTGTGTTGTTGGATTATTTCACTAAAGCTCAGCCAAGTTCAGTTCAAGGCTGTTTTTTTTATCTGCTATATTAAAGTGGGTTGGTAGAAAATGATAAGTGGGCATCTCTGGCTGTAAGGTCATTTGGTCGTTTGCAGATTAATAAAGTGGTATTCTGTTTTATACCACTCTAATTTATAGAAAGCCTTTATTTTTTATGGTCTGCTGTATATTGGAGAATGTGATAAGTAAACTTTTCATGTAAACTCACAAATAAGAACCACAGGCATAATAGGTCCATTAGTTTTATGTGTCTCTGTCGGGAGTGAAAAAAAGAGTGAAAACTTTCATTTCTAATGAGTTTTATAGACTGTCTCATTACTCAGTTTATGTTTTCTTAGTTTTGAAAAAAAAAAAACAACATTTTTTGGACCAAAGGTTTTCTTGCCTCATTGACCGGAGGAAACAAGCAAATCTCACTGATAAATTATTAATAAGAGTTTTATTATTATAATACAGACAAGTATTCCATCTGTGGACTCCGTAAAAAAATAGAGACTCCTATCGGACAATTTCTACATGGGTGATTATGTTTCAGGTGGTAATGTTAGTTAACCCGAACTGATGCATTGAGTAGCTTCTAATTTTTTAAACAACCACCCGGAAGACACATCCCGTGGTTGTGGAAAAGATGTTAATCTGTTTGAAAAGGGTCCAAGCGAAACAACTGGACATCTTAGTTGGTTTGAACCTATTATTGGTCCATTATTGGTCCAACGCATTATTAAAAACTGAAAGAACAATAGGGAACCAGAGTGATAGGTGCATCAAGGTAAGCGGAGAAACAGATGAATTAGGTAACCAGGGAATTCCATCAATTGTTTCTTCTCTGATGGCATGAGCATATTCCAAGATGACATTGCCAAGATTCATCGGACTCAAATTGTGATGGACTGGTTCAGCAAGCAAGAGACATAATTTTCACATATGACCACCGAGTCCAGACCTTCATCCCATCAAGAAACTTTAGTGTGTGTTGGAGAAGACTTAGTGCCGTGGTTAATTAATGCAATACTGGATGGAAATAAATCTTGTGACATCGCAAAAGCTTATCGAAACAATGCCACAGTGAATGTGTGCCATAATTAAAGCTAAAGGCGGTTCAATGAAATGTGTGTGTGACCTAATTTTTAGGTGCAACTTTTCTTTTGGCCAGGCAGTTTAGTTCATTTCCTCATTTCCTTTTACCATCAGGGAGTATCAAGTATAGCAACCCACTGTGGAGGAGAGATAAAGAAAAAAAAAACTTTTTTGACTCTTTTTGAATGCTGAAAATATCATGGTCATGGAAAATTTCACTTTTTCACATCTAACAATCAATGCCTTTTGTCTTGTATACCAAAGTTTTGACAAGTTTCTTTATTTTTTTTCCCACTAGCGCTAATACATGAAAGGTGCAGACAGTTTTAAGTAGACATGATTATTATTCTATGTGAAATTTTTTGGGGGGTAACGCCATCTCATAATAATTAGATGTGTCATATTGTCACTTCCCTGCATGAAAATATGTAGGAAGAGGCAAGGGGGGGAAAAGAGACAGGGAGTGAAGGATCTACATATTTCTCCATTCACAGTGATAATATTAATGTCAAGGTGGAAGGGGGAAGGAAGACATCAAAGCTAATGAATATGTATGAAGCCCACAGTAAAGTGCTGTTTGAGAGTGAAGGGGGACAGAATGGCCCCATGAAGACAGCACTTTAGGGCCTACTCTTGCACAGAATGTGTCTCTATGAATATTCATTGTTCATTGTCCCAAAAACAATTTGCTTAATGCTTTTGAATTCTTTTCATCTGTAAAAGATGTGTAAGGTTTTGCCTATGCACGCTTTGGCATATCTATCTTGATGCTTCATAGGCCTGTGAAAAGATAAACCTTTTATTCTTTGTACAATAAAATATGAAATATTTGTTTTAAAGCATGAACAAGTTGTCTATTATTGGTATGCATCTCTAAATTCAAGTTGGTTCCAGTGGGGAACCAGAAATGTTTTTTTCCAAGCATATCACTTTGAATTCAGAGACACAGTTCACTGACACGTAGTTAGCGAGACGTATCGCTGCCCGTGCCCGAGTCGGTGTGGATGTTATATCACACCATATTTTGTTTGAAAGTAAAAGAGCGCACTTCACACAGCAGAGTCTATATAACCCCATCATATGCCAGACAGCCTGATGTCCTTGAGCATATTTCACAACATGCTACATTAGCCTTTCCTTGGCCCAACTGTTCCGTGCATTTGTCAAAATGTCATCGCAGTTGGAGACAGTGCTGTTTAAAAACACTTCATGTCACCAGTTAGTGTAAAAAATCTCAGTCAGGCATCCTGTGAATGTGAAAACCCGGTCCAAACAGTGACAAAAGAGGAAGAGAAAGGAAATGTATCAACAATCAGGGGAAAAAAAATACATCTCCAAGTCAGGATATTGGGTGTTGCTATGGTTACTTGTTGCACACTCTTATGAGCTTCTTCCACTGTAAAAACAGTGAACTATATGCTGTTATATAGTGCAATCTGGTGGCTGCTAATGTTATAAGAGTGTGAAAGAGTGTTTTCACTCTTTCACACTCTTATACATTAGCAGCCACCAAATCTGTTTTAAAATGCTCCTTGAGAATATTCTTCTTTCAGCAGCTTTTTCTGCTATTTATTCTGCAGTGCATATAAACCACTGCTTACAGAGATGTTCCCATGACAGTAAAACAGTGAATGCATTGTACATGACTCTTGAGTTACTTAGTTATCGGATAAAGGCCTAATCCTAAAGGAGATTGGATATATTTCATGGTGAATGATATGAATATTGCAGATATTTTCATAGTTCCTGTGTTATAGGGACACAAGTTCTTCCACTGACATATCCTCCATTTCTCCTGTTTTGTATCACCCCCTCTTCAGTCTGCTTTTCATGGGGGTATTCCAGAAAGGAGATTACAGAGAAGAGTTTATCCTTCAACTCTGAGTTAACTTACTCTGAGATGGGAAACTCTGAGTATCTCAGAGTATCCGTTTCCAGAACAATTGATCATAATTTGTTCAATCGACTCTGAGTATGTTTACCTTAAGTGCATGCACAAAAAGCCATCATCAATGGAGCACCGATACCATGAGAAACCATGGCAACAGACAGAAAAAAAAGATTGATTTTAACACTTGCTGCAGCAGCAAAGGAGACAGCAACATAAGAGAAAACTGCTATAAGTTTGAATGGACTATTCCACTGAGCAGCAAATTCATAGAATATAGTAGGAATATGAATAGGAATAAAATCAGGGGAGATGAGAAGGAAGCAACTAAAAATTAAATACTTTAAATTAAATTATGTTTTTAATATTAAAAACATAATTCAAAAAGGTAAGGCATATTTTGCTAGGCTATGATTGCAACTCACTTTGATTTAATAGACATAGGCTCTTAAACAAGTAAATATTCAGTGTGAAGTAAATATTAATTCTGTGGTTACTTCAAATAATAATCTAAACCCCTAACAAACAAAATGTTGGTGTAACTCGTCCCCTCACGTCCCCTCATCCCCTTTATTTTATACGTATTAAAATCATTTAATTTGTGACGATGTGAGTACAAACACTCAAACACTAATTTAAATATATATACAGTATATACTGTATATATTCATTGAGATTATACCAGTTTATGAAAAGCGGTAGCGTTTGAACAAATATTTATCTGGAAATAATTGACAGGATATCCAGTCTCAGTCTGAAGATTCTCGCAAGGTAAAGAGTTTCTAATAATTTGAGCTTGACGATTAATGGACAATCCATGTTGAAGAGCTTCTTTGTGTGGGAGGAGACGGGTAGAAACGAGCCTACTGAGTCTGTTACTATGGTGACTGAGTCAGAGTTTCAGTTACCTCTCTTTCTGGAAAAGATAACTCAGAGTTTCCCTCATCTCAGGGTTAACTTACTCTGGGTTTTCACATAACCCGCTTCCTGGAATACCCCGCATATGTTTCTACAGCTCATTAACAATGCCCTTGTATAAGCCCAAGTGGCTCTTGCTGTCAAAATCCTGTGGGGGCACCTTATGAGACAGTGAAAAAAAGCACATTTCTTGGCCTGTGTGGACTATATCCCTAATGCCAGACAGTGTTATCAGACTTACATGAATCCTGTTCCGTACAGATTACTGCTGCGTTTCATTTACTGGGGCTTTGGGGAAGTGAAATATTCTCTGAAGGTCTCTGAGTGCTTTATGGCTTTTAGCAGTTGCATCGCACATTTCGTAACCTTGGATGGTGCTTCTGTACAGGGGAAACTAGACTTGTAGTCAATACCGCATAAACCGAGATCAAGGCACTACGAAGACCAAAGAGTATCTACACCAAAACAAGACCAAGACCAACCGCATCAAGACTAAGACCAGTTGAGTTTAAGACTGAGACCAAGACCATGACCAAAGAAAAATGAATAAAATAAAAATCTATTAAATAATATAAAAGTCAAGAATATTACTGTGCAAAAATGTATATCCTAAACAGTTTTTCATGATATTTCTCCGGGGGCACGATCAGAAAACAACTTGATTTTTATTTTTAATGAAGTTCACTTCATTGATAGTATGTGTTACCTATGATTTCTGCACAGATTATTTTAAAATGATACGGTCAACTGACTTCAAATTATCCACAGACATACTAAGGGACACGTATAACAAGAACAGTAGAGTTGAAAACAAATTTATTTATTTATTTATTTTTAATCTGCCTCATCGGGAGTCACGTGACGCGGTGAAGAAGATGGCTGCTAAACTGAGTAGCTCCGCCAAATCCAGACTATCCAGACTTTAGTCAAGGCGTTTGGAAAACAATGTCGATCAAGCCTAAACCATCCGGGCGGCAGAATCCTAGAAACACTACTGGCATGACAGCTGCCCGTGAAAGCGGCAATGCTAATTCACTAACGCGCCAGGAAAACGGTAACACCTGGTGACGTTGAGGAGCTAACTAGCTAAACTAGCTGTCAGCTCTCGCTGAGGGACTCGATGACATTGAGGATATGCGCGACGAAATAATCCGAGTTTTGTCGTCTTTCCTGAAGGCTGTGAGCCAAGTAACCCGATTATGTTTTTGGAGAAGGTTTTGCCCGAAATGTTGGAAACACCCACACCCGATAGGGGGCGGTTTATTAAGCGAGCACGGCTCCCGAGTCTCGGAAGGCAGGCACCGGACGGAGTCACCATTCTGCGCGCGTCCAAGGGGAATAAGAGAGCTTCGCTGGAACGGTAAACTAGTCATGACTTTTCCAGTGGCACTATAGCCAAGCCGGACATTCAGAATGTAAGAAAGTCCTGCATCAGCGTGTGAGTGAAGTTTGCCCTGCAGTATCCAGCCACCCAGCCTCCGCGTTAATACAAAAGATGGACCCGCCGCTACGACAGTCCCAAGGCAGCTATGAACTTCATTAGAAGTGAACTATCCCAGTTGGCCGGGGACATGGATTAACCCGTAACCTTCGCCGCTACGTCCCTGTGGGAATTAATGTTCCCGTTTTCTCCCCTTTCCTCTCCATTCACGGCGAAACGTGAGTTAAATGACCACTTAATCACTGATCTCCCCTGCAGTCTACAGACGCTGTTGAGAGTTAAAAGGATATGAAGTATTTTTTTTTTCTACACATTTAGTATAGTGCACAATTATGCAACCACCAGATATGGTACCGTCTGGATAAAAGAATGGCTATCTGTTAAGATCATACTCAAAGTGCCTTCATAGTTTAGTTATTTTTTAATTTTTTTTTTTTGCTTTTCTTGGTTGTGCATTATACACACATTTCTGTTAAATATTATAATGTCTACTCATAGTCACCTGGAATGTAAATGTTTTTTTGCAAGAATTTCAAATGTCTGTGATGGATTCCAAAAAGTTACAGAGAGGATGGGTGGGATATGTTTTCTGTAGTCAAGGAACAAGCCACTACTGGCTAATTTTTATGCCCCTAATGCTGATGACCCTTTATTTTTTGCTAACCTTGAATGTAAACTAATTGACGTGGGAAATTGTCCAATCATCTAGGTTGGGGACATGAATATTGTTATGCATGCAATTTCAAAGTCACTCTTCACAATTCGCCTTGTGGATATTTGGCATCCGCTTAATCCCACTGGGAGGGATTATACCTTTTTTCTCAGTAGTTCATGGTGTATTCACTAGAATTGTGTTTTTTTTTTTTTATTTCAAAAGAAATACTGCCATCAATAATGCAATACCCTTTCAAAGTACTGGGGAATTATGGCTAAAGTTTTTTTTTCATTTTGGAAAAGGTTTCATGAAACTATCACAGAGGTCATAAGAGTGGTCTTCACATATTAGCTGACCCTAAACCATTGGCCCATATTGTAAAATCCTTAACCAACTGGATTCAGATAAGTATAGTGATTGGTAAACGGATGATAATGAGAAAGTGGAAAGATGCGAAAGGCCCAGTATTTCAAGAACGGATTACTGATTTAGGCAAGGTAGCTGCATTTAAAAGACAATGGAGCTGTCTTTTAAATGCAGGCATAGTGATATTGTTATTTCGCACAGATAGAAATATTAGTTGGGTATGGAGCTGAAAGGTTACTAATACATTTATTTCTCCCACACATTCTCCTTGAAATGAATATAGTATAAATGAAATTTATACAGAGCCACTTCAGAGTCTCTGGTTATGGAGCAGACACAGGCATGTATGGGTATTGAAGTAGTGGGTTCATGCAAAATACTAAAGCATGGCAAATGCTATATATGTTGAGTTGTGCATATATGCATGTGTGTTGTGTGGGTCAAAATCAGGCTGTTGGCAAACCCTCACTGGGGGAGCTGCTTAGCAGGCAGTTGTGTGTGTGTGTGTTGTGTGCTTGTGTGTGTGTGTATGCGTGTGCCTGTATGTTCAGATCAGCAGAAAAGGGTAGATCACGCTCCACAGTGTATGTCTCAAACAGCCAAATCATCAACCCTTTTAATCCAGCCCAATAGGGATGTGTTGTTTTTTGTCCTTTTTATTTTATTTTTTTTTATTTTTTGACATAAGCATAAGAACTGCTGCCATAAACTTGGTGATGTTGGACTCTGAGGCCAAGCAGAAATCTGTCCAGACATATTTCCAACCAGACGGGATTCATGATTTGTGTCCATATCATGCCTGTTCTGTCAGGTTGTCAGTAAAGATATGCCTTGATGTGTCTCACGTAGAACCACTCCATTAACTCCTCCCCCACCATCCTTCTCTCTTTTCTTCCCTGCAGGACGAATGTCATAGGATGAACACTGCTGGTGGGGTGTGTCTGTCTGTGCTGTCCTCTCTCCTGGCTGTAGCTGGGGCCCTGGCTGCAGTGTCTGCCCTCGCTCTAGCTCCTCTCCCTGCCCTGGCTGAGGCTGCCTACGGGGCTGCCAATGGCGTCCCCAGCACCGGGGTGGAGGGGGCCCCCTCGCCCATCTCCTCGCCGTGCTCCAGTTTGGTAGCCGGGGTGCTCTACGGCTCGTTCTCCCTAAGGGAGCTCTTCCCCTCCAGAGCGCCGAGCTGTTCCTGGTCCCTGGAAAACCCTGATCCCACTAAATACTCCCTCTACCTCCGCTTCACCCGCCACCCGACAATCTGCCAGACACACTCCCCCATGCTCCTCTCCCTTGACCACCACCTGGCCAATCAGAGCTGCCCCCTTCACCTACAGACAGCAGCCACCAGGGATCAGGAAGTCATCGACCTCTGTGGCGGCCAGTCCAACTCAGACGGACCTTATTCCTTTCTCCAGTTTGACAAGAACTTCGTCCAACTATGTCTAACGAGACATCCGGCCTCAGACGAGCCTCAGGTGTCCAAGGAGCTGCTGGAGCTGAGGCTAGTAGAGGTGTTGCTCATTAACAATGAGAACTCCAGCCAGTTTACCTGTGGCATGCTCTGCCGGTGGTTTGAAGAGTGTTTGCGGACAAATAACCATGGGGACCAGGAAGTTTCCAACGGCAATGGTTGTGGGATGACCCAGACGGGCTGTATCTGTCCCAATCACAACATCATGGCACCGCCTATCCCTCTGCTGCCAGAGACGCCGCACAGTTTCAGCAACGGCTCATTGGTTCCTGACGACTGCTGCGTCACCGAGCTGCATTCCAATGACGCAATCGCCATAGCACCCAGAGATGTTCGGCAAGGTAAGATTATATTTCTTTTCTTTTTCATGCTCCTAACAAGCATTCCCAAAGTATGGTGAGAGCCACTTGGGGCCACTTGGGGGTGCGCAAGCTAAAAAATCTGATGGCGGTCAGGAATGTTTTTTTTTGTTGTTGTGTCTGAAAGTGGGATTTTCAGACACAACACAGATGTCTAAATATTCCTGCATCAGGCGACACACAGGAGTCGAGTCACTGGCATTGTGCTCACATTTCAACAGATTTGCGGAGATGTGGTTGAAGCAGAGACCTAATATATCATTAAAAAAACTCCTTGTGTTCGGCTCAACAATGAGAACAGTATTCTCTCAGCTCAGAGAGAAAGTGAACACCAGCGGATCAGAACCATCCCTCTGTACAAATGCTGGTTCTGAAATATAAATAAATATAAAATGTACATTTGTTCCTGTGTTTGATCCAGTGAGCATTCACACTGCATAGAACTAGACCAGGATTCACTTGATACGAACCGAGACCCCCCCATTTTCAACCGGACCAGTTTTGGTTTGTTTGGACCGGACCAGAGTTCGTATGAGCTTTCACACCTGGACAAACGAAGTGGAACTATCCAAGGAAACGAACTCTAGTCCGTTTAAAGCAACCAAATCAGGACAATGTGAAAGCCCCTCATCCTGTTAACAAGATGAATGAATGATCATTCATTCAAAAACATCAACCAAACAGCAGCCATAACATAATATCCCATCCTGTATCATCAGACTAGTGTTGCTGTGGTTTAAATACCCTGCTCCCCCCAACATACTTCCTGCTGCTAAGCCTGTCATCTCTCCTGCTATAAATTTTACTGTTTCATTATTTTAAAACTTTGTTACATTTCAATTTAATTCAGATGCTCGTTTGTTAATGTGATCACTTGATCATGTGTTCTGGTTGAGCATAATTAAACATGCTGCCTTAAGACATTTAGTTGCATTTTTTGGAAGGGGAGGGAAATAGGGGGTGCGTCAACCAGGTTGGGATATAGATGGGGGTGCAGGCTAAAAAAGTTTGAGAACTGCTGCTCTAACACAAATGGCATTAAGTAGAGCAACCTATACAACAGAACTGCCAGCAAATCCAGCACATTCAAGCAATTGGTTGAACGTTCTCATACCTGTCATTTTGCATTTAATTTATGTGTTTACGAATTTTGAGAGGCAAATTAACAAGAAAAGTTTATCTTGTTATCCTGGCCTTTGATACCACCGTGGGGATATCGAATGCCTCTGCTTGACAGAGAATTTGTTATTTGAATTTTTGTCTTTTGGCATGTTGGTCTTTAATTAAAAACAGAAATAGCTCCAAGGCGGGAATTTAAACCTTCAATCAAAAGATTTATAAATGTCTGTCAGAAACTCAGCCTTCTAATCTGTTTTAGTGGCCAAGAGGTATGGTTCCAAGCACTTCAGCGTATACTTTGAGCAATATTGTATGGATACGTGTTTGTGTGTAAAACCATCTGTTGACAATGTTCGCATAAGATCAGTTTTGACACCCATGCACATACGCATGTGCTTGGTCCTTCATACATCAGTAAATTGGACACAAAACAATCTGTTTTTGCACACGACACATGGGAATATGTAAGCATGTGTGCATCTGCATTAATCTGCGTGTTGGACCGTATGTGTATATATGTATGTGTGTGTGCCTGCAAGTAACATACATTAACATATGGTTTTAATCCAAAGAGAAATGTGTTTGTGCTTCCCTAATGACCTGAGTTCATTACTGCTACAACAATATTCCCTTTAATGTAATCAAATCAGATGGACAGAGTATAGGTATGTTTTAAAAATGAACAGCAACAATTAGAACCCAGTTCTTCTTATTGTAACACTTGGGCGGCCGTCAACAACACACTAACATATATTTGGACCTCTGGGGAGAATCTTACCTTGCTGACAGGAAGGTTATTTTTCTGCACTCAGTCAGTGGCCATAAGTGAACGTTGCTAATTATCTGTTGTGTGTAGAATAACACTTTTACAGTTCACAGTTTAAATTCCACAACAATCCTATTTTAATGAATTTTATGTATCATGTATGCTAGGGATGCACCAAAATAAAAATCTGTGTTTTGGCCAAATACCGAATATCAAATGCGATTGTTATGATTTTCACGAACAATTCACTATTCATTATTGCAGAAATAGTCTAGAATAAATTTTAGACATGTTTTTCCAATTTCAATTCACACATTCAAGGGGACCAAACGTGCCACAAATGGCAAACCGCTGCAAACACAGAAATAATCCAAAACATATAAAACAAGTGCAACAAAAAATGCTGCAGAAGAAAAATGCTGCAGTCACAGATACAAGCAAATGCAAAGTCTTACAAACCCCCAAAACAACTGAAACTGCAGATTCACTCTAGAGCCCACCCCAGTTGCACAAATACAGCAAAGTCGTGGTCTGTTTGCGTTGCCAAGGAAACACGAGAAGGTTCAGACCCAAGTGGAAAAAAAGACACGTTAATGCAAACTGTAGAGCCTAAAAATGTTTCACATTTTCACAAAAGGTTCAGCATTATCGCCAGTGGTGACCACTTTTGACTCTTTGGTGGTGAATGAAGTCACTAACCAGCCACTCTGGAGGACGAAAAAGAGCCTGTGGAGTCCCATTAACTAAACTGATAAACTACCAAATGATTTAAGATACCACTTGGTGCAGGTCAAATGGGAAAATGATAACTTTTGATTCATTTTTAAGCTCTTTGGTTCGTATTACACATCTTTGTTTTCACTCGGGTCTGAACGGTGCAGGGCGCAACAGGGTAGAGTCCCATGTTTCCTTGGCAACAGAAATGGACTGTGACTTTGACTATGATGTGCTGCTGTTTTTGTTGTGATTCTGTTTACTTTGACACTGTCCTGTACAACATTTTCCAGCATTACCAGCTTTCCTTTTAGGCAGCATGTTGTGCATCACATGCTACTATTCGGCCTTGTTTTTAACTCAGAAAGCTGAAGGCTGAACATGCCTATATTCAGCATATATATATATATATATATATATATATATATATATATATATATAGCTGTTCACTTGATTGAATTTTAGTCATGATTTTGATATGTGTCAACAATCTCCAAAATCATATAATCGAGTTGAAATATTTAAAATTTTTCAAAACACAATTACTGAAAGAGCAATTATGTTATGAGTACAGGTGTTAATATGCGAGAGCGCGAGTGTTACTGCAAGGTGTGCAAGAGTTTTTTTTCGTGCGATGGACGTTATTTTTGTTGGACGTGATTAAAATTTGTTGCAATGTTTTGTGAAAATTCGCCAGATTGCGTCATTGCGTCCCCGTCTATTTTGTTTTCTCTCATCATTCGTGTGTGTGATCACCACTGTCACTGCATTGTACAGCTCTGAAAGTCCAAAGCTCCGCCGTCATTTCTGGGTACATGATACCGTCTGGAGGTGCACAGAGCTCGGCTGGTTTCTCCGTCGCGAACGTGATTTTTCACCACTTCGCGTCCATCGTGTCGCGAAATCGCGTCCATCACGTCGCGCTGCGAAAAATCGCGTCTTCCCATTGACTTAACATGTAATTACGTCGCGCTGTCGTGCGAATTTTTATCCGGTGTGAACACCCCTTTAGTGCGCGAGAGTTAGTGCGCGAGTTAGTTTGTGAGAGCGCGAATGTTAATTTGAGTGTTAGTGTGAATGTGAGTGTGCGTGTCTGTCTGGGTTAGTGATAAATAATGTCTGGCAAGATGAGAAAGTGAATTACTTCAATATACAGTTTTAAGATTCATCCGGTCTCTCTAAATTTAATGTAATTGTACATAAGTGCAAGATTTGTTATAAGATCCTATGTGGCAACACAACAAATCTGTTTAACATCTCAAATAAAAAGTCACTCATGCTGAAAACATGGATTGTGTAACCTAAAAAAATAATTGTTTGAATGATCGTGATTTCAATATTGACCAAAATAATCATTTGAAAGGAACACATCAACGCCTCCAATTATTTTCAATACAGTTTTATTCTCATTTTGCGGCCTTTTTGTAAACAAATGCTAGAGGTACCTACCCTACGCCTATACAAACCTCTGCTGCATTAGGCTACTAATGGGTCTTTTTTTATCAAATGTCATAGGTTGTGCCCAAAAATAAAAAGGAAAACGTGTTTCTCCAGAGTCTAGAAGTCGATTTAGTCATCCCTTCATACAGCAAATAAATAAGCAATTGCTTGGTTCAAGATTGTTGTATTCACTTAAAAAAACAAGTACTATATTCAAAATAACAGATACTAGTATTTTATGGATGTGTAACTAAACCTTGCCCCACCCTTGGTGGCTTCCCTGTGCGGAGTTGGATTAAGGGGGAGAAACGGGGATCTCAGAGGAGAGATTTTAACAGTTTTAACAGTTTGACTTGGTCTGATGCCTTTTGCTTGAGGAAAAAAAGCCAAATGGATAGCGGAGCTCTGTAAATTGATGCCAAGTGCAGGCGATATATAAAACTTGCCAAATGCCTAGAAGCTCTTTGTGGCTTTTCTGTATCCCACCTCAAAGACACTCAAGTTGTGCACATATTGGATAGTGGTGGTCAAATCACCACTAATACTGCAGAGACAACTGTGAACGGCGGAGGGTTCTTGATGAAAAGACAGCCTTAAAGAAGTATGGGAAAACTGTTTTCTACCAAATTATTCCCAGACGTCCCAATTAACCTAAAATATCTGAACTACTGTAGACCAGCCAGACTGGTGACTCTATCCTATTCCTCTCCTATCCACTCTGTCTATCTGCAAAGTTCCTCGCTGAGTCAGAGATTCTTGGAAACAAAGTTGAGAAGCTTGTTTTGTCCTCTCTTTGATGTGTTTCTTTGTGTCAGTAAGCTGCACCCAAGCTTGCTTAATGACTCTAAAATTCATTGATTTTGATATTCTAACCCCTATATTTTAGAAGTGTCTTCAGAAGAAATGTATGTGCTCACCTGGAATTGAATAACTATTCATCAGCAGAGTTCCTTTGCCCTAGTGGTGTAAAATGCACATTATGTGATTTCAAAGTTTTATTTTTTAATTTTGCCTTGGGAATTGTGTAGATATCACCCCCCCTATATTTCATTTATGTATCTACTGGAAACCTATCGGGAAAAAAAAAACACCTTCCAAATTTAAGTGCCTTTCCCACCCCACCTTACGTTCTTGGTAAATAAAGCTATTGAGTTTTCAATTTGAAAACTGACAAACCCCAATCATGTTACATTGATATGGTACGAATTGAACAAACTGAACACTTCTCCGCCGAGACAGTCCTTTGTTTATGTGCCAGTACCTGAGGTCTGAGTTTTTATGTTTCCCTGCGTTATATGTTGTCAATTGGACCTGAAAAACAACAACTACCCTTCAGTCTGGGCCTCTGGATGATACACTTTTATTAGATGTTATTGGATTGCCACAAACTCGAAATGGACTGTTTGAAACCAAACCACAAACCGATGCCAGACTAAGGCGATTTATTAGAGATATGGTGTACAGAGACAGTATAGTCATCTACATCTTTTACTACTCTTGTTGTGCTGTTGCTGGGCCAGACAAAGTGACGGCACTCTGCAATCCAACTCTGTCACGTCCACTCAGTGGAGTCATTAAACTGCATATTCTGTAATCCTGAGTAATGGAAAAGCCAATATAGCAATGGAATCTTCCCGTCTAGACTTCTTCTTTTCCTTTCACAATCCTGGTTCATAGAGTCATCACCAAAGACCACCAAGGTTTTTAGGAAAAATTGATAATTGAGCAGAGTCTTTTACCGTTGCTGCCTTATACCAACCCTCTAATTCTAATAAAATAGCATATTACAAATCCTTTGTACAAAAACTAATTAAATTGTATTAGGTGATTTCAATATAAACTAGGCTGTGAAAAATATACACCTAAATAATTGAAGGCGCAGCCAATTTTACTCAGTTATCACAAATTCAGGGCCAGATAATGTTGCCAATTGGCAAAAGCTGTTGGATGAATTAAATAGAAATGAATGAAAATAGAGAGGGTGAATTAATTGTGATGTCTTATCCTCTTGTCATGTTATGTTGATTGTTATATTGTGCTGTTATTGTGTTAATCATATTGCAGCATCAAAAACTCTAAAAAATCACATTGTATTTTTAGTAACAAACCTTAAAATAATCACCACAAAATATTTTAATCTAGTAACTGATTTACCAGATCATAATCTGACTTTAATTGTAAAAGAAAACTGATTAAGCAACTATTTTTATATAAACAAGAGGGTAAATGGTTTTTCACTGTTATGTAGTCAGCGAATTTAAGGAGGAACTAAAGGGGCTATAGTGGAATGAATTTCTGCAGTCTGATCACTTAGAAAAGATATCTCGTATCATAATTGCCAGAGTCAGTAAGACTCTGGATGAATTTTGCAAGAGGATCTCTGACTGTAAAAAATGTATTTCACCACGTATATGAGCATCTTTGGAACTTATGAAGCATGAAGACTAAATCTAGATTGACATGATAGGAGTAGTCATACAAAGTAGGAAAATAATACAGGCCAAGGCTTGTGAAATAATCAATGAGTCTAGGGAAATAATAAATGAATCTAGGAAAATATCAATAAGATTATAAAGAAGGGGGGAAATTACTTAAAATTGGGTAATAAGAGGTTCTCCTGTCTGAGAAGGATATGACTCCTACTCGAGTCCACTGCTCTTCCATATGTTCCAGATATGCTTTTATACAGTTTTAAGTGTTACATTAGTTACGTTTCTCAAAAGCTAAATTAGCAAGAATATTTCCAAATATGGACCCAATATGTGAACGATAAAAACAGACATTGGCTTCCTCGTATCATTTATTCTTCTCTTTCCCAACACTTGTCCCTTTTCCCTTGGTCGCTGTAACAGAGGGTCTGCCAGGTTGGGTTTGTCCTGTTTGTTTTTGTTTTTAATAAGGTTTTATTTTTTAATGACTTTTAAAAATACAGTATAAGATTGTTTCATATGATGCATCACAATCTCAAAAATGTAAAAAAAAAAAAATGGGTTCTTAAGGACCACTCGGAAGTGATGTAAGATAAAAAGCTACTGAAAATAATGAACTCCGTGTTTTCACAATTGAAAATGTCTCAGAATCTACAGAAATGAAAGCAATCAAATACATATCCAATTGATATCCTACCAATAGCTTCTAAATTAACATAAGTTAGTTTGTGTTCCACCAGTCTTTCATTTATGACACTCAATGAAATCTGACTTCCCAAAAGCATCAATCAACAGAAACAGCAAATTGTTTTTATTGAACAAATCAAAATCTATTTTGTTAAAGGTGGTGTTTTTGGAGCTACGGTTTTACATTTTAGGAATTCATAGTTTCTTTAGTTTTCTGAATGTAATTTACGTAATACGTAAGACTTGACCTTGAAGGAATCCTTTGAGGAAACAACACAACTGGTTGGTAAATGTTCCTCATTTGCTAAATGTTCAATAGGGCTCTCAGGGGTCTATATTACGACTTTATTTTATTTCATATATATATATATATATATATATATATATACACTCACCGGCCACTTTATTAGGTACACCATGCTAGTAACGGGTTGGACACCCTTTTGCTTTCAGAACTGCCTCAATTCTTCGTGGCATAGATTCAACAAGGTGCTGGAAGCATTCCTCAGAGAGTTTGGTCCATATTGACATGATGGCATCACACAGTTGGCGCAGATTTGTCGTTCGACGTACTGTGCGTTTAGAGATGCTCTTCTGCCTACCTTGGTTGTAACGGGTGGTTATTTGAGTCACTGTTGCCTTTCTATCAGCTCCAACCAGTCTGGCCATTCTCCTCTGACCTCTGGCATCAACAAGGCAACAAGGTCTTTTTCGGACCATTATCTGTAAACCCTAGAGATGGTTGTGCGTGAAAATCCCAGTAGATCAGCAGTTTCTGAAATACTCAGACCAGCCCTTCTGGCACCAACAACCATGCCACGTTCAAAGTTACTCAAATCACCTTTCTTCCCCATACTGATGCTCGGTTTGAACTGCAGGAGATTGTCTTGACCATGTCTACATGTCTAAATGCCCTGAGTTGCCGCCATGTGATTGGCTGATTAGAAATTAAGTGTTAACGAGCAGTTGGACAGGTGTACCTAATAAAGTGGCCGGTGAGTGTATATTTCATACAGACTAGCATATTGCAAGTGTAATATTAATATTATTCTCAACACACCTGCAAAGGCATTTAAATGGTCTCTCAGTCTAGTTCTATGGGCTACACAAATGTGGGGAAGACTGCTGACCCGACAGTTTCCAAAAGACAACCATTGACACCTTGCACAAGAAGGGCAAGACACAAAAGGTCATTGCTAATAAAACTGGCTGTTCACAGAGCTCTGTGCCAAAGCACGTTAATAGAGAGGTGAAGTGAAGGAAAAGATGTGGTAGAAAAAAGTCTACAAGCAATAGGGATAGCAGGAATAGAGGATTATTGAAACAAAACCAATTTTAAAATGTTGGGGAGATTTACAAAGAATAGACTGCAGTTGGGAGTCAGTGCTTCAAGAACCACCATGCACAGACACATGCAGGATATGGGTTTCAGCTGTTGCATTCCTTGTGTCAAGCTAATCTTGAACAAGAGATAGAATCAGAATCGTCTTGCCTGGGCTAAAGACTAAAAGGAATGAACTGCTGCTGAGTGATCCAAAGTTATGTTCTCTGATTAAAGTAAATTTTGGTTCTTTGGAAATCAAGGTCCCAGTGTCTAGAGAAGGAGAGGACAGGCACAGAATCCATGTTGGTTGAGGTCAAGTGTAAAGTGTCCACAGTCTGTGATGGTTTGAGGTGCCATGTCATCTGCTCATGTCTGTTCGCTATATTTTCTTAAGTCCAAAGTCAATGCAGCCATCTATGAGGAACTTTTAGAGCACCTAATGCTTCCTGCTGCTGATCAACTTTTTGGAGATGCAGATTTAATTACCAACAGAACTTGCACCTGCACACAATGCCAAATATACCAGTATCTGGTTTAAGGGTACTGGTTCTTTATTGGCCAGTAGACTTACCTGACCTTAACCCCATAGAACATCTGTGGGGTATTGTGAAGAGGAAGATACGATACACCAGGCCCAACAATGCAGAAGAGCTGAAGGCCACTATCAGAGGAACCTGGGCTCTAATAACACTTTAGCAGGGCCAAAGACTGATTGACCATGCCATGCCATATCAATTAGGCAATTCAGTCGATAATTCAGTCCTGACTTTTAAATGAATGGCATCAAATCTTTGACACATGTTAAACATTTAGGCATTGAAACAAACCTGCCCTTCCAAATAAGTTTCAAAAAGTTATAGGTTCATCAGAAATGTTAAATTCAATCAGAATAATTTTAGGAGCACCGGGCTGCAGTGCACTGTTGAGAACTAACTACGGGTGACTGAGTGCTGCAGTCTATAACAGAGCAGTCCGCTCTCTCAATTAAAGTAGTGGGGAAGTGGAATTACATACCCGCAAACATTAGAGACTCAGGGAGATTTGTAGCGTTCAAGCCCAGCCTCAAGCTTTGGCTAAAGTCAGCACAAAAGTGTCACCACCAATGATTCCCTTGTATGTATTTATCACACTGATTTTACCTCACACTGATGGACTTTTATGTATTGTTGGCTGGACGCGAGCCGAGCCTGTAAATTTCCAAACATTGGGGAACATAGTTTAATAGTAAAGTCAGCCCCAACAACACAGTTTGTCAGTCCCAGAGTTTCCAATATGTTTGAAGGAGGCCATAGCATGCACAGCCCTGCTCCTGCCTTCAAAGCCGGTCAGTCTGTCCAGTGTCCACTGTTATCTTGTCTCACTGCTTCTGTGAGAAGCACTGGATATTTTTTCTTCTTTGTCTTCTACTTTGCCTTGCCTTCTGTTAGGTGATTTGTCTTTTCAATCGGCAACTCGCCACTGACATTACCCCACTCCTGTCTTACAAAATCACTCAGGATCTAAGCTGCAAATAAATAACACTATATATTTGACACATTTGACCACCATTCCTTTATAATTACAACTGTTTAATATAGCTGTAGTTTGGCATTAGTGTTCATGGAGACATATCTTGTAATATGCAACTGTGCGCCATGCAACAGTCACTGGGCCTGCTACAGACAATTACAGACACTTTTAAAGCCTTCGATTTCACGATAGGCTAACTCCACTATTAAATGTCTGTAACAAACTGGCTATATGTTCACAAATTGTTTTGAAGCGACCAGCCATATACTAGGTTTCACCAAATCCTGTCTGGTTTTATGTATTTGCTGTTTCCAAGGTTATTGTTTTTGTCTACCTGCCCAGGGACAACAGATGTAAATTAGCTGATAACTAACTCCGATGCAATTAATTTTAAGTGTGTGCTGTCCCTGCAAAAAACAACAATAAATTAAAGTAATTGAGGTCAGTCTACTTGTGACTCTCTAGCCAGGGATCCACAGGTGGCACTGAAGTCTTTTTTTTTTTTTAACCATTACCGTTGCACTTGATCTTATCTCAAATGAGCAGGAAACGGAGAAAAAAAGGACTTGTTAATCAAAACAATGTATCCATTGTGTGTTTCTCTCAAAAGGTAGATTTCTGAAACATTTTTTAGTAATTTACACAAAACAGCAACAGACAAATTACACGTTGTGTGTCATTAGATGACCTGCAGGATCCATTTCTCATGTCTCATTGGTATCTGTCAATGATGTCAATGATGGTGCAGAAACAGATTTAACCTTCATCCCCCTGAATTTGAGGAGAAAGGAATAGTTTTAAAGAACACAACCTACAGAAATTTGCTCTATAGAATCTGTAACGCTGCATTATATTTACATATTTGTATGTATATTTTTAGCTCCAGAGAGAGGTCTGGGGTCTTTGTCCATCACATCTATAAATGTATAACTTCATGACAGATTTAAATCACATATCTATGCAAATACATTAAAACAAATACCGTCTCATTTCCATATAAATTGAATATCAAGGGGCAGTGTAAGCTGTATTATGCAACACTACTTTCTTTCTACAGGTATCTACCGTATATGCCTTTTATTTAACACAAATACATAAGTGCAGTTTATCAAACTGCCAATCTTACAACTACTAGAAGAAGAGAACATTATCACATAGGCTTTAAACACCCCTGTAGTATGATGGATTCAGGAAATTGCTATTGAATGACAGTAAAGTCTGTGATGGGAATCTTGGAGATGAATTATTCACAAATTTAAGGACACTTTGATGTCTTGATCAAAATAATTTGATACTTAATTGATTACGGATACCCTACTCTGGTGCATGTGGGTAACGCTCTGACATGCTATCCAACGGCTAAAAAACAAAGTAGTATAGACTTTTTGTGAGCATCTTAACCCCAGATTGCTCCTGATGAGTGGTTGGCACCTTGCATAGCAGCCACCACTGTTATTGTATGAATGTGTGTGAATGGATGAATAAACCCTTGTATCACTCTGAGTCATTGAAAGGCCTAAAAAGGGGCAGTTTACTAACAATTCTTTATGTCCAGTTAAGGTTTTCCAGAACAAAGCTGAAAATATAAATACTTAAAATATTGCAATGTGACAAAGAAGGCCTGATATATTAGAAGGCGTTTAACCCCCCCCCCCCAAAATAGTCCTAGCACAGACATGCATCACTACTGACGAAAGAAGTGTTTGAAGCAAACACAGATATATATCACCTCCTCATTTTCATTCACTTTCTACTCCTCGTCACAGTCGCTTTTTTTTTTTTTTTTTTTTTTTTTAAATCGATATCCCTGGTGCATTTTCACTCTGCAAGAATATTGGTTTCTACGAAATTCAGCTGGTGGTTGATTTCCTGCCAAAACTCCTGCATGTGTTTTTGTCAGGAAAAAAATTACCCCACTGTTTCACACATGCAGCAAGTGTAAAACTCTGACAAAGCTCCCCTAGAACTCATCAGACCTTCAGAGTTCCTTTGCATACCAGAAATGGAATAAAAGCTCCCTTAGAGGGTTGAATAAGGCAATTCTGCATCATTCATTTTTTAATAAATGTTTTTGGAACTTTCTTTCAAAAAAACACTAATGCCTGGAGGAGCACATGAATAAAAAAAAAAAAAAAATCCAAACATAGAATCAGTATGTGGCTGGAATTAATTGAAACAGGCTTCAATGTGCTTCATAATTCATGGTTCAACTAAAGCAGAAGTAAGTAGGCTTTATTACTAATACTTTTACAGTTTCTTTATTCTTTATTAATTTAGAATGAGGGATTAGTCATGTTATTGATGATAAAGATTGATTTCTTTTTTTCTATTAAAAATATACGTAATAGGATGATTTTTTTCAACAGCTGCTCATCCACATGCACGCCATTCATTGATTGCATATTGTTGATGCGTATGTGCATGCAACTAATCATGCACAATAAAAGACAGAGATCATAGTGTCAAGTTAAAAGCAAAATGGGGATGTACTGTAGCTGCCCTGTGTAGTTTTTCCTCTTTGATTTAACCGTTTCATTTAGCATTTTACACCTGCTGAGCCGGCGGGAGACCAAGGCTTCATGGGAAGCAAAGTGACATGTGCATACTAAAGAATCTTCTCCAAAATAAGGGCAGATAATAAACAGAGTACAAACATGGATCAGCCCTTTTTAGCAAAGGCACTTAGTCTTTCTTAATGCCAATATCCAGGGAAGATGCCGACAGCAGCCATGTGAGTTACAAGCCATCTTAAAAACCTTCCTTTTTTTTGTGAAATTGAGATTTTTCTTTTTTTAATTTCAGCATTTCAATAAATGTTTTCAAATTTTAAAGAATACAAATGATCTGCCTGACTAAAGACAGATTGAGACAGAATTCACAGCAATCATCAGTAAGATTCTTCCTAGGGATATGTATAAAAAAAAAAAAAAACCCAACTATTTATTAAAAAATTTTTTATTGAGCAATATTGATGTTTATTGCTGGTTTCCTTTAAATATTTGGGGCCATTTTATGAATTTCTTTTAATATGTAAATGTAGAGGCGGGCAGTATAACTAGAACATTTATTGAACATTTTTTTCTATTTTTAATAACAACCATGAGCAAAAAGGCTGAATGTTACCACTCTATATTAAACTTCATTTGGCATTTGTCTGTTAAGTGGCTGGCTGTTTGATTCAATAAGTGGTCAATTTTAAAGGGACATATGATGATGAGTGAAACTATCAATATTGAATTTTTTTATTATTGTATTGATGCTGTGAATGTTCACAATATATAGTGATATATATAGTGCTTCACATGTACAAATACAATAAAACATAGAAAAACAATACAATGTTGAAAACGCGTAAAAATAAATCAAATATTGTTTTATTTCTCAGGCCTACATTATCCTAATGAATATTTTGGCAGATAAACCCAGCAATCCTTTTTAAGACATTTTATGATTTTTTTTTTATGAATAGTGGGCAAAATGAAAAGTGGCTTGTAGTGGGGACATTTTTACATTAACATATGGAGGATCAAAGCATCCACTTATCACTATTGTAGAGATAACGCCTCAAGATCATAAGGAATGTCTCCAGTACCAGTCAAAAGTATGGAGTCACCTTAAATGTGTCCAATCGTTTGACCAGGACTGTATTTGGGAGCTTTCCAACAATCCTAATAGTGTAATTGGTGACATCAAAGACAACATTATCCTTAAAAGACACAAAGATTGAAAAAAGAACTGTGATGCTGCAATGCTGATGAAACAAAGATTATCAAACATGATGTTCAGCTACTGCTGTATATCCTGCTGTTGCCGGTAGTTTTTATAGGATGGCTCAAAGATGGATACTGTATATCGGCTTATGTGCGGACATAAAGATGCCCTCCACAGCTCTTCTAGTATAGCGTTGAATGTATTACTGTGATGTATGATGGGTGCTTTCCAAGTTATTGAGAACTAAAAGGTATAAGGAATATAAGGAATAATAAGAAATGTGATCTGGGCCAAGATATGGAGCCCATTGTTGTCTCTTCTTCAGCTCCACCCCCACCTCCAGGAGCATTTTATCTCATCTGAAACTTTCCCTTGATGTCAGATTAACCTTACTGACTATATTCCTCAATGTTATCGGACGTTACGGGTTGTGAAGACATATAGACGTCTCATTTGTGCAAAGGAATAGAATATGGTGCTAAACGCCATTGTTCTCAATCAATCATCAATCATTTGCAGGAGAGTTACACCATCCTCCATGTGTTGGCCCATCCATCATACAGCAGAAACCACCATGACTGTCCTCTGATTTAATTAGTTGGCTTGTACGCAGTAATTTGTGGCTGGAAGAGGAAGCTTTCCTCTAAAATTAGTCAACGGGGCTGCATGTTGTTTTTTTGTTTTTTTAAATGGCAAGCAGCTGTCCCTCAGGATCATGTCAGGACAATTAAAAGGTCATTAGTTGTCATTCACAGTTTAACCCCCACCCTGTTTTATTATCGTTAATCTATGCTGTGACAATATGCTGCCTCATTCTGTATTAGCAGTTTTTTGGACATCCATGGTCGTACATCAAGAAAAATAATGGACTTGATGTTACAATGTGATATTCCTCTTTATTCTCCAAGAGAGCAAAGTGCAGCCTTAAGAGTTAAAAGCCACTGAAACGGCTGAAAGCAGTGTCCACCGCCGCTGGCTTGTTTTAATGCATCCATGACAGATCCAGGTCATAGTTGTAATGTCCACCGGCAGGGTTTACAAATGCAACCGAGCAAGAACCAGCACACTTGCATGTGTTTTCCTTACAGATAGCAACCCAGGGAGCCACATTCATCATCTGGAAATGACTTGACATGTCTTAATTTTTAGAAAAATTCCTCGATACAAAGTTTTGTGAATAAATCCTAACTATAATTTCTGAAATAATACACTTTTTACTTCTATAAATTAGTGATGCACTTATCCAGGTTTTTCCGATCCAGTCCGATATAAATACCTGGGCTGAGCATATTGACTGATATCCGGTACTAATCCAATACTACTGTTGAATGAATGAACTGTATACCTTGCTATGTGAATGAAGGCAGACCTGATTGGCAGCTTGCAATGGCATCACTCACTCTCCATTGTGACAACAGTCCCTCATTGACAAATCCTGTTTAAAGCTATAGCAAACGTTATTTTCCATGTCTACTAAATGTATATGGCCGATATTCCCAATAATTCCGCTGTCCTTGTGAATGCAAGGGCACCAACTTCAGGTCAACTGGGGGGGGGGGCATCTTACATTCAAGTAGGAACATTTAGATCTATTTGTACTGGTCCTACTACTCCTGCTGCGGAGAAGAAACACTCAGAAGAATTTTTTGAGACGTGTAGACTTTGCCAAGGATTTATCACATTTAATAACAGCATTTAATAACAGTTTTTAGGGAAGATCTAACGGGCTATCTGCACTTTTGAGGTGAAGAAACCGTGACCATGCTGTTTTTTGATGCAAAAAAAGTATTTTTTTTCCGCTAATTGAAACCTAATGTTTATTAAACTCATCATAATATATTTTTAATTGAATACCAATTTACTTAGAATAAAGGAATCATGACTTGTGGATATATACTTTTGTTTGGACTTTTAAACTTCTATGGCTGTGTGTTAAGGCTGAGATGCGTTTGTTCCATATTTTAACAGAGCACACCACATATTTCAGTTCTGTCCATGGCCAGGCATATTTGGGGAGTTTATGCCCCCCCCCCCATTTTAAACTTTGGAGGGACATAAAAAGGGGTATAAGGGGGATAAAAAGGGATATATGAAATATCCCCATTTGAATCAATACAATTTTTGTTCCTGGTTCTGTCTCGGTGTATCTATGCTGCCCATTATCCAGGTTTCAGACATGTCATGTCCCACAAGTAGGTCTTGTTGCTGGTCACCTGGCTCAGTCTCTTGACATTCAGCGGCTCCCTATGGCGCTGCCAAAGCAATCACTGGGAATTCTCATTAGCGCAGATAGAGGGTGTGGATGGCGTCTTGTGTGTGGAATGAGGGAGGGAAAGAGAGAGGGGAAAAAAGGGAGAGAAACTTAGAAAGAGGACTGGGATTTGGCTGGGACTCCTGAGACCAGATCACCCTAGCACTGAGCAGGAGCCAGTGGTCTGTCACTCTCTTTCTCTTTCTCTCACATACACCGACACACAGATAGCTCATCCCTTCCTCATGGAATGTTATCTGCTTCCTGGTAATTAGAGCAGAGAGAAGCTTTACACACCGTGAGAAATGAACATGGGCGGGCACACATAACGCCACTTTTGGTGACAAATAGTCATTAAGTACCTGTTTTCTCTGAAATGAATGAAGCAAATCTGCGTGTGTGTGTGTCTGCGAGTCTGTGTGTAGAGAACTGTCTGCCCAGGGTGGCTGTGGCAACAGGATTAGTATTCTGTGCTCATGAGCTATGGCTCTCTCTCTGAACGGGCTCAGCACTGAGCCCCTTTATGCGCTAACAAAGGCCCTTACACATACACGCGTGCACACACACGCACACACCCGCACATTCACACATACACACCTTGTCATTTATAACCCGCTTTCTCAGTAGATCTCTGTGGATCAGTATAGCTATACAGTACACTGCCTGGCCTTGGCCATATTTCAGAAGCAGCCTGACACAGGCCAACTTCCTGCTGATGCTATTAAAAATATCATAAATCAACATAAAGGGGAAAATAGAGCGCGTTCCAAGAAATAGACCTCTTTCTCCAGCTGCATTGTGCACTGGCAATCTCACTAGGAAAGTCATGCTTCCTTCTTTTTCGTTTTCCTTGCAGATGAGGAATTTGTTTGCAGTATATGCATGATTGGATAACATGTTTTGATTTATCAATATCGGTAATTATTGTCTTAGGTTACTTTGCACAGCAGCTGTTCATGGTGTATAGCTTCAAGTTTGAATAAAGATGGACAAATACAATGAGATTCTGTTACAATGCAGTCAGGTCAGAAGTGAATTTCAACACAATGTGCAGTTAGCGTTGTGTTTAGTCGACCTAGTTGTGCAGACAGTTGTAGAGTATGTATACCTTCATTTATAAAATCTTTAAATTGAACATATACGTCTCTTGAAAAACTACACTGGAGCAATGCTGGTGCTTTATGCTGCATAGTGAATGGAACCTTATATCAGTGTTTCGATTTGGAGCTACTAATTGTGGTACTGAGGCGCTGGCACAGTATTCGCTTGTTTATTCCCCAGCAGCAGCTTGGGCCGTTTGTGTTGGGGTTTAGTAGTCACCAGGCACTAGACTGTATACATACACACAGTGGTTCAGACCACTGAGCAGGATACATACGGTAGCCTGGTATTATAAAAAGGTATTATATTTTTGTGTGAATTGTCTCTTAAGTGTTGTCTGCTTCTATTATCAATATCGCTTACAATTCCTCTCTCTGTCTCATTCCTCTTTTATGATGATGTCCGATATCCCATCAGACAGTCATATAGCCAGTTGTGCATATTTGACTGAACTTCTTAAAATAGTTAACTGCCACAAGCTTGGCAAGCTAGTCACGTGATGACAGGCTGACCGGCAGGATTTGAAGTTTGGCAGGAGTTTGGAAATTGTAAGTTTTCAATCAGAAACCGACAAACCACAACACTGACTAGAGTCAATGCTTGGTTTGTTCATTCCGGGCTACTTGAACATGGCGATGCAAAATGGCAGACATCATGGAAGGGCAACCAAATTCCCATGTAGATGAAAATGGTTCAATTTAAGGTAATACAAGCACAACAGTTGAATTGTGAGCAGAATTATATACAAATTAAAACATATTTACTATTATATTACATTTAGGCTAAGTCTGTTTTACTAAATGCTATTATGACACTAAATCTTACACAATGTATCTTTCTTTTTTTAATATTTGTTTTTATAACTTTGCACTTGCCTTGCTTTTGTTATAGTGATTTGGGGAAACCTCCTATAGGTTTGACAAATACAGCTGATGTTTTCCACCGAGTAAACACAGAAACTATCCTCCTAGTTGGTTATCAAGTGCAACCAGTATGGCTAACTGCATAGAGATCTACATCTGGTGCAACTTTCTGGCTAACTTAACCACCACCACCGAAGCTAATGCATTTCAAGTATATTGTGATATTGTTTTTTTTCCTGAGTTCTGAGTCTGGTGAGGTGGATTTCTATCCTGTGCCATCATATTTTCAATACACTTCAATAAATTTGTACTATCAACTGTTTTCTACTGACTATGGGATTATATTGCAGCTATTGACCTGTGCACAGCAGTGAAAAACGTTCTGTACAGGTGAACCATTGCTTAGTTAGAACAAATAGTTACAGAAGATTTTATTTTTTCTTTACTTGTCTGAGAATCAGACAAACATACAATAAACTTAAGAAAAACTGACTGATATTCAAACAAAATGTCAAACCTATCACACAGATTTGCATGGTCGGTGTATTTTATCATGCAACCAGAACTTTAGCACAACACACAAAACTCAGGCTTCTTGGAACTGTATCACATGGCCGTGGGCACAGGTGCACTATGGGATCCCTGTCTATTTTCTACAGTTAATCGATCACATGAAGCCACTGGAGCTTGACTAGGAATCAGTGGGCCAGAGAGTGATACAGACTGTGTGTGTGTGTGGTGCAGTAATACATCTCTGTACTCCATTATCATTGAATTGCTCTACAACCACTCTGGGGCTGCATGAGCCTTCTGAGACATAATAGCTTTGAGGCTTTTTGTCATCCATTCTCACACACACACACACACACACACACACACAAATCATATACTCTCTCTTTCGTGCGCACACACACAGTTTCCTATGGCGGATACACATGAGGGGTCTCTCGGGGTTAGCTAATTTGGCCCACTGGGGCCTTAACCACATCTCCCTCGCTTCACTTCATCTCCTCTCGCTCATATGTTGCTCCAAACTTCCACTCTCCCTCTAAAATATCCTGTCCACAAATCTACTGTTCCTTGCTGCTGCTCACCTCTTAACATCATACAACTTTCATAAGATGCAGACAGAGTGATGGGTCTAATTGAGGTGCAACCTTTGCCCCTTCTTTCTATCTCTTCAACTAGTTAAATCTCATGGGATCAGGAAGAGGTTGAAGCAAGGGAATGGATATTATACAGAAAAAAAACGCAAGCATATATATATATATATATATATATGCTTGCGTTTTTTTTCTGTCTAGTCAGATAGCATCCCCCTGCTTTCTGACTAGACCAGGGGTCGGCAACCCAAAGTGTCTACTATCAAAAAGACTAAGTAAGCTATAAACTCACAATGATTAAATGTTTCCCTGCAGCACATCCTGGTGAGAATGACGCACCACGTGACTACTCTGCTTTAAGTTTAACTTCCATCATGTATTATGTTTTGTTGCAATGATGGAATTATAGAAATACAATAAAGAAATCTGATTTTTAGTTTATTTTTATTTTTAGGATTAAAAAAAATACAATACAATCCTCCTCTTTCCATAACAGCCGATATCCGTTACCAATCTGATATTACTGTTGAATGAACAAACTGTTGCGGCTTTTGTTATTACCACCGCTAGCGATTTTCGTGTTGCAGATATTGCACACAGCCGTCGGAACTGATGGCGTATCAAGTTTGAAATGTTTCCAAGACATGGCTCGGTCACTCAGATCGGTTCATCTCCAATTAAAACAAATAAATGTATCCCCCCATTTTCATTTGATTTTTGAAAAAGCTCCAGGGAGCCACTATAGGGGCGTTAAAGAGCCGCATGCGGCTCTGGAGCCATGAGTTGCCAACCCCCGGACTAGACACACCCTGCAAATACTAGCTTTCCAGCTAATGAGGTGGCTAGCTGCCTTCGTCCACACGCGCATTTTACAAACACAGCAGCAATGATGAGGCGCCTACTCCCAGGCGCACATGCAGAAAATAAACAATATTTTCAGGAGCAAAAGAACAGAAAATAAGCTCCACGGTGATTGCATAACATATTTTATCATTTTTATTTCTCCTGTTGGTGGTCCAAAGGCAATAATAAGCATGTATTTTATGACAAAACCACAGCATGGAGGACAGGCCAACAGCAGCTGCTGTGTGTTTGCAATGCCTCTGGCATTTCATTTGTGAATATGGTATAATATGACTGTATTGTATAAAAATCAGAATGCAAGCTGATCATGATGGGAGTTGTTGTAGCATGAATGACATTGTCTGGCCAACAGTGCTGCAGGTCTGCATGTTTAAATACTGCTCATAGAATAATAAATAGAGGAGATGATAGATGTGATATATTTTAAGGAATAGCTCAGTGTCTAGGTTGTGTGCAGAGAACCTTGAGACTGCCCAAGCCGATGAGAGTGTAAAGTTGAGGAGAGGGACATACTTTGCTCAAACATGCGTGCGTGCGTGCGTGCGTGCGTGCGTGCGTGCGCGCGCGCGCGCGCGCGCGCGCTAATATATACTCCCACATGTGTGTACATATATAGAATAATTGGAATTTCAATTACTGGAACTGTTGAGGTCAAATGGTTAAAGGAATATAGCAAGAACGAAATTGGGTTTTGTTCAAATTAGTTTGAAATTGTTGATTAGTTAATCGCTTGTTCAAAATTATACAGAAAAAAATAACCTCAACTGTTACCTGGATGAAGGAAAGAAAACATGTAATGGTTCATGGTAGATCGGAGAAGTGGAATTGGAAAGTGCATTTAGCTTTTCTGAGTGAATTCTGTGTCATATTAACTGCATTTTTTTGGGCATATTTGCTTGCGAGCAGACTTCTTTGTCCGTGACTATTGTTGCTGTGTTGCTAGGCCCCGTGGATTGCCACGCACAAGCTGCACATATGTGTAAAAAGCATGAAATTGTTTGTATGCATCCTAGAAGAACATGAGATGCAAACAAAACAGAGGCAAGCTAATGAAAAAAATGTCAAATCCCAGATTTCATTCTCCAACTCTCTAAATCAACTGATCTGAAACAGCAAAAGGGGAATCATTTATTTTCATAAGTAACACACTGACAGAATATATATGACTGATCTGAGCATGGGTTTTATACACTTTCTGTAATAAAACATCTAAACACAAAAATCTTATCAGATGGTGGGGTCTTTGGTCTGCTTTGCGTCACTTTAGCGCTGCTCTAAATTGTGTCTGATATAAAAAGCTGATACCAGGAGCAATTTAGTTTGCTCATTATTTACTGCTGTAGCCAATACTGTCAGACTGATGGAGGAGATCTGAAGCAGGGAAAGTTGAGCAAATTAACATTTATTCGTGCTGATGCCATTTTATCTTTGTTGAGCTCATAATATACCCACCTTTTAATTTATTTTGCAACATCTATTGATCTGTTTGTTTCATATTTATTACTAATAACTACACTTATTGACTGTGTGTGAATGTTTTTTTTTTTCTTTTGGGGGGTGTAGGAGCATGTGAGCTCATGCGCTGAGAACAACAGCTGCCTCTGCAAGTTGGAATACTTTCCCAACATGTAAAATAGCACGCAAGCTACTGTATAGATTGATGATTTTGAGTGCACACGATCCAGTTACGATGTAGCCGCTGTGACCCATGTGGTAAACAACTGGCCACCTGAGCCCACTGCTGTGACTTTGCCGCCTGTGCACACTCTATGAAGTTTGGCATGCATCCACGGGCGACTATGTGGGCACGTGCGAAGGTGATCTAACTTGTCGGAAAGATTTACGACAGCAGCATAATTACCTCATGGTACAGTACAGTGATTTAGCGTGTGCGGAACTTGTCACCTCTGAGGTGGAGTGATACCGAAAGCGCCACGGTAGTTGACAACCAGTGGTTATCTAATGCTAATGTTGAAGGCGCTGTAGGGTTGCTGCCTTCATCCATTTCCAGGAGGGAGCTGATGGTATTGTCACCAAGAGAGACATCGTGAGACAGACAGAAAGGGGTTATTGATACCAAGCAGCCAGGGGTGTATGACAGATGGCCTGCCATTATGTAAATGCGTTTTTTAACATGCGCTGTATCAAGACAAGATTCATTTCCAAGCTGTAGCAGTGCAGTTTGTTGAAGTTCAATGCAGGGGAATGTCAGTTTCTGCAGTCCTGAGCACTCTCCATGTTTGAATAAAAGTTTGATCCGTGATGCAGCCATGTTTACTTCCTGGTCATTACCCACACTGTCTCTCTTTTTTTTTTTTCTTTTTTTTTTTTTTACCCGTAAGATGTCCTTCACGATATGTGTCACAGGGACACTCTTCCCCCCTGAAATGTCTCCTCTGGGGATCTCATTTGTGTTCATCTGGCTTGACGTGAGGGGAATCTGTTTGCCAGACACAGACTTACTTGATAGACAGGGCTATTTATCCTAATACAGAGAGGGAAAGCATCCTGAAACTGCCCCCCTCCCCAGTAAGATTCGCTCACTCGTTGCGGCAATAAAATGCATTTCGCATGCAAGTTTATTAAAAGAAAGAAAGAAAATAGAAAAAAAATGTCCCCCCACAGCTATGAAGGATGAAGATGTTTTTGTTCTCTGCTGTTTGGGAGGCGCTCGCCCCGGTGCTCACACGTTCACTCTACAAGCAGTGGTGCTCAGTGCAAACACCCACACAGATGCCACAGCAGAGCACGGCCATGGGTGGATGTGTGTAAGCACATATGGCTTCGTGCCCTGTGTGTGTGTGTGTGTGTGTGTGTGTGTGTGAGCATGTATGCATTAAAATATCTCCATTGTGTAAAATTACAGTGAGGGGGATTTAAAGAACTGTTGGTCTCTTTCCTGAGGGCGGGTCTTACTGGGTAGTGATGACACCCCTTGAAATACTACATAATCATACCCTACCCAAATAGGCACATACTAACAAATAAACAAACGCACATGCACACACACACAAGCTTTCAGCAGAAGAGGGAGATATAATTATTACTGTGAGAGAGTCTGTCGACACAGTTATGTGACAGTCGTAAGAACACAATGGCCTGGTGTGTGCGTGTGTGAGAGTGTGTGTGTGTGAGTGTGTGAGTGAGTGTGAGAGCACGCACACATGTCTGACAGCCAGGCACTTAGAGGCCCTGGTGACAAGAGTGAACTTCCCTCAGCCAAATAGACGAAACTGATGTGTAAGGCTGACCACTGAGTGACAGCCGCTCATGCCTTTTCTAAGTCAAAATTACTTCAAAACAAGTGTGACTAGCTCTCCCCCTCCCCACCCCCCCACTTCTCTCTTAGTCAGTGTGCATTAGCATCAGCAGCCGGTGTGTGGCAATTAAATATATCCCTGGGCAATGAGGCCCTTTATAGAAATTATTATAAGACAACAAAATCTTGCCCTAAGAGTTAGGCAAAAACACATGGGTAACTGTGTGTGTGTGTGTGTGTGTATGTGTGTGTGGTGTGTGTATGTATATATATGTGTGTGTATATATATATATATATATATATATATATATATATATATATATATATATATACACACACACACACACACTCACCGGCCACTTTATTAGGTACACCATGCTAGTAACGGGTTGGACCCCCTTTTGCCTTCAGAACTGCCTCAATTCTTCGTGGCATAGATGCAACAAGGTGCTGGAAGCATTCCTCAGAGAATTTGGTCCATATTGACATGATGGCATCACACAGTTTCTCGCAGATTTGTCGGCTGCACATCCATGATGCGAATCTCCTGTTCCAACACATCCAACAAGATCCTCTATTGGATTGAGATTGAGTGACTGTGGAGGCCATTTGAGTACAGTGAACTCATTGTCATGTTCAAGAAACCAGTCTGAGATGATTCCAGCTTTATGACATGGCGCATTATCCTGCTGAAAGTAGCCATCAGAAGTTGGGTACATTGTGGTCATAAAGGGATGGACATGGTCAGCAGCAATACTCAGGTAGGCTTTGGCGTTGCAATGATGCTCAATTGGTACCAAGGGGCCCAAAGAGTGCCAAGAAAATATTCCCCACACCATTACACCACCACCACCAGCCTGAACCGTTGATACAAGGCAGGATGGATCCATGCTTTCATGTTGTTGACGCCAAATTCTGACCCTACCATCCGAATGTCGCAGCCGAAATCGAGACTCATCTGACCAGGCAACGTTTTTCCAATCTTCTATTGTCCAATTTCGATGAGCTTGTGCAAATTGTAGCCTCAGTTTCCTGTTCTTAGCTGAAAGGAGTGGCACCCAGCGTGGTCTTCTGCTGCTGTAGACCATCTGCCTCAAAGTTCGACGTACTGTGCGTTCAGAGATGCTCTTCTGCCTACCTTGGTTGTAACGGGTGGTTATTTGAGTCACTGTTGCCTTTCTATCAGCTCGAACCAGTTTGGCCATTCTCCTCTGACCTCTAGCATCAACAAGGCATTTCCGCCTACAGAACTGCCACTCACTGGATATTTTTTCTTTTTCGGACCATTCTCTGTAAACCCTAGAGATGGTTGTGCGTGAAAATCCCAGTAGATCAGCAGTTTCTGAAATACTCAGACCAGCCCTTCTGGCACCAACAACCATGCCACGTTCAAAGTTACTCAAATCACCTTTCTTCCCCATACTTCTGTATGGGGAAGAAGAAGATGCTGTTATGTATGTATGTATGCATGTTTGTGGGTGTGTGAGTCACTGTATTGGTGGGTGCTCATGTGTGTTCTTTGCCTTCACCATCCGTCATTCTATTCCATTCGTCCATGGCTCTTTGCCTCCGAGATAACTCACGCAGTGCTGTGAACCCCCCTCCCCTTCCGCCCTAGCATCCCTCCCTTCTTCTCCCTGCATGCCGACTACAGAGATAATATCTACTGCATGGGAGTCTAATGGACCTGTGGGGAGACACCATGGTCAACTACATTTTTGGTGTGTGTGAAGCAGCTTGGAAAAAAAAACAGGTGTCAGGGTGTGGTGGTTTAAGCAGCGCTCAATCATGTTTTCATATTTTCCTCACCGACGTCCTTGACTGCCTCTGTGTGTGTATCTGGTATTATTTTATATATGTGTGTGTGTGTGTGTGTCTCTGCAAGGATTATTGGGATTAGGGACTTCTCACATGCAGATATTTTTATTGTCCAGGTCTGTTTCCTCTTGTTTCTATGATCTACTGTATTATAATGCAATAGCAAAAAAAAAAATAGGATTGGTATTTGATTGGATGGGGTATTTGGGGTGGGTAGATCCAGTGTGAGGAAATATTAAGAAGAACACAGAAACAACAAAAGAATGAAAAGTCTGCCGTTTGCCTCCAATTACAGTTATGGTTCCATTAGAGAGAAAGAGTTTTTGTTGATTCAGAGGCGTTTTTTTGCACTTCAAACAAACATGTTGTGCTTAACTGTCTGAGCAACTTTGAATAATGATCATATTAGTTTTTTTATTCTAATTATGCCTCAAGAATTAGTGTTTTATTACTTTTTTTCTCAGGATGATACAATAAAATAAGCAGATGGAAAAAAAAAATCACCTTGGGTTTTTGTTCTTCAGGGGACATAAAGCGAGGTATGCTTTCTTGGTCTTGCAGGAAATAAATGCGCTTGGGATTTATCGACACAGTGGCTGTTATAAGCCTACTGTCACACTCTAGCAGTTACCCGTGGCGGATTTAAGACTCGGGGAAGAAGAAACACTCTTAGTCTCCATCTCAGTCTCTTTTCCCATTCTTTTGCACCCCCTCACCCCCCAGCTGCAAGTACTTTTATGCCACTGCAGCCACTTCTCATTCAATTGTGGTCAAGTAGAACTGTGTGTGCATTTCGGAATGCAAATTTCATTAAAGTGCCCCAATGAAATCACACACACACATCTGTGGCCAACCCCTCTCATCTTGACCTGTTTCCTGTTCACAGCGGAGCCACAAGCTGCCTCTCCGACCCCCTGGCTGTGCCATGTGCACAACCACCTTGGAATTGTGTTTTTGTTTATAGGGTGGTAAAATATTCATAGGGGGGGAAAATAGCTGCGGAAGCTGTCCATATAATCCCCCATAAACTGATATCTAAATCCATCACACACACAGGTGTACACACACGCACCTGCAAACCCCCGCTCGACAAGCGATGACACCCTCAAGGGCACAATGAAATGAATGACAGCCACACCCGTGTCTGTGTCTATCTTGGGTGCCAAGCATCTTGCTCGTAAGGCGACGGATATGCACGGGCAAACTCGGGCACTGACAACAAACACACACATACGTGCGTGTGCTCCCAGACGATGCAGGTTTTTTGGAGCTGGTATCGATCGACACTCGTCCTCTATAACAAGCGCCAGTCCCCAAAAGCACTGCAGCAAACCTGTCAGGAGGAGAGAGGGAGACGGAAGGAAGGGGAGAAAAAAAATAGTGGTAAAGAAAAGTGTGGGGGGGATGTGGTTGTACCTGTGTAGACAGAATAACAGGCTGACAGGTGAAAGCTACTGTACCTGAGTGATCCTAGATCAATTGAGAAGAAAAAAAAAAACGCAACATGGATGGCATCATCCAGAGATGGGCCCGTCAGTGTCTTTACCAAGACTGCATTGCTACAAGGTAAAGCATCCTAATTTGTTCAAGATTTTACTGTTTCTCTCTCTCTCTCTCTCTCTCGCTCTCGCTCTCTCTATGCAAAGCCTGCTTGAAGATTATGAACAAGGGCAGAAGTGGCTGGGACCGAAGCGTGGGCCTGATGATAATGATTAAGCATCTAGCCACCCGGCTAACGAGAGCCCGGATCTGTCCAGAGTCTGCCTGCGATGCAAATTTCTCTCGCGCCAGCAATGAATCAAAGGCATAGCAAACCAATGTTTCTCTTTGCAGCTTATTTTTACCAAAGCCATCATTCACAAAAGGACGCGCCAAAGGCACACACACACACATACACACACGCACAGGAAGGAGGATACGCTCACTCAAGCATTTCCAACACGTCCACTTTTAATGCTTGAAAAGGGGAAAAAAAATGCTAAAAACAATGCTAATACTTATTTCAGCTCAGTGGATTTGCTTGCAAGCGTGTTCGTCTCCCTGTTGTTGTGACACTTCAGAGCACAATGCCCTCTAACATTGAGTCGACAATAACAAGGCTCCAGAGACAATTTCTTCTAAGTTGATGTTCTTGGCAGAGAAACACAGCGACATAAGACGGATCTGAAGGTCTTTGACCTCGCAGCACCCCGGTGTTCCCACAGCATGGGTTTTTTAACGCTCAACAAATAAGTGAGCCTTTGTCGCTGAGATGAAATAGTGATGCATATCCGAGGTGGGTCTTTAATTGATGGATGATGTCATGAGTGTGTGCAAATTGAGGCGTTTTCTCATCCACCGTATGTCCTTCATTCTTTCTCGCTCTCTTCCTCTGCATCCGTGTGTGTGTCTCTCTCAGTCCTCTCATTATCTTGTTGCTCTGTCAGGCCTGTAGGTTTGCCTCTGGGGTGTAGAACTGGCAGACGCAACAGTATGACGTTAATTTGCTGGAATGGAAGGTTGGACGGGCCTTGTCTCGTGTTTCAAAAGGTGTCATGCGGACTGAACGGCAGACCTTTGACACTGCAATTAATTATGCAACAAACGTAGAGGAGTTTTTCTTCTCAGAATATAGATCTTAATTGGATGTTACCATGCGGACAGTTAGATTCATTTGTGCTCTTAAATTAAAAAAAAAAAAAAAAAAGATGTTAACACACTTTTACTGTAAGCGAAAGGAACAAGCACACACACACACACACACACACACACACACACACACACACACACACACACACACACACACACACACACACACACAGACAAATACACACAGGGAGCTATCCTGCAGCCTTTAGGGATCTCCCTGAAGCATTTATTGACCACAGAGAGAAAGTGGCTATTAATCTGACAAAGGCTTTAAAAGCCTGTCACCGTCTGTCTCTATGTGTGCGTGCATGCATCCGTGTGTGTTTGTGTGCGCATGTGTGTGCGTGCGTGTGTGCACACACACGTGTGTTTTTGAGTGTGTGTGTATGTGAGACAGCATCTAACAGGCCTCATGGGTCAATCTGTCACCGCAAAGATGGCTAAGCAGTTGGTTGGCCAGCAGGAAATAAATGGAAGATGATGAGGTTACCGCGCGTGAACGTGTTTGTACGTGCACCTGTGCTGCTGTGTCTTTTTGTGTAACCTTAATTTAGATAGACACAAGGGCTCAAATAGGAGAAACTTTTCTGAACTAGGGTGATGAATTGATTTTCTTCAACAGTTCAAGGAACAGTCTGTGTTTATAGGAATGTCAATTACTAAATAAGGATTTCTTGGTTCACAGATATTCATCCACATTTTTTTTTTTTTTTTGGCGACGTGCTGCAGACACTCATTAGTAGGGGAAATGTGGATGCAGTTGATGCAGAGGTGGGAAGGCAGTATGGATCTAAGGAACCTTTCTGCAAGTCACACCCACAGGATTAATCTTCATCCTTTGTCGCTGAGGTTGATATGCCCGCACCAGAGGGTGGGGGGGAGGTCAGGTGGGGATTTCAAGGCCTGATGCGATGCAGGCCCGAAGATTATAAGACTTGGGAAGCGCTGGAGCACCGCTTTGCTTTCCCTTGCTCCGAGGGGTGTTTGAGCTCCATAGCTCACTTTTCAGCTCGCTTCTCAGCTAGTGAACCCCTGCTCATTTAAACGAGCCCCAGTGGTCCTCATTACCCTTTCCCTGGGCACACTTGTGCTCACAGATGCATTAGCACACATCCGTGGAAAACGTGCGGCGGTGCATGTGGATACAAGAGGAGGAGCACTTGCGTGCACACAGCTACTGCTGCTGGCATGATGATGTGTTACAGAGCTGGACACCAGTTTGTGATATTTTTGTGTGTGTGGTGGCTGTCCCTTATTAACTACTTAGTTGTTACCGGGGTGAATGGGTCTAAGGAGGCTCAGGCAGCACTGGGGTTAACCTACAGAAAAAGCACAGACAATTTTTTTCTGTTTTAAAAATGATGAATGATCAAGTTGATTTTGATCCTGTAATAGAAATTATGGTTCAACATTCGGGTACTCTGAATGTTATCAAACTAGTAGTGGATTAGTGTAAAATTTTGGCCGTGTGTGTGTGCGATCACTCATGTCACTTGCTCGCTCTCTCACAAGGGATAAATGTATGTGCTTTTACCATCTGCTATTTTCAGCTTGACAAATTCACTCACAGAATAACGTTTGCGCTGCTCTGTAACGTCACCTTGGTTGTCTCTGTGGCACCAAAATGTTTTCATCAATTTAGCATAGGGGCCTGGTACAGACTCATTACACCTTTTGAGAATTGATAATGTTATATGGGCTTTGTCATATCCTGGAAGAATATTTGATACTACTTTACTGCTACTTTATGGCAGTTGACAACTACTAAAAGACTGTATTTGTGAAAGCCCTAATATACAATGGAAGTCAAAAGTTTACATACACTTGTAAAAACCATAATATCCTGGCTGTCTAACATTTCCAGTTATTTCTACTCAGATTTTTCTCTGATAGAGTGATTGGAACAGATACTTCTTTGTCGCCTTTGTTATTATGGCTTATTATTGAAAATGACAAAATCTGCTGGGTCAAAAATATACATACAGCAACATGAATTAGCAATTTTGCTGACTTAGAAAGGCGTGCCAATGAAATGAGCTTCAGACATGGTCTTTTAACTTCTTGTGAGTGATTATGAATGACTACAGCTGTTAACTTCTCTGAGGGCATTTAAATAGGGCACACTGGATACAAGCACCCACAAACGCTACAATGGGAAAGTCAAAGGAGCTCAGTCTGGATCTGAAAAAGCGAATCATTGATTTGAACAAGTCACGAAAGTCATTTGGAGCCATTTCAAGGCAACTGTAGATCCTAAGAGTAACAGTGCAAACAATTGGTTCGAAGTATAAAGTGCATGGCACTGTTTTTTCACTGACACGATCAGGAAGAAAAAGCAAGCTATCACTTGCTGCTGTAAGAAAATTGGTCAGCAGGGTGAAGAGTCAAATTTAACAGAACTGCACCAATTCTGTCAAGAGGAGTGGTCAAAGATTAAACCAGAAGCTTGTGGGTGGCTACCAAAATCACCTGATAGAAATGAAAATGGCCAAGGAACATGCAAGCAAACCTAAGTATTGCTATATGTATATTTTTGACCCAGCAGATTTGCTCACGTTTTCAGTTGACCCATAATAAAGTCATAAAGAACCAAACTTCATGAATGTTTTTTGTGACAAAGAAGTATGTGTTCTAATCACTATATCACTATATTAGATTAAAATCAGAGTTGTAGAAATAACTGGAAAGTTTAGACAGCCACGACAGACGAAACAAGACACACATATGTACGCTTGTATGTTCTTTACAAGCGTATGCAAACTTTTGACCTCCACTGTGTGTGTATGTATACATGGGGTGGCACGGTTCACAAAAATCACGGTTTGGTTCATATTGCGGTTTTAGGGTCACGGTTTTCGGTTCGGTGCAGTTCTTATTTGTTTCTTTTAGAATACGAAACGCACTCGCCTTGTTTCAGGTGTAAGGGAAACACGAGGTTGCATGAGGGCATGCCAGAGGCACGTATACCGTCCGCTGCTACTCGCTACACTTTAAACACTGCAGCTTATTCAAAACATCAACCAAGAGATTATAATAAAGACTGAATGGAGTAAAGGTTTTTTATTAGTAGGCGGGGCCTAAATGCGCTACTCCCTTGTCTTTATGAATGGATTTGCTGGCAGACGGATATTCATTCATTCATTCATTCATTCAACCAAAAATCATTCAGTGAGAAGGAAAAGAAAACATGGACAGAAATAAATATATATATATGTTTAAAAAATAACATAAGCTAACAATAAACTTTGAAGGGAATAAAATATATCAAATGGTCATGTGTGCCAGCACTGTGTGTTGCGGCGGCACCGTGGACAGCTCCACCTGCAGCAACATTCCTATGGTGCGCAGGTGGAGCAGAAGCGCTCCACCCTCGCTGTGCACTGATTTCACACACTGATTTCTGGCATTTGTCACATGTGACCAGCGTTTTATTTTGTCTACAGTGCGTGTTTTTTTGGCACTGCCTCCTACGCGACGGTTGCACCTGCTGCGGCTTCCTGCGCTCGGACGCCTTGAGAAGCATCAGCTCCGCTCGCAGCTCCTTTACCAAACTCAGGATAAAGGCGCGTCTCGGGATGGTTAGTTAGTTAGTTTTAGCGTTTAGCTAGCTAGTTTCTCACGTCTCTAACCTGTCTCTGTCTCTACCTGTCTCTGTCTCTACTGTCTACTCTACCTGTCGCTGTCTCTCTCTCTCTATCTCTCTCTAACTCTCGCTATATATCTGTCTGTCTGTCTATCGCTTTCTCTGCCTCTCTTTGTAGGTATGTAATTCATTTGTTTATGTTACTAAGCGGATTAAATAAAAAAGTGTTTAAAATCTCACCTGTAATATCTTTATGGGTAAATATCTGAACAGTGCTTAAGAAGGGCGACTCAGTGGGACAGGGGTTAGCGCTGTTGCCTCACAGCAAGAAGGTCGCAGGTTCAAGACCTCCTTGGTCCTGGGTCTGGGACCTTTCTGTGTGGAGTTTGCATGTTCTCCCCGTGTCTGTGTGGGTTTTCACCGGGTACTCTGGCTTCCTTCCACAGTCCAAAAACATGCTGAGGTTAATTGGCAACTCTAAATTGCCCATAGTTGTGAGTGTGTGAGTGAATGGTGTGTGTGTGCCCCACGATTGGCTGGTGACCATCTCGGGTGTATCCCTGCCTCTCGCCGTAATGTGCTGGCAGACCCCTCCAGCAGACCCCTGCGACCCTAATGAGGAATAAGCAGGTATAGAAAATGACTGACTGACTGACAGTGCTTAAGAAGAATAACACAGTGTTTTATTTTTTAAAATTCTAAGAAATGGATGTGAATTTGAAGGAGCCTGCGCCTGCAGCTTAAAATCTGGCTTGTACAATTACTAAATTGATTTTCTTTATTAAATTTGAGCATGCTGCTTTTAATCAGGTGTGCCCTCTAGTCCGGAATTTACGGAACAATGCGCATGTGGCACTGTTCATAAAAAAACGAAACCGTTTGGTTTGCTTGTTTCGGTTCGAAACAAACATATATATATATATATATATATATATATATATATATATATATATATATATATATATATATATATATATATATATATATATGTATATGTGTGTGTTCATTACTGAAGCACAAAAAAGAGTGCACTTAGGCTAATTTTGCATGATTTCAGATGATTTTAGATCCAGCTTGTGTGTTGTCATTACAGTACATTCACTCTTTCAAGTGTGCTCAAGTGCAGCTATTTGAGACTCGTTACAACCATCACCTCCCCCTGCATTTAATCACTACTTTGAGTTCAATTAAATGTGCACTCTCTTCGTGTTCCATCATGTCAACTTTAACATGTGCACACTCGTTCGCAAACACACACCCCCACACTCACACTCATATGGCCGATGCGAATAGCTTAGAGGGAAAGCATTGAAAGTGTGTCTTGTTTCGCCTGCAAGCGCAGACTTCCGTTGTTTTCATTTCAAGTATGATCTCCCTCTCCAGCAGATACCACCTATAGAGCAGGAGATAGAATGTGTGTGTACACGTGAAGTTGTCCGTCCGTGTGTGTGTGTGTGTGTGTGTGTGTGTGTGTGTGTGTGTGTTTGTGTGTGTATTTGTGTGCGATATTGACCTCTGTCTGAGGCATAGATGCTTGCATGTTCCTGTATGTGGCGGTAGACTGCAGCCCATCAAAGAAACAAGTGTTTGAAATGCTCTAACAATAACGTTGTGATCTCTTTTTTTTCGTTCCCCATGTTGGGATAAGTTTATGGCTTTAAAATGTTTTATTTCTGTATAACTCCTTTGTAACAGCCCTTGAGGGATTGTGTAGCTGTCTGAAGAGAAGGCATTTTCTCTTTCTTTGTGGCAAAAGGGGGCTCAATGTCTTTTATTGCTCAGTGGCGTATGATCTCTCTCTGAGAAATCGTGGACATGGGTGACCTTCTGCAGCAGAGCTTTACACAGTCTCCTGGTCATGGTTTCCATAGGGATTCGGTAAAAAAAAGGTCAGACTCTCTGGGGAGTCAACCAAAAGGCCATCATGTAGCAAAGTGCTACGATTGGCTAAAAGTAATCAAACAATAAATGTGTTATTCAGTTTGTTTATATATATATATATATATATATATATATATATATATATATAATATGAGGTGCAAAAAAAAAAGACAATAAAATAAAACTTTTCATTCCCAGTCTTCCAAAACAAGTGCACACAAATGTAAAGACGTAGAGGCTGCAGAATTTAATATGACAAGGCAAAAAAACTCTACTTGAGTTGAGCAATGTGAATTTTCATGAGATGATGCAATATGTCAATGGTGCAGTAAAATACACACATTCAGCTTTATGCTGTACCACCATGGAAAAAGAAATATTACAGAACATTCTGTTCATGCATTTTTTTTTTGTCCCGCATAAAAATGATACGCCATCTGTGGAATTTGTAGAGTGAATGAGAGCCACAAGGCAAAGCTAATTTCCTAGCCTTTCATTACAAGACTTTCATCACAAAAAAAGAGATGTGCTTTGATTTGTCTAGAAATTCAAAAATGAAATATTTTCTGCAATTTTTGTTTGATTGTGATTCCCTGCAAAGACACTCAAGAATAGGATTTTTTTTAATCATAATGAAACCTAACATAGTGAAAGTAAACATAGAAACAAACATTTTTTGGATTACACTTTTCGAAATTAACAAATTTAAATATGTAGATGAGATAAAAACTCATTGAATATGCACAGATTGGCATTTCCTGCTGAATCATTTGTCAGAAAATCTAGTAAAACAGTTTTTGTGTTTTGTTTGTTTTTATAACTTTAACATGTTATTGAATTACACCATCTGTGTGTAAATTTTACACATTATTAACACCTAAATGTCACATAAATCTAAAATAATCCAAAAAACGCTTCATAAAAGTCTGGAAGTCTAAGAAAAATATGCTAGCTGTAGTTGACAGTCATGTGCAAAAGTGATAAAACAAAGGTATTTATAATAATAGTTTTCAGTTTATATCGCATTTTATGAAAGTAAAGTAGTAATTGTGCGGAAAATTAACATTTCATGCAAAAAATGCCTAATCTGGAGTGGTGGCTGGCCCTAAATTAGTCTCTTCTACAGTTTTCATTCATAATAATTGGAAAAGTTCATCATTCCTTTTCATCATTTTTTTTACATTTCCTACTGCACAACAGGGCAAGTAAAGGCAGCATTTGCACATTTAATTTCAACCTTTGAAGGAGAAAGAAAGGCAAGAAGTGGAGAGCTGCTGCAAGCCCTTCATGCTTAAAATGGCAGATTCCAATTATCATAATATAGAGTCCAACCAAATAAATACTTATCCTTGCTAGTGATGGGAATAATGGTGTTATTATAAACGCTCTTACAAATGGCGTTACTTTTTTCAGTAATGAGTAATCTAACTAATTACTTTCATTAGAAAGCTGTTGCAGTAACAACATGCCGTTACTATGCGTTACTGAACCAACCACAGACACAGAAGCTGCAAATGTGTGTGTTATTTCCCTTTTGTGAACTGGGCTAGATAACTACCCAAGTAATAACATAGAAAACCAGCACATAGCAGCACACACACACATACAAACTATCAGAGATCGCTCGTCCGGAGTTGAGGGGAAAGACGGCGCTACTTTAACCTCATCAAGGTAAAAATGTTGAGTACATGTTGAGTGTACATTAAATTGTCCCAGAGCAAAGGGTTTGTCAACATCCAATGTAAGCAACTTCAATTCATTGAAGCCCCTCTCAATGGCACATGGTTCTTCTAAACTATTGGTCGAAACCACCGTTGACACCGCTTATAAGGATAGGAGGCCAGATGCTGTTAAATTTGAGCTCCAAGCAGCAAAAACTGGATTTTTCTACTCCAGCTCCACAAAAACCAGAGTGACAGACAGAATTTAATAAATCGATAGGACGTTATGTTGTTGAAAACATGCTGCAGTTGTCAAAAGTTGATTTAGAGTCCTTGTCTGTTGAAGTGCAATAAATATTAAAACCTCTCTGCGGGCCTTTGCTGTTATACAATATGCACCTGGGTTGTGTAACCCATTCTAAAACACTTCAAACTCTTTGACATTTTTGAACTTAAAAAAAAAATGTATGCAATAGTTTCCATGGTAGTCTGTTACTTTTATAGAGGAGTAATTGGGCTAAGTAATTAGTATAATTAATTACTTTTTCAAAATAACATTGGTAATGTTTTTAATATTACACTTGCTGAGGTCTGATACATTAAATCCATAATAAATACAAACTCACATAAGAAGAAAAAAATCCCAAGAAGTAAGTTCCAGTGGCAGTAGACACTTTGTTTTTGTTATTGAATTAAACAGGTATGTGTGTATGTAATGTAAATGTAATGAAAAAAAAATGTACAGACAATAAACATGGCAAAAAATAGCAGAGACAACACTACATATGCTGTACAGCGATCATCAAGCACCTAGCAACAGGAGTGTAAAGCAGGGACTTACCAATAAGGTAGACTTTTCCAAGTTAAACAGATTATGATGGGAAGCTAACCTTACGTAAACATATCTGTAGTTAAAGTTAATTTGGCCCAGTGCCATCTTAGTGGCTAACTTGAGTAAACTAATTGATAGCATTAAGCTAACGTTAATGTCTATACGCCATTATGTAACTGCTGATTCCATTTTTCAGATGAGCTTGTTGAAATATGAACACCTGATAAAGATGAGGCTAGTTGGGTATTATTAGCCGTTTACTGACTCAAATGATGATAGTTGGGTAAAAAACTAGGTATTCACACTTGGTTATCTAACGTTATTGTTGTATGTAATCTTAAAAGACAAGTAATATTACACAGGGAAAAGAGCATGGAGAGAGATGACAGTAGTGGAGACAATCCTATAGAGAAGCACAGCTGTGGAAAAAGGACACACTGCATGCTTCTTATTAATAAACAGGACTAAATTTGAAATCAATTCTTGATTGATTGTAAATGTTATACATTTAAACTTAATCAAGAAAATCATGAATAAAATTCCAGAAAAATCCCAATTATATTTTTTCTTAAAATCGTTCAGCCCTACTGTTTATTTTGTGTTACTGTGTATCGTAAAACAATTTGTATCAAAGTGTCCATTGTCCAGAGAAAAAACTATCCATTTCAGCAAAAAACCCTAAAATGCTGACGGTTTTTTGTTATATATCTCATAACATCTGGGGAGATGGGTCTTTAAATTATACATAGTTGAATGCAAAGGGATGAATTGTAGGATTTAAACATCAGTAAATGTTGTTTATTGTTAACGTAAAGCCCACATTTACTTCAGCCATTGGATTTCTCGGTTGCTGTAATTGTTCGTTCTGACGTAATTAATCTTTAATGACTAGTGATTAATGATTTTGACCACTTGTGTACGGGAAGATCATCAAAACTCATAATAGCAGAGACCTCATATATTTCCATGTCAAAGGTCTTGTTGTCACCATTTCCTCAAATCATTCATAACTCCAACAATTCATGTTGAGTTTATTATGCCAGTTTCTTGTATCTGTGGAAATTTTATCTACAGCAGCCTTTCATTTTCCGCATCTATTTGCTACTCTCATCGGGCATATAGTCTGCTCTGTACGCCTGAGTGCTCTAAACTGCTGCCCATGGTTTTATATGGGTGAGAGCTGTTGGCACTGAACCCATGAACCAGCTAAACTAAATAATAAATTGAAAATTGCCAAGGAGTCGACTATAGCTGCAGATTATGATGACGAGTTTGGGAGTGTTAGGACCTTTTTCTTGTTACAGTGGTGCTTTGATTTTATGTTCGTATGAAAGATATTGCTTGAGCAAAACATGTCCTTTCATTTAAAAAACCCAAAAAACAAAACCAAAGCTTTTACAGCAGTGGACGGTGAAGAACGGATGTGCTTGTTCTCTTTAGTGGAGTAAAACGGAAAACAAAACCGATGACTGAGGACAAGAGAAAGAATGGTATTTGATTCTATTTTAATCCAGTCTTGCTCAAAGTTTTTCAGCAAACAAAAAAAACAAAAAAAGAATGCTTCATAGCATCACACTCACACACACGAACACCCACATATACCCATACACACTCTGCTTCAGCTTGAGGTACCATATAGGAATCTAGGACAGAGTCTTATTTTCATAGCATTCTTGAAAACTAAGGGTGTTAAAATTCCCACAGTGACTGTTGTAGTTGTAGCTGTTGTACATATTACACAGCATTTTGTCCCTGGGAAACAAGCACAACTCTGCTTAGCGCTGCTGACCTTGTATGTCTGAAATTAACTCTTTAGTATGCACACCCCCTGCCACCCCCATGATGCTGCATGGCTGCACCGCTCTCTCAATTAGCCTTGAGGGCTAGCCGCTCTTAGCTATTTATCCCGGTGCCTGTTCTGCACAACACCTTTTTTCTCCTTGGATTAAATTTCCTGGAACATTCGGTAGCGGGGCAACGGAAGGTGAGACAGGAGGTCCTCATCTCAAGAACTGATGAGGCCCTGGCAGACCTTGAGCCTAGTAAAGAGGAATATTGTTCTCACTGCAAGCCATATTTTACAGTAGGCCAAGACCATGTCTTTGCTTTTTTTTTTTTTTTTTTTTAAGGACAGAGAGAAGTATTTTAGGACCTACGTGATATTGGTGCCAATACAATAGAGCTGCAATTATTTGTCAATTAATCAACAAGTTTTCAACTATTGCATTATTTTGATAATCGATTAATCTATTTGAATAATTTTTAAGAAAAAAGTGTCCAAATTCTCCGGTTTTCTGTTGGTCTGGACAAAAAAAAGTAATTTTAGGTTGAATTTTCAGTTTTGGGAAACAGTGATCAATATTTATTTATTTTTTATTACCAATTTAAGAACCAAACAACTAATTGATATAGAGTGATATAACATAATTATACAAAATAAATAAAAACAGAGATATATTTATTTATATAAATATATTTATTTTAAAGCAAGTTACATACAAAATGTAGCATAATAAAGTAATAAAGTAGTAAAGAAAAGATAAGTGTGTGTGTGTGTGTGTGTGTGTGTGTGTGTGTGTGTGTGTGTGTGTGTGTGTGTGTGTGTGTGTGTGTGTGTGTGTGTGTGTGTGTGTGTGTGTGTGTGTGTGTGTGTGTGTGTGTGTGTGTGTGTGTGTGTGTGTGTGTGTGTGTGTGTGTGTGTGTGTGTGTGTGTGTGTGTGTGTGTGTGTGTGTGTGTGTGTGTGTGTGTGTGTGTGTGTGTGTGTGTGTGTGTGTGTGTGTGTGTGTGATTTGTTGTCTGAGAGTGTGAGGAAATACATGTTTGGAGTTAACAAGGCATTGATTAAATGCTAATCAGGGCCACTGATAAATGTGACCTCCAGTCCACATCTAGACAGAACCATCCTCTTCTTTCTCTGTCTCATTATTAGCAGGCCAGTAGCTGGGTGTTCATGCCATGTGTTTTTATTTTAACAACATCACCCACCTTCAAGTGCAGCATGATCCTCCTCTTGTTTTTTTTTTCTTTTGTTTTTTTTCATTTCGCTCTTAAAACATCTTCCTGATGTTTCGCAACCTGCAGATTAAATCACAGACCTGCTTTCAGAAAATATCCTTGGCTTTTGCTTTCCCTACACGAACAGACACAAAGTCGGCGCCGGGAGTTTGACTTTCACAACTTTCACAAAATCACTAACTGCAGTACACTTGTGTCCATCTCTTTGCTGTCTTGTCACAGCTCTCTGGTTTGTTGTGCCATCATCACCTCTACATTGTGAGCCATCCCTGCTTTTTTATTTTTTTACCGCCCATAAAGCTTATATGGCCTTAGTTATTATTGCGGTTTTACAGAATGCTATACTATGCTGTTGTGAAATTACCTTTTCTATCACACCGGGGGGAAAAATAGACTTTACCATAGAGCCACAGTTGCATTTATTAATGCCAGACATTACTGTGGTCGTCTCTGCCATTGAAATGATAGTATAATTGTAGTCTGAGGTTAACACTTCATTTGAACCACAAAGGTGCTTGACATTACACTAACATTGATTAGTATATTTACATGGATAGTGGATATTGGTTTTTCTCCAATCATAATGGATTCCTATGCTGAAACCATCAAGGTCACTCTCTGTTTTCAAGAGTACATGGGCAACTTATGGGTGAATGTGAGCACTGTAAACCTTTTAAGTGATGGTTTTGTGTATTTGCATGAATGTGCACACAGTGAGTGTGTCGGTGTGTAGAACATACAGTTCCAAAGGCTTTAGCTTTGCCTATAATTAGAGGCAATGGGAGAAGAAAAGTATTATAGAGGAAATAGTGCCGGAGTGAAAGGCTATTAAAACTGTTACATCTAAAGAACTGTACAAAACCATCTGGAACGAACAAGAACATTCTGAGCCGAATAGATCAAAAATAAATAAACATGAAGCGCAAACACTCAGTGCATTAGGAGCTGTCGCAGACAGTAAGTGAATATAAATCAAACGCGTGCAAAGGTAACGACGACTCAGTCGTGCAACTTGGAAAAAAAATGGCCGGGTAACCATGTGAAAATCACATTCTCATTTTGAGGATTCAAGGGAGGGTTATCGAGTACCTGGATGTGTCGCCGACCTGTTCTTTTTCTTTTTTATCGCTTTTTTTCTTATAGATTTGTCCTTCCATCTCACCTAAGAAAAGGAAAAAGGCTGCAGAAAGCGGGATTTACTCAGCTCCCTGTTCTACTAGAGAAATATTTTGTGACCACAAAGCCATACTAAGCATGTCTGTGAATGATTCATCTTCTGTGTGTGTGCGTGGGTGTGGGTGTGTGGGTGTGTGTGGGCATGGAGCATAGGAGGCCTCAAAGATTGCCTCTCTGTCCTGCTGTGCTGACCCTTCCCTCTGATGAAAGCTAGTTGATAGAGTGGAGGTAATTGGTGTGTGAGTGCATACTCAGGAGAGAGTTAAGAGTGAGAGTCTGTGTCTTGGTATCTTTTTTTTTTTTTTTTTTTTCTCTTCATCCCTTCTAGCAGGTGGCGAATGAAAACTTGACTATTTACGCTACTGTGTTTTTGATTCACCTGCCAGAGTGTGCTGCGGGTTTCTCTGCCTTGTGTATGAAGTGTCCTTACAAACACAATCTGTGTGTGTATGTTTATGAAGCCACGTTTGCATGAATGCATATAAGCATCCGCAGGCAGATGCATCTTATTTCCCACTGCAGTCGTACACTACACTTTTATTTTTTATTTTTATTAGCAGAGAGAGAAATAAATACCATGCATGAATGAAGATACAAGGCCAACATTACAGTAGTGTGTGGCAATATACACAACACTCACACAATGTCAATAAATACAAAGCAGCTGTACTGCTGCAGTTTCTTTTGCTGTATCAGTGCTGATGAAAAAAGCATGACAGAGAATGGAAGCAACAGAAGACAAAAGTGAAAAGCACAAGAAAAAGAATAGAAAGGAAGAAAAAGAAAGATATAGTCATTGCAGTAGCACAGCAGCTGCCCTTCACCACAGTCAAGCGTCTGCCACCTCTGCTCATGTCTTGGTCAGACGCAGGACCAGCAGCCGAGTGTGGACGCTGATTTATAGTCCACCTCCCTCCCTTCCTCTGTCTGTCCACCCCCCTCCCCGATGCCCCTTCTCTTCCTTCACAGCATTGGCATGACAGTGTTGCTATGGCAACAGCTTCCCACTGCAGAGGCAAATGTGAGCAGAAAATCGATCTTTTTCATGTGGCTGCGTCAAGTACATACACGTCACCATAGAAAGTATCACAGGAGAAAGCCGTATTGGGATGGCAGTGTTGTATTGTTGTAGATGGTACGATGTATCAGAGGGAGTGAAGCAGGAAACATGGAGGCAGGTGAGATGTGAAGAAGGATTGTTGTCCACCAAATAACCACACATGGTTAATGGAAGAAGTTAAAGTAAAAATCTGGTTTGTGATTGTGATATTTTCAACAAATCAGTGTCCACACACCACTGGTTGTTCCAGGCTACTTTTTATATGTTCTTAGAGTCTAATTCAAGTGGTTGAAAGGATTCATGTAGCCATCATGTTTATTTGGACAACTTAAAGGGGCCCTATTTTGCCATGTTCATAGTGTAGTGTTTAAATGTTTGTGGTCTATTGATAATAAGTAGCATGTTTTCACTGTCCAAAAGCACATAATTAGATCTGCACCATCAATGCAGTCTGCCTTCTCACACACTAACCCTGAAATACCCCCCCCCCCCCATACCATACAGAAAATGCCTGACCACAGCAGAATTAAATGGAACTGAGGGTCTGACCAACATCCTCCACCACCATCGGAGCCAACTTACCACCAGGTGGTGATCGGTTGACTGCTGCACACCTCTTTTCACCCAAGACATGTATCCAAGACATGTGGCCACAAGTCTGATGACACAATGACAAAGATGATCAGCAAACTGCCAAGTTCCCCTTATGGACACCCTTATGTCTAAACATGGTGTTTGGACAATTCATGACCAGGACAAAAGTCCAATCACCGAAGACGCACAGGTTAAGATCAGGGGGGCCGTTCCCCCAATCATGCCCCTCCAGGTCTTGTCATTGCCCTCGTAAGCATTGAAGGTAGGCTTCTCCCATCAGAGAGGTGATGTTCCACGTCCCCAGAGCCAGCTTCTGCAGTGGCGGTATGGACCGCCAGGGTTTCCACCTCCGGCTGCTGCCCAACTCTCTCCACATAATCCCATGGGAGGGGGCACGGGGGGTGAGGCCATTGGAAGGGGATCCCATGTCACCCATTCGGGCTGTACCCATCCAGGCCCCATATGCACAGGCCCGACCACCAAGCACTCGCTGTTGAACCCCTCCCCCAGGTCTGGGTCCGGGGGCTGGGGGCGGCGCCCCATGTCTGGGCAAGGGAAACTGGGATCTTAAATTGTTTATAATCATCAGGTGTGATTTGTCTGGTCACTCAGCTAAGACCTAGTTGGCCCTATCAGTGGCATAAAACCCCATCAGCATAGGTCCTAGGATCATTAGAACACACAAACAACTCCACTATGGAAAGGTGGCAGCTGGAGGGGCCACATTCAAACATTAACCCCAATTCTTGTATTTTTGCCTGTTATATAATGGGTGTGTGTGTGTGTGTGTGCGCGCGCATCTACTGTTCTAATGCAGTTTTTGTGTTTTGTTTTTCTTTTTTGCAAAAAATAAAAATAAAAATAATTCAAAGCGATAACATTTAAAGTGATAACATCCAACATAATTGAATATTTGGTAGTTTTGAACAGGAAAGAAGTTGTAAAAGATTTATGAAAAAAGGCAGAAAATTATATTGATTCGTGATGATTTTCTAGTGGTTTTTTCTGAAGGTGCTGAAAGATAAAAAAAAAAAATGTTTTTCTCCCTCTAAACGGACAGTGCCACGGCTCCTTTCCACAGAAAAATGCAATAAATTTGTGGTTAAATATCAACACAAATCAATAAAACAATAAAATTAGGCAATCCCTAAAACCGCACAGGACAAACTGTTCAGCATCTAAAACCATCAATCATCAACATGATTGATGCTGTCTTGATGCAATGCCATTTGACTTTTTCAAATTTATTGACAAACTATGTCCAAACAGAATTACAGCAAATAATAAATGGCTCCATCACCTCTAAAAGTAGCTGCCATTAAGCCACTCTAAAAAATAAAGAAAACAATGGATGTTTCCATGTTTACCAACTACAGACCTTATCTCAAATCTTCCTTGCCAAGATTGTTGAGAAAGTGTCAACAGTTATTTTACTTTTTGGATAAAATTTCAATCAGGCCTCTCACCACAGTACAAAAACGTCTTTTATTAGAGTGTTAAATGATATGAGCTTGGTCCTCTTGGATCCCAGTGCTATGTAGTACAGGATTCAGCGGAACAGTCTGGAATGGTTCAGGTCCTACTTGGGGGAGTGGAGTTATTTACTTCCACTGAAAGTTGTAAATCTGATCTAGAGGCTATGACATAAGAGTAAGTCTTGTCGCCTTGTCAAATGATGCACACAATCCCATATTAGAGCTTCACCTGTTACCAATAATGGATCAATTAGCTCTCAGGTGTGTATAAAAAGAACCCCAGTGCACTAGACTGCCACATCAACTGCAACCTGACCTCTGACAAGATGCCTAAGATTCCTCCTGAGACCAAAGTGTTAATTATCAAGAGCCTGAAGACCAGATCCACTGCTGTTGTGTCAGACACCTTCAATGTGTATCAGCATCAGGTACAGAGGATAAAAAAAAAAGATACGAACAGACTGGAGACGTTTTTGACAAGCCCAGGTTAGGCAGACCCCACAAGACAACTGCTCGGGAGGACCGGTTGTTGGCACGGAAATCCAAAGCCAGCCCCTTTTCCACTGCAGCAGAGCTCCACGAGACCTGGTCAACTGAAGTCCCTGTGTCAACCAGAAAAGTCTGTCAAATTTATTCTAGAAATGGCCTCCATGGTCAAATCAGTGCCCAGAAACCAGCATTAAACAAAAGGCCCACAGCCTGTCAAAAGGATGGATGCTGGAAAAGTGGCAAAAGGTGGATTTTTCAGATGAATCTTCTATTGAATTACACCACAGTCGCCGCAAATATTGCAGGAGACCTACTGGAGCCCACATTCACTCAGAAAACAGTGAAGTTTGGTGGTGGCAAAATCATCGTCTGAGGTTACATCCACTATGGTGGTGTATGAGAGATCTGCAGGGTGGAAGGAAACATGAATAGTCTGAAATATCAACAAATCTTAGCTGCCTCTTACATTCTGAACCATAAAAAGGGACAAATTCTGCAGCAGGATGGTGCTCCATCACATACTTCAATCTATAGCTCAAAGTTCCTCAAAGCAAAGAAGATCAAGATCCTCTGGCCAGCCCAGTCATAACATCATTGAGCATATCTGGGGTAGGATGAAAGAGGAAGCATGGAAGACGAAACCCCAGATTGTTGATGAACTCTGGGAGGCATGCAAGACTGCTTTCTTTGCTGTTCCTGTTGACTTCATCAATAAATTGTATGAATCCTTGCCGAACCACATGGATGCAGTCCTTCAAGCCCATGGAAGTCATACAAAATATTAAATTTGTATCTCACAGCACCACTAATTAATTCACTTATGTTATGTAACAGATTTTTGTATTTGAAGTACATTTTTTGTTCAATTTTCACACTACTTCATGTAGGCGACAAAACTTTTGTCTTGCCAAAATTTGACCTTTATGTCTTCATTAAATGATAAATCTTTTTTCAGTGAAACAAATCTATTTTCGTACATTAAACATCATTTGGGAGGGTTTTAGCTTTCATATTAGCCATTTCTGAAACCAATTGAATATTCAAAAGTCAGGTTATTAGCAGTTGTTTCTACAAAATGGATAAGCGACAAGACTTTTGTCAGGCACTGTGTGTGTATGTGTGTATATATATATATATATATATATATATATATATATATATATATATCAGTGGCGATTTCTTTAAGACTGCAAGGGAAGCTGAACTTCCCCTGCCCTGTCAAAAAATAAATGGCCAAATTTGTGCAGCTGTATTAACATTTTTACTATAAATCTGTTAGAACATGTTCATCTTGAAGACGAGTTCTTTCAGAATCAGCTACTTATAAATAAATAAATTACATGTCCGTATATTCCCATACTGCTTCCTGGTCTCTGGTCAATGCATTTCCCCATAGACGCTGAGCGTCTCTGAGAGTGAATGGGGCTTTTTTTTCATCGTCTCGAAACTCTGCGCCCATTGGATAAATGCTGAAAATTTGAGCCTGCCCGGATGCTGAGCATCTCTGGCAGTCAATGTGTGGTGCGGGGCCTGGACCGTGAGCATGGTGATTGGCTGAAAATCAGAATGTAGTTTGACTGACAGGTTTCAAAACTATATAACGCAGACACCCCCAGGTTCCGAAGTCATTCCAGGGGGATGTGTAACGATTGCATCTCTCTCTCTCTCTCTCGCTCACTCGCTCGCTCGCTTGCTCGCGTGCCTGCGCAATCGAATCGAAGCGATTCCCGTATAATGTCCCGAGTTACTGTTTTGCCTGCATGCTCTCACTCGCATTGCATATTTATAAAAAAAACACTCGCATAGTATAAAAGAAGTTCCGGTAAACATCTCGATAGACGACAAACATCTCCCTGAAATGACTTTTTGGAACTTGTGTTCCAAAAAGTCATTGTCTGTTAATAACACGTTTATGATGTACAGCAAATATGAGCTTCCCCTGTTTGATATATATATATATATATATATATATATATATATATATATATATATATATATTTGATTCAAGGAGACACACATTTTTCCCTTATATATATCATTTTGCAGATCCTTAAATTTGTATAGCAGACTTGGTGTAACCACTTTGCCTGTAACTAATAACTCAGACATGTTAGCATGTTTGCATTGCGGTTCCACGACCAGCTCAAAATCAGCACAGAAAACAACCTTTAATGTGGTTAAAGCCGGGAAAGTCAGGTAAGGTCTGCATTGATTTCTGAATGAACGTGGGTGTATCTGTGATTCTTATCAGTATCTGCTGTCGACAGCTGATAAGAATGAATGCACGAAAAGCTTCTTTTTATGTTCGTTAAATCCCTTCAGCATCAAAATGCAGCAGCTGGACAGATATGTTGAAAAATCTGTGCCCTCTTAGAAGTGTGCACCATTGTTTCATACATCTGTTCATCATGTTTACCTTCTTTAAATTCACCTGAAAAAGACACAAGGCTGCGACACAATAACACACACCTCTACAGACATCAGACTAGTTGGTTATAACTCAGTATTCTCATTTTTTATGAAGGATATGTAGTTCTAATTTCCAACTTTCTTTTTTAACAAAAATTACATCTCTTGTTTTGTCCTCGAAACATGATTATTAAATAATCTGACCATGCAACATATAAATAGAGATAAATTAGTAATTATTGCTGAAGTAGCTCCAGTCTGCTATACAAACACATGAATGGCTTTAACATAAAAAATATTTCTTTTGTTTTCATTCTGTCAATATTATAATAACTAATTGATGAAAACAACTGCTCCATTTGTATTTGGCTGCAGCTTTGTGGAAATGTGTGATGTTCTGTGCATGAACCAAAATATCAGGTGCGTGTTGGAGACACCCACAGTCTCTTGCTCACGCATGCGCGCACACACACATTCACATATACTGCCTTGACCTTGCACTTGTAATTTGCACTTGGGCTTGAGTTGCGTATCTGCTGCCTAAAGAGATGTCTAAATCTGGACTCAAGTTTTTCACCCTGCAGCTGGGGTATCGTTATATAACACGTGTCAGACTGAAGCACAGATACAAAGTGCGCCAATGTTGGCTTTCCACCAAGTTCACCGGGGGCCTAGGCTTATCTCATATTGATCCATTTAACATGCTTCTAGCCGTGATTGTAAACACTGCTTCCTCGGCCTATAGGGTAAAAAAAACACACACACAATGGTCGTGGGGAAAAATAGTGAAAGTGAAATGCAACAATATGGCAGCTCAGAAGTATAGCGAATCTTCTGTTGATGTATCTGTGTATATATGTGGAAGAAAAACACCAGTCAGCCTGTGGGGTTGAGGAAACTAGATTCTGAATCCATTTTGAAGGAACACAAATGACCTTGAGGCCCCCATAAGCCAGGCAGACGCTGTCCTGGCTGCACCAACCTGATTCAACCTCTCTCCTCATATCTGCTGGTGGGGGGGAGATGGAGTGGGTCTGTTTGTCCAGTAGCTTATAAAAAGTCCATTATTGTGTGCTTCTATCAGTTTGGGCTCTCCCAGATGGACCCTGGAGTAAATGGAGAGCACCAGAGAGCTATAAGCTCAGATTTGATAAACGGCTGAGAAATAGGTGTGTGTTTGTGTGCGTTATGGAGGATGTGCTTTCGATCACATATGCTGCACTGTGAAAGCGCTGATTGTAGGCAACAACGAATATTTCTTGTGCCACTATGTTTTTTTGTGCATGTCATTTACTTATCGCATCTGTTGTACCATACTGTATCACCATATGTGCTCCTTTGCCACACTCACACACACGCATGCATACAGCCTTCCCAGCAGGCTTAAATCCCGGCTCAGTCTGACAAAGGAGCCTGTGGCTCTAACTAGCTCTGCCCCAATCCCCTTCCAGCCCGATGCTTTGTACAGGCTCAAAACCTCTTTACTGCATGACGTTTATTTATCAGCCATATTTACTTCCCATTGTGTGGAGTGCATGTGTGTCTCAGCGTGTGTGCACGCCACATCAAGGTATATTTGAGCTCCCTAACGTGCGTATGCAGATTAGATTGTATTCAATAAGCCACGTGCCTGTCTCGACGCCGGTGTGTAAGTTGTTTTCATTTAGGGTGTCACACTGCTCTTTTGAGTTGAGGAAGCCGACAAAAAGCTTCTGCCTGCTGGGAGATAGCATTCAGCAGGTTGTGAATGGGACTTTGTCTTTCTACATGGTACTTTATCAACCGTTTGTTTGAAACTTACTTACTGCTTTTTATGGCTACTGGTATGCAGTAACAAAGGATCTCCACACTGTTACAGACACAGTAAGAAAGTGAGTATATGGCCTTGTATGAAAAGGTGGAGGATATGAACCACCAATTATCCTAAAGAATGACCATCAGAACACTTTGTGGAATTGTTCAAAGAAGCAGACAAAAAAGCATTTATTTTGAGTCAACCTTCCACTCAAAAACCTGTTTGGGTTATTGTTCCTTCACTTGGGTGTTTGAGCTTAACCATGCAGAATGAAGCATCTGAAAAGTTTGACACTTGGAGGTTTTCACTTCCACCTCCTGAAGGGGAAAGGTTTTTATTGAGCTCATCTCAAATCTCTATTTAAGTCCTGTATCCTTTGTGCAGGATTTTTTCTTTTGACTTGAGCAGTAATGGGCCAGTATTTCTTCTAATTCAGTGAAGTGCATCACTTCTTGTGTACAGCAGTTACGCTTCTAGTTTAACTTGGGTATTTTATATACATGTCTGTAGGGGATCTTTAAATGAAAATGTCCTTATACCCTCAATGATTGAGCTATTTATTCAATTATCTTCTTCCAATATAAAGATTCCTTCTTATCTCAACCATATAAAGGCAGGTTCACACTTGCCAGCCTTTATTCAGGCAGATGACACTAAAGTATCAGCCCTGCTAGGATCAGAGTATCACATCTCCACCTCTGCTCCTGACCAATCGTAGAATTATTGACCCTACCCATGATTGGAAGTGATACTGCCAGCTATAAATGGAAAAAATAGATTCCCCTAGAGATGAAGGAACAGCTGAAATGGGCGTCGAATAAAAAGTAAGAACAATAGAGGGTGAGATTATTTGATGAAGTGTGCGATGATTTTATCCATTAAAGTGCAGTCCAGAACATTAAACAATTAGTGGCATTTCTAAAGGTTAGCAATTTCAGGGTTTTGCCATATTGATCTTTACTTTTGATTGTCCCATACTCTGCACCGGTGTTCGTCAAAAATCCTCTTCTCTGCTCAAGAATTGAGGGAGAGACAAAGCAGGAAGCAGAGAAAGACATTCCAAGAGAAAAAGAGAACAGTACTCCTCACTGGTCATTTTATGTGAGACATTACTCCTCTGTGCTGCTTCACTGACCTCAATGTCTCAGGAGCAGGGAAGCGTAGAATATACACCCACACGCAGGGCTTAATTTGTGCTGAATTCTGCCTGAAAGTGATCCGTAAACTCCCACTCACTCAACTGCACTGGCACTGACTTTGTGGGATCCAGTACGTTCTCTGTCACGATCCAAATAAATCATTGTATTTTTTTTGGTTTTTTTTGTGACATCTTTTAGAGTTGAATCCCAACACTCTATCTAGTTAAGGGTGGGTTATCTCCCACTGATGGAACTAATCATTATCATTTAACCCATTGGCTGATTGATATTGGCTCAAAAAAAAACAATATAACATTTTCATGACACTTTCATTGAGACCAAAGACTTATTATGCACATTTTCATGTCTGTTTTTTTTATTCATGGGCTCTACTAGAATATCTTTGTATGATTTAAAGTACAGTTCAACAAACTCCCTATTATACCAACCATTCAGCTCAGCCTCTTTCTGAAACAGCAATGATTGGTCAGCTTCCAGAAGCTGGCAGACTTCCATCAGCTCCAGATGCTTTACACAGACAAAAGTAACAAGATTTTACTTATTTTTCTTCTTCTTTACTCAAAATGGGAACTTCTCAAATACATATTTTTTTTTAGCACAAATAAGGTCAGAAATATCACAACCCATAGAACAATCTTGGCGGCAAAATACTAAGAAACAAACTGCTGTTTAATGGCATACACAAAAGCTATTGTCAACCGTTTGTAGTTAGAGTAGTGTTAACTATCGTGTTAAATGCCCTAGATTTAGTCATATTTAGTCAACTTGTATTCTTTTTTTGTTTAGTCACATTTTAGTTGATGAAAAATCCTGACATTTTTATTCTAGTTTTAGTTGACTAAAACAATAAGAATCATTCAGAATCTTTGTTTAGTTCAATGTGACACAGGGACATGCTTTGAAGTGATACCACCAGAATTACTGGACCGAGCTGAATGTTCCCTACACGTTAAAGGTTTAATAAAGAGTTGAGAGTAACGCGTTACAAAAGTAATGCCAGCCATAGTACTGTGATGTTTTGAGCATCAAAGAGAGCTGGGGATGTACATTAGCTACTTGTGGGAGAGAGAGAAAGACAAACCCCATATGCTGTAAGACATAACCTGTGTCCTTTAGCGCAGCTGTGAGGGGAATCCTGTGAGTTGTGCAGGTGTCAACTCTACCTGCATTGCAGTCCGTTTTCCATAATTTCCCACTCTTCCCCTTGCTTTTAAATATCTAATGCGTAAATAAGAAGACCTGTGCAGTGCTGTCTTTCTTTGACGTCATTCCCTCTGACTCGGGCTGCTTTGAGCTTTCAAACTTGAGTTCCGGAGTCAGAATTCCAAGTTCAAGGGCCGTTCCATTGTACCTTTGCAATTCTGAGGTCAGATCTTTCGAGTTCCGAGTGCAGTGGAACGCAGCATAAGAATGGGCACGTCAGAGTGCTCTGTTTTCAAGGGAATGGGAGGGAGACTGAGACAGTATGAATGAAAGAATCAATGTATTTTTTTTCTAAAGATTTCTTTCTGTAAAAGGTCAAATTAGGGTGCTGGTAGCAATGGGCATTTGAGCAATCATGACAGGGCCTAATAACACTTGCTTGTGTGTATCTGTGTGTGTGTTTGTGTTTCTGTTCCTCTCTAGATAAGCTCCCTGATAGAGGCTAATGTGAGGGAAATTTCAGTGTCAATCACATTTGCGCTCTGTAATCTAATACATTCTCACACACAAACGCATAGACACACAAACACCCATCTTCCAAATGGATAATGTGTCTGATGTGTATGTCTTTGCCTCTTGTGTAATTTGCAACCACTGCAAAGCATCCCATGGGCAAGAAGTGCCCAAGTCAAAAAAAGATCTTTTAAATCAAAGATTGCTTCCCTTGCCGAGGGAGTTGATTAAGTCTTGCACTGCTGAAACTAAGCCTACAAATCCATTTACACAGAACAGAATGGTCTGCGCTCATGCCTCCGCATGTTTGGACCAATTGAGATAAAACAGACTTGGATATGTTGCATGATTTCACTTTCTCTATTATGTCTCTCTAGGGAATTGTGGAGTTCTCACGAGTGAGGTGTTCCGGTTCTAATCCGCCCTCTGATATCTCAGATCCAGGCCTTTTCTCCACTACAGCAACATATTCACTTACTCTTGTTTAATCAAGCCAAAACTCTCATATTGCTTATTTTGCTGCGCTGAATCATAAGGACTCCCATTGCATTTCAATCTGTACGCTTCTATTGACATTTGATGTGTTCCCGTTAAGCTAATGAACCAGTCAGAATGGACTCCTTCCTGATTTTCTGGGATTATGCTGCAGACTTGACATTTTGTTATCTGTTGCAGCACGATGTGCGCTGAAATATATCAGTGTGTCCTATAAATATTCTGCTACAAGGTGGAAGCCAAGGAAATGTAGGCGTCTGGATTTTCATTTTGCCGGAGTCGTTTTTTGGTTAATGCTGAAAAAATGCCCTTTTTTGACTGAATGTACAAAGTGGATGCTGATGAGCAGGCATTTGCTACAGTTTAGAAAAAAAAAAACTTCTAGTTTCATGTGTGAATGTCAGGAAAATGCACAGTACATGCAAGCTATTTCTGAATAATGTCCCTTTTATTTAATCTTGCCATCAGTTTGAACAATGTAATAAAAAGAGAATAATAATAATAATAATAATAATAATAAAATATCTCTTGGTTTCAGACCCATATGACGATGATGATGATGATCTGAAAGTGAAGACGCAGAGACCGCGATCAGCCGACCAGCCAGGTGTGTTTCAGGCACAAACAGGTGAGTAATGTGTGTGTATGTGTGCAAGTTCACAGCCCGGAACCAAAAAACACAGCCAACCTGCCTTTTAGATGCTGTAAATTATCTGAATAATAATATTCATGAAGGCATTGCTGAATACTGGCCAGCTCTGTCATACTTGACCATTGGCATATAGTCAACATGTGAGTGTGAACTTCTTTGTGTGCGTGACATCAGTCTTGCAATATGAATAGGATTGGAAAAGGAAGACTGAATTATTTATGACATGATACATTAAACATATTAGGAATGTCACATGTACATATATGCAGAGGAATGTACATGACATTACATGTTGGCTGCTGCACCCAAGCCAGAATAGGTCATATACTAATTTGAGCTTGCCCCCATATGCGTACACTCAAAATCTATGCAGAAATGTTTCCATATTCACAGCTGTGTGTGTGTGTGTGTGTGTGGGGGGGGGGGGGGGGGGGTGTAACTGCTAGGGAGACCCCTGGCTATGTCTTGTCCTTCTCCTCTGTTCTGTCCTCTCTTTCGTTTCCTCCCCATTCCTCCAGGCATCTGTGATGAGCTTAAGCCCTGACTCACGGCATGTTAATGAAGATGTAATGCGATTAACGGACATGCAATTAATTTGATTTCCTTCTTTGCAATGTGATGACGCCTCTATCAAAGGACACAGCGCTCGCAAACAATTTGGAGTGAGGGAGAAGTGGGGGGAATGACTTAATTTCTCTTTCAAGACCATAACTCAGGGGGAACCATGGAACGATTTCCATAGGCTGTCGGAAGAAATGTCCAAACATTAATTATTGGCACATATGTACGTACACATAAACACATGTCATTGCACCCTGGCACACAGATATGCTTGTTTACTGTATGTACCACTCCTGTTTATTACCATATAACACCATTCTTTGGGGCTTCACTTTTTTCCCTGATCTCATGAGTATTAATGTTTTTGACTAGCATCTTAAAGCACACTTGTCTAACATGATCATTCTTATTCAGCCATTGTTAATTCACACTAAAGGTCTTTAATTAATGACGCATGTAAATGTAAATGCATGTAAATCACCCAATGGCTATGTTTCCCAGTTTCTAAGGAAAATGTAATTAAAGGTGACTCGCCAACTACATGCGTTTCCCATATTCTACTTCAGTGGCTGTGTTAAGGGAGCATTACCCTTGTTTCTTTATGTACAGTACCGTATTTTCTGGACTATAAGTCACATTTTTTTTCATAGTTTGGCCAGGGGTGTGACTTATACTCAGGAGCAACTTATGTGTGAAATTATTAACACATTATTACCGGTATATCATTTCACATGTTATTTTCACACTGAACCGCAAGAGGGCACTCTAGGTCTGTGATAGGGTGCTCTAGGCTTGTGCTGATAATTTCAACATTGGCGGTAACCTTTAAAAACAACTGAGAAGGGCTCAACAAAAAGAGCACCAAAAAGAAAATCATATTCTGCAGATCACAAGCTGCAAGTAGTAAAATATGACATCTGACGTCAGCGACGTAGAAGAGGAAGCGCCGCATCTTCTACCTCGGGAGTTAGCAGAGTTGATGAAAAGTGAAACCGAGGATGAAGATTTCATTGGATTTTAGTTACCGGATATTTGGAGTGACATGGATGGTTTTGGTAAACTTCTTAGCATGTTATTGATGCTATAGCTATTGGAATAACTCTTACTATGTTATGTTAACATACCAGGCACGTTCTCAGGTGTGTCATGTAACGTAAGCATACCGTTCAGCCTGTTGTTGCCTCTATTCTACTTTTATTTTAAATTGTTCGTCATTTAAATTTTAAATGACATGTCCGTTCTTGGTGTTGGATTTTATCAAATAAATTTCCCCCAAAAATGCGACTTATACTCCAGTGCGACTTATATATGTTTTTTCCTTCTTTATTATGCATTTTATGGCTGGTGCAACTTGTACTCAGGAATGACTTATAGTCTGGAAAATACGGTATGTCATAAGGTGGCGTTGCTGTCACTTCAGTGCTGAGCAATGTAAGGGATTTTACTTTGAAAGAGTGTTTAGTTATAATTACTAGTTACTCCTCCCAAGAAGTAACTGAGTTAGTAACTGAATTACTCCGCTATAAAAATAATTACTTACCAGGGACAGTAACTATTGCGTTACTAAAAATGTACTGGGATTTCATGAGGGTCTGTGAATGCGTCTTGGAGTAAGACGTTGCAGTGAGTGACAGAAGGAAAGATGCAGCACTTGTTAACTTATCGCTACCCTTTCTCTAGTAAGTCGTGGGCCAGTAACGCATAGTGATGATGTGTTGGTAACGGTAACTGCGTTGTAACAATAGAAAAAGTTTTAGTCACATTAGCCTTTACTGAAAAAAGTAATGCTGTTAGTAACAGTGTTTTTTTATGCTGTTTTTCCATCACTGGTGCTGAATGTACCAATCAATGTTATATAGGTTTATGAATGAAGTTTAATACAAGTATGGTCATATAGTAAAAGATGAAGCCATACTTACTAAATATCATCTGCTAATCTATTTAAGAGTCAATACGAGCAATACAATACAAACAATACTTGTTTGTAGTATATAGTGCCAGGCTCTTATACAGATATGATGAAGTTGCTGAAGACAAGGCAGAGTAACTCCAGTGTGTGCTTCGGCTGGTTAAGCATGTAAGGCTAGAAGGAATGTTTACATAATAAATGTCTCTGGATGTTCATCTCATGATGTGCTATACACAGACACATCTGTTGGATCAGTAATTTTCTTAGAAGTTAATATAACTATGTCATATGTGACAAAGCGTAAAATGATTTTTATTAAAAAAGTAATAAAAAAAGCTTTTAAAAATGGAGGAAATATGTCTTTTTTTTGTTTATTGTAACCACAAAGTCCCTCTTTAATCATTGCCTTTTTTTCTGTAGTAATATTGCAACAGTGGCACACAGAGCTGTAGAGATAAATAGAAAAGGGGGGTTAACTATGAGTGTCTATAGCAGCTCTCGCACGGTGTAATAAGAAAGGTGGGTAAACTATAAATTTCAGTCGCCCATTTAGGAGATATAAGACTAGAACATCTGAATCGAAATCTACACAGTGGGCTTGTTGCCTGGAGGAGCAGTGTAACTCACGTGAATTAGCTATGGTGAGGAGGGGGCGGTCAAACTGTTCTGAACCGTCATATATGAGTGTGAGGACAGGATGTTGGTAAAAAAAAAAAACTGGTCTCTCAACTATGTAAAATAGGGATGCACATGGTTAACTGTTAACCAATAACAGTAACTCTAACTGATTAATACTAACAGTCAGTTTTGTTTTTAAGCTACGTAATTCAACACATGGCATCATGTGCTTTCCATCACAGCCCAGTTTACAGCAAAGATGAAGAGAGCAAAAAGGAGTGAAGGAGTTCTGTGTGGGACAATTTCTACCGGAAAGGAGAGGAAAATCCTGATATTTTGTTGTTTTTGTTCATTTGGTTGATGTTTATTTGGCTGTTTTTGCACATTTAAAAATAAATAAATAAGGCCCATGATAATTTTTTTGTCACAGCACTTTTGAATGGGTCACAGTACTCAAAAAAATAAAAAAATAAAATAATAGGGGAGGCAACCGCCATTCCAACATCCCTCCAATCTATTATTAAAAACTCCTGAATCGGGAAATATATGTGTAGTACACGTATTAATGTAACTCGGGCTAGTGTGAAACATGTTGGATTCATGTCTGAATCTCACCTGTCACAACAGCCAGCTGGAGCACAGCTCTCCATTGAGCCCGTGTGTCTCCATGCACACTGGCATCATATGAACATTAATATTACAGATATCAATGACGGCTCTGCAGATGACACCTGAAGTCACTGACTAGTCTCCTTTGTGTTGTACAGTAGGGGAGGGTGTGTAAAACACACTACTACACTACTGATAATTATATCTAAACCTTGTAGCTTTTTTTATTATTATTATTATTTTTTTTTACATTTTAGATGAGTAATCTAACTGTTTGCCGTCATTGTAAATCTGCAGTTCAGCACCAGACAGCGCTGAGCAAGTGGATGGTGATATGTCTAAATGGTAGTATGTCGGAATGGCAGGAAAGGGCATTTAAATCTTCAGTTAACGGTTATTAACCGTTAAAGGGCATCGGTTAACGGTCAGAAAAAAAATCCAAAATGTGCAACCCTAATGTAAAAACATAAAATACTTCAATTTTCAGTGCAGGGAGGTTATATCAGTGAGTGTGGTTCTGAAAATTCAAAAAAAGAAGGGCTGTCGCAATAAGAATGTATGATATAGATTCAATTATCTATAAAAATCCATTTGAATACAAATCTTAAATGTTTCCCATGGAAAAAATTGATATAAGTGCTTAATTTAGGTATTTAATATAATTTAGAAATTTAATAATTTAATCACAAAACATATGATTAAATAGATACATCTTATCCTTTAACTACACTTGACAGCACTACTTTTTACATAATTCTTCCAAATATGCATAAATGTAATCTATTTCTTATATATTAAACCTAATATATTATTATTTAATATATGCTTGCAATCTTACAAACAAAGCTAGTGAAAAGGCTGTTCATTAATAATAATAAATGTCACCCTTAATATCAGGGAACAGAAGTTATCAACATATCCAAACCAGTGTTTATGGCCATTAAAGCTTGTGTGAGGTCCTCGTGTCACAGCCATAAAAAAGAAGCCTCGATTTTATTCCAGACAACAAAGGGCAGAGAAAAACTAAGAATTGCTTACAGAAATTAATCAATTGTTTGCTTCTGGGAACAATGAAAAGTAGAAAATGTACCAATGCACAAATGCCATACATCTCCATTAACAGTTTCTTTTACAGTAACATATTTATAGAAATAGACGCATATATTTATCATTATGAGGGAATAGCTGCTGCCATGAACCACAAGGCTGTATGCGCATTGCTGATCTAGAACAGTACCAGAGAACTACGATCATGTCCTAATAATTAACAGCGTTGTTTCCTTTTGAAGAAACGCAGCATTGGAAGACGACAAACTATCCCTCTCTTTCCCAATCTTCAGGTGACCCTGCAGCAGAGGAGTGGTCTCAGTGGAGCGTTTGTTCTCTCACATGCGGCCAAGGGTGGCAAGTGAGGACGCGATCGTGTGTTTCGTCTCCCTACGGAACACTGTGCAGCGGCGCCCTGCGGGAGACACGCATGTGCAACAACACAGCTTCATGTCCAGGTGAACCTGGGATCATAGGCTCAGGTACGTTGATGTAACTGCCTATAGGCCAGTTTTCACCTCAATTCAGTGGCACTTTCTGGTCATTATGTTTTCCAATAGCAAGAAAGCTCCAATCTTCTTCTGGCTGCAGTGTCCTTTTTTGTTGCTGATGTTTATGTAGCAAATAACAATTTTGTTTTATGAGACAGATGACCTCTCAAGGCTGTGCTGCACTACATGCTGGGGTTTGTTTCTAGCCTTTGTGACCACAAAATTTGGTTTCCAGGAGTGATTGAGAAGGTTTTAACGATTTAGCATTGATGATTATTTAGCATTATATATATTTTCTATACCATGAAGACCCAGAATCAGACTGTGACTACACACACATTTCATAGGATCTGTAGCCAAGAAATATATTCTGATCATGATGTATTATTATTTTATTTTTTTTGAATTCACACTCTAGGCCAGTGGAGGGAGAGGAAGAGAGAGACAGAGAGACACTTGTGCTGTATCAGCTAGTCACGTTTGCCACACAAAGCTGTCTGCTCCTTTTTTCCAGCAATTTTCTCATTCCCCTTGCCTTTTAAATATGTGCATATATATATATATATATATATATATATATATATATATATATATATATATATATATATGTACAAAAAGAATAGATAGAATTCATTTAATTAGCAGACATACAACAGAAGACATTGTAATATACAATGAAAACTAAGGTAACCTGTTTTCATTGTAATGTGCAATGTTATATCATTTGACTTCAGAGGATATACTTATTTTTTTTATATTTTTTATTTTTAGATACAGTGACTGCAACAAAACCAATATATAGCAAATTAGATCAAATCAAATGCCAATCAGGGCGAGTGTATTCGGCTCTTACGGGTATTATAAGGCAGCTTCAACGTGAGGAGTGCAGCATTTTTTCTTTAGAAACACAAGTCAAAACACATGTATGCAGTCACTGAAATAACTTGAGTGACATTCATCCTGAATAATGTGAGTACTGTGAAGTACTGCCTGTCTGGCTCTTGTTTGATTGCACTGATTGCATTGAAAGTGAACTCCTATATATCAAAAGCTCTCTTCTGTCTGGCTTCTGTCCCTCCCTCCCTTAATCCAATGCTTAAAACTTCCCCCCCAAAACACAAGGTGACGACAAAATAAGCGCTTTCTGGTCAAATCAGTCAATGGTATAGCGGAGCTCTGGCATCCTGTCCTAATTGTCTGATTAGGAGAGGATCCGATGCAGCAAAGACATTTTTTTTTCATTTCTTTTGTTGGAACCTCTTCCGACTAAACCTCCAGGATTAGGATCTTCACCAAGGAGATGGGAGGAGGCCAAGGGTCTGTGCCAAGACATCTCCCCAGCTTTATTCTAAGTCCTACACTAAAAGCTAGTACATACAGATGTAGGTATGTAGGTGGAAAATATCCCCTACAGAACAAGAAGCATGATATGTGTGACTTCGGTCCATTTTAAAAGCGCTATAGTTAGCAAATTATTCAGTCTGACCAGATTTAATTATACAGTAGGCTTCTTGCATAGTGTGACATGCAATAAACTTACAAGACGATTGGTGTTGCGCAGTATGAAAGATCCCTTAAGGAGCACAAGATCCCTTAAGGTGCATTTTCACTTAACTGGCCAGAAAGACATTTGGCCTCCATTCAGGCTAACAGATAGTGGGGACGCCTCTGAGCTTTGTCAGCGTCCTCCATACCTAACTGTTCTAATAATGCCAGTGAATGATGGGAAGGATGTGTTTGAAGGTGCGCTTTTGAGTGGAAGATCAGGGCCAATAACTTCTCAAAGCAAAGTGGGGACATTAAATGTCAGTGTCACATTATTTGATGTAGTCATTCATCTAAAGCTGCTCACTGTAAAAGTAAAAGCCTTTTCCTCTAGATGCTTAAGAGGTTGTTAATGAGGAGGCTTTATAGAGCAAGAAGTAGAGTTGTGTTGAATGGGATCCTTTTAGAATAGGTATATATTAGAATATGCATTGATGCATTATTTATGTATTTGTGATGTGAAGTTAGTAAGGGACATTTAAAATTAGTTAATTTATGTGCGTTTTCAGTTTTTTCTTTTTTACTACACGCCGTCCTGTCCATCTTTTAGGATATGTTAACATTGAAGTCAGTCAGTGTTTACTGATGTTTACTCTCAACCCCGCCTAAAAAGAAAACTAAATGGAAAAAAAAAAGAAATAGGAACATTTTCCATCCCTGTCGGTACATATGCTAATCTTGTTTTTAATGCAAATGTGCCAACGCGATTTGTATGTCTAAGTGCCTCATTTTCCATTCAGTGTCGATATTAATATCCTCAGCTGCTCCTTTGATGGGATATTGGTTACTGTGTTATGTTCCATTTATTATTTCATTCCACCCCCCCTCCCCCTGACTCTGATGTTTTCTGACATGCTTCTGGGGGGGCTGAAGGGGGCACTCCAGGGATTCCCTGAACAAGATCATGCCAAATAATTCAACTAGTCTGTGAATGTGGGGGTGGTAATAAAGGAGACATAAAAGGTGTTTAATGAATGCAATTGATTTTTTCTTTCTTTTTACTTTGATGAGTCATAAACAAACATATAATGCAGTGCACAGAGAAAGACACAAACCACAAATATTTTAATTAGGGTCCCTGATTTTAATTCAGTTACTAAAATCATCACGCAAAAGCAAACATACAAGCATAAAACACGTTTCCTCCCAGAGTATCCTGAGGTGGGGAGAGGGCTCTCTGCATACTGTATTTGGTAGTAAGCTTTGCCAGAATTTTCTGTTTTAATCTTTTTGTGTGTGTGTTTTTTGCACAAGTTCTCAGAGGAAGTACGGTTGTGCTATAAGTGTGGGTGTATGTGGATATGTCGATGGGGCACATCTCTGTGTGTGCCTATGTCTGCACGTCCCAGGTTAGGAAACATTGAATAAAAATAGCTTGGACAGAAAACCAATGAAATGTAAATGGATAATTTTCTTCTCCTTTTTTGCATGGGTAAAACCTAAATTAAGGTGATACAGATAATCAATTTTAAGTAATGGTCTGGTTCTTGACAAAGCAAACGAGGCAGTAATTGGTCTGGAAAATTAACTTTTTTTTTTCTTTTTGTTTTTTCTTTTTTTTACTTGTTTGAATATGTTGAAATATAAGGTTTTCATGCCTCAAAGCATGCAAAGTAAAGTAGAAGTACCCATACATAGTAAGTAAACATACCCATACGTCTGTTCTATTTAGCTGCTGCTCATTTGCCATATATTCAGTGACATTTAAAACATGGAGAAGAACAATGGTGCATTGTGAATGGAGTGTGCCTGGATCAGTGCGTAGTCAAACGCTGCAACAGCAGTAACCATTCAGGCGAGACACTGATGATTCATGTGATGCCATCATGAAATCAGATGGCAAACATACAGGCACCGACATACGCAGTTTTAAATAATGCACTCATGCTTTGCTTTGACCCTATATGGAAAGGACGATAACAGCAGTAATTTGTTGGGCTCTACTTGTTTCATAAGCTTGAAATGTAACATTTCTAAATTGATCTTTACACAGCATACAGGATTATATACGTATATATCATGTGTTTTTTTTTGTACACAGGAGGGTGAACTTTTTATCATCTTGTATCTGTCCTTGCATGTATTTGCATCAGATATCGACAGTGTAAATCCATGTGCTTCTTAAAAAAAAAAAAAAAAATTACGCATGCATTTTTTATTTAACTCCCACTAAGGAGAAATCCTGGAGTTCATGAACCTCACGTTTGTGAGTGAAAAAGAACTGATACTTTGCCGTTTGATCAGCACTGTTCAATTTATTGAATTATTTATATTTTTTAGTGCTGCTGTAAACAGGATTTTTTCCATCTCCCTCTGTGACTTCAACCCTGATGGTAACACAAAATCCTTTTAATATGCACAGCTGAATATGTGTTGTATTATGTTAATGCAGTTGTTGGCGTGGCAGTGTGTGATGTAACCGTCACTTTATATATTACCTGATGGGGAATATTTATCTGATAAACAATAGGGAGCCCAGTATAATGCTCATCTCGGTTCCTGAAGAATCCATTTTTGTCATGTTTTATTCTTTAAGTTGCTTATCTGTCTGTACTTTTTTTCCCTCCTGTTGCCCCTATCTCTAACTGGTATTTTCTCCTTTTAATGTGTCTTAGTCCTAAAGCTGCTCCAAGCTTGATTTTATAGGGTAATTGATTTGCTTTGCACAGTCAGACTTCAGATACACTTGTACTGAGTTTGTGAGGTGGATATACAAGCAATCCTGTTGTTAAGGGGAAAAAAATACAACTGCTAAACAACAGAGTGAACTCTACGTTTTGAGGAGGCTTCCCTCTGCTTGTTATCATGTTCTTGCTTCTCTTTGCCTATTGTTTCCTGAGAAGGCTACACAAGTCAAACCCCAAGGAAATCTTGCAACTGAGGATGCCAGACAAATTGTATTATTATCACGCTTTATTAAATTTAATACTTTAGAAATAAGCATTATTTTATTCCCAAGCTAATAATAGCTAATTTGATGGGTAATAAATGAACATAGCTAACTATAATTAAAATCCATTTTAAACTGCGTTTTGATGGCCTGGCCATTTAGATATATCACCAATATTAGTATCCTGTATAAATTTACAGTAGCTTTATCATTTATACATTATACAAAGCTCTACATTTGCGATGTGGTGCAATCATGTTTCATTTTCATAATGTATAAATCCCCACTTAGTAAACACCTGCTTCAACTAAGCTTAGTCTGAACTTGACAACAGCTGGTGCAGCGCAACCGGTCAGCCCCAGTTCATGCAAGGCCCATAAATGAGCTTACTTGAAAAAGCATTTCATTAAAATTAATATTACAAGTGTAACACAAAGTGACACAAATGCTTAAAATGAATTGAGACAAGATTTTTTTTTTCCCCCTGTTGTTCCTCCAACATTCCGTTCTGTACAGCAACTTAACCCTCATCCCTCTCAGCAGTGGAAATAGTACTTGGATCCTTTACTCAAGTGTCAGTACCAGAATGGTAACATACTTAATTACAATTATAAGACTTGCATTTGTAATCCTAATTAAGTTAGTAGTGCAAGCTAAAGTTTCACATTTGCATATTTGCAGAAAAGTGGGTTGTAGCTGATAGAGAGACAGAGAGAGAGAGAGAGACGGTGGAGGTGGAGCTAGTTTGAATTGCTTTTAGGGTTGCAAGGATACATCTGAGGGGTCTTGAGATGGTAGATTGGGTAGGAAATAAGAAAAAAATATAGCTCTGCTACATACTTTTCCTTCCTTGATTATTTTTTTTTAAGTGTTTCTTTAATCTTTGTTTTTTTAGAAATGTTGGTTTTTCCTCTTTAGGTTTCAAATGGTTATTTATTTGAAACCATGTAAGGGAATATTTAAGGAGAAATGTGTCTTTGGTGGAACTGCTGACAGCTCTGACATCTGAAACACAAGGAGATGGAATGATACAGATTTTGTAGGGGCTCACAAGCTAAGAAGATTGGGAACTAATAATTAGCAACGCAGTGCAATTTAAAATCTCATCATTACGTTATTGAATGTAACTAAATTGCTAGATAAAGCTGTTAAATTCATTTAGTGGAATAAAAAGTACAATATTTCCCTCTGAAATGTAGTGCAGTAAAGGTATTAAGTAGCATATAATTAAATAACTCATGTACCTTAAAATTCTACTACTTTACATTACTGATCCTTCCAACATATTTAATAGTCAAAGAACACAGACCAATAATGAACGACTGTTAAGTAACAGCCTGCATAGCAAAATGTTAATGTATTTCTTCTTTAGATGCTATTAGTAATACAAATGAGAACATATGACATGTTTGTTAAAAACATTAAAGCAAAAAGTAAAACCAAAAACAATGATATAACGTCAGTGGGAACAGATAATATTGATAGAATAAAGCATGACCTGTAGAGTCTGGGGAAACCTCAGTCGCTACACTGATGGCATGTGTTGCTGAATTTAGGAATAACTCATTATTTACCAGTGTTCCTTATCTGGATACATTTTAATACCCCCCATCTCTGTCCCTGCCTTCTCTGAGCCTTCTTTCTCAGAGAAGATTTAATTATTAATCGCCATGATTTATTTAGCTTTGCTCAACACAAGATCAACGCAATCTTCATCCTGCTCCATTCCATCTTGCTCTATCTTGATTACTATCTCTCCCGGCATCTCTCCAAATCTGATCCTCTCTCTTCCTCCCATCTCTTTCAATATTCCATTTCTTATTTCACTTGCAATCCGCTCATAATCTCCTCCTTTTGTAGTATTCATCTGTTTTTAATTTATTCCTTCTTGATACACTGATCCTGCTTATTCATCTTTTCCTTCTTTGGTTTCACTTGAACATTTCTTCGGTATTATTTTTCCTTCGCAGCATTATTCCTTCTAATCTCAGGTCAGGTCTAATCTTTCTACATGTGTGTGCATGGTGTTTTTTTCTTAAATTGCACATCTGCCAGTGCCATGTGGCTGAGGCTGATCAAGTAAACTTGCTCCAGCAAAGAAGCTCTCAGTGAAGCAGAATCGCAAGAACCACCTTGAAGTCATTATCTGCAAAGTTTCTACGCAACTCATGCATTATGCTTCGGTTTATTTCAACTCTCTCTGTTTGAAATGTGGGATGTGATGTTCAATAAAAAGGAGAAAAAAAAAGTGAGACTGAGAGGGGGAGGGGAAAGTGGAGAAACGTTTTCAATACTTTGGTGTTTGAAGTTATTGGAATCTTTGGATCCTTCGGTTGGCTGTATGCGCTGTAACTGAAAGCTCTAATCATTTCAGGAGCAAACTTTCCAGGTTCATTTCCTCATCATGACTGGAGGTGCATTACTGCATGACTTCAAGTGTCCATTCCAAACATCCTTGTTCTCCATGATATGCAGCATCAAGTGTATTTTTTTTTTTTTGCTAATTGGAATGTTGTTGTGTTTTCGTCATGGTTAAATGCCTTTATGTTTGGTTTTTAAGGAATGTGCTTATACTCATTTAATCTCTCATGTTTCTCTCATTCTCTAACGTTGTCTACTATGGGATGCCCCCCCCCCCCATTCCGTGTCGTGTTTGTCTGCGTGTTTGTGGGCGTTTGCAGTGCATGGGCTGTGGGAGGAGTGGTCATCATGGAGTTTGTGTTCCGTGACCTGTGGGCGGGGCTCCAGGACGCGAACCAGGAAGTGTGTTCACGGAGGCATGGCCGTGCCTTGCGGGCAGCCCGAGACACAGACCAAACTCTGCAACATAGCAGTGTGCCCTGGTTAGTACCATCTCCATTTACATGACACACCAAGCCTCTCTCTTTCTCTCTGTCTTTCTTTGTCTGCCTGATTAACCACGACTCTGTCCTCTTCCTGTCTTCCAAGTCAAAATGCAAACCAAAACCAAGTCGGTCACTTGCATTTACATTGTGTATTCTTCCATTCAACATCTTATATTCTTCGATTATTTTCATGACTTATGCCTATTTAGACCTTTGATGGGGTTTACAAATAAGTAAAAAAAAAAAGGTGAAAACTCCTTGCAAATATTTGAGAAAATATAGCCACAAAATCATTTCATGTCATTTTGATTGCAAAAGTCACAAAAAAATAGTGAGATCCTGGTGGGACTGATTAGAGCTTTTTATCAAGTCTCTCTATGCTGGTTAAATGTCAGCTAATGTTGCATTCATGTCATATTGTGTGAACCATAATTAGGAGCAGGTGAGTGGGAAAAGCAAGTTGTTAAAGCAGGACACACAAGTGAAAATGAGAACACTCTTGCCGGAAAAAGGGTTTTGCTGCTTTTGTAAGTACAAAATGTCATGAAAATGGTCTGACATATTACCCAATACTTCCCAATATACTTTAAAATGTACTTTAAAAACATGCTAAACCAAGAACCATTCTCACTGTCATTATTTGCATTGGTATTTTCCTGTTTATTTTTGCAGGGACAGCACATAAATAAAAGTAATTAATTAGCAAGCAGCCACTTTCTAGTTGTTGTCCTTCACTAGGGGTTTTCACAATTTTCTTCTGACATGGCGTGAATGCAGCAAAACCCCCATATTTCCTGCCTGCTCTTGTTCACTGCTTTAACTCCTGTATCTCCAATAGATCTTTTTGCTTCCATCTTCATCAGCCATGAGTTTAAGACCCACTTTTCAAACTCTTACTCAGCCATTCTATAGGATCACTGTCTAGCAAAGCCTCTAGGTTTGAATTCTATGCTTTGTTCATGGTTGGGTTGGTTTAGATTGCTGAGCAGTCCTGCAGTGCAGCTCTTCAGCTATTGTCTCTGAGATTACCTATTAGGACTCTACCTCAAGAACAGCAATAAGTTGCCGTTGCAGCTCGATCTTATTCTGGTGTCGAGAGTACCTCAGGTCTTTATAGCAATCTGGCTCGGACTGCTCAGCTGAAACACCTTTATCACACTGTCACTAGTGTGGTAGAGAACAGGCCAGTGATTCAAACAAAGTCTCAATGATGTGGGTTCCAATCTGACACAAACAGAATGGCATTTTAAAACTTAAAGTTTACATTATCTCTATGAATTTTTAATTTTCTATTTGATGGATGCTATCACTTTTGAAAGCCACTTACTTTTAAAGCATTGACATTAGAAAAGGAATATTCATTTCAGTGACTTCATTTGTTCTGCGTTCTCTCTATTGACAGAATATGAGTTGTTTTTGCATAATGTTGAAATAATGGCATTAATGGACACATACCAAACACAAGATGGTTTAAAGTAAATTGATTTCTGCTCACGGAATAATATTCTCAATAATAACCTTGAACCTCAACGTGTTAGTGCATAGTTTTGAAAAAATACCCAAATGAAAAAAAAATTGCATGGCACACATAAGCCAAATATGCTTAAGTTGGAATATTGACCTGTTGAATTTAATTCTACTATGCAATTAGTCCATGATGCAGTGTGTCAACTTTACAGACCCATAACACTGACTTAGTGCAACACTATCATTAAAATATGGTCTGTAGTGAGATACCACGTCTCCCTTGTCCCCTTCCCCTTTCTGTGACATTCATTCCATTGCAGGGGGTCTATAATGTCCATATTTAAATAAAACAAAACTGTCCGCATTGCCAGACAAAAGGCCACAGTTATTTAAGTTATGTCTTAAAAAGGGAGGAATAGGGAGAATAGGCAGTCTTAAATATGGCCTTCACGATGTTTTGCACACTGTTATAAAAGTGATGGAAAGAGGTTTGGAAGAAAGGGAAGGCTCTTTTTTTAAGGGCCTTAAGAAATGTGTATTTTTGTGTTTTTATATGGTGATGTGCTTATGTGTGTCTCTATCACAACAGGCTCAGTGAGCTTTTAGGAGTTCAAAGGCAATGGCCTCTTGAAATGACGAAAACCAGTGCAGCCCTTTTGGCAGAAACATTGATGCATGCAAAGACCTTTGATGGATCTAGTCTACATACGTATGCGTGCATGTAAGTGCACATACTGTTTGTATCTTGTGATTATGTCTTAGTGCATTCAATTCAAATAGACTCTTTTACTATAAATTCTTGCCCTATTATACATGCTTTTTGTAGACTCATGCTAAGACAACACAAGAACAAGAAGACATAAGAAGAAATTGAGGCAAAATTCCATACATTAATAATTAATTTAATCATCATATTAGACCTCTCAGAGCTACCGTAAAGAACTAAAAAGCACTGTGTAGGCAGAGAGCTGCTGGAAATTACAATTTTGGTTTTCTGACACCTATTTTTTTCATGCAATATAAACCATCTGTACATAGCCAAGCATATGAATTAATGGCTATATTTATGCATGTTCTATGCAGAAAAATTTGTGTTTTTGGGCTTTGCCAAGACAGAAGCCTCCTCCCAGAGAGCTGACAGGGAACTTTATCTGGCTTGGCTGGGAACTGTAGTTCCATGTAGCTTGTTTTACCTAAAATTAAGTTTATGCTCTTAATGAAACCATTTATGTAAATTTGTGATTTTGTTTTGATTTTGATTTTGTTTTAATTACCTTGAGCCCTATTTTGATGACAGAAATTTGATGACGGGGGGGGGGTGTCTCCAAGCCATGTCTCCAAGCCATGTCTCCAAGACATGTTGCTAGTAAGCAGACCATCATAACCTGTTAAAGAAGAGCGCAGGCACAATAGGGGTTGTCTTGCACCACTGGAGGCAACAGCTGTCCAGTCTGAAGAATGGGCTGTTGGACTTGACCAAGAGGATCTGCAGTCAACATCCAGGCCAGCATATAGCTGCTCTACAGGCAGAGAGGGCTTTCCAAAGCAGCAGACACAGGCAGTTTAGTTTAGGACTGTGTTTGTAGTTATCCATCAGGCTAGTGGTGACCCTAGACACATGAGCACTGATAGAATAACAAGCTGCTGAGTGACCGTGACACAGCTGTCATTGCTATCTACAGGACGCAGCCGCTGGGCATGAAATTGACTCTTGCACTGGTGGGAAACTAGCAAATACAGCTGCGTTTCTGGACGTTGACCATTTTCGCCCCGTCTAAATAGGGGCCCCTTATGTTTTATACCTCATTTTGCCAGTCTTATTCTAACGAGTCTCCTGCTGCCTACTCTATGTATTCATTTTGTGTGTGATTGCGTGTGTTTCTGTTTTATGTGTTCCAACAATAATTGTCAATAATATTCTAAATTCTTTCTTATATAAGCATTATTTTTTATTTGTGACACTTGTGACACAAACTATACTTGACATTTTTCAATACACAATTTCTGAAAGCGCGATCAACTCGAGAGTTCCAGTGTTAGCGTGAGTGCTAGTGTTTGTGCGAGTGTTAGCGTGAGTGCTAGTGTTTGTGCGAGTGTTAGTGTGAGTGCGCAAGTGTGTAAGGGCAAGAGTGTGTGTGCGTTAGTTTGAGTCGAGCATGAGCAAGATATGTCTGTCTTGCCCCTGTCTGTCTGTCCGTCCGTCTGTCTGTCTGGATCAGTGACAAATATTGTTTGGCAAGATGAGAAAGTCAAAAACTTTTCAAAATACAATTTTAATATTCATCAGGTCTCTCTAAATATACATTGTGTTAGTTGTAAGTTTCTTGTTATTTAAAAGTCAATTTTTTTGACAATAAATGGTGTAAAAAAAGGAATAAGAATAAAACACTAGCATGTGTCTTAAATTTGTTTAAACGCTTTTAAGAGTTTTTTAAAACATTTTAAGAGTTAAACTATCTGGTACAAAATTTTTAGCGTTACGCTGTGTGTCATTGACATGCAGGTAAAAGAGACGATCACACACAAATACTGGCATTTTAAAGGGCTCTGAAAATGAATATTTGATACTTATGATCGGGAATATAAAATATTAGTATCAGTATTTTTATTAATTAGATTTTATAGTTCTGTTTTTTGAAGAAGACCTTTTAGGTCCCTAAGGAGATAGAGGGAGTCTTTTTTTAAAGGGGCCCCATTTGCCATTTTCCCAGTTTAATATTTTAAATTTCTTGATTTATTTATAAAAAAAAAAAAAAAAAAAAACATAGCATGCTTTTTATGGTCCAAAAGCATCTACATTAGAGATAAAAAAGTCTACACACCCCTGTGTAAATGCCAGATTTTTGTGATGTAAAAAAAAAAAAATACATCAATATGAATTTCACAACCTTTTCCACCTTTAATATGTTCTATAATCTGTACATCTCAATTGAAAAAATAAAGTGAAACCTTTAAAGGAAAAAAAACATAAATATTCTGGTTGTGTGTGTATATATATATATATATATATATATATATATATATATATATATATATATATAAAAAAAACACACACAACCCTCAGTCTTTTTGGGTAGGAGTCTATCAGTGTGGCACATCTTGGCACTCTTCTTTGTAAAACCACTCCAAATTTGACAGGTTGCGAAAGTATCTGCATTGCACAGTCCTCTTCAGGTCTGGGCTCTGGCTGGACCATTTGAAAACCTTGATCTTATTCTGGTGAAGCCATTGTTTTTTTTATTTGGATGTGTGTTTGGGTCTTTGTTGTGCTGAAAGATGAAGTTCCTCTTCATCTTCAGTTTTCTAACAGAAGCCCAAAGGTTTTGTGCCAGCACTGACTGTTGTTTGAAACTGTTATAATTCCCTCCACCACTGTCTAAGGCCCCAGTTCCAGCTGAAGAAAAACAGCCCCAAAGCATGATGCTGCGACCACTATAGCAGCCTCCCTGACTTGTTTTGTTCTCGTCATGTCAAGTTTTGGCAGATGACCTGTTCTTGATAATGTCACTGTTGTGCCATGTTTTCTCCACTTGATGATGACTGTCTTCACTTTTATTTTCACATCTTCCAGTTGTTTATTTTTATTTCACCTCCCTGAAAGATGTAGGTTTGTTTTTCAATTGTACAGGGTATAGGTCACATTAAAGGTAAATAAAGGTTTTTTGTACATCACAAAAACCAGGCATTTTAACAGGGGTGTGTAGTCTTTTATATCCACTGTAGTTAGACCTGTAACACCAATGCAGTCTGCCTTCCCATGCACTCACTCTAATAAAACATGTTTTCCCTCCTCCCACTGTGTTGTGGTTGACCTAGCACTGTTAGAAATGTCCCATCCCTCAGAGAGCTGGGGTCGGTCAGACAAACAGAAGTCAGGTACAAAGATTCCAGAAGGAGAGGGCAGTGGCATGGATCCAGGGGGAGTTCACTCTTCACTTCCACTCCTGTTGTGACATCACAATCAGTGATATTTCTAAAATTGCTTGTTCCATTTCAGCAACAATACAGAGGAGGCCAAACCCTTGAATGGTAGGTCTTATTTCACAGTTTGGATGTTGGCAGGAATAGAGACCTTAATATCTCAAAGAACTCCTCACACCTCAATCCATAGCAAGACACCTCCACAAATTCTCACTGTCTCTGCTCCCCCAGGACCAAACTTCACACAATGGGGGCCTGAGCCTTCACAGCAGCTGCTCCACGGCTCTTGAACACACTGCCCGAGAACCTGAGGGCACCACAGACTGTGGACTGTAATAAAAAAACAACTTAAGACTTTTCTGTTCAGGAAAACATACTAGCAGGACTGCTACTGCCCTTCAATGTATGTTTTATGTCTGCTTCAGCTGTTTTTCCGTAATTCTTTGAGATTTGTCGCCAATGTAAAATGCTTCATACATAAAATGATTATTATTATTATTATTATTACATATTTACTTGAGTACTAACATTTTTTTCTTTTTCTTTGTTCTTTTTCTTATCCCAATTGGGCCTGCTTAAATCTGACATAAGGGTTAAGAAGGACTTTGTATATTTTGGTCAGCAAGTTTTTGTTTTTTTTTGCTAATTCAGAACAATAATATTGATTGATTAATATTGAGTCCCTTTGTTCTACGTAACATCTTAACGACTATGGTCTTGGGTCATTAATTGGTTCTTCTCTCACATTTGTGTTTGATTAAGAATGACAGTAAATATTCACTGACAGCGTATTCATACAGACGTTTACCTGCACTCAAGCAGTTTCACAGGAGGACGTTGCACGTTCTGTGGCACGAATCCTCAAAGCTATCTAAACTTGATTAGTTGGGTTTGAAGTTGATGAGAAACCAAAAATCTTCTTTTCTTGATCATCATTTTTTCATTGCATTTTGGATATTTTATTTGACAACTCTCTTCTTTTCTACCACCTATTAAAAGGGACAGCGGGAGCTTTGATTACACCGGCGCATCAGGCTTTGGTTAAACGTCTTTGGTATTCATGCAATGTCTGTCAGGCAGCACTGGAAATTAGTTGCTGAAATGATTTTATCTTTTGTCAAATCTATCCATCTGCGCACACATGAGTCAAAACTCCAACTGACTGCACCCTGTGTGAACTCTTTCAAACAAAAGCATGAAAAGAATTGTAATCAACCTTTTCATTACAGATTGAAAATGTCTATTTCTGTAGACCCTTAAAATGCTACTATTTTGGTTGGTGTTTATGGAAAATCAAATGGCCTCTATAATGTATTTCTGCTTCTATATGATATATTCTGTGCACTTGCAGTCTACTCACATTCTCTGTTCTGTCTCTTTTCTCTCTTTCCCTCTCTACTTTTTTCCCTTACATCCTGTTTCCTAAATCCGTAATGATTTATCCTGATTTTTCCCACGTTCCTAAAAATTCTTCCTCGGTCCATCTTTGTCTATCCCTCTGTCTCCCTTTATCCACATCTCTTGTCTGTGTGTCCAGTGGAGGGCCAGTGGTTGGAGTGGGGACCATGGATGAAATGCAGTGTGACTTGCAACACAGGGACCCAGCAGAGGCAGCGGCGCTGCAGTGCATCTGTGCATGGCTGGGCTGAATGTAAGGGCCCCCACGAGGAGAGCAGAGAATGCACCAACCCCTCATGTGGTGGTAAGGCATACAAATGAATGCTTAGTATTCACAGTCACATGCTCTCAAGTGTCATTAAGTAAACATAGAACATGCATTATCTAAAGGCATCTTCATGGTCGCACCAGCAATTTGTGGGTTGGGACCCAATTTAGCACGCAAGTCTGTTTCGAAAGGGGCCCCAGAGGACAGTAATCCAAGGGTGATTTAATGAGTCTGGGGCCCCAGAACCGGCTGACACACACACACATGCAGAAACACACAGATGTGCAATCAAACAAAACACATGTTCTCTACATTTAAAAAACAAAAAAAAAAACAAAATCTGGTTCTTCCATTCCTTCATTAAACTTTACATCATCCCGACGGACTTACCATCTCTTTGACTTGCTGCCCCTGCCGAGGGCAGCAAGTCAAAGAGATGGTAAGTCCATATGTAAGTTCAGTTCCATATGGGTCAGAACAAAAGGACAGCTTCTTTCCTAAAGTTGTTAATATTATAAACTAACACAGCTCCATTTTTTCATCTGCATTTGTGTATGTGTATATATATATATATATATATATATATATATGTTTTCCTTAGTGTATACATTTTTATGGAGCTGCCACAGTGTATAATGACAAAGCCTTTCTTTTCTATTGTTTTAATGAACTGTTGTTTTTTTTTATCAGCAGTATTAAATTGTGCTGTTTCCATTTTTCACTTTAGCAATATTTTTCACCTAACGCTCATGTCGATAAAGCATATTAAATATTGTATATAACCTAACATCATCAACATCTTAATCATCAATCCTGTTTTTCTCACCTGCCTTGCTTATTCCCTTCTTTCGACTTTGCTCCCTTACTTTAGGTGGAGGTAACTGGGGCAGCTGGAACCACTGGAGCCTCTGCAGCAAAACATGTGACTCGGGTTGGCAGCGGCGCTTCAGGATGTGTGAGGGCACTGGAATACAGGGTTACCCCTGCGATGGCTCAGGGGAGGAGGTTCGGTCCTGTAATGAGAAGAAGTGCCCTGGTCAGTGACCCCATTGAAATCTGTGTTATGTGTGAGTGAGATAGACTGTGTGTTTACATGACACAAAAACAAATTATTGCCTTAATCCAAGTATAACTGGATAATGGAAGTGCATATACATTGGAGTTCTCCAATACAGTCACAGAAGACAACGAAGAAATAAGACCTTCATTTCACATGAAATAGAAAAGGCCGTGCAATTATCCGTTTTGTTCTTCAAAAATGCTGCAGTTGTACTGTGCCCCAGGTGTTTATAACGTCATGACATTATAGGGCAACTGCAAAGAGGGTCGTATTAATGTATTGAAACAACACATATCGCCCCCCTAATTTTGAGGGAGGACACATTCCTATCAGTAAGTTTCAATTAGATGCCAAAACCCAATTTTGAGCATAGCATGATTAAGCTGTGCATGTAAACGCACTAAGAGACAGCAAAGAAAAAGAGGAAGAAGAAGAAGTAGAGAATATATGCTATGTATATATTATTCATGCTTCACAAGTTGGTATGAACAGTTTTTCAACAGTTTTTTTTTTTTTTATGGCTGCATGTGTGTGTGTGTGTGTGTGTGCGTGTGTGTGTGTGTGTGTGTGTGTGTGTGTTTGTGTGTGCGCGCGTGTGTGTATGTGTGCGTGCACACGCGTGCGCACCGAATCTGCATCATGCGCAGTATTTGTCAGGCAGAATGGAAGTGATTCCCAGTGGTTCTCACCACAGCTAAAGGCTTCCATCGCAATTTTAGAACTGCACTCTTCTCATCTTTATCTGTCTCATGTCTTCCTGTCACTTCGCATACTGATCCATCATTACCTCTTACTTGCGGTGCACTCTCCTTTCTTCTCTTACCTGTGAAATACTCTTTCTCCTTATGTCTCTCCCCTTTAACTGTGTTTCTTTCTCTCTCCCTGGTAACGGGTGGGATGTTCAGTGGCCCCGCTCGGTGTGATTTGTCAGAGTATCAGCACTGCAGGAAACGGCATGGTTTAATAATCAAGCCTCTTGGCTGAAGGTGTGGGTGTGCGCATGTGTGTGTGTTTTTGTGAGAATATGCAAGTGTACATGAATGCCACATGTGCATGCTTGCGTTGAGTTCAGACAGGCCACAGATGATTAAACTTTTTGAGTGTGGTCTCCACCATGACCGCTTTGTTTTGAAAAGCTTCTTTTACACAAGATGCGGATCTTGTCCGTTGGTATTGCAGGGGAAAGTCATTTCATATTTTCTATCTTTATGTCTCTCTTTCTCACTCTCACTCTGTTCTTCATCCCGCTTCATCTCTCTGCATCACTGTTGCCAATAGGGATAGGAAAGAGAGGGAGGGTAGGGGAGAAACAGATGAATAAAGAGAGGGGGTAAGATGAAGAGGGAATGAGATACTGTACTGTGGCAGTGACACTGACAGAGAGCACTGAGCAATGTACAAGGGAATATTATTGGAAGCTGCTGCAGGAGAACATTGATTTGAATCTTGTTTTTTTTTTTGTGCTTTTTCTGTCTTCCTTCTATTTTTTCCCCAGCTGTGTGCATGCGTGTGGGGGAGTAAGAGTGTCGTGAGTTTTCTTTTTTCCTGCATGCCTGCTAGAATGTGTCTCATTTCACTTTTTCTATGTGTCTTTTACCTACTTCTGCAGCTCCTCACGAGATCTGTAAAGAAGAGCACCTTCTTGCTATGTCATGGAAGAGAGCCTCTGCTGGAGAAACAGTCTACAACAAGTGTCCAACTAATGCCACTGGTCAGTCAAGTTCTCCTGAAGTTAAAAAAAAAAATAAAATAAATAAAACATCAGTTTAATCCTGTCATATCACACTTAAATTACCCAAAATGTTTCTTTGTATTTTTATATCCAAATCAGATCAAAATTCAATCATATTTTCTTTTTCTGGCCTGTGACACTCATCATCTTATCCGGAGCAGTTTCAACCAAGAGAATAATTACATCCATCTAACTGTACCATCAAAATGCTGTTTCAGGTGGGCTTTAAGCTTATAATGCTATTCAAAGACAACACAACAGAGAACATATCATTAAGGGCAACTGAGCAAGAAATAAACTGACATTATGTCTGACAGCGAGAACATACAGTGAACTTACTCAACATAAAATAATATTATCAAAATCAAAATGCTCATAAAAAATCGCCAACGGGAGCAAAATAATCATTTGCCCCAGGGTGGCTGTAGCTCAGAGGTAGAGCAGCTGTCCACCGGTTGGAAGATGGCTGCATGTTTGTTTCCTTGGGCAAGATACTTGACCCCAGATTACCCCTGTTGGCTGCGCTATCTGCATGTGAATGTGCTTGAATGATTAAACACCTGATGAGCTGGTAGCACCTTGTAAGGCAACCACTCTCATCAGTATATGAATGTGTGTGAATGGGTGAATGAACACTTGTAGTGTGAAGCAATTCAAGAGGTGGAAAGGACTAGAAATGTGCTCTACAAATGGAGTCCAGTTATAATGAATAAAGTAACTAACTAATAGAAAAACAGTTTACAATAAGGTCCTTAATAATTGTTAGCTAATATGTAACACAGCTCTTATAAGATCCTGACTAACATTATTCTGTGTTAATAAGCAAGCATAACACATTAGAGTGTATATAACTCATTAATAAGACTATATAATGCATTAATGAGATTATATAAGTGTAAATAATAGGTATAAACATAGTCCTCGTTATATCGAGACATTTATTAAGAACCTGTTAACAGTTTTCAATAAGCTGAACAATGCCTCATTAAGGCTAATGAATTCTTATTAAAGCACCATTCTCACTTTAGAGAGTAGCTTCAAAAAGCCTAGTTAACTGTTAATACTTAGTATGTTGTTCACATATGGTGAATGTTAAGTATGTAGTAAACATTAAGTATGTAGTGAACGTCAATAACTATATTAAACTGTTAAAACGTATATTAACTAACTTAATGCAGAATAACTTAATGAAGCAACAAAAACACTTAATACAGTTTTAACACTGATATAATGGGTAAGTTATTTAAAATCAATAAATGTGTATGTATTATATTATGAGTTATAAGGTCTTGTATTGCCTTTATTAATGTTCTAAAACATATATAAACTGTAAATATTTGTAAAATGTTATTAACACTTTTATTTTTAAAGATTTTTTTTTGCCTTTTTTATTTATATAGGATAGTAGATAGACAGGAAAGGGGGAAAGAGTAGGGAAATGACATGCAGAAATGGTCCGGCCAGCTGGGAGTCGAACTGTGGACTTGCTGCTCAGGACATTGCACATGTGGTGCACGCCTTAACCATTCGGCTATCAGGTTGCTTCTGGGTATTAACACTTGTTTGGTCTTAACACATCAGTGCTAATAGGCATATTATAAGGACTTATTAACTTTTATCTGATGATTATGACAAGCTAGTTTTAATATAAAGTGATGCTGACCACAGAAACATATGCTTCAACAGACAATCCAAGATAGTAAAAACCAAGGAATTATCACTTTAGCACCAAAGCAAATATTGTAAACTAGATGAAATAAACTTAAAAAGATTGATGTACTCCTATGTATCTGGAATAAATAGATACTCAGAGGCTTAGTATGGATGTTATGAATTTTGTTATACAGTAGTAACCATTTTATTTTTACAGAAGCCATATTGACATGAAATAGTATAGTAAACACAGGTGTTACCAATGATAGCAATCAAGGTTCTGTCCCAGGCAGAGCCTTTCCAGTGATCCAACAAACAAAATACCAGCATCTTGAGTATTTAGTATCATCGATAACACCTGTGTTTATTGTACTATTTCATGTCAAGATGGCTGCTGTGAAAAAGGTTTTTGTTTTGAATTATCCAGCATCTACCCTTAATGAGTGCAAAGGACCCTTTTCTTCTTAATTGAAAAAGTGAGAACAAGAAGAAACCTTGATTTTTTTTTCTCCCCTCCCCCTACATGCTTCAGAATATGAGACATGAGCAGATGCGGTTCAGAACTCCTGTAATATCAATGCGAGTCTCTCCATCTTTCAAGGCGGCATTGGCTTTGACATCAAAACATGCCTGCCTGATTCAAGTAGCCTGCCAGTGAGGCATTATAGCATTAAGAACAAATCTTAGTTGAATCAAAGCATTAAACTTAATTGAATATTTTTTATAGTTTATTTAAATCAATCTATTACTCATGAAAGGGCAGAGTTGTGAGTGTAGTTAGTTCACTAAGTGCATATTTATTTTTCTGGAGAGGGTTTTTTTGTTTTTTTTCCTCTTCTTTTGGCAATAAGATTCAGAAGCCATCACCAAATTCTGTGTTGTCTGCCAGGTTCAAAGAAATGAGCAGGTGTGAGCTGCCAAACTGTCCTTGGGCAGATTTCATTTGAAAATTTCATGAATTTCATATTAAGTGTTTGTGTCTTTTTCTTTCTAGGATCTGCTAGTCGTCGTTGCATGCTGGACAATAATGGAGTTGCTTTCTGGGGTCCTCCGAGCTTCGCCAGATGCGTCTCACTTGAATATAGATATTTACATTTATCTGTAAGTGCGCCTTTAACAAATACACAAACTTCACAGACTCTCTATCTCTCTAAATTCTCAGTTATACTTTTCTTCTCTTCAACGAGAAGGAAAAAAAATGTTTTTAAATGTTTTTCTAGATCAGAATATTTCACAATTAGTTGCAACATCATGCTGTCATAACTCAGAATTTATGAGAAAGGGTTATATCTGTTTTTTAAAGTTGACCTTTTACCGTTTTTTTTTAAGTTAGGAAAAGTGTCTTTACTCAAGTTCCACTGGCATCTCTAATTAGCTTTTTCAGAGCTTTGCGCTCACACTTATCAATTAATGAAGATAGCTAATGAATGTGTTCATAAACCAGACTATTTTCCCGCTCTGTGAACTTCAGCCTTTTCCATCTCCGCAATGATGATGGAAGGAGATGGGGGTCAGGGATGTGCATAACAGGGCTGATTGCACTGTTAGCTTTTGTTCCAACCTTTCATTAGCACCAGGAGTCAATAATTAATTGTCTGTGATTGTTATCTTCTGTTCTCCCTGGCTATCTCTTTCTCTCTTTCTCCTTTCTCTGCATTTCACAGTCACACACAGATTGATCTCTTTTTTTCTGAAGTGATGAAATCCAATTTTTGCCTGAAAGTGCTGCTGCACCTCTGTTTGTTTTCCTATTTTAGATACAAAGTAAAAAGAATCCCACCCTATACATATACTGTATATGACTCTCCCTTACTATATATATATCATAATATAATCCAATACATATCTTTGATTTCTTAAGAAAAAAATGGGATCTTTAGTATATTTAGTCTAGCTGTTTCTGACATTTTTACCAGTTGCATACACACTTGTGCTATGGTAAGTGCCTAAAGGCATGCAATTAATAATCTCGACTATACTAACCAATGGTGGAGCTTTCAAAGCGCTCGATTTCTGTCTCTCTTCTCACGTTGTAGTTACGAGAGCATCTCGCGAAGGGTCAGAGGACCCTGGCTGGGGAGGGCATGTCTCAGATCGTAAGGAGTCTCCTGGAGCTCTTGCAGAGGAGGAGCTACTACAGTGGCGACCTTCTCTTTTCCACGGAGATCCTGCGAAATGTGACGGACACCTTCAAAAGAGCAACCTACATCCCAGCTCCCGACGACGTGCAGGTAGGGCAGAGGCTCTGTTGACACCCCCCTCCCCCACCCCCCCAGTGAGCTACGAAGCATACAGCACGCAGTCACACACAGATACACTTGCAACACCTCGAAATGTATTCACTATAGGAGCTCCACTTTTTACTGCACATGGCGTGCATAACAATGAACTACAGCTGCACAGTTGCTATGGTCTCAAAGGGGATTTCTTTTATATAATTCCTTTCCCTTCTTTTTACTGCCTATGAGACTGCAAAATGCTCCCATCTCAGCCATTCATTTGGCAGACATTATTTCATGTTCAATAATATACCCACATACAGGACTGTACAAGATCTAACAGAGAATTCACTGCTTGTGGCTGCTGGTGGCAGCGTACAACTAAATAAGGGAGCATGTGTTCATGTGAATGCAATAACATAACAACTGAGCATATCTTTATCTTGTGTTTAGAAATTCTTCCAGATAGTCAGCCACATGTTGGACATGGAAAACCTAGAGAAATGGGAGGATGCCCATCAGGTAATGCTCGTGTGTATGCGTGTCTTAGGGCTGTGCAATTAACAAAAAATATATTGAAACTTACATTTAGAACTTGTAATTAATTCTATCTTTCTCATCATCGGTTAATTTGGTTAATACTTTCCCCAATGCAGTAAGTATTTGACCATAAAATAGACAGCTAAACTCAGCAGAGACCCACACTGAGCTGGAATGAAATGTGCATGCATAAATTATGTTAATATAATTTACAAACAAAGTCTCTACTGCCTTCGCTGCCCTGTATTGCTCAAGTTGAGATGTATGTTAGGATTAAATCATGAGGTGAACAATACTATTGTTAATTGGCTCAACCATATTACAGACCTTGTCTTGTCAGAATTATGAGTTCAGTGTAAAAGAAAAAAAAATGTGTGATATTGATTTAAAGTCATATCTCTCAGCCCTAGTCTGAGCATTTGTTCGAGCTGTCAGTAGTTGTGTTACCATCTACTTGTCAACTGAATTTTAAGCAATTGTATGGAATTGTGCAAAACAAAATGAAAATTGTGTGCCTTTCCTTCAACCAGTTTGGAGGAAATAAACAAGATTCAAACATGCAAAGTATAGTTATGCATGCCTAGAAATAAAAAGAGTAATCGTCTATGAGAGAAAAATGGAGATATTTGGGGAAATTGGGGATTTTATTATGCTATTAAACGTGGATATATTTTAGGATTATCTTTGCTATGTTGCAACCTTTTCCACAAAGCTATTTCTCACATTTAGTGCATCATCTCTTTTGAAAAAGGCAGAAAAAAAACTTAAATGAATGCATTTTTTTTAAGAAAGTTTAGAATTTTGTTTTTCTTCAAATGTTTCCTTTTCTATTGACCTTTTCTAATGTAATACATCACAGTGTGCACCAAGATAAGTAACTCTGTCTGTGTGTTGGCATGAGTTTAACTAAAGGTAGTGGTCGGTGGGGGCTGGGTCATTTGGGTGGGGTGTTGGTAGATACCTCACAACCACATTTCATTATTTCAGTCATAAAAGCCTAAACATAATAGGTACCTATTAATTGTGTGTGCGTGCGTCTGCAGATTGGTGTGTTTGTGTGTGTGTGACCCAGCTTGATGCCCTTGAGTTGAGGTGTGTTTTCGTGCCATCTGGACATGGTAAACAAGCAACCAAATATGATATTATATCCCTTGTGGTAACAATTTAATTTAAAACACTTTCATTGCTCTAGATGATGCAATGAATCAACATAGTTCATTTGTTGAGACACATTTCATAGAAAGGAATCCGTGGATTATAATTATGATGGCGACTAGATTGACACTCACTCCTCTCCCTCTTTTCATCTTTCCATTCACAGGTCGCTCCTGGTGCTGCGCTGTTGATGAGGATATTAGAAGATTTCATTCAGCTCATCGGAGAGGCCCAAAAGCCTTTTCAGAGTTTTCTAGTTGTTACCAACAACCTCAGTGAGTGTCGCACAGTGCTGAGGGATAAAAGATTAGCTCACTACCAACATAACGGCTTTAGGATATTTGACTTATTTTATAGAATTAGGGTTGGAATGTGGATGTGAATTTTTTTTGCGTTCTTTGCCTTCAATCTAAAGATTTTTTTTTTCACATAGCGACACCACCACCATTATTCATCGTTAATACACTGCAGGGCTCCATTCCAAAACACTGGTATCCTTATTTGCGCAGTGATAACCATCCAGCGAGAGCCGGTGTCAGCAGTTTCCAGTGATATCAACTTCCCCATGAAGGGCCGGAGAGGGATGAAGGACTGGGCCAGAACAGCAGAAGACAAGCTTTATATCCCTAAAGAGGTCTTCACCATCCCGAATGAAGGTATGAGAAAGAAAACAGATATGCATAGGTCATACAATATTTGTTTTTTTAGTAGAAATCTTGATTCCTCAATTGAATTATTAGTGTTTTTCGACCTCTTAGATATGGATTAAAAGGGGCCAATTTCACCAGATAGTAAGTCCAGAAAGTGTGTATCATCCATTGGTAATCAAAGGCTGTTATAGGAACACTATCTAGCGCCTGGTGTAATTGTGACCCTGGGACGTAGTGATTGAGTTGAGGGGTTGGGTGGATGGTTAGATGGTAAGAAGACGACTGTTCCACACCACTGTCAAATTTTGATCATAGCATCGGGGCATGTTTATTGTTCTGTCGTGTTAAACATTTTACTGGCATTCCACTGGACATTTTTCCAGACATGTCCCATCGTGTCATGCATTTTGAAGTGATCATTTCTACTTTTTTCTAACCAAGTGCACCTACTCAGTAGACATAGAAGGGTCCTTCTAACACATGGGTCTGATAACCCCCAATAACACCAATTTAATCGAGTAACATTTGAAATAAGTGGTTGGTTTGGTTGTCATGTCCATCTCATGTACTCTATGTTAAACACAAGATCAATTGTGCATGTTTCAAACTGTGGTGGGCTTTTCTAGAAACAATAAATTGGACTGATGAATCAAGGCATGATGAAACAGATTTCAGCTTCACTATTAAAATGAGGCCATGATGTTATTTTAAGATCAGTCAAAAGTTCCAGATGTCTGTCTTTAGTCATGTTTGGAGCACTGAGCTCACAGATTCATTCATGCGATTTGAAATTATTTTTAGTTGTCATCCTCACTTTAACACATACATGGCCCTGTTATCACACCACTCAACATTCTCTTCAGCCAAGGTCAGACCAGCCTGCTTAGAAGAGTGATTCCCAGTGTGAATTCATGCACTCAGAGATGTGTCTCATGGAAGCAGATAGAAGGCAGATACATGCAAGGCTAAAAACCGGGGGAAAAAAGGGTCCTGGAGGGCTTCTTAACAAGATGCAGGTCTTTCATTTGTTAAGGGGCATGGTTCATCTCCATGAGAGCCTCAGGGTTCTCACAGAATGGTATGTCTTTGCTTTAAACAACACAAGCATTTACTGCTGTTAGTTACAACTGTTTTGAGAAGTTTTTTTTTTTGTTTTGTTTTGTTTTTCCCCCAATAAGTTTAGGTAAAGCGAAGAAACAAGCAAACAGATTGCCAAAACCCACACCTAAAAATAATGTTTTGACTGTATATAAAGATATCAGTAGGCTGATGAAAAGGAAAACTAAGGGATTTAAAATAAAAGGAGGAAAGTCTTTCTGTCTAACACCCCGCCCTCTGCACAAATTGCAGAAGCAGAGCCATCTCGGACCTTTTGTCTTCCGCTGATAACACCGATTCTCTTTTGATTCGTGTAAAGAGTGTCTGCATGCTGAGTGCCTGCATGCTGAGTGTCTGCGTCAGGGTGCCTCACCTCAACTCACCTGCAGTACTCTCTCTACCTATTCTCTGTTTAATATGCTTATTTTGTGCAGTGCTTCTGAACCAATCTACCATGTAACCATCCACCCATCCCATCCACCTTTCTTTTATATTACAAAGCACATTCACAAGTTGTTTTGTTTAAGTAGTTCAATTATTATTATTTATTTATTAACAATTTTGAAACTGAAAATTCAGATACCTCAAGGGATAAGTGCTAACCTGTGATTGGAAACAGTGGGAGTGTTAGCTAGAGACTGTTTAATGCTGCAACATTGCAGTATTCTTTCTTATTCTCCATTTTGTATTTCTTTTTTTCATTTTTACTTTTTTTCCATCCATCCGTCCATTTTTCATGCCTATTATCCTCATAGTGTGTGGTAGTGAATGTTTTGTCTCTCACAGTGGACTTTGTGCAGTAAAAGTGACTGACTGCCTCACATTTACACCATTGTCTCATATGGTATTCAACTCATGCATTTGCCATTTTAGCCTATGCTATTTGGTAAATTGTTTCATCTAAACTGCATATAGCCTCATGAGTTGGGACATTATTAGTACTCTGCCCCGGTGGGAACTCTGCCTCTTCCCATTCTCAGTCCATGAATTGAGGTCTTCAGTTGATTGCCATCAGTTTGTTTGGTTCATTTAACCCATAATGAAAGCCTGTCTCAGAAGGACAGCTTAAACATGCTCATAAAGGCCCATCTGCACATGCGCACACATGCACGCATCCAGCTTGATAGGTTCATGAATCACTTGGCTGGGCAGAAGCTGGGACTGTTCACTGATTTTTGAGGTGACAAACCCTGTCTCCCTCCTCTGTCTCTCTGTTCCCACCGCAAACACACACACACACACACACACATAACCAGGGGAATATTTGCGGCTTAGCCCAGACCTATGTAGGGGGGATCCTTCCCTAAAATCTTTATTTAATATTGATAATAAGCGTAGTAATTAAAAAAGAGATTACACACACTAACCCACACATGTTAACAACCAACTTCATGTTCTCAGTTTTAACTATAACAATGTTTACAACATGGGATGGGGCCATTAAATTTGTTGAAATAATGATTGCTTATTTGAACAGGATATGTTCAGTATTTTAGGAAATGTTCAAATTTGCTCCCTTGATGAGAGTGTATTAGGGAGATCAATACCATTCTCATTTCTCTGTGTTAACTTTGAAGGAGCTAGCTTAGAAATAAAACTGGAAGCAGGGGGAGCTAGCTAAAAAGCTAGCTGGCTCTCTCTCAACTTTAAAGATACACTTTCCAGCGCAAATAGGATTTATATGTATTTATATTAATATGTTGTATCTCAAATGTTGTATCCAACAAATTATTCAACCAAGTGATATGATAACTTAGTCTTCAGCAGCCACACATTGACAGGAAGACAAGATTTCAGGAAGTCACTCAGGAAGAAGAAGTTATACTATGTTACTGTTAAGCGACAGCTCTTCAGCTTCTACAATGTGTGAATTAGTAAGTTTTAGAGGTATTGGTAGGCATTTTTTGAGACTTTGATATAGGCAGTTTCCAGTTTAGCTAAATTAGGCTAATTGCTGGTCAGCTCCAGCTAACCTGAATTTCTGCAAGCTAACCTGAATTTCTGCAAGTGCTATCAATCTCATTGACCTCAAAAGGAGGCAAATATGGGATTTTTTCCCAAATGCCAAACTAGTCCTTTAAAAATCATCAGCATGACCAATTTAGAAATAGTTCAAATTGAATTAAAGGGCATTTGGTATGGAGGGATACAGCTGTATTACATTTAGCGGAAGTGTAAATACGAAAATCACTGACCTTTTGTTGGTAGAAATGGAAATAGCAATGCAGTCAATTATTTTTTGTGAGCTTAAGTTCATTACACTTTTATTCTATTCAACCAGGCAAAAGTAATAGTCTACTATTCCACTATTTTGAATGGCCCAATAGTGAAGAGTACATGTTGGATGAAGCTTTAAATATTTGATTTAAACTACATATTTTAGTTTAACATTAATTATATTTCCTGTATTTTCTTGACAAATGGCAGCTGGTGACTTTTTTTTTGTTTTTTAAGATTACAGCTGACCACCAATAATTTACATGTTCAGTAAGGGAGAATGATGAAAAGCCTCTTGATGGTAAATTAGAGTGTTGATGGAGTGCTTTTGTGGTATTAATTACCTTCAAGAACAGGAGTGCCACATACTGATTTACTATTTACACAATACAATACACAATTCACCTTCTCATTTGCATGTCTTTGTATACACTGTCAAATTAGGATCCATCACACTCACAGCCTTTCATGCTGACTTTGATCTATTTCTTTTTTTTTGCCTCCTCATAATCTCAGATTGGCTTTTTTTTTCTTCCACTGTCAAGATCTTTTTGTCTCCTCCTCTTTCGCTCCTCATCTGTCTTGCGTAGCTATCTCTCTTTCTGAGTATTAGCTCTTCAGCAGCAGGCAGACAGATTTTGGATGAGTCACCCTGTACGTCTGATAACATCAGCCCCCTCTTCCTTTCCCCAAGCTCACTGTCAATGCTCCTCCATTCCTTCCTAAAAGGGCAAAGGAGGGAGTGGCATCTCTCAACATGAACTATTTCCTCCTTACTTATCCTTTCTGCTTCCTTCTTGAGAAAAAGTGATGTTTACAGGGGGACACTACGTCTCTTTTGGAGCCCCTGCTCTTGTTAGTGAAAGAACACTGAGGGGAGTGATAGAAGGCTGGGGGTTGTGATGAGGGGCTGTTAACACGGGTGGGACAATTGAAGAGGGGGGTTAGAAAATTGCAACAATTACAGAGGGCGATCAGTTGAGTGTGTTGGAAGCAAGGAAATCATATTTGAAACAAAGAAAAAAGAAAGTTCTCTTACTTTATCTTTTTTCTTTGTTGCAAATACCATATCCATTTGACACAAGACTGCAGTGACAAATTGACTTTATTGAAAATAAGTTGCTGTAGTTTTAATTCAGTTAATTGCATGTTGGACTGATGTACCTTTTCCTTTTTCATTTTAGTTTTGTTTTATTATTGTTTTTTTAAGTAGGGTTTGGGTTGTTTCCTGACAGAAATGAAGGCAAGGTTCTAAATTTGTGATATTGGGCTATATGAATGAACCTGACTTGACTAGAGATGAGGTCTTTGCATTAGGTCAGGTTGCAGTAACAACTAATATCAGTAATCAATAATTTTGTTACAGTACTTCAATATTTTAGGGAGTATCTGTACTTAAGTTTTTTTTTTTAATCTATATCATCTATCAACTTTCACTTTTAGTCTTTTAATTTAACTAAATTTCCGAAATAAAATGTGTGCTTTTACTCTGATACATTTCCCTTGAGCATTTTTGTTACTTACTGCAAAATAAAATTTTGGAAGAAACTTGGCAGCAGACTGCAAAAAAGCAGCAGGTGTGGTGATTTGAATTATTGATCCCTGGACCTTTAATATCAGGAAATTGCTTTTGATAGTTAAGTCCAGTAAATATCAGATACTTTAAGACTTTTACTCAAGTAAATAAAACATAGGTGACATTTTCTAGTAAAATATCTGTATATTTACTCAAGTGTAGCTTTCAGGTACTTCATACACTGCTCCCAGGATGAGCAATAGATGAGGCAATAGCTGCATAAAGGAGATAAAAAACTGTTTATCTACCCACACAAAATGTAAAACTAGAATCTTAAGTAGGTAATTACTAAGTGATATGTCTTCCACACAGAAGTATAATAAGTCTGGGAATTGAATATATAGCTGTCATATCATGCTTCAGGAAAGCATGATATGACATTTTTTTTTTTATCTTATTATAATATGGTACACTTACCAGCACAAGTAGGATGGAGTTTAAAAGTAACATAATAACTTTGCATTCAGCAACACTTGTCAGTTGTTCATCATTTATCTTTGTTTGTACAAAGTGTGAATTAGTGAGTTTTGAAGGTGAAGAGAGACACAAAATAAAAGGATGGATAGATGGATGATTATTGAATTGGGATGCTTAAAGGCCATGTAAAACAGAACTCAGAGCATCTTTTGTGATGTTTTTCCCAGTAAAACAAATGATTTGAGGTTTGAACGGTTGTAAGAGGGATTTAAATCAAATCCTTACTGGACCACATAAAAAGTGTTTTTTTTTTGTTTATTTTTTTAATTACAGTTGGATGAACTTCTGTGAGTGCAGGATGAGTCCTCAAACATTTAAAATAGTTTTACAAGAAGGGAAGGTTTGATGTAAAAGTTCTTAAATACTGATTTTTTCTTTTTTTATACATATTGTTTGATGTATAATAAGAGGTAAACACAATTTACAACATGAAAACCCGTAAAAGAATGTATCGGTCTCTCCCACCTCTTTGGGCTAATCAGCTGCAAAATGTTCTGTGTTTCAGAGACAGAGGCAGAGTCAGAGTCTCCAATGTACTATGTCATTGGGGCCATCTTGTACAGGACGTTGGGTGTCATCTTACCAACACCAAAGTGAGTACTGTTGCTCCTGCAAAATTCTGAATCAACTTGCTTTTGCACTTTAAACAGCTCTCTTTAAACCCTGGCTTTCGACACTGTCTGACCTCATTTCTCTTTGAAAGACACACATTGCCATTCAAATTAAAAATATATAAAGGCTAATTGTAGTAGTATTGAGTATTTTATGGTATTGAGGCTGGCCCCTATATCTCATCTTCTGCCCCTTTCTTTTACCTTTCTGCATCTCTGTTTTTCTATCACTTTATCTGAAAATGAAAATGTTTAATCTCTCTTGCATTTGCACTACCTTTTTTTTTTAATTTCTGTGGCTTTTCACCTGTCACTTTTTCCCACTATGCAATTCCAACCTCCAGTTCTCCATCTGTATTCTCTCTTATATTGTCTCTGTTCTGCTTCTGCGCCGGCCTAGTTATCAGACAAGTTTCTTGGATCTGCAAATACATACATTTCCCTGGTTGTTTTTCTTCCTGTTTCTTCTGCATTGTCAGTGTATTTTTGGATATGTACAGTGGGTTTCAAATAGACCTAATGGGTCCTGAAACTTGCATAGAACTTTCATTTTCAAAAATAGAAATTAGGAAAAATCATGAGGATGTTGGAAGGCCACTGTGACATGGTGTTTGTGCTGGCCCCTGGACCTGGATCTGTTAAAACCTGTTTCTCACTGCAGCTCTTCTGCATAATAATGGTAATAGTTGCAGACATCGGTTTTCACTCACTTTCACTGTCTCATTAGGTTTCTTCGATTTTTTTGATGGCTTTGATAAGTTCTGTAAACATGTTTAAAAAAACTCATGAAATGGGTGTGAATTGCATGCAGTGCTAAAAGATTATATATAATTGGATTATTTAATTTCTCTGCTGCCTTGATCTAAAAGAGAGTTGTTGCAGCAGACCTGCAGTTTTGTGGGAGTTTGTTCCAGATATGTGAAGCATAACTGAACACTGCTTCTCCATAAATTTTATATTATCACACACCAGGGTACATTGTAGAGTAAGCAAAGCAGTGAAATAAAGCTCAGACTCGCAGCAGAGCAGACTATATATATATATATATATATATATATACATACATACATACATGTATAAGTGTGTGTGTGTGCACGTGTGTGTGGTGATAAATTTTGCAGGTGGTGGAAACATTTTGATATTTTAAGCATCCCATGCCTACCCAGCATAAAATTCTCATCAAAATGTCATCAGAGAGACAATTTAAACCAAACTAGATGTGCAGCACAACTTCTTTGTGTATCTTTGCAGTCCCCCTGCAGTGATCAATTCCAAGCTCCTAACTGTGACAGTACGACCAGAACCGCAACCCAGTGAGCCCATGGTGGTGGTGGAGCTTTCACCACTTTTCAATGTAAGTAAAATTTATCTTTTTTTTGTTTGTTTTTAATTTCCTCACCCAACTGAAAATGGCGTTTTTTTTGTTTGTTGTAAAGCCATACAATATATATATATATATATATATATATATATATATATATATATATATATATATATATATATATATATATATATATATATCCAAATCCAAAAGAGAACACTACTCTTTCGTTTTCCTCATTTGAACTTTTCCAGCAACTTAAAACACATGTGAAATAGTATCTGTGCAACTTTCTGATGCCAGAGTTTGCATTTTTCTATCATGCACTTATATGATTATATCTATAAAGCTTTTGCTGAGGAACTAAATGTGATAGTTTGAATGATTCTCGTTCTCCCTGCTGACCCATGATTCCTGAGTTCAGAAGGAAAAGAAAATGCTGCATACTATAAAGTGCCATAGTGCTCAGTGAATTTCCTGAATAAATGCAGACCTTTTTGACTTGCTTATATTACAGTGTCTCCTGGTACCTATTCTGTTTATATTACAGTGGAGTGTGTTATTGTAAATGACTTGTGGGGTGTCTTCAGTGGAAAGGACTAACTGCAGGTTTAATGAGAGGCAATCTTCACAACCTCAATAAGATGTGGGTTTCATTAGCCACCCTTCTGCATAAAGGTGGGCCCAATTTTGAAAATAACGTTGAATATTTAATGGTTCTCTCTAGACAACACAAATACACACAAAGACATACATACATCCATATTAAAACTTCCCAGTGAATCAACCGGGACCTGAGGGTCAAAATGATTGCACTATTTCGTTAGAAGAAGTAGTCATTCTCCATCCCTCACCACTCCATTGCTCTGCTTTAAACGGCTGATTCATTACATAATTATGGAAATTCATTTACATGCCTCTATCTTGTATTTTCCTTTTCTGCTTTTTAAACACTTCTGGCAAAGCAGAGGTGCTGCAGTGTGCACACCCAGTGTTTAGAGAATGATGTCTTAATGCTGATCTTAGCATGCTGAAGTGAACTACAGTTACTGGAGGCCCCCCGCTGAGGACAGGCACTTTTTTGGCAGGGTACAGAGCACAGGGCTAGGACAGTGTGTGGAGGGCAGATGCACATATGCATAACCCTTAATCAGTCTTTGTGAGGTCGTTGTTATCCTCTCTAAATCTAGTTTTGCACCTCCCATCATAAATATCCTTTAATTAGCTTAAAAGAATATAGCAGTATTTTGAAAATGGCATCTCTATATATAAAAAAAAATACATAACCAAAGAACCATAGAAGTGATTTGCATAATTTTTATTTATTTGAAATGCAACCAATGCTAATGGTCTTTGTAGCCAAACATTTGCCTGATTACTAGTTGAGATTAATTTATGTTTTAACAACTCCTACTGTAAAAGTAAAATGGAACAAAACAAACATTTATATTAATCTTTTTCATAGCCAAAATAGTTTGTATTTTTATTATGTTTTTCAATGAGGAAACAGTACAATCCTATTGAAAATTAAGTGACCAACTACACTTATTTGAGAATAAGATATTAATGAATGCTTTTTCATGAGCAGTTATGGAATGCTCATACTTTAACTCAGATCAGTTAACTGAGAGCTATACAATGTAAAATGTCCTGTTTCGTGTTATGCATGTTTTTTTAATTTGACTTCTAAGTTCATGTTTTATTTGAAGTAAGTGGAATCCAGGCAGAGTATGTTTTGCTTTCGTGGCAGCTAATGGGGATCTGAAAAAAAGAATAATGATTTGTTGGATGAAAATCTGGGTATCTATTGATCCAAAAAATGCAAAACCAGCCAAACGTATAATAACTAGGTCAATAAGCTAGCTAGCTCCGTTAAAATAACAGGCCACTATTCGTAGCTTCATCAATCTCATTTAACCTTAGCAGGAAAGTGTAACTACTTGACAGTGCTGCCTATAAAATGCAGACACACAAAAACAGGGTATTTATTGTCAGAGAATATTTACTAGCATGTATGCAGGCATGTTCGCCATTGCTCGGACTGGGAAGCAAAAATGGGAGCGGAGTCTCCTGTCAGGGTCTTCAGCTTCTCCGCAGTAGGTGCCGACCTTGGCCAGAGTAAAAACACCCAGCTGTTGAAGCAGTGCTGTGGCAACAGCTGCCTGAGGCTTCATTCTCAAAGGGGGGTGTAGGGGGGGCGGTCATCTAGTCGAGAGGACATTTGCTCCAGTCAGATTCCCCACATATTTCTCTAGTGCCTAAATGTATATGTGACTTTAATGGTGAATAAGAAGCAGGATGCCAGAAAGCAGTGTCTCCACCATAGACTAATAGACTAGATGTCATGTATTACCTCCTTCAACCCACCCTTCATCTAACCTTTCCAGTTGCGATGGGCTAGCTTTATGACCATCAGCCATATGCCTCTTTGGTTAGTTCATTTTAATCTAGTTTATTTTCCTTCGTCAAAAAGCATCATGCAACTATCTCCATTTCATTTTCTGAATCTATATTCAAAGATATGAAGTAGATGGCTTTGAAGACTCCCTGAAGCAGTGTGATGCTCTTCTGTTACAGTAGCTCATTTAATCTGATTAGTTTACCATATAACAGCAAATATGTATTGGGCATTTTAGCACGCAAAATGGCTACCACAAGATATATAAATACCTTGAGGAAAATGGATTTTTTTTTTTTTGAGAAAATGGAAAGAAGGAGCTGATAAGCTGCACAACATTATTACCATCCATAAATGCAGCTGTTAGAGTCAAACACTCATTGGTCCCCTTGAGAGACATCAGTCAGACAGACGTCATTACGCAAGATATCAGCGCTAAGAGGAAGCAGATATTGTGGGAGTGCACTGGTGTCCCGTACAATCGGGCACGGGTGTCTGCATGTGAGGCAGAACAAAGCACTATCATCCATCAATCTGCATCCCCCCAGCCTCAGATCTCTTGCACTGTCTATAAACATTGCATCACTCGGCTCTCACCAACCTAGCATACGTGATTTCACTGATTCGTGGAAAATCATTCATGAACTGTTCAAAGAAGGAGGGGTGACCTTGCTGTTCAGAGAAATGAATATGAATATGGTTTTCTCTCTTTTCTTTGCACATTTGAAACACTGTTGATATTCAGAAAATAATCAGCTTTGCTTTTCAAGGGATATTTTTTTTTCTTCAAATTACCTCAGGCTGCGGATAGTCTGCTTAACAGTGGACCATTTCATTCCATTTTCTATACCCATTTATTCCTCAATAGGGTCATGGGGGTCTGCTGGAACCAATCCCAGCATACTTTGCGGGCGAGGGGCAGGGATACACCCCAGACAGGTGGCCAGCCTATCGTGGGTAACAGTGCTCATCATCCCTTTTTATAATGGACACATTGTTCTGGCTGTAGAAATCCTGCTATAATCCCCTTTACCATCAGGGGGAGCTCAAAGGCAAAGTGCTTATTGCAGGACTCAGGAAGGACCAACAGACTAGTAGAGCTTCAACCCAGTGGGAGAATAACCTCTCAGCTGTGGGAACCTGATGCAGTTAAGAAGAGGAGCAATCTGTCTTACTCTAAAGCACAAAGAAACCCTATTTGTCAGTTGGTCAAGCTCTCAGAGTCAGATTGGAATTACTCCATTTGTCAGCTCTAAGGCACTAGTTTAAGTATTCTTTGAACAAATATAAGAACAGAATATTGCATCTGGTTAAAACGCAATATTTGCAATGTTTAATCAAAGACCAATCACAATCCGCTCTCACCAAATGAGGCACACAGATTGAAAGGGCACAAGCAACACTTTACAAGTAATCAATGCATAGATCACTGAAGACCACCAGTGGAACAAGCCGTGATGAGGCAGTTAAAGCTATCAATCCTCTGATTGATTCACTGATTGAGTCATAGAAAGTCTTCCTCAGCCATCGCACATGGCTGAGCTTTGATTACAAGATGATTCACCTGCCGTTCGATTCCCCAACAACTGGCTCAAGCGAGAAGATAGATTAGGAGCATTGTACAGAGCACATGTGAGGAGGATGTTTAGAGACGGTGGTGGGCCTTTATACTTTTACATACTCTGAATGGGACTGTGTTTTTTTTTAATAAATACTTTCTATACTAAAGTGGAAAGTAGTGAAATTTCACTTGAGTAAAGAATTTGAATGCCTCCTACTATTGGATGTTTATGACCTCTTCTTGCTGTGTATTATTGTCCATGAAATGCCATTTCTTTTCTGTCTCCAACTCTAAATTCATTGCTCACACACCTTCACTCTTTCTGCAGCAGCAGCAGGCAGTAGCTATTTGCAGCGCTGTCCTCTGACAGTGACTCTTTCTCTGTCATCGCCCTTCCGCCGTGTGTCTCAATCCTTCTCTTTCATCTTCTGTTTACCTCTCTCCATCGCCCATGCAGCATCACTCTTCCTCTTCTGGCAACAAGCTATTCATTCTTCTCTCTTTCTCTCACTCATTCTCTCGACTGGCAGTAACAACTTATCTCCCCCCCCCCCTCTTCTTCCCCCTGTATCTTGCAGGGTACATCAGATCCTCAGTGTGTAGTCTGGGACTATGGCAATGCGTAAGTTAACCCTGAATGATTTTGCTTCTCATGTGCATGTGTCAGTGTGTGCGGTGCAGTGATGTCTGTATGCAGTGCCTGTGTGGGTCAATGTTTATCTCATTCTGTGGCGGTGCCCAGTCCGATTTGTTTAATTACTTAACTGAAACCACTCTAATGAAGATCCCTGTATTACTGTCAATAAAATTAGTCATTTAGAACAAACACTGCCCTCTGTGCAGTTTGCGAAGAGTTCAGAAGTAACATGACTGAGAACGCCTCAGTGGAGCGGGATTTTCTTTGTTGGTTTCATTTACTTTTCTGTGAGCTGTAAGTATAACTGATATAACAATCCTTTTTCATGCCATTAGTGACCCGAAGCCTTTGTTTTCCACCATATAGGTTTTCCCTCATTTGTCTATGTAGGCCACTAACTTGATATTGTTTACTCTAGTGGACCTGAACTACATAATGTAATCCAGTACAACTGATCATGCTGTTATCGCCATTAATCCACATACTACAGTGACAGTTTTAGTCAATAAACTGCTATCACTCCAGTATATGGGTCATGGTACCCTTTAGTTTTTCACAATGACAGCCACTATCTGTGAATGGCCTACATCTTCTATTCATAGTAGAACTGAACTGATTCTATATGTGAACATGAACATTTGTGGAAATTGAATTATTACCTGGATTTGTATTTTATTCATGAGGTGTGACAGGTTTGCACTACACAGACTTTAATGTGAGTTTTGTGCTTTGGTAAATACAACAAAGGACTGGAGTTGCTATACTGGGGTCATGTAAAGGGGAGATGAGGAGAAAAGGCCTTAAATAGTTCTTTGGAGAAACTTGTAGAAAGTGACACTAAGGCAACCAAGAAGTCAAAACCAAAAAAGGTAGGTCAACAATAATTTATTACAAAAAGTAATAAATACAATCTGGACCGTTGGCCTACATAACAATGGCTGCAGGTGCTGCTGGCTTTATCCGTGGGTGAGACACATTTATAGGTCACCTGCTGGCTGTGGCTCATCCTCTCAAGAGCTGTTGTCCTCTGGTGGGTCTCTAGCCTCTACTGTTCACTGGTGAGATGAGATTACCGGGCATAAGAGTTTAGAGTTCCGCCCCGGTGTCTTCTCCACCCTAGTTTCTGCTTGGTCGTGCCTGGAGAAGAACAACACTTTGGGGAGGCTGGGGCTTCCTTCTCTCTCTACCCCTTCCCCCTTGGTTCCTGCACAGCCCTCCCATATGTGTGATGAGGCAGACAGAGATGCCACCAAGCCGTACATGACTCCTATTTCCCCAACTGCTCCTTACCTGAACCACAAGCTGGGCTAAAAGCTGTTCTCTGTCATTCGGCCCCTGTCGGGCATTCCTCCCTTTGCTATTTGTTACAACTGTCCCTACTTCCCACAAGCTGTTTTTCTTATAAGAATACAGGTATCTAATTGTAGACATTGACTTTGTAGACTTTATTTAGGATGTAAAACACAGCTACAGTACAGCTAAAATTTGTAACTAAAAGCATGCAATAAAGCCAAGCCAAAAATATATATTTAAAACACTATATATGTAATCATGCAATAAAAAAGCCACCATAAAACATAATTGCAAAGAAATAATTCACACTTCCACTGTGTGACATGGGACTCATCTAGGTAGGGCTCTTGCTTTTGGTTAAATATTCAAAAACTCAATGTATTCTCTCCCATGTTTCAGTCTGCTTTGAACTTTTCAGTATTTGACCAAGGCTGCAATCTTCCACTCACATTGACAAAGTGCCTAAACTGCCATAAAATCGTGAATCATTGGGGCAAGGTTGGAAATGAGGCAAGGGAATTAAATATATTGACAGTGTGTTGCAGATACATTTGGTTTAAACTTTTCTTTTTAGCTTGACAGTTAATTCTTGAAATGAGCAATTACTTTGCTTGTATATCACATTTTCTGTCAGAAGATGAAGTTGCAATTGTCATAGAACTTTACGTTATTCTGAAGACTTTCAGGAAGAGTTCAGCTTGACAGTTCATCTACCGTTTCATGACAAGTGAGCAAACCTCTGTTTTTTGCTGACAAAGGCTATGTGATGTGGTCAAAGGGTGAAGAATAAATGAATATGTGGAGCTTGAGTGGAGATCGCTTTGACATACAATGTTTACATGGATAAAAACTCAGTTTGGGTGGTATTACATATTAGAGCTTTTAATCAATAAAACAAAAATAACTACTTAATAGCTTACTTCTGTGAAATGAATCAATTAGTCATGTTTTTCTTTGTAAAACCTGAATGTGTAATTATGGATGACAGAAAATAAATGTATTTTAAAATTAAAGTACTATTTAATAGCATTTTTTTAGCTTGGAACACAGATTCTCTCTTATGAACTATAGATTTCAGTGAAAACAATTAAGGTCATTGATTATCACCTTAAAAGGCAGATTTATTATCTGCAATAACAGTATTTTAACAAATCCTTTAAAGTTTTTAAAGTGCAGCTGACTTTAAAAACTTCTTAGGTGGAAATCAATTCTCATACATGCTAATATAAAAAAAAAAGAATTACCAAAAATGAATATTTTCCATGTTCAATTGCTAGTTGAATTTCAACGGGAAAAGTCCTGCAAAAAGAATATAAAAGAAAGATTCAGACTCACACATGATAATGATTTTAATTTATTACAATTGTTAATGTATCAATTTAACAGCACTAGTATTTACTCATGCAAATTAGTTGCACATTACATAGACATACTTTTTACAAGACCAGTTTGACATAAGATGCTTTGTCAGAAAAGAATAACGAGAAAGGTGATTTTTTTTTTTTTTTTTCATTTTTCATCTCTACGGAGACCAAGTTGTCAGATGACAGAGAAAGACATTCTGGTCAGCTCAACTTTCCCCTTGAAATCATATTAGTTTATCTCCTTCAAGCATAGAGGATTGCTCCCGTGTGACCAAAGCACACAATATGAATGGAGGATAAGACATTTTAACTTATCAAACTACCCCTTTCAATCAAGGTAGGAGGGAAACAATGTTCGGCAAAGTCAATTAAGCAACCGCCCGATTACAACTGCAATCAAATTAAATTCTAAGACATAATGAGGTCAGAGAGTCCAACAGAATGCAAAGTAGCAAGCTGCCAAGGTAATGTCTATCAACTAATCATACTCAAACCCCTGTAATATGGAAAAACATCTAAATGCGTCAGGTTAAGTAATACGTCTGCAGACACTAGCACACTACATCAAATCTTGAAATTACCATATTAAACGTAAAATGTAATCTTAATTATTTCGATATCACATATCAAATTAAAACCAACAAAACAAGAATGCTCCAATTATAGTTGCTTCAGCGGGAGAAGCAGCCAGTGGAAGATTTTTCTCTATTTTTGTCTGACTTATGTCAGCTGCTCCTGCCCTTATAATTTGACAAATTGGGGAATATTCATGACGTTTGCGTTTGGAATTCATCACCTCTACACCATGTACATCATGAGCACAGGCAAGGACATATGCTATATGGTGTGGTTGTGTGTGAGTGTACTCTTACTGGAGCTGGGTGGGGAACACACAGTCGATATGAGCAGAAATCATGTTGTACAAATCAGCCATTTGTTTGCTGGAGGATATCACCTCTCAAGTCAGCTGTCTCTCTAACTGAGCTACAAGCCTTGAGGTTGGAGAGTAGGAGACAGGCAAAAGGTAGAGAATGTATAGACAGAGATATGGAGGGAGAGTGAACAAAGCACCAGACATCAGGAGAAAAAAAAAAGTTTAAGCTGAGAGATTAAAAAATAACAGTCACTCTATGACCTGAAAATACAAATATTTAAATATAATGCACCCGCGTCCAAATAACAGAGGAATAGAAATCAGATCTCTGTGCATGCATTTTTCTCATGAACAGTTCTAAAGCACACACGGGTAATGTATACTTACTTGGAGATTAGGGATTGCCCAAATCCTTAAAGCCTACTGTCATTTCCAAAGCAATTTTCTGTGTGCATGTTTTCAGAAGTCATGTCAGCAGTAGCTCTCTCCCATTTGCGCTCTCTCTCTCTCAGCTGGCTAAGTTAGCGAACAGTTTGCGGCACTCACAGTTCATCTCAGTATTTATGTGTGAGTGTTTATTTATTTATTTTGCCCCTAACAGGCCCATATGTCGACACCATCTGCCCACCCAAATCGTTACGTTCGCCATCCCTTCACATCTTTCCCCATATGCCTGTCTCCTCAACCTACTCTTAACTTGTTTTCACTTGCTTAAAGAGGTTAGAAGCCCCCTTAAACCAATGCACAAAAAATAATGGAGGTACACGTTTTTATCAAAATGATATATATATATAAATATAGGTTTACTATTTAGGTGTTGTGCTGTTTCTGTGATACAATTTTACTTCTGTATTTGGAAACAATTGTCTGGAAGTGACGTAGACAGAGGGAGTCCGGTCAAGCTTAACAATAGGACTACAACGGATCCTGGTGCATTTTCTGACCTCGAGGAAGGTGTACGTGTACAATTACATATATGGCGGTCTGCAGCCATACAATAATGAGCCAGTTATGCAGTGCAGACTACTGGTGTTGACTGATGCATTATCTACAGATATGAAACACTTTGCTCCCATCCTATGCTCAAAATGGTCACTTTTTCAATTAAATATGTGCCCCTGTGTCTTGAAAATCATTTTAAATCCCCACTCAGCTTTTTAAATGACATTATAAGACAAGATTTAATGTATTTCGTAAAAACAAATTTAACCTGAAATATGCTCTTTGTGGTACTAAAATGAACTAGACATTTTGGTCTACCTTGAATCCTCACTGGATACTTTCTATGCAACACTCATACATTTCACATTCCACTTCTAATAAGAATAGAAGCAAGGTACTGTCATACAAATGACTGAAATAGCTCTGGATCATAGACAGTGGGCAAATGAGCAGTATGCCTAAAAATATGACCCAGTAGTTAGAGATAAATGTAATATGCACTTTAGATTGAGAGATGAAAGTAAGCTTGTGAAGGACTGAGGGTCATTTAATCCCATTTCTAATCCCCAGTGGTCTTCAGCTTGATCGGGGATCAGTGCTTAAAGACCCCGACACCCCACCCTTCCCCCCACCACTCATCACTGCCATAGAGCAGTAATGGCCTGCTGTGCAGCACAAGTCATTCTAATATGCTCAGTCTGACATGGTAGATTGAGGCTTGCTTTGGGCTCAGACGCAGGATTGACAGGTCTTGATCTTAAATAAAGTAAAAAGTCAAAAACTGGATGCATTGATGCCAATGGCATTTATTTTACAAAAAAAGGCATCGTAGCAAGTTTTGACCTTATAAGTGTTTTGTACATGGGCTGTGTGGCCATTCAAATAGCCAAATCTTACCCTGTGAAAGGAAAAAAGAGATATTTAATAAACAGTGTAAATCTCTTGGTCATTATACCTCTTAAAGTATCAAGTTATTTTTAGGCCTTAATATCCCATACAAGACAGTGCTCAGTGATCATATATGCATTTACAATATAATTGGAATTACACAGTAGAAATATCAGAAATATTCTTATGTATAAACATTCTTTGAATGCATCATTACCGCAGTGTTGTGTTGACTTATTGTGCTGTACACAAATATGAAGGTAGAATGGGGGTCACAACAAGTGACCCTAGAGCTTCTCAGTGTTTGTAGATGTTGTTAAATAAACCACTTACTGAAACAATTTATTTAACTCAGAATGAGAGAATGAAAAACAATTAATCTATTTAAGATGACGTAAATGTTATAGTATGTCACACTAGAAGTGGGGGGGGGGGTCGCATATAAGATATCTGTGCCCCAAGCTTCAGCTAGCTTGACTACTACAACCACTTTTTAAAAAAAAAAAGTTGCACAAAATGTGAGATGGAAACAGCTTTGTCAAAAAAGATCCAACTACTGCCATCTTCTGATGAGACTACACTTTGCATGAACATCTAGTTTATTTGCTGCAAGCCACTTGATGGAAACACATCTATAGACACCCAACAGCAAAATATCCTTAGTTGGATCCAGCCTGCTACAGAGCCACAGATTACAAAAAAAAATATACCAGGAACTCTAATTTGAAGTTTACCTGCTTTCTTCACAATAGATTGCCATTTATCCTACCTCTGGCCCAATGTAATGTTTTTCAGGTTTGTTATAAATTGTGGGGAGTGGTCTTGTATTAATTTACCACATTATGTCACATGTGCATATTTCCTCATCTTTCACAGACAAACACACGCTAACACTCTTAACAGCATAGCCACCAGGAGGGAGAGAGGGATGAAGGGAGGTGGGGGGAAGGGCTGATAGGGCTTGCTCCACTTTTCCATCTGACAGAGCAGAAGGGATCAAGACTGTGTCAAACAGCAAGTCAGCGTGGCAAGAGGGAGTCGGTCAGTAGGGCTTATGTGGGCTCTGCCAGGGCATCTCGAACGTGGACAGGCTCTGAGCTCACTTCCCCCGGCTATCACAATAGACCTTAGAGAGCGCGTTGAAATGGTAGCTTCAGTTCTCTGTGCGTGACACTCGAGTTCTTGCAGAGGAGATTTGGCTTTTGAAGCCTTTATAAATAGCTGTTACATGTTGAGATCTGGTACAAACATGTACAGGAGCTATGATTTCTTTCTGCTACTGGACTTCATGGATAAAAGCACTAAAGGGCAATTGTACTTTTTACTAAAGCTGATGTAATTATGTAAAGCAAGTTAGGATTGTTTATCCCCAGTTTTTTTTTTTTTGGGGGGGGGGGGGGGGATTTTTTTTCTTGTTGATTGTGCTTTAATGTAACCAGTGAAGCTGGAATGGAGCACTCTATCTCACTCTACAGCCAGGGATAGTTTTTAGAACTGATGTTGTTGATGTTGAGAACTGATGTTGTCTTTGGACATAGTCTTAGATGGTTATGAAGGTATACATGTACAGTGATATTTGATGGTTTTTGGAGTTTGGATTGATTGTAAAACAAGAAGACTGAGAAGACTGCTGTAAATTGGAATATATTTCCTCTTCACTGCTGTATCTGCAGCCTTTGAAATCCACAGGGTAAGTAACATCTCTATCCCCTAAAAATGCTTTTGTGTTAAGATGTCCTGATGATTTTCTACTGCTAATACACTCTAAAAGATTTTTATATGTAACCTACTGTCAAGTGCCTTATGCTTATCTTGTTGACTAGTACATTAGTACTCTTTTGCTGCTGGAATTGGCTGAGTGGGTTTTGTATCAATGCTTTATGAGACAGTTATGGCCCTTTTGGCCTTAATAGTCCTGGCTGAGCCCCTGGCAATATCTTTAGAATGTTATGTTTTAAGAGAAATTCTGTTCATCTTCTAGGAATAGAATTTGCAAAAACAATGCTTTAGAATCTGGATTAATAATCCATTTTCTACAGGAGCCACTTTCTTCAAAGCCGTGCAGCGTTTCCCTGTTAACACAGAATAGAGGAGGTTACAATAGGGCCATTTATGGCTGTATCTGAAACCTGCCTCTCCGCTTTCTTGTTCACTCACTAGTTTGCACACCAGGAAGAAAGATAATCCAGGGAAAGAAGCTTAAAATCAGCTCACAGCCATGCCAGAGAGCAGATTGGAGTGGTGGAGGTCAATGACAAAGCATCCCCGTCACACGGAAATCAGGAAGGTGGGGAAAAAAAAGGAAGGATGTTTTGCGATAAACTTGACATGACATCAAGATCTATTTAAGTGTATAAAGCAAGGGAGCTAGAAATCAATGGATATGTACTAAAGGAATAATCAGAATCACTTGAAATAGGTACAGGTGCCAGGCAAACTTGAGTCCTGTTTGTGTTGCAATAAATAATGCAAATATCATGAGACCTTTAAATGGCAAAACTAATAGCTGTGGTTATAAACTTGATAAAACAGGGGAAACTCTCCAGAGGAAACATAATTAAACTTTTAGCTTCTGATATTTTTAGACAGCTCTGATAGATCTCTGCTGATTAAGGATGCTATCATCCCTCCATACTCCAAACATTGTATGATCCTGGACTGTGTGCATGTGTAACAGCTGACATTTTGGATGTGTAGAAGAACACAGGAAATTAATTACCATTAGATCTGGAATGATCCTGTTGGTGTGTAAATATTTGATTAATCAATGAAATGAAGCTACTCTGCCACACATTTAAATGAGTACAGATGCGGGTACATAATTTAACTTATTTGTTTTGGGGGTGTCATACACATCTGTGAATGTGCCTTCACTTCCCATTGGTCAAAACACAATAGTGATGCATGCATTGAGGCTTTGTCTATCTCGTATATTTCTCTGAATCATTCCATTACACATGGGACTCACAACAATAAATATTTCATGTTTCCTATATCACAATAAAGATAACACTTTGTAACATAAGCTATATAGTCTTGCACATAAGCATCACCGCAAGCTTCAGATTATCTCTTGGAATGTTGTAAAGACCCGTCTGTACATCAGTCACTGGAAGAGAGGAAAGCCTTCAGAGTGAGATCTGGGTCACATTTATGTATGTGCAGGCACAGAAACACGTACTACACAAATGCAAACATACATTATGGCGAATGTTGTGATGTGGAAACATGCTGGTCAGTCCTGCATATTTTAATAGGTGGTATGAAGGGTTGAGTACATACAGATGATGTTACGAGAAGATTTTCTCCAGTGTGTTCTAGCTGTATTGAGTGTAAAGGCTTATATCCACCACTTCTGGTGAATGATTGTTGTCGGCTCCCAGGCTATGTGGGGTGTAATGTCTGCCAGAATAGATTCCATCAAGCTGTTGTCATCCTCACTTTCTTGTCCTTTATTTCAGTGGCTTCAATCATAAAAAGGAACTCCTGTCACTGTTGATTCATCTCAAACAATATGGAACAATCACAAAATATATATTGTTACATGATGGACTGACTTTGGCAGTTTAAAGCAGACTCAAGACATCCTCTACTTTTCTTTGTCCATATGAATTCCTTTAAGCTTTTTGACCAAACATATGGCCAAACAGTAACACATTATATCATCTGTACATGGTCATGGATTATTTAGTATGCTTGTGCTTGTGAATGTGAGTCTACGCTACTGTACTGTACTGTATATTGAGTACCTGGTAGTAGTTGTCCTGCACCTAGTTAAAGTTTTACCATATTAGTATTACTCAGTATTATTAGTATTACTACTTTCAACTATGCCTTCTGTTGGGAATTGATGTTTTTCCATTTAGTGGAGCAGAGCCTTTCTTTCTAGTGAGGTCATCTAGTCATGCACAACAGCAACACCCTGACTCTGTTTGACCTAAATATGTTGATAATTATCATCACTGGTAACAATAGTTTTTACAGAATATTTTATATCAATATGGCTGCGAAAAAAGGTCTATGGTAATGGTCATGCACATCCGCACAATTGTTAATCCTGACAATTACAATTAAAAAAATAAAAAAGATGCAGTCCCACCTTTACTGGCACAACATCTGGAGAACCTTGGGTTGCCAGGCAAGCAAAATCTAGAGGTCTAATCAGCTAACTTGAGTGAAACACCTCTGTGGGTGCACCAGTGTGATGTATCATATTCTCCATCTGTATTTATGCTTTGTGCCTCTGTTTCAAACAGTTCTATAAAATAGGACATGTGAAAGGCCTGTTCTGCAGAGAATATGTTGGCACATCCTAGTAGGAAATGCTCAACTGTTAACCAATGAGGAGGGGAATAAAAAACATGACAACTGAAGTTAGTTTAGTAGCTTTGGCTCAAGGTCCTGGAATTGTGCTTGCTGGCTCATTGACAAAACTACTGGAAAAGAATGTAGTATACTGTTCTTGTGTTCTTTTCTTAATGTGACAATATTAGCACACACAAAATAGGAAAAGGATGAAGAAAATTAGTGTAGAAAAACATAAGTAAACATGCATTAATTAACCATACAGGCTGTTATTGTTGCCTTACTGAGTTATAGATAATGCACAATGATGCTTTTCCTCCATGATCCTTGGTGCACTTGAATGCACCATGATAGCGGCACCTGTGTCGGGTGCGGCTGCATGGGCTCACGACAAAGATAGCGATAAACACACCATTTCTAACCAGTACAGCAAAGAAAGGAGGATTTACAAGTGGTACAGCTTTCTGCTACTACAAGCAGAACGAAAAATGGACTTCTTGGACAAATACACCACATATATTAGCATAGCAGAGCTTACAACCTATCAGGCAGATAGGAAGAGCACCCTCAGTCGAAAAACACAGAGCGGAGGTCTATACATCTACATCAACAGCAGATGGTGTAAGGACACAAAAAGGACTTTCACACACTGCTCAACGGACATTGAGGTTTTAGCAGTGAAATGCCACCCCTTCTATCTTCCACAGAAATTCTCACTCATTTTCATCATTGCTTTTTACATTCCTCCTGAAGCAGACACCAAAGCAGCCCTGGACACATTCTCTATCACTACATCAATAGTCCGCAAAGCAGCTATTCTGAGGGAGTTCTCCCTCACTTTTACCAAAATGTGGACTTTACAACAAGAGGTGCCAACATACTGGACCATACATACACAACATCACATCAAAACAGCATTCAAAGCAGCTCACACACAGGCGCTCACACAGGCATTCACACTCTCTTTTTCAGACATTGTGTAATGAAAAAAGTCAAATATTCATTTTGATTATATGGTTTTGGAGATTAACACACAAATCGAAACGGCAATTAAAATTAAATTCATGACACAACCTTACATCCATGAAACCCTGGGGAGGATCACTTGTAAGAAAATTGCTGGCCCTGACCAGATACCAGGCTGTGCACTCAAGAAATGCAGACAACAGCAAATGTTCTGACATATTCAACATCTCTCAGCATCAAGCTGTGCCATCCTGCTACAAAGCCTCAGCAATCACCCTGGTTCCAAAAAAATCATCAGTAAAAATGTTGAATGACTATTGCCCAGTAGTACTCACACTCATAATTATGAAATGCTTTAAAAGGCTGGTAAAAGGTCACATCACCTCCATCACTTCACTCGATCCACTTCAAACTGCATATTGGCCAAACTGCTCCGCTGCAGATGTGATTTCCACTGCAATTCACCTGACCCTGGAGCACCTGGAAAACAAGAACGCTCTAGTCCGGATGCTGTTTGTGGATTTTAGCTCAGCCTTCAATACCATAATCCCACACCATCTGATCAACACACCGAGTCCACTTGGACTGAACACTCCCCTACACACATACTGGACTTTCTGACAAACTGGCTTCAACCTACCTACACCATCATGCTGAGCACAGCCCCCCTACTTCACACCCTGATAACTCATGACGGCTGTGCCAAGTTCAATACAAATAACCTCATTAAGTATGCAGATGACACAACAGTGGTGGGTCTTATCCAGGACAGTGAGGAGAACTGCACACCATGCTCCACATCAAGGACACTGCTGTGGAGATTGTACCACATGTCAAGTTCCTGGCAATCCATGTCACTGACAACCTCACCTGGTCCCTGCACACCTCCACTGTTAAAAAAAGCTTACCGGCACCTACACTTCCCGAGAAGGCTAAAGAGAGCACCCCTCAGCCCATCACTCCTGACCACCTTATAGAAAGACACCATTGAGAGTGTGCTAACCAGCAGTGATTCTCTATAGCATGAGAGCAACAGCACTTCTGATAGACTGGCACTCAGAAGAGTGGTGAGGTCAGCTGAGTAAATTATTGGGGTCACATCACCACCGATTGGAGAACTGGCGAAACAATACTGCCTGTCATGGACAACAAGGATCACCAGGGACCCTACTCACCCCTGTCATAGACTGTTTTCTCTCCTACCCTCAGGCAGGAGATACTGCAGCCTACCATGCAGGACTATACAGGAGGCTCTGTGACAGCTTCTACCCTACAGCTATCAGACTTCTGAATACACAACAAGGGGATTGAAATATTCACCTGTTTTGAAAAAAAAACAAACTGAACTGAGATAAGCTAATCCAATTCTGAACCATTTCTGTTGTATCTGCCATCTTGCTAATGACTCTCAAGGTGTTACAGGGAATTTCTTGTAGCCATCCACATAAAGTGTGCCTTTGGAAGCACATTTGCACTTGGCCTTTTCCCTCCATCTCAAGAATAATTGGGGCACCCCTGCCCCCACAAAGGGGGCAAAGGCAAAGGGTGAACTGGCCATACGGTTAGCAGCTTCAAATATAGGAATAATTGTCAGTTGAATTTGCTCACATCTACACTAAAAGTGTCAAATGATAAGTAACATTACATTTATCGCACATATTTTCCTGTATTCTTCGCACCTCTACCTTGCCAGCATTTCGTCAACCTTGCCTGCAGGAGAATCAAGGTCGTTTCGGATGAAAGACCTTTGACACATTACTGTATGTGTCTGTGTGCAAGGCAGACAGGAGGGGTTGCTTTTCTCACTGGACTTCACTGAAATCCCTACATCCACACCAACACTTTTTAAGAATTCGAGGCACATTTAACCTTTTTTTCTTCTTTTTTTATTCTTAACAGGATGCAATTGGCTTTCATAGCATTGCCCTTTCAGTCAAGAGTTGGTACCAATTTATTCTCAGTAGACATAAAAGGTCAATTTACGTTGTTATTCAGAAGGTATTTTTCCCCGTTTTTCTTAACAGCTGCAACATCGTTCTATTTACAATTGGGGGACAAATTAGAAAGCATTGTAATGTGTAACTGCAGAGGTCACTGAGTTTGGGCACTGTTGAGTAATGATTAGTTTCATATGTACACCATTTTAGACTCTTTATTACAACTGTGAACAGGTTAAAGTCACACATCAAATGTCATACTGAATATCTGAATATACCTGCATCCTTCACTTTCCCTGAGGGAACCTCCCAAAGGGATCAATAAAGTCGTATCTAATTGCTAATCTAATCCTAATGATTTTTATGATCCCATTTCCTTATACATATTAGACATCAGCATATCTTACAGAGTCGCTTGCATTGTTGTGGACTCCTGTTGCATATATGTGTTCTGGCTGAGTTTCGGCCTCAGCTTGATCAAAGCAAACCGTATAATCCATATGTACACTGTGACATAACTACCTGTCAAAATAAAGCCAACTCTTGGATCATTTAAATCTTTACCCTTTGTTAACGTCAAGACCAAACAAAATGTGTGAATGTGTATTGTTACCCACCTTAGTATTTTTTAGGATAATGCCATTATTCATTTGGGATTCAAATCCTATAGACCAGCTATACTGATATTTGTGACTGCTTCTATATCTGGAACCTGTTTTGCATGATAAGGTGAGCAGACAGCAGCTTTAGGCTCAGTCATATGCTATAGAAAAATTTAAATAAAAGCCAGGTCTTTTTTGATCCCTCCATATTAGTCAAACATGACTGATGACTTAATATATGTATAAGCCCAGTGAGGTCAACAGCAGTAGTTTGCACTGTAGCCATAGCTATAGGATCTGCAGCTATGGCCGCAACAAAACTTAAAAAAAAAATCAAAGCTGTGTTTTTTTTTTTTTTTTTTTACTGTAAGGCGTCAATGTCATAAAAATAGTGTTTATTGTTGTGAGTGTGACTCACCTGTTGTGAGCTGTGTCTGTGTGAAGTCAGACCGTTTGTCAGTGAACAAAAGTCATGCATGATTTCACATGTGCATCTACCACATTAAAAGTCAACCAACATGCATAAATCACAAGCCATAAACCACTTCCCACTAACTGTCCATGTAATTCACAATCATTAATGTATGTGTAGAATGGGAATCCATATGGCTATGTTTTACTACTGTAAACAAAGCCATTTGTAAATACTTCACTTGACATCTGTTGGGAGTTTGAATTCAAACTCATGTTTTCTATTAAGTAAGCAGAGTTAATCCCACGTGTTCATGTTAAGGGAGGAATCTTAAGTGTAACAGAAAACCACACTTTGGAGGTTTGGAGGTAAAATGTATACATATCCTTTCATTCCTCTCCTGTCATTCTCTCATCTTTTATTCTCCCTGAGACGCACATACACACACACAATTTCATACACCATGTTGCTGCCTGACAAGCCATCTCTAGACTTCATCGCTGTGACATGTTTTCCGATCTTCAGCCTTTGAAGTGTCACTGTGCAGATGAGGATCATCAGGGAATTGTACTCACGTCTCATTACTGACATTAAGAGTTGAGTGTGTGTACGTGTGTGTGTCTGTCTGCCTGCATTCCTTCATGTTCAGATATTTTTTTGTCATTGTGTCACATTGAATGTATGAGGATCCCTTGTCACAGCAATAATATATTTAGCCTTGAGTGATGTATTGTGTTTTGCTATGGTTTCCATGTTGTCAATGGCAGGTGGTTCATGTATAGTATTCAACTCTTTGTTGACTTCATTCAAACCATAGCAGCAGAAACCAGAATAGGACTATAAATATGTTATAACCATCATCTTGGGGAGGGGAAAGGTGCTGGAACAAGAATACAATTTGAAACATGTTTTTTTTTTCTTTCAATTTATATTTGTATTTAATTCATACTGTACATAAATATCAAATTAAAGTGGTAAGATGAATTTATATAAAAAGATGCTCTATTATAATCTTTTATTGGCTATAGTGTATTTTGCGGTTTTTCATTAAAGGGTTAGTACATAAATAAATGGGTATATCCTGAAATTCATATGCATTTTTGTTTCGTAAATCTTTTCATATATTAGAAAGTTTTGGTCAGTTACCGAGAAATACAAGCAGGGCTCCAGGGTGTGCACCTGAAGTTTCTCGTTTGTACTCTCAGATATCAGCCTTATTTTACGGCTTCCTCATCACTTTAAGCTGTATTAGAGCTTCATGCTGCTGCTGCTCATCTTGACAAACTACAGGAGGTTTTTGTTGTAAAGAAGGTACAGGAAATAAAATGTGTTAGCAAAGGTCTACTAACTAGGTGTGATAACACTTCTTCAGTAGGTCACAAAAACACAAAATGCTGAGATATTTGTATTTGATCAGTAGCTCAGTCAAAGATACTGCTGAGAGGAACAGTACAAGCAGAAAAAAATAGTGATGTTTGATGAAGAGCTGCAGCCAAACAGGCTCTCAGTGCTTTTTCAGCAAAGAACACACATTTTATCTGCCATGTAGTGCTGTGTAAAAACATGTGCATTGTGCCAACACAGCTCAACTACTCACACCAGCTCAGCTTTCCCTAAAACCACAGAATACCCATACAGGTTTCAACTTTGATATGTGGCGCAGGGGAAGTTTATCACAGAACAAAAATGGGTTCACACAGACTGAGAAAAAAGAGGAGGGCAGTAAAATGGCACAGATCAGTTCAGAGCTGTAGCCAAGGCAATATGCAACATTTCTCTAATAGAAAAGTACATCTGTACATGGTTGATCTACTTTGGGTTTATCAAATGTTTTAACCATCAGCACTTTTTAAGTTCATTTTTAATCAATATAGTTCATCATGATTTCTTGTTAAGTGTGCTATGATTTAGAAAAAGTTATTTAAAAGTGATTTAAAAAAGAAAAGAAATTGTGTGTAATGTGTGGCATCATTTTTAGATTTAACAATATCAATTGGAACTGACAAAAAAATTGCATGCATTACTGTGGTGCCATAAAATGCAGTGAAAGATTCTGGGTCCATCTAAATTATAGGCTGGTGCACCTAAATGAAAAAGTTAGTTACACCAGTTCAACCAATGTAAAATCCTGAATCTGGAGCTTTGACATACAGTCTTAATAAGTGTCCCTGTAACCAACTGGCTACACTTTCACAAATTATCTAAAGTGTCAAGCGGTATACTAGAGTCTACTTATTAAATGTGAAATTACCTGTCTGTTCTCCAAAGCTAGGTTGAAATCCAAAATGTTACCAAAGGTACAATAAACATAGCAATCAACCAGCCTCACAAAGTAAAACTGTCACCTAAGCCTTCCCTTGAAAGGGTGCTCATGAATACAGTGTTTCTAGTCAAAGCTGACATATTAAGTTCTTCACTAAAGCACTACCAGTGAATGGACATAGGTACACTGTGCTCTCTGTATTATGGCATTTGATATGTTCTGTTTTATACATCTTTATAAGTAAAGAACATAGTAACAGTCATTTGCTGTGTCCTGTTTAAGACTCATGTAGGCAAATTAGGTTTTGTGTCCACACATTTTCTTTTAAATTTAATTGTTATGATGCTCCAACATAGTTTGTATCATTGTGTATTGGCATAGGGAGGTGTATGTCCTGGTTCCACCACACATTGCATTCTTACTTTATTCCCTTAGTATTACATAACCATGCATTTAGGCAACTGTTTTGAATTTATCAGCCTATTAAACCGGCTGTATTAGTGGTAATCAGATCATTAAAAAAAAAAAAAAAAAATGATAAAGTTCTATGTGTTGACAATGCTGTAGTTAAGGTCTGGTTAGGTTTAAGGCACAAAAAAATATATATTTTTTTCTCATTAAGTAATTATTGATGTATATACATTAAGATAATTGTTTATACATACAGTACAGACATTTTTAAAATGTGTAGCTTGTTGATTAACGTACACAATCATATTCTTATCCAAACATTTACATTTACTTTGAATTATATCTGTTTTGTTTTACACTTGAAACCCTTACTTTCTTCCCTTACACACACACACACACACACACACACACATACACACACATATATCAGTCATAAAGTTTATCCTCTTGACCTCAACAGCACATCGATGTGACTGTTCTTAACTCCTCTATAATGTAGCTGTGTCTCTCTGGTGGCTATAGTAGCGTAGTATCTAGGGTTAAACATAAGGTTAATGAGAAGTGCTATCTGCTGGGGTAATTAGTCCAGTTAGAATCTTATTGATCGACCTACACACTCAACCTTCTATTGAAAGCATTTAGAGGGAAGTGAAAAGGAGGGGTGTGACAAATATATGGGCTTTGAAAGCACTGAAAATGTGGGTGGGGCGATCTAACCCCAATCTTGAGGGACCCCAGAGTAGATTTAATTTTTGTATTGGTTTCTTTTAACAGGTGAATTGATACTATATATCAGGGGTGTCAAACTCAATTTCATCCCGGGCCACATCAGCGTTCTCGTTTCCCTCAAAGGGCCGATTGTAAAGATCATATATACGTATCTATGTATTATTATTATTATTATTATGTTATTATATTAGATAATTGCCTCTCCACTAATGATAGTGCTGGTGACAACTCGATAAGTTTTGAAACAGAATTTGCTGATGTAGAAATAATGTTATATAGTTGTTAGCATCTAATTATTAAAAATGCTGCAGGAAAATATTGAAAATCATCACAGATATCTAGAGACTCTTACAAGAATATGCTGATAACCACTATTATTATTATTATATTATAGTAATGACAGATGTACTTCAACAAAAATGGAAACGTTCCTGTTTTTAAACAACCTCTGTGCCCAATTGAGAAGAGATTTTGGAGTTAACGAAGTCGTACAAAGACGAAGTGACCAGCGTGTCTGTTAGGATTAAACATTCATTCACTTTCCCATCTTCCAATAAATCATCTGTGAAATAAATAAATAAGTCTGAAAGCTCTTGAGGGGCCACAGAAAATGAGGTGCCAGGCCAGATTTGGCCCCCGGGCCTTGAGTTTGACACATATGCTATATCTGGTTATATTAGCATATCAAAAATGATGGTTGCATTTTGCAATTTCATCAAGAGGAATCGGTCGGCCCCACATATTTGAAAATATTGCTACGTACAGAAATTGATTTGATGGCTAATTCAGATCTCATTATTCATTAAAACTGTAAAATATCTTTAAGATTTGATATTCAAAATCTGACTCTTGTATATTCAATACAGACACAGAGTGAGACAGGATGTCTCATAACTCCAGGGGCAGAGACAGGTCTCAAGCAGCAGACAGAGGGTGTTGGGGGATAGTGGGATCAAACGGCTTTTTGTTTGACTTATAGGTGGGACAGTCTTGAAGTATAAATGTCTTGCTCAAACTGTCATATTTATATTTCGCCACCTGCCTGGATGCAGGCATGTCTAGGCATAAACTGTCGGCCGGCAACATTCTTTATTTCTTATAGTCACCAGAAGCACAAAAACTTCCACGATAGATTGTGTGGAAGTGCATTTTCAGTTAAATTCAGTCTTTTATTGTTATCAAATCAAGGGCCCCTATGCATTATCCAATAAAATGCATTCATCTTCTAGTCATTTCTACTACAATGAAGAATCATTAGGATATAAAGTCTGTCTCAAAGCAAAATGATGGAATTATCTCAGTTATCTTAGTGGCTTTGTTAACGCACACATTTTCGCACACATAATACTGCTACCAAGAAGCACTCTACATAAATATTTAATGACAAAAAGGCATAAGTATAACAACCATCTGCCACCTTTCATGAGAAACAATAATGTTGAATGCATAAGTGACAGATTTGTGTAAGCATATCCATCCAAGCATAACAGCTCTGTCCTACATGCCCCTGATATACACAAAATATTGACATTTACTTATATCCCAATCTCTGATTTTCTGTCGGTTAACAATTTGCTAAATTTTGTGGCAACAGTGTGATTGTTTGACCCATCTTAACTTAGCTACCTGGCATCGCTGACTAGCAGCGGTGTGCGGTTAGCGGTGTGCTGGCATGTATGTGTGTATATGCTAAGGGAAATCTGCAATGCAAGCATTTCACTGCAATGGAAGCAGTGAAATGTGGTTTGGAATTTCATTGATTTTTGCATTGTTTCAATAAGCAAGCATAATGGATTTGATAATGAAGCACTGACAGAGTGCTCGGAAAAGCGTGCAGCGCGTATTAAACCAATTGACTGATTTTCGACCCTCATATAATCGCTGCGACACCCATGGGCAAATAAAGGGAAGAGGAGAAAGATGTCAGGCAATGAAGTGTACAGTATTCTACTGTATGAGAGTCTGGACACTCATCTTCCCAGTAACTACTTGGGTGCCAAAGCAATTGACCATGCTGAGGGAAAAAAAAAACAAAAACTGTTCTTACTGTCCATAGTGTTTTTTGTTAAGTGTTAGCTGATGTGACCCTTTTTCCTTGGGCTTTCTACCAAGAAAAGGGAGATAAAATTGAAAGGAGAAAAGAAAGAACAAAGAGAACAAAGTGTTTAGGCTGCTAGACATGGAGAAGACTCAGAATAAGTGGGGTCACATTGGCTTCTGATGCCAGCAGAGTGAAAGAGCTTGTTGGTGTGCATGAGCAGTGATCGCCACATATTAAAGGTTTAGGGCGTCTGTGACATTGGGCGAACTTGGTAAACTGCTCCCCCTTTTTGCTTCCTCCAGGCATGTATAGACATGTGACAGTTATAATGTGTTTGGGGTGGACGACCACTGGGCCATCATTGTGTGAATTATATCCTGGTGAGCAGTTGGCACCTTGCGTGTATGAATGTGCATGAATGTGAATGGGTGGATTTACACTTGTAGTGTGCAGCAGTGCTTTTGAGTGGTCTAAAGACAGGCCTATAGGCTATAAAACATGCAGTTGATTTACCATTTGTCTCAGTCACTGATTATGTCCCTTGTGCCCCCCCCCTTCTCCCCACCTCCAGAGAAGCTGGTGCAGAAAACTGGGGCACAGAGGGCTGCCAAACACTTGCGTCAACCACTGTCCACACCAAATGCCTGTGCAGCCGGATCTCCACGTACGCCGTGTTAGCACAGCAAGCTAAAGACCCGGTGAGTCACTGACAGATTGCCTGATGTATTCTGTAGGGAATTTGGGAGGGAATGGTTGGTGGGGTAATAAAGCAGCTACTAACAGGAGCCAGGGCAGTGAGCTGATGAGTTAACATATTTTTTTTTGAATGCATTGATGAAATCCAGCAGGCTTTTGTCTGTCATTTATTGTCTATAGAAATACTTAGACAGTTAGCAATTGGTGTGAGGTATCTACATCAAACATCAAGCATCTTTTCTCATAAGACAAAGGTTGTGAACTGAACCATGTCACCAACAGTGTCACAGTACAAGACGCTGTCTCTTCTTTTAATCACTGTGTTGTCACTTCTTTCCAATTAAGTTTTTGATCGGCCATCACTCTCAATATTACACAACTTTTCAAAGGTCAGGTCGTCAGTTGAGCTACTTCCATCTGACGGAAGAGGAGAGGCATCGACATGGGGAGAGACAGCAATTTTATTGTGTCTGCGTGTGATTTTGCCTGGGGCACATAACCTGCACTTCTATAAATAACTCAAATGGCTCGCAGTGTGTGTTTGACATGATTAAAGAAGGCTTTTTAGCAGTTCAGGATAACGCCTGTGCTGATACATCGACCCATTGTCCTGTATTGTGCTAATAGCCATTCAAAGAGTTGACAGCATGCCGGCTCCCAGTTTACCTGCCTCTCTCAGTCACCCTCTTTGTCCACTCTTCTTCACCATACCCTAATTCATTAACAAGCCACATGTTCACACCGGTTGTCTCACACATTTCCCTCCATGCATAACCCAAATTATTATTTATAGATGCTTTCTTGCTCTTTGTTTTTCTCCATTGGTGTGGCTTCTTATCACATCCCATCTGACATCAGTTTTCCTTCCCCTCCTCCTTATCACCCTGCTTTTGTTGCTCACCCTCCTTTTCACCTCGTTAACACCTTTAGCTGTTCTTCTCACTTGATGCATCGGTTTCTTGACTGTCACAGCTCCTCGCCTGTCACAGAATGTTCCCTTTAGCTACGTTTGTTAATTTGTCTCCATTTTTATTTGCCCACAACACTGTTAAATAAATTCAGAGTACAAGGAGATGGAGTTTGGCTAAATTTGTTGTTTCAGTTTCCCTTGTTTGGTTTGATTTAAAGGTGCTATATTGTGAAATAAAACACTTTTCAGTGCCTGTGTTGTAGTCTGGCCTCCTCTATATTGTTGTTGAAACCTGGCTGAACACAAGCTGTTTTTAAATGGCACCTGTTGTGATGTGGAAGTTAAGATTAACCACCTTTGGATCCATGTAGCTGCTCCCTCCTTCTGTGGTACTTGTACCTGACTTCTGTCTGTCCAACCAAACCCAGCTCTCTCACATCAAGAAGTGCAAACAGGGTTTTTCAGAATGAGTGTGTGATAAGGCAGACTGCATTACTGTTTTACGTCTAAGTAGATACTTTTGGACCATAAAAGCATGCACATTTTTATAAATAGACCATAAAAATTGAAATATTAAACTGGGGAAATGGCAAAATAGGACCCCTTAAAAAATGGAGCTGGCCAAGCAGATTTCAATGTAAGCACTAAACTGAGGTGCCACAGAAATGGAAAGTGATTTTCAGGAAAAGAGGATATTGAGTTGGAAATGTTGAACCTAGCATAAAAGGTCTCAGCTGGCAGAAAGAACTGCATGAGAGAAATAAAATGAGCAAGACAAAGAGATGGAAATCGATTGTTATTTGCTATTATTTATGCTTCAATCACCCCCCCCCCTCCAAAAAACAAAAGTGCTTTTGAGATTAGTTTATTCGCTCCAAACCAAAAGACGCACACCTAATTCACTTTTTTGCAAAATTTCAAAAGTTTGCCTAACATCCATGTGGCAAGTCGATGAAAAGTTGCATTTTCTCTTGATCATGGATAGTCATTTTCTGAGTTTTTTTTTTTTTTTTTTCATACTCATGTTCCATGGACACTAAAGTATTTTTAGAAAGCACATAGGCAGAGTTGTGAAGTAGACAGAGCTCCTAGCTCAGAAAGTAGTTTTCCTCCTCCCAAAGTCCCATGTAATTTTTTTGTCATTTTAAATATATTCACGATGTTCCACCATGTAGAAACGGAGGAATCTCCCGGATGTTTTGGCTGCCTGCATCGCTCAGACTGTTGGTCCAGTTAGTCTGGCATAGTGAACATCTCTAAATGGGACGATACCCATGAGCCTCTGCTGTGAGGGGGGGAAAAAAGTGTCTGAGACATAATCAGCTGTTAGCAAATTCAAACTGCTTCATCATTACATTTGAGAACAGAACACGACTCTGTAGTTGCCAAAACGATGCCAAATTGACCCGGAATCTTGAAGTACATTAATTTAATTTGCATAATGTGTTTTCATTTTTCAGAGTGTAAGGTTTGGCGTCTGCCTGCCACTAACGGTGCACTTTGCCTCATTTTAAGCTTGAGGATTGGAGTTTTCTCACTTAGATGTGCCTCACTACAAAACCGAGTATCTTCAAGATTTGCTGTTTTATAACAGCTGTTAATATTTCTGGGAGCTGTTCATTCTCATTCTCATATTTTCTAACTCACTTAATTTTGATTGGAATTAACTCTAAATAAGCAATTAAATAAACATACAATAAACATTTAACATACTTGTTTGTTAACAAGTATGTTATGGCTGATCGTGTGCAAAAAGAAGCAGATTACTTCAATTTCATCCGGTGTATAAAAAAGTCGAAAATGACATGGGTATTACTGTATGTACAATTAACTATTCGATAAGGGGCATTGTATAGTATATGCATGAATACACACAAAGGTGCATACTCTATGCTAGTAGCTATTTAAAGGATGTGTAGTCCACCAGAATTACAGATCTGTCAGAATTTACCTAACATGGATCTATTCTGGATGTACCAGCTACGTATGTAGTGCCTCTCCATAGAACACGTCTGAGAGGAAGAGGAGGAAGTGGTTGGGATAGGTGGAGATAGTAAGACAGGACTGCTGTTTTCAACCAACATATAGTGTTGGTTTCCTTCTTTGGAGTATTGACTCTAGAAAGGCTACAAAGAGCCTACACATGCACCCATAAATAACATATAAAATAGCTAATAATAACCTCCAGACAGAAAAACAAGAAAATGTTACCCAGGTTACACAGAAGGAATATTTTCATATAATGCTAAAGGTTCCAATCATTTCTACTGTGAGACATGCTCTGGGTATCCACTATATTCAAAGCATTTTAAAAAGAAGACTTATTTGCCAACCAAACAAACATCAACCTTTGGCTGTTTGGACAGATCAATTCAAATGACTGCTGCCTTGAACTTTCATTTGGATGGATCAGTTTATTTAATTCATTCCACAAATCAAGTTTCACCTTACTTGTGTCACAAGCAATATAAGCAAGGGGGATATAGTGATTGATCTGATTAGTCCCATCTGTATACAGCCACATGAGATGGCTTGTACAGTTTGACTTAAGGTTTCTGTACCATATTAGCTGAGCTATTATTTGATTCCATTCTCCTCTTTCTCTGGATATGCCCTCTTTCTTTTTTATTAAGCGTTAAGAGGGTCAAAGTAAGTGATGGCCTTCAGGTGAGTAACAGCTCACTTGTTCATTATTTTGTCCCTCAAAGCTCGAGTTACTTCACTCAGGTCTGGAACCTATTATGAATTCCGGGAAACCTTAATTCCCATTATATGGGAAAAACACAATGGCTGTGACCCATATGCTGAAGGGTCATCCTGGCAGCTATTTTGAGTTCCTGTGACTACTCTTTCCACTGAATTTATATTGGCTTTTCTCTTGCTACAGCAAGCGGGAAAAAGGGCTACGAGGGAAAATACATTAAATTTTGTGACGTTTGTGCCATCTGTGACGAGCGTGTTAGTCATTAGCGATTCATCACTCAGCCCTGGTGCACCATTAGACCCAGCACTGAAGACCCGGAAGGTATGGGTCAGTGTTTTGTGTCAATGGCTCTCAGAAAGGAGCTGTCATGTCCAGTGCTGAGTGCACTTTTGTTGCTTTAGGGTCCTCCAGAGTTAGCTTTTTGTATTCCATCGGAGATTGGATTCTATAAAAGAGAAGGGGGAGACAGATTGAATTTTGCAATACATAAAAAAAACAAAAAACACCACGCAGATACGCAAATCCAGTTAGCCCTCGACATAGGTAGGGATGTTTGTGAACACTTGCACACACGCATGCAGAGAGCACACACACACGTTATTTTCAGGCCGCACGGTTGTGGGAGCAGAGCCGAGTATCGGCAGCCCAGCTCTGACAGCTTATCCCAGGCCACGGCGCTAGGGACAAGGAGGGGGGAGGTTGAGGATTAACCAACATGTTTAATAGAAAAGGGAGGGGGAAGGAGGGAGGGGTAGAGAAAGAGATGGAGGGATTTAGAAGCAGTGCTGCCATTACAGGCCGTTTACAGTGAAGCGAGGGATAGCCAGTTAATCCTGTTTACTTTCTAAAGCCTCTGATATTCTCGTGTGTGTATCTATAGAGACCTTTACTATCAGAAACAAAACAAAGGTTGTTTAAAGAAAAAAAAGGAGAGCAAGAAAGGGAAAGCTGATTAACTAAGGTCACAATAAACCAAGCTACTTAATTCCCAAAATTACTGCAATGGGAATATAAACCCTTTCGGACTTGTTGCCTCAGTATTCCTCATAAGGACCATGGGATTTGGAGTTGAAGAGGTATTGGCTTCATAAAAGACAGTTTAACATTTTGTGCTTCAAGTTAATCAAGTAAATTATATCTGTTTATTTAATTTTTGTCATAGAGGGTCGCTGTTCCATGGTTGTGTTCTAAATTATTTCTCTCAAGTTCAGTTTCCAAGTGCCTTGTGGCAAAGTTGGATCTGTGACTTGCGCTCGGTCTAAGCAGTAGACTGGAAATGTTGGCAAAAACGGTCAGCGGTTCGAACAGCACCCGAGACCTTGATCCAGTGGGTGTGGACGACTACACAAGCAGATACACAACGTGCCAACACCGAGGAGCGTTCCTTTAACGTTTCCAGTAAATCATTTATAAGCCAATTACTTCATCAAAGCAATTCCCTCAAAAGAACAATATGTGCGTGATTATGTGAGGTGATGTCTGATTCTGCTGGGAAGGACTTGTCACAGATACTTTTTTACACAGATACCTGCTATTCTAACTGCCACCGGCCCCCAAGATGAATTGAGTCAGTTTCTTCTGCAGTCATTACTGCTCACCAGCACTTAACCAGAAAGGGAAAATCGTGCAGCTCCGGCCTAATGTGGACTATTAATTGTCAAAGTACCTGAATTGACTGTGGAAGGACAGCAGTCTGAAAGAAAACAAGGCTCCTGGCTGATATGAAGCAAGACTTACAAGGTTAAAACATGCAAATATCTTGTGCTTGTCAACTTTCATTAGAAGATGACGGTTGCTAAAATGTATAAGATGCATTAGTCTTTAGGGGTTCAATAGTGACAAGAGAGATGAGTAAAGTGTGAAGTAAAGTGAAATAAAGTAACAAAGTAAGGTGAGATTATTTATCTGCTTCCTCTGTCAATGCATGCTGTCTGAGGGTGGCTGTGTTAAAGAGAGATTTACTTGGTAATTAAATATTTAAAATTCATGGAGACAGTGTTCCAGTTGGTTTAGGTCTTTGTTTTGAAGCAAAGAGCAACATACCTGAGAATAAGGGCAGTGTTTGCTGTGATGACTGTACATTTTCAGTCCTTCAAGGTTGTCACATACTGACAGGAGTATGAGGTCTGCTGAACTGACTCAGTCGAAATGTATGATTGAAGAAATATTTACCCAGTGCCATGCCAGCAAAACAGGATGTGGAATAGCAGGAACTCTAAATAAGCAAGCTTTTGAGTTTTACATCTTGTGGCTTAGTCGGCTTGTTTGTTAACAAGCGTGTTATGGCTGATCATGTACAGGGGCAAAAAGAAACTGATTACTTCACTTTCATCTGGTGTATAAAAAAAGTCAAAAATGACATGGGTATTACTGTATGTACGATTAACTATTCGACAAGGGGCATTGTATAGTATATGCAATAATACACACAAAGGATATGCGTATAATGCATACTCTATGCTAGTAGCTATTTAAAGGATGTGTAGTCCACCAGAATTACAGATCTGTCAGAATTTACATTTAACATGGATCTATTCTGGATGTGCCAGTTACGTATGTAGTGTTTCTCCATAGAACACCTCTGAGAGGAAGAGGAGGAAGTGGTTGGGATAGATGTTGTTTTCAACCAACATATACTATTGGTTTCCTTCTTTGGAGTATTGACTCTAAAAAGGTTACAAAAAGCCCACACACGCACCCATAAATAACATAAAATAGCTAATAATCATCTGCAGACAGAAAAACAAGGAAATGTTATTTTTTCATTCAACACAGACTTTAACCATTGTTGAACCATTGTTACCATTGTAAGACTTATTTATGGCCGAAATGTTTGTCTATAATATGAACAATAAAAATGTTTTAGTGTGTATAAAGTTTTTGTTGCCATTACAATTGATAAAGTCTTATGAGAGTTGCAACACCTCATTAATTAACTGATTAGGTGACAACACTATTCAGCATCTATTTTAATTGATTAGCACCATCTTGTGGGATAGACTTGTCAGAAATGGAATGTAATATATATAGGTATGTTTTAATTGTTATATGGTCAGTCAGTCATTTTCTATACCATCTTATTCCTCACTAGGGTCACGGGGGTCTGCTGGAGCCATACTGCGGGTGAGAGGCAGGGATACACCTTTAGATAGGCCGCCAGCCTATCATAGGGCACACACCATTCACCCACGCAGACAAGGGGATGACATGCAAACTCGATACAGAAAGGTTCCAGTTCATGGACTTGAACCTGTGACCATCTTGCCGTGAGGCAACAGTGCTACCCACACATATAATAAATCAAAATATATATATATATATATATATATAATTATTACCTCCAGATTGACCTGTTATTATCTACATGCGGAGGATATCTCATCCTTACCACACTTTAACAAGAAAATTGGCCAAATGTGTTGCTTCCAGCCCATCAGATGTGGTTATATCTGTTCTCTTTAGTCTTCTATGATAAAAAACTGAATATGTTTGGGGCTGTGGACTGTGGACAAAATACATTTAAGAATGTCGTCTTGGGATTTTGGAAACTGTGATTGATATTTTTCTCCAAATACCTAATCAATATATGGAGAATTTAACAGATCGTGAAAATAATTGTCGACTGAAGCCCTTGGTCATACAGTTGTTTTAGAAGGAAAAGACAAATGACTTGACATTTAGGTATGAGGTCTTATTTAAGTTTCCTCAAGGGACAGACTTTCACAGCTTACATTGAACTGTGAGAACACTAACATGACAGTGCAGGCACAAAGTGCAAATACACAAAGTGGTGCCGATTACGTAGAAAGACATACACTTAGTGCAAGCTGTCGTACTCCAAGCCCCCTTTAAGTTGTCATAATAGGATGCCTCTGCAGGAATCCTTAGATCAAGTGCAGTATTGTGTAATCTTAGCACTGAAAATCCTCTTTCTTTCCTGGAAGAAGTAAATGGGAGAATTAAAGAGAGAAGATGACTGCTTGGGGTGAGAAACTGGGGAGGAATCGGGGCGGAGAACGGTACACAGAGAAGATGAGAAAGGGAAGGGGTTGGGTTGGGGGGGAGTAGCATGATAGGTAGGAGTAGAGGGAGGAGTGTCAGTGAGAGGAAATAAGTAGGTTAAACTCTCTGAGCTGAAAATAGCTATCTTCTCCATCACATGGTAGCCGAGCTGCCCAGGGGAGCCTGGCTATACCCCCCCCCCTAATCTGTAGTCTCTCTGTGTGTTTCTCTCGTCTCACACATAATGAAAAACACACACACATATCTGAACTGCAACATAACATTAATTTAGCGCAGGCCATTCGGGTGACACTTTAGCCTCAGGCCTGATGCTTTGTGCATCTGTTTGTGGGTGTTTCTTCTTTTTGTTTTTACTCGCATCTTTATGCAGTAGCCCCTCCATAACATTAGGCCCTTAAATCACGCACACACAATCTAACTCACACCAATTCACTAATTATATTTAAAAAACAACAGAAAACAACACTACAAACACAACAAACTGACACAATAGAGAGCAGAGGGACAATTTGTGGATGTATATTGACTCAATTGCCTAAAAAAGCATAATTTATCTCGTTACTTTTCTTGTAGAAGCAAATTCAAGACAGGGAGGAAAAGGAAATTCAATAGTTGTGTGTGTGAACTTGTTCTTATGCATCTTGCATGTTTGATCTGACAGAACTAAAAAAAAGCACAGATAGGTGTGCATTCTTTGACCTCCCTCTCTACATTGTATCAAACACAGTGAGTGTGTGAGTGTTGTCTCCCATTCTCCTTCTAGGCCTTTCCTTTCCTGCAGCAGAAGCCTGTCATATCCCTCTCTCTCTCTTTCTCTCTCTCTCTCTCTCTCTCTCTCTATATATATATATATATATATATATATATATATATATATATTTATATATATATATATATATATATATTTATATATATATATTTGATTATGTTTCACCTCCATTCTCCTCTCGCTGTGTTTGTTGTGTGCCATATTGGTATTCTAGCCTATTCCACTTTTCTCTGGAGAAATTGGCTCCCTTTGATGGGCCAGAGAAAAACACTAAAAGGGAAGCTTTGACTCTCTCTGTCTTTCCTTTCTCCCTATCCATTTCTTCCTCCTCCCTTCTCTTTGCTTTCTCAAAGTTGTCCTTAACTCTTCCTGCTCCATCTCCCTCTGCACGCATCCTTTCTCTGTTCTTTTGTTCTCTTCTCTTTCTAGAGTCTTTTTTCCCTCTGTCTAGCCTTTCCTTGTCTGCTCATCATTCTTCCAGCACATTTTGCATAGACACAAAAAGCTTAACTGACTTTGAATTACTTGGCACATCTGCCCGGACATGCTGTTGTGTGCAAGTATGTGCCTTGTTTACAGTGAGACACCTTAGTGCGCGTGTATGCAGTCATAAATTTTGATGAAAGGGAGGCTAGCCGCCCCAGGAGGTAAATAGAGGTAAATTGTTTGATTGAGAACTTAAAAGCAGGCCAAACATCAAGCCCATTTGGGACGCAGCGGGGTGTACTCTTTGCATGTAGTGTCATTTGTCTTTTCTTTATCCTTTCAAAGGCACACCTCTGGTGAGCGGCAAAAAAGGTGCACCATGCACAACAACCACACGCCTAAAGGAGCAGCTGGCGTTTTTTAGCCAAACACTTGGTAATTTTTTTGCAAACAGAATTTGATTCTTGAGCACTCCTCTTAATAGTAATAGATAGAAAGCATAGAGTTACCTGTCCAATAGGTAAAAAGAGGGATTCACTCGGAGGAGCTTGCCCGGTACAATACAAGCGAACCACTCTCTCAGTCAGAAATGAGTCTGAAGCACCCAACTGACCTTAATTTTTTCTTTCACCAAATCATTTTTCTGACTTCTTCCCGCTGGCTTTTCTGGTGTCTCTTTCATGGCTCCACGCTACCCACTCATCACAACGAGGCATTGATTATATGCAGCCACTCGGCTTTTTGACAGACAGCCAGGTGTCCCAATCAGGTGAATTGACTCTGGTTTGGCTGTTGATGGGGGAGCTATGCAGAGCCAATCAATCCAGCTTTGAGCTTTGATTGGTTGGGGGAAAATTTGCTCCTGTACCCCAATCTATTATAGATTATGGTGATTTTGATTAATCTTTATAGTTCATGGTTTACCACTTTACACTTTATAATGACAAATGCAAATATTATAACTAAAAGTACATAGAAATCTCGCAGCCTCCCTCTCCTTTAATTATGGTTGAGTAATTTCACCTATGTATATTTAAAATCATCCAGTGGGTATCAAGTCAATTTTATTTGTATAGCCCAAAATCACAATTGGGCAGGGACATCGCCAGCGGCCTATTTGCCATGACCATGGTCTGCGGGATGAGAAAACAAAAGATCTCCAAGAACGATATCTGGTGTGAAACATACCTTAATAGGACATGAGTGTATACAGATTGAGAGGAAGAAAAAAGAAAAAAAAAAGCTCAGAGTATGTCATAAATCCCACCTATGAAAGCTTAACTGGGTTCTAGGTGTTAGCTTTATCATAAAGAAAATTGTTTAGCCTAGTAAGAATAAACAGTAATTGTAATATGTACGTCAAACTGGAAAGTCACCTATGACCTCAAAGTTGTCAAGACGCGTGTGCTGCTTTTATTAAATGACAACTTTCAGAATAGCATAATTATGTGTTATCATCGGGCGCCCTCGGACAGACTCTTTTAATTCTAATCAAAGGTAATTGCGTGTAATTAGCAGGCTATAATTGAAGGGGGCGATGACTGAGGTAGCGTAAGAGTTAATAGATAGTGTAAGTGCAGAGCAGGAAACACGCCAACAATTACTTTAATCAATACAGACAAACAAGTCTAACAAGATTTATTCAACACTAAGTTATCCATCATCTGTTTACTGTTTTCTATCTGTCTGAGGGTGGGGACTAATTTATTCATTAAGAACGTAGCTGACGGAGGTGTTGGGGGAAATGCTGACAGTCGCCTACAGCTCAATACCTTACAACAACTCTTCATCGTGGTGAATTTGTGAGCGACCAAGTCTTGATGAATGCAATTTTAAATCCCTCTCATGATTGCCACCTATGTATTCAGTTTTCCTTGTAAATTTGTCACGTTACAGATTAAGAGGGAGACATGCTGCCATTGCGCCGTGTGACACATTTACAGTACATCGAGTGACGAATAGAGTTCTCTCTGTCATAATGAAATGAGACATCGCTTTGTTTTAAAAGCAGAAGGATTTATCAAGCCGGGCTCCTCCGTCTGTGTCAGATGACGGTTTGCAGTAATTTGTAATGATTCATTTACTCATCTCTGTCCCTCCTCCTCCTTCTTGCTGTTTCCAGGACATGGGCCCTACCAGCATGCCCTCTGTGCCCCTCATGGTGGGCTGTGGAGTCTCCTGCACCGCTCTCCTTATCCTGCTGCTAATCTATGCTGCATTCTGGAGGTACATGTACACACACACACTTGTATGTCCACTTCTCTCGCATCCCCAGTGCAGGGGAGTGGTAATTTCTTTTCCTCTCACTCTTCAGGCTTCTGTCGGAACATGAAAAGCATATTTTCTGTGTGCCCTCTGCTGTGCCAAGGCTCCAATGAGACCTAATAAGCAACATGCTGGTCAAATCCGGCGGGGGGGGGGGGTGATTAGTTTTGTGGTAACACACATGACAGATGGTTAAATCAAGCTAATGACTCTGCACTGTCCAGAAAGTGTCCATTTAGTCCATCAAACTGTCACCAACACTTACCTCACATGTCTCTCCTGTCTCTCTCTCGCTTGCTCTCTCTTCCCATCTCTCTGTAGGTATATCCGTTCAGAGAGGTCAATCATCTTGGTGAATTTTTGCCTCTCCATCCTGGCCTCTAATTTATTGATTTTGGTGGGACAATCGCAAACTCTCAGCAAGGTAGGCACTGTGATGGTATCGGGTGCAGAACATTATTGGCACACAGCAGTTCTCTGAGTGAGGCTGCAAATCTACAGCTGTCAAATGAGAAATGCAAGCAAGATTTCAGTTGAATTACAATTCTTTTCAACAACATGCACTTTATCGGGATTTTTACTTAATTCGTCAGCTCCAAAATGTTGTGTCTCTTTCTCTTTGTCTCTTTCTCTTCAGGGCCTCTGTACTGTAACCGCTGCCTTCCTGCACTTCTTCTTCTTGGCGTCCTTCTGCTGGGTGCTGACGGAGGCGTGGCAGTCCTACCTGGCCGTCATCGGCAAAATGAGGTCACGGCTCATCCGCAAGCGCTTTCTTTGCCTCGGCTGGGGTGAGTGACTGTAAATGACACTATCGCTCACTTCCTGCACGCATCGGTCATGTTTGTTGTTGACGCATCTTTAATAATCACTATTTAGATTTTCAGATTTAATGTATGAAACTACAGCAATCTTCAGTCTTCAGTCACCACCGTGTTATTTAGACATTTATTTATTTACACAGTGAACACTTAGGGGTAGGTTTAGATGGCAAAAGGCTTAACTTCTACCTACTGATAACACATGAAACCTAAACCTAAATGTGGATTATTGGGCAGTTGGCCTGCAAGTTTATTATTTTATATATATATATTTTTATCTCAGTTATGTTGCTTCTTATTTTCTAATAGTAGGGGAGCTGTGGATCCATAAATATGTTTTCCTTCCAAGAAGCAGCAAGGTTAACTAACATTGCAGACAGAGTTGTAACATTGTAACGAGGTTCTGTTTATGAGTGCAAGAGGTCAAACAGCTAAGTCATCTCCTGCTTCTGGGCAGTGAAAGATACTGTGTTTAGGAGGATATGAAGTGTGATTCCACAAACGTATGCAAGATGTTGAACGAGCACCAATCTGCCCATTTGTCTGTCTGCCAGTTTTAGTTTTTAGTTTTAATTGTTGGCACATTGTGATATATATTGTATCAGCTATTCTTATCTTACATGTTTCATTTAATTTTGTAATTTAGTTTTGTGAAATGTGAGTAAATACCTTCTGTAACACTGGCATTTGACATGATTAGCCACTGATAATTTTAATACCTTGTTCTATGGCTAATAAAGACAAAAAACATTTATCAACATCATTTAGATAGTTCATACTTTTTCAATGCATCCATAGCTAATGACATCAGGTCCAACTCTATAAAAGCGGTCAGATAATGTTTATATATGCTTTATTAACCATTTATTAATCAATTATATAGTATTATAAATATCAACTGGAGCTTTAATAACAATAGTCATGTTATAGGACTACAACACTGGACCCCAGAGCACAACAGTTCAAGGGAATAATATTTATTAGTGGTTGGTGAAGATGCAGCAGGGTGCAGGGCGGTGAGGCAGGGTCCAGTGCGTGGTTCAGGGGCAGGAGTGCAGCAGGAAGCAGAGAAGTGAGGTATCAAGAGAGTACGAAGGTGATTCGGGGTCTAGGAGACAGAGGCAGGACGATAGAAGTTGGCGGAGGCGGACTTGAGAGATGAGACAGTTACTTGGGAGAAACAAAAACATGAGATGACGGGAGACCAAGACGATCACACTGGGAACAAGAGGGCCATGGTTTACAGTGTAGCTGGCGAACAACAATCTGGAGTGGTTGGAAAGCTGGGGTCATATACTGCAGGTAACGAGCTTATTGAAGGCAAGCGTGCCAGAACACCATTGCTGTGCCCCGCCTCTACCTGAGGAGAAAACACACGAACTACAGGGGAGAGAGCACGTCAGGAGGAGATAGACACAAGAGCTCAGGTTGCAATTGGGGCTGCCACAAACCATCCAGATAATGTTTATAGATGGTTTACATCTACCGTATTTTCCGGACTAAAAGACGCACCAGCCATAAAATGCATAATAAAGAAGGAAAAAACATATATAAGTCGCACTGGAGTATAAGTTTGGGGGGAAATTTATGTTATGAAGCAGAGGTAATTCGGGGGCAATTAATTGTTTATCCAGTGGGTGCAGCTGTGTGATCATTGTGGCCGGCAAGAAGGTTTACTGAAGAAGAGTGAAGTTTCCGTGCATGCGTGAGTTGTCGTTCTCCCTGGAGAACTGGCACTGGAAGGAATGCATTGTTTTTGTCTGTCTCGATAAAAAGTGAAACTCAACATCTGTGTTTTTGGTTCTTTGTTTTGACAAGTTACCACAATTTATTTGATAAAATCCAACACGAAGAACAGACATTTAAAATTTAAATGACGAACAATTAAATAAAAACAGAGGCAACAACAGGCTGAACGGTATGTTTACGTTACATAACACAACTGAGAACGTGCCTGGTATGTTAATATAACATTAAGAGTTATTCCGATAACTGTAGCATCAATAACATGATAAGAAGTTTACCAAAACCATCCGTGTCACTCCAAATATCCGGGAAATAAAATCCAATGAAATCTTTGTCCTCTGTGTCACTTTTCATCAACTCCTCTAACTCCGGAGGTAGAAGACGCGGCGCTTCCTCTTCTACGTCGCTGACGTCATATTTTACTACTTGCAGCTTGTAATCTGCAGAATATGATTTTCTGTTCGGTGCCATTTTTGTTAAGCTCTTCTCAGTTGTTTTTAAAAGTTACCGCCAATGTTGAAATTATCGGCACAAGCCTAGAGCACCCTATTGCGGTTCAGTGTGAAAATAACATGTGAAATGATATACCGGTAATAATGTGTAATAATTTCACACATAAGTCGCTTGAGTCGAGTATAAGTCGCATCCCCTGCCAAACTATGAAAAAAACACGACTTATAGTCCGGAAAATATGGTAGTATATATCTAAATATTTATTATACATGTTTTGCTAAGTGTTTGTTAAGCATTTAAAATGTATTATATTTATCAGTTGCAACTTTAAAATAGCAATCTAAATATCCTTCAATCCTTCAATCTTCAACATCCTTCTAGACAGATCACAGAGAGCCACCCCAAGCTCCAATGTGTCAGAACACAACCAGATGGTGACCACATCCCCCATAAATCAGTCCAAATGGGTGAGGAACCTGTCTTACAGGGAACTCACCAAACCAGAAAGAGACGTGCTAGCAAAAGGACTCAACTTCGCTGTTTCACCTCACCAGCTACCCACGGTGGAACTCATCACAACCACAGAGTCAGCCATTAGGAACAACAGGATACCTCATGCTGAAGCAGAACAAATCAGGATGAAGGTATCTGCAGCTCTCACAAGTGCAAAGGTCCCCACTTCAAATCTCACTTACCCGGAGAGGAAAGCCATTACATCTCTAAGCAAGGACAAAAACATCACCATACTACCAGCAGATAAAGGGAGATGCACAGTGGTGCTAAACACGACTGAGTATAACTCCAAAATGAACAATCTACTCAGCGACACTAACACCTATGAGAAACTGAAAAGAGACCCAACCGAGGGCTACAAAAAGAAGATTATCCACTGCCTACAAGACCTGAGACATACAGAATCCATTGATCAACACATGTACTACAGACTCTACCCAGGGGACACCATCCCATGCATATACGGGCTCCCGAAGATTCACAAGGAAGGGGCCCCCCTCAGACCAATTGTAAGCAGCATCAATTCAGTCACTTATAATATTTCAAAATTCCTATCAGCGATTCTGTCTCCTTTAATTGGAAAAACTCCACATCACATCCAGAACTCCAAGGATTTCACCGACAAAATCAGCCAACTGAAACTGGACCCAGATGAAACTATGGTATCATATGATGTCACATCCTTGTTCACCTGCATCCCCACAACAGAAGCAGTAGAGGCCGTCAGAAACCGATTACAACAGGACACATGTCTGCACACAAGAACCAACCTCACCCCAGACAAAATTTGCTCCCTCTTAGAACTTTGCCTCACCACCACCTACTTCAAGTACAATGAGGAATTCTACAGGCAGAAACATGGCTGTGCCATGGGCTCTCCAGTCTCCCCCCTTGTGGCGAACCTCTACATGGAGGAAGTGGAGAACCAAGCACTAACCTCATTTAAAGGAACAACACCAAGCCACTGGTTTAGATATGTGGATGATACATTCACGAAAATCAAAAGCCAGGAAGTAGAGGCCTTCACGAAACACATCAACTCGGTCAACAACTACATCAAGTTCACCAGGGAGGACTCCAAAGACCGGAAACTACCCTTTCTGGATTGTGAGGTCCTTGCCGAAGAAGATGGAGGTCTCAGCACAGAGGTCTACAGGAAACCCACACACACTGACCAATATCTACTATTTGACTCTCATCACCCACTGGAACACAAACTGGGTGTCATCAGAACCCTACAACACCGGGCAGACAGCATCCCTTCCAAAACAGAAGGGAAAGAGAAGGAACACACACACATCAAACAGGCACTAAGGAATTGTGGTTACCCCAACTGGGCATTCATAAAGATGAATAAAAGACAGGAGAAAGAAAACGAAACACAGAAAGACAAAAAGAAGAACAGAAGGAATCATGTGGTAGTGCCGTACGTATCTGGTCTCTCAGAGAAACTAAGAAGAATCTTCAGCAAGCACAACATCCCAGTTTATTTCAAGCCTGGTAACACCCTCAGACAGAGACTGGTCCACCCCAAGGACAAAACCCCAAGACAAAATCTCAACAATGTGGTTTATGCAGTACAATGCAGTGAAGAGTGCCCGGATCTATATATTGGTGAAACTAAGCAACCACTCCGCAAACGCATGGCACAACACAGGAGGGCCACCACATCAGGACAGGACTCAGCAGTACATCTACATCTGAAGGAAAAGGGACACTCCTTTAAAGACATTGATGTACACATCTTAGATAAGGAGGACAGGTGGTTTGAGAGAGGAGTGAAAGAGGCCATTTATGTCCATTTGGAACAACCTACTTTGAACAGAGGAGGGGGACTGCGTCATAACCTATCTGCTACATACCATCCTGCCTTGAGATCTCATCCCAGGAAGTTTAACTGCTCTTCACCATCAGAGCAGGACTCTCTCTCTGGATCATGTGACCACGACTCTCATTCCAAGTCACACCTTGAATTGGAATGAGAGTCGTTACCACAACGACTCTCATCCAAATTCACACCTTGAAGGGTGACCTATGTGACCCTTTGTTATGGGATGGGAGGTGTGGTCTATAGCTCCACCCTCTGTGATCCAGAGATATAGCTCCTGGTTTCCATCATCAGGCTAGAACTGAAGAAGCCTTTCGGATGAAAGGTGAAACGTCTTCAAGCTCAAAGAAAAAGTCCAGTTGCCTACTTTTTAAAAACCCCTTGACTACAATGACCTGGATGAGTGAGAATCTACACAGAAATCTAAATATTGAGTGGATTTTAATTTACTAACCAATTATTAATCATTATCAAACAGTAAAATAAGTATTACATAAAGTTTAATTAACCATCCACTAACCATTCATAGATAATGGTTATAATAAAGTGTTACCCATAAGGGATTGAGTTATTACATTTTACTCAGTATATAGTAGTGGCATTCACTATCACATTTAGCTGCTAATGTGCATTTCTGTTATTGCTGGAGTTGTGAACGGCCACAGTATTCCAGACAACACTTTTATGAATTGGTGTTGATTGAGCATGAATTGTGTGACATGAATTGGTGACAGAGAGCAGCAAGACACATATTTTCCTTGAAAATGAAACAGATTATTATGTTGTAGTGTTGAAATAGTTGCCAGAATAATGCTTAAAAACCTCAATTTGTGCTGGCCATATTTGGATCCACTTTTTTTCCCCTTCACCGTACATTACAATTTGCTTCAACAAGTACTCAATTTACCCCAAAAGGCATTCATCACAATTTCCACTGTCATCTAATGTAGCTGAACCTACACATGAAATTTGCACATGCAATAGACTCAACGGGTGTCACACCTCACATTTGGAGAAAAGGTAATCGCACTCGTCTGTTCCGTTCAGCCACCATGTCATGCTATTCTGGTGCCCTCTCAATGCACTACAACCTGATGCTATAGACCCCAGGGATTTTAGAGGATAATCAAAACATATGATAACATCTGCACAACACTGGCAAGGTGCTTCAAGATAGCCCTGGAAATTACAAATTACAACTACACCTTCATCTCCACGCACACACCACACACTGTTCATTCTGCTTGATATTGATCGCACCAGTTTAATCTGCCAAGTCACTGATGCCCTTACCTGATGCAGAAGAGAGAGATTGTATAGACTGTTGTACAGTCACAGATAGAGAAAGAGATACTGATACTGAGCATGTGTGCGTGCATGCATGTGTGTGTATGCAGTGGGAGCTATAGAATTAATATGCAATGCACTTCACTGACACACAGGAGAAGCATGAAACAGACGCTCAGAGTGGGGGGGATCAAAGAGCTTATCTTCCTCACATCCATTTTGCAATTTTCTCCCCCAAATTATGTGATTGAAATCAGTCACCATGGAAACAGGAGATCTGGGGTGTCACTGGATCTGTATTAGATTAGCAGAGGAGTGTGTATGTCTAATTTATAGGCGTGCGTGCGTGTGTATGTGCGTGAGTGCGTGCGCATGTGTGTGTGTGAGTGTGTGTGAGTGCATGTCTGTGTGTGTGTGGACGTTTTACATTTCTAAAATGCTAGATTGATGTTGTTGTCTAATTTAAACTTTGTGTGTGGTGGTTAGTGGACCGGCCTGGCTCCCCACCACCTTATTTGTTAATGTTAATGTGACTTTGTCTAATTGCTTTTCATTTGGAGCCATAATCACAGCTTTGTTAATTACATGAATATTTCAGAGCCAAGCTCATTATGTGCCCAGCATATTTTTTTTTCCTGGCATGCGCTGTGTGACACTCAGTCTCACTCTTTTTCACACATACACACACAAACACAAATCACTTGATTTCGCTAATTAATGTATGACTTATCAACCAATCTAAGCCATACATTAATATAAATTCCCTTAGCCAATCGCCACACGACATATGTTGCTATTGAACAGGCAGGGTGTCAAATACTTGTGTAATTCTAAAAATAGACCTAATATCCGTATGTTACACACTATTGCATTACTCTTTAGCATATGAATGGAAGGGCAACGTATGGAGACTTTCTTTCATCCACATCTCTTTTGATCTTTCTCTCTCTCTCTCGATCTATCTACAGGTCTTCCAGCCTTAGTTGTAGCAGTGTCAGTGGGCTTCACCCGAGCAAGAGGTTACGGCACAACAAGCTAGTGAGTACAATCACATCCCCATCCCCACCTCCTGTCCTGCACAACACACCAGCCACATCTTGATTTGGATAGCATCATTATATTGTGTGTGTTTGGATGATCCTTGTATCTGTCTTTCTTTTTCTGAAGGCTCTCAAGCTAAGATTCTTTTTTTGTGAAATTGGATTTTATACAATTTTATGTTCTGCCACTGCAGAGGTGGTCATTAAAATCAATGAACCCTCCTCTGCTATATTTTCTATTCCAATATAATGTCACAGGGGAGCTGACCCCTATCCTAGTATGCACTTGGCAAAATGCAGAACACACCTGTGTCTCAGTATGTGCATCTTTCAGCACTGTGTTAGTGATACCATCCTAAGAGATGCTGCGGAAAGTCACCTCAGGAAACATTATCTCTGCACAAATCATATATATAATAATAAGAAGAAGAAATGGCTAAAGTATAAGCTAAAGTATAGTTTCTTTGAATAAGAGTTAAATAGTTAAAAAAAAAAAAAGATTTGATCTCCTTCCTCAGAATGGTTTGTCAGGGTTTGATGGTTTTGACCATGATTAACAACCCATGTTTTGGTGAATGATACATGGAAATCTGTGCTATCTTTTTTATTCCTCCGAACACCGCCTCCTACAAATAAATTAGGGAAAATAATCTCCCAACTGAAATGAAACAAATTATTCTGACTCAGACAGAAACTTGTATGTTTACATAGGACACCATTCCTAAATTATAAGAAAAGTGATAGAAACAAAAGTGTTGTTGTTTGAGGCCTTAAAAGAATCTGTCTCGCGTTGACAGGATTACCTCCCTTACATACACATGTAAGGAAAAATGTTTTGCAGCAAAAGTTTGTCGAAATATTACATGGACAATCCAAAAGTCTAAATTATTCCAGACCAACCATGTGTACAATGGAAATTGCATTTTGAAGTGCATTGTAGTACAAAAAGCACAATTGAAAGTTAGTACTGCTGGCCATGCACAAACACACAACAAATGTTTTTTATACGCACTCATTGATATAATTGATAATGAGCATCAGCATCATATTAAGCATCAGCATTTGGGCCATGTGTTTTTCGTCTTTAGCTTCCTTTTTTTTTATTGAGCTGCAATTATGGTAACGGCAGAGTTTCAGCATGCTCTGATGACATCACTGGAGGATACATTTAAACTCATTAAGTCTCCATTTCACACCAAATGAAATTTCACAACACCATTTATCGTTTGGGGATATGTTTTAGTAAATGTACATAATAAGTTTGCTCAGCACTAAGGGCAATATTTACTGAAACAAGCACTTAGGACTACTTCATCCCTCATTCAGGAAATTCAAGCAAATGTGATCCTTAATTGGTAGAGTACTCCTTGTTAAGGAGTTGGCACTCAAAGCAAGTAAAATGTAAGACTGAAATGTGGTTAAGTCATGGTTTAAACAAACAGTAGTTCTGTTATTTAGCACCTGAAACATTTAATTACTCTTTTTCTGTAGTTGCTGGCTATCCTTGGAGGGCGGCCTGCTTTATGCCTTTGTTGGACCCGCTGCTGTAATTGTTTTGGTGAGCATACTCTTCACACACTAACTTCTGTGGCTGTCCTCATGTCCAGATTCTTTCTCTCACTGATTATGATGCATAATTCTACACATAATTTTGCTGAGTTAGACCCCCGGTTACTGAGCTCTAGCAACTGGGTTATTGACCTCTGAAGATTTTCCTTTCCCTTTACTCACAGATGCAAATGTGAGGGTACACACCCTGGGGTGGGGGAGGGTGTAAGGCAAAATGATGAACGGAGTACTTTGATCCTTATGTTAAAAATATCAGCCCAGAAAAAAGAAATATATAATATTAGATATTTTATCTTATATCATTGGAAAGTTTTTTTTTTTATTTCCCCTTTGCAATGGTGTCAAGGATGACAGCTGACAAGTGCTATTGTCAAACAGTCTATTCCCCAGCTGGCACTGAATCTATTGTTTTGAGTTGTTATGGAGATTCAATGATTGAAATTTAGCAGTAACAAGAACAAGCAAGATATATTGGGGGATTTTACACAGTTGTACTTCTCTTCTCTCAAGATTCGTTTTAGAGCTTTATAATAAAACGGGTCATTTCATGTCTGTGACATTAATATCAATGACCCTCTCCACTGTTTAGCTGATTTCAATGGCTGTGAACAGCAGAAGTGGGGGGGGGGGGCATTGACAGTATAATTATGAGATCGCAACCAGAAGTCCTGGCAACAAATTTCAAGGCACAGTTTCTGAATACAAGTTATATGCTCTGTGGATTGAAACATGATATAAACATAGTATTTATGGAACAGCTAGATCAAGTTGTTTTGCATGTTTGTCACACTTAAATGTTTAAGATCATCAAATTTAAATATTACTCAAAGACAACACAATACGGTTTAAATGAAGGTTTTTATGATTGAGGGAGAAAAAATCCAGACCTACAATGTCCTTGTACAAAAAGTGAGTGCCTCCGCTGTTAAAACATAACTTAACTGTAGTTTATCGCTCTTAGTCTGGTAAACATTATAAAGCCATTTCTAAAGCTTTGGGACTCCAGCAACCATAGTGAGAGCCATTATCCACAAATAGTGAAAACATGGAACATTGGTGAACCTTCCCAGGAGTGGCTAATCAACCAAAATTACCTCAAGAGCGCAGCACGACTTATCCAAGAGGTCAAAAGACCTAAAATCGACATCCAAAGAACGGCCTTGTTTGCCTCAATTAAGGTCAGTGTTCATGACTCCAATATAAGAAAGAATATGGGCAAAAATGGCTGCATGGTAGAGTTCCAAGATGAAAACCACTGCTGGGTGAAAGAACATTAAGGCTTTTCTCAATTTTGCCAGAAAACGTCTTGATAATCCTTAAGACCTTTGGGAAAATACTCTGTGGTCTGATGAGACAAAAGTTGAACTTTTTGTAAGGTGTGTGTCCCATTACAACTGGTGAAAAGTAACATTGCTTTTCATAAAAAGAACCTGATACCAACAGTAAAATATGTTGGTGGTAGTATGATGGTCTTGGGCTGTTGTACTGCTTCAGGATCTGGATGACTTACCATATAATTGTTAGTGTGCACTGTAATCCTAATATGTCCATTGTTTTTCTTTGCCAGTTGCTATAAAACAGATATTTTTTAATAACAATTAAATGTGTATTTATATTGTTCTACAGCAAAATTTAGTGCATCGATTGCATCTCAGTGGTGTTTTATTCATCAGTTACTGTTCTAGGATTATCTGATTTCTCCTGAAAAAAAAAATCCCTGAATGGATATTTCCACCACTAAGCTTAACAAGTCTGGATGGGTAACTAAATTGTAGTTTGGAAATCACTGCCACTGCTGTTATTGTTGTCTCTCTGTCTCTCTCCCTGTGTGTGGGTGCATTTGTGTGTGTCAGCTCATATATCTGTTTTTTTTTTTCTTTTTTGATGTTTTTCCTGCACACTTACACTTGTCTATGTGTCAAAAAGGGTGGATCAGACCGCCTCAAACGTATGTCGAGTGATATGCATGTTATTGAAGTAAATTCCTGACAGGATGAAGGCACTTTGACAGTTTCTTAAAACCGCAGAATATATGTAAGGATTATATACTGCTGAATATTCAGGATTATGGTAATATTGTGGTTTAATCGTATGTAAAGGTATAATCAAAAGACAGTTATCCTTATAAGGTGTTTTTCAGTGTCTGTTGGTTCTTGGTACGTTTCCATCTCTCCTCCGTTTCTGCTTCCATAATGTCGACGTACCCGCCACAACCCAGCTGCTCTACCATGGTCCCTGGCCCCCCAGTGTTGTTGCTGTGGCCCCACTCTAACAAACAACTGTAATGAGAGTGGGATGTTGGGCAGAGAAACACAGACCTTCCCACAGGACTCTTCTCTAATTAATGAACCTGGCCTTGTGCAAATAGCAGAGCAGGATGATGCTGACTCATAGAGCTGGGGCCAGACATGACTGGCATGACAATAACTCTTTTGCAATCTGGCACATCATAGGTAGTGGGAGGGAAAGAGATGAGACAGAGAGAATTTAGCAGATTGTAAAAGTTGCCAGATGTACCCAAAACAAATGCTTCACAGAAGAATCTGCCAAAAGTTACAAAAACTAAATCTTACCAGATGAACATCAGACTAAAACTGCTCCACTACTCAATGCTTTCTTCAAGATTTCTTGCAACAGGGTTAAGAATGTATGGAACTATTCTGCCAAGCCAGGAGCCAACCCACCAGTGACAGATGTGGGAAGAAATCCGGACAGACATTCAGTTCAGGACCTTTATAGGAAGAGAAATGCAGGGCACTCACAGTATATTTACATACAAGAGAAGGTAGAGGATGAAAGAGCAATGGTCCGGTTGAGGATATTGGTCGATACACACCAAATCCAATGGATCTGGATGCAGCAGACAATTGAAACATCCAACGAAGGGTCCTAGTTCTGTTTTTGCAAATCATGTCCTACAATGACTTTGTTTTACAGCTAAGTATGCTTGCTAATGTTAATGAAAATAAGTGACCAGTTTAGATTGCTATAACAGCATCTTGTTTCAAATTTGAGCTGCCTAGTTTTAAAGGTTTACGCTTGACGGACCTCATTTACATAAAGTAGAAATGCACTCAAGTCAATTCTGATAGAGTGGTTGGTTCAACTCACAATGTCATGTCCAGCATTGCACCCGCAACCACATCTCCTGCACTGCGTAGAGAATGAGAATTTTATCTCTGCCACTGGATTCAATGTTTCACAACCATTACAGACAGCTGAAATGCAATTATTTAATTCTTCCTAATGTCTTTAAGGCAAAATGTTAAGAGATAACATAGCAACAACAGCATAATTAAAGATTTTTATTGAATTGTTTGGGCACTGCCAGCTTAATGAAAGATCATAGTATTGGTTTTGCAAATGCAACAAACTATTGCTTGTTATAAACACAATTTCTGAGACAAGGTTGTCTCAGAAATTCCTTCATACAGTGCCAGATGTATGAAGGAATCTCATTTCTAGATAGATAAAGATCATAAGTAACTGCTCGTTATTAGCTGCATCATTAAGGTACAATGTGAAAGAAGGGGGGGTCACATAGACCTGCTCCCATGTAGATTAAAACAGAGTCACTGTTGACTATTTTTATTTATTTATTTTTTATTTTAGCCTTTGGCTTCTTCATTGTGTATAAATACTATAGATAGATAAAAGAATAGCTATGCATTAGCAAATGAATGCATATCCTGATTAAAATCTTGTTGAGGTGAATTTAATGTTACAAGTCAGCTTTGGAGCCCTGACAGCGAAATGCTTTCAGTTGTGATAATATATAAAATTACCTTTAATCAACAGAAACTTTAAAGAACAAGGAAAACCTGTTATGCGGTGCATGAATTGAATCCCTGTCGGCAATCTATTATTGCATCTATTATTGCAAACTCTCCTCTCTGTCTCCCTCAGGTGAATATGCTTATTGGAATTGTGGTGTTTAACAAGCTTATGTCTCGAGACGGCATCTCAGACAAGGCTAAAAAGCAGCGAGCAGGGTAAGTTAACTTCCTCAACCCTATGCACACACACACCCACACATACAAATAACACAAACTCCTGCACAATACACACCACATATTAATCCATGCACACGATACATGGTGATAACTAACTTCTAATATGCTGCATTAAATGAATTTAATCCTCTATCAGGGAGACATTTTCATGGCAACTGCTTCCAGGCATCTCTGAACACAACACCTCACACACCATCAAAAGAGAAAAAAAAAGAAAATGCAATTATATTTGGCAATAAAATGGCAAGATATCTGTTACGTTCTGTTGCTCCATGAACAGCTTTTCACTATCACTTCCACATACCTATGGATTTCATTCACTTTCCTCACTTTTATATGACACAGATGAATAGGGTGGATATGAAAATCAATGGCAGATATAAACCTAATTACATACTGTAAACACTGGGATTATGTGGATGAGGCTTTATGCACTATTGATCCTGCAAGATCCTATACGATAGTTTTTTTTTTTTTGTCTGTCGCAAACAAATGTGTGCTCACATGATATATGCATACATAAAAGACATGTGTGCATGTGCAGCCGCCTACATATGCCACTACTTTTACCGAGCAGTTGGCGGCAAATCATTATCTTTACTAATCCCACAAGTGGAGATTTCCTCAGCTCTCGAAGCAAAATCCATTTCCATACACATTGATTGCATTGTTTTCTCCCGCTCTTTTCTCTTTCTTCTGTCTCATTACATTTCCTCCGGTGTTTACCTCTTGCACAAATTGAAATTGATAATTTGCGTGTAGCCACAAGGGTTAACTGTGCAGATTGGCTCTCTGGGGGGTTTATTAGCTTTTGTTGCTCAGTGATGCAACTGAGATTAAGTGTGTGCAAACACACAGACACACAACAGATGTGACAGCAGTGTAAAGCACATTTATACTCAGATTCTCAGAAGAGTGTGTTCAGGAGCACATGCTCACACACGCACACTTAAGCACTCCCATGTACGCATAGGTGGTAGTGTTGCTAACTGGACAGGCTGTCATTAACATAATTTATTTTCATAAGAAGCCATGGGGATGTGGCTAGTACTAAGGCAATGAGCTGTGATGGGACGTTAATGTAGCATAGCTTGCGCATGGCCCTATCTTTCTTAACTTACAATACACACACACTCACACCACCTCTCTGTCTGAGGAGTCAGCCAAACCAACCAACCAAAGAAAAGTCCTATATTCATTCACATTCATTGTGCATATGTCACATGTACAGATAACCAACACTCACACACCGGCAGTGGCATAAAATGGTGTATTGTCTGTGTTCTTGTAATCTGTTAATCCACATGACTCTGCTATAACATTGCAATGTCCGTCTCTCACTTTCTCTCTATTCGCTCTGAGTCAGTCTTTGTATTCTGACTGTTTTTCATTGCTTCTACTTTTTAAGATCTGGTTTTAATTTGCCTTTCTTTCTTCCTTTCTTTCTTTGTATCTTTCTTTCTTTCTCCCCCCATCCCTTTTTCCTCTTTTCCCCTCCCTCTCTTTGTTGTGTCCACTTAATTTTTCCTTTTTTTCTTTTCTTTCTCTTTTTTTTTTTTTTTTTTTTTTTACACCTTTCTTTCGATTCTTTTGCAAATGTGACACCTGCACATTCACCCCATTACTATAACTGGAACGTGTGTTCCCACCCCCCTCCCTCCTCCCCACACGTGTGTGTGTGTGCGTGTATGTGTGCACACATGTCCTAAAGTGTCCCAGCGGAAGCGCGTAGCCGACTGCTCCTGAAATGCTCCAAGTGCGGCGTGATCTCGAGCACCGCTCTGTCCAGGTCGACTGCCAGCAGCGCCATGTTAGTTCACTTTCATCTTTCTACTATCTCTCTCTCTCTCTCTCTCTATCCATCTATCTATCTATCTCTTTCTCTCTACCTATTCCAGCCTATCTCTATCTTACTCTCCTCTCACTCTCCTTCATCCTTTTAATCTCTGGCTGTCGGTAATGATGCAGGATGACATTCAGTCTTCAGTCTTGTCTGGATAAAAAATAAAGGAAAAACAACTGCAAGTCGGCACCATTTAATAAAAGCATGTTTGGATCAAAATAGGTTTTCCTCAGGTCATGCAGAGCAAACCTGTCCTGTTTATAGTGCAGTATTGCTGAGGCTAAATACATCATGGTATCACAATTTCACAAAGGTTGTCAATTATAAAAATTGCATTGCATATAGAACACGCTACCATAAATGTTTTATCTTTGGGGCTCTCATTATATTACTGTATGTGGTCCAATTGAATTGAGTCCAGATTGATACATTAAGTATCAAATTGTGTTAAACAATTTGAGGGAAATCTGATGAACCGTTACTGATTGACCGCCAAAACATGACATACATGAGAGTTGCAGACATTTACAGCCATATTTATAATTTATGTAATTTTTTTTCTGCTACATTGTTCCTGTCAAAAATAAATCTGTAAGTAGCAAATATACTTCCTAATTGTTCTGATGTATGCCTCACTTTTCTAAAGGGAGCACTCAGGAAAAGTACTACACAGCCTGTGAAAACAGTCATAATCTAATGTCATTTGTGGCTCTGGAGGGAGCATTGTCAAGTCTGAGAAAATTACTAAAGTGACATCTCATCTCGACCTGAGTTCAGAGACTACACATTTTAACAGAGAAGTAGAAGTACAAAATGGAGCTGCAGAGTTAAAAAGATGTGCTATTTAACAGCCAGCAAGGTTTTAACAAAAGGATATAGCATGATGGTATGTGCAGAATAGTGATTTTGGAAATAACATTGAGTCTTCAATGCTCCGTCATATGCAATACAGGTGCATGAAGGCATTGGTATATGCTGCTTAAAGCAACACCAGAAACCAATTGAAAAGTGATTGAGCAGGTAGGGTCTCACTATATGTCCTCTAGAAATACTATATGCTGCCAACCTCACAATACCAACCTACCAGAAGGGTATTGTCATTTTTAAACATTTGAAATGACTGGATTTTTGCTCCCTTGCTGAGAATCGTTGTGATGGTTCAATGCAACCAGTCTCTAAATCAAAGTGCTTTGTCCTGTTTTATTGTTTCAAATTCCTGCACAATGATTTGTGATGGCTATGAAAAATCATTCTGTTAAAGCAGAAAATTCTAGTGATATAAGTTTAAATATGGCTATTTTTGACTGTGTTCTTATCAGTGGTGGAGGAAGTATTAATATCCGTCACTAAAGTAGCCAAATGAAAACACTCTAGTACAAGTAAAATCCCTGCATTTACAAGTACAGCAAGTACATATCAGATAACTAATTGTAGCTAAATTTGTCCATAGTATTAAGAGTAAAAGTACTTGTTTTGCAGAAAACTGTGACTGCAAAACAAAAAAAAGCATAACAAAGTTCTACCACACTAAGTTTGATTCATTTTTCAGACTTTTATTTAAATACTCTACTTGTATGTATTTAGCTACTTTTCATCAACTGAATTCTTATTGACTTGTTGCCTCATATTATTATCCGATTGGCAGAAATGTTCTGACAGCAGGTGGTTTTGTGGACTTTGAGAATGGGTAAAGAAAGAGAGAGGGAAGAGGGATAGAGAGTTGGCGGGGGATCGTAAAGAAGTGTGACAGCGGCATGTCGATGCATGTTCAGACCTAACTAAAACGTTGTTAGAAAAACTTTGAACCGTTTGGATTGATGTTTTCCTCCTCACACACCCGCATTGCCTATATTAGTTGTATTGTTGCATGATTGGATGCTCCGGTTGGAGAGTAATTGGATGAGATTGCCTATTTGTGGTAACAACCTTGCATCATTTTTTTGTTGTCACTGTGAAAACAGATGTTGGGGATGCTCTTGACTCTTTCTTCCACATAGCTTCTGCTGATTTCTGATCCCCTGAGTCCATTAATAGATTAATAGATTTGTATTCATACTAATATATTTCCCTTCCTTCCAAGATGCTGTAGGTATCTGTTTATAGAAATCTGGAGTGTATCCCACAGTCTATGCAAAGTAAATTACTGTATTATTTACTGAAATAGCATTTGAATGCAATAATTTTGTGCTGCTGTTGCTACTCACTCCTCCATTCTCCATTGCATAATTATATTGTAAGCCTGGTCTTTTTTTTTTTTTTTTTTTTTTACCCAAGTGTCCTGATAAATCTTTAAAGCCTATTAGGCTACTGGGGATATTACTTCTAGAATGAGATAATAACCACCTTCTTAAAAAGTGTGACAAAGCAGTTCCAAGCTTTCCTCACATTCGTTCTTCTCCCATAAGACTTTGTCGTCATTTGAAAAACAACTACACCACTTACTGAAAACACTTATTATGTACGATTAGCTGCTCTTGCAGGGTGTTTTCTTTTCACATGAAATTTAGGCTGATGTTGTGCTAAAACAGTTGAAACAGTTGTAAACTTTACATATTATGAAATGTCTTGTCCATTTTTTGATGCAGCTTTGGTTTTGTGGCTCTTTTTGGGTTGAACACCTCTGAAGGGACAGGCATGTTTCTTACAGTAGTTAGACACAAGTGTCAGACTGGCACACTTGAAACTATGAATATTTGCTAAAACAGCATCAACATTTTAAATTGGTGCCTGACTCAGACACAGATACATACACACATACACAGGCTCGCTCCTCAGAAGCCCCCCCCCCCTAATGTCAGTACTTGTCAATGACCTGTCTCCCCTCTCCCTGTTGGTTTCTGCTGATCATCTCACAGTCCGCCAGCATGACACTTAGTGAGTACCAACCATGCAATTGTGAGCAATTGTCAGTCTCGTAACTATCTACATGATTACACATCATCTCCCACTTCTCAATTTGAATATTAAGTCTGACACAATCCTCAGTGTGTCAATCAGGCACAAATTACCCACCACTCAACCTATGACTGATGTGTGTGTTTGTGTGTGAGAGGTGGAATTATGAGATGTTTCAGGGCTGGCTAGTCTGGTGTAGGACTGAATACCTTGTTCCATTTCCTTTGTCATTCTTCTTTACCCCTCTCTTTCTCTTTTTCTCTTTCCTCTTCCTTTCGCTCTCTCTCTTTCTCTCTCTGACAGGGCCTCTCTGTGGAGCTCCTGTGTGGTTCTTCCTCTGTTAGCACTAACCTGGATGTCAGCAGTGTTGGCCATAACAGACCGCCGCTCTACACTCTTCCAGGTGATCCGTCTCACAATGGTAGCGGATGCTCGCATGTATGTGTAACACACATACATGCACCTGTGACCTATCACAGGGAAAAAGCACCTTTAAAGTGGTGTAAGGCATCATGTAGTTCAGTCATACAAACAGAGCATGTAGACAATGTATTGAAGCCTAGATTTGTAGATATGGTGAAAAAAAATCTGTTTTTTGTTCATGCTTGTCAAAATGTAAAACTGTGAAAGCAATTGGTGTGCTTTTTACAAAACTCTGATATAAAATGTCTCTACGACATTTCAGACTTGAAGAAAAGACTTATTTCAATATGCTCACTTTATAATTCAGTTGCAAAATCTAAAATAACTAAACATTTCCACAAATAGATGAAAAAATAAAAAAATATACATGTTCTGTATACTTGTAATAAGAATCTTAGATATGAATATATATTACAGTAGCTGTTCCATATATAGCTACATAGACATTATATATATAAATATATAGATACATATTTATATATACATTTACTCACATGCATACTCACAAATATATCAATGAAACAAATCTAATAATAGTCTCTGGTTTACAAAAGTTTAAGTTGGAGTTATTCCAGGGAGAGTTATACATTTGTAATTCTAGATTGTTGCCCACATATCACCATTCGGCCACGAAAAAAAAAGAAACAGACACGATTAATCATGAACAATACTCTTATGTAAATGGTAAAATGATAGAGGTGGAAAAAAAATGACAAGACATGAATATTAAAATAAACAAAGAACATCCAACAATTCCCATTGTAAATGTGTCCTACAGGTCCTCTTCGCTGTCTTTGACTCAGTCCAAGGATTCGTCATCATCACCGTCCACTGCGCCATGCGCCGAGAGGTGAGTCCAGTTTCCATTTTGCAGCATTGTGGGTGATAAATGTGTTTGGTTTGCGGCATTCACTGCAACCTCAACGCCACTTGCTCCCCTTCAACAGGTGGGATACATGTTTTCAAATGTCACACTACTTTCTGGGTTGGTTTGAGGTCGCAGAACAATACAAGCGGCTCAGACATGAGCAGGATTAGCACTGTATTTATGTCCTCCATTTATGTTGCGGTGCTTCTTCTGCATAATGCAGTATGATAGCGCATTGTCCGTCTGATCCGAGGCTGCTTTAAGGAGCTTACTAAGATGCTGTACGGAATAAGATGATAAGTCCCTAACTAATACCCCCTACTGCCTATTTGCCACAGGCTTTGCTGCGCCCCCATGGATGCTGAATTTTGAACTCATTATGCACATACATGTATTCATGCCCTTGAGGCTGCCGCCCGCTGACTCACGTACACAGTCATACTCCTAACTTGCAGTTGCACTAGCAAAAACTTCTATACCTGTAAATGTGACTTCTGTAGCTGATGCATCTACATTGGCACAAACACACACACACCTACATCTTGCTGCTATCAAAGAGATCATTATGATATTGAATGCACTGCATAGTGTAAGTGAATTTTTAAATGTTTGGAATGCTTAGCTGCATTAAATCAATATCACAGAAGCAGCAGGGATCAGGGTACAGTAAATCCAGGAATTATTCATTGTAAATGTAAGAAAATCCCCAGCACGAGACTGAGCGCAAATCCTTTATAGCTGCGGAACAGGCAGAGTGGAGCTCCACGATGGAGAAATGGGAGGAGAGAGGGAGGAGAGGAACAAGGGGAGAGGTAGGCGAGGAAGCATTACAGTGCAAAAGAAGAGAGGAGGGCAGAACAAAGTGTGATATAACGTGAGGCAATTTACAGACACAAAAAACATATCCACTCCTAGATGGCAGCAGTTGCTGTGTGAAAGGGGCAGCTGGGAATTAAAGGACCTAAGCAGCGCAGGCGGCCTGCTCAGATGAATTGGGGAGAGAAGAGTGAATGAGTGCGTGCAGCGTAAGAGATGTTGTGATTAAGAGGCAGCAGGAGAGAAAAGCGAGGGAGAGATGTGAAGTGGAGTTATATTGTGAGAAAGGGTGAAGAAGGGACTTTAAGTGAGTAAGAGAGAGAGATGCTGGGGGGGAAAAAGCATGCATGCAGAGATCTGTGGAGAGGGAGGGACACGATTGAAGAGAGAAAGGGATGATAGTAGGGGAGGAGGAAATAGAGAGGGAGGTGGATAGAGTGGTGTGAACACTTTGAAGTCAGAATGAGCTACGTTGAGCGCCAATACATGTGCATGCACGCATGCACACATACAGCAAACGAGGTAACAAATGCCACTGATGATGAGCATGGATGTAAAAGGACGAGACGGCTGGAAGAAAACAATGGAGGATATACACTAGCCCATGCAGTATTAATCAGACATGGATGCTACTCCAATGCACTCCATTTGTAGCAACACACACAGGCACAGATGAGACCTCCCGGGGAGAATGGGAGATGCTCTCGTTCTCTCTCGTACCACTTCTTACACAAGCGCTCTTGTTTCCATCCATGAGATTCTTATGGAATTTGACAGCGGCAACATGATGCTGCTCCTCAGCAAGGAATGAGTATATCTATTATATATATATCCATAGAATACAGAGCCGGAGGTAGGGAAGGAATCTCGGAGTTGTATGTGAATCATAATGCACAGGGATCCATTTGATTTGAGCTGCGTTGCGATCCTTTTGAAAACCTGGTGTATAGGTTTATGGTGTTGCTTGGATCCTGCAAGTTGGATAAAGAAAAAAAAATTGACACTACCAAGTCACAGTGGTTAGATCATCTATATACCCTACCGTTGGTTTATAATTAGGACTGTGTGTCACTGATCTCACAAGGCTCGAACAGGCCACTTTGAAGTACTGCTGTGCATTTTCTATACCACTCCACTGCCTGTTACATAAGCTAAATGCTGAGCTGCTTTGTGAAGACTTTTTGGGCCATTTTCACATGGTTAAGTATGCACTAAGCATCCGTCAGGGCAGAGATGAATATAAAATATCTGAAGTCTGTGTTCCTCAATGCTCTGACATTTGCCAAACTAAATTTTAAGTGAAGGTTGCAGAGCTCATTACAACTTCGGGGAAATTTTCCCAGAGAGTGATTCTTGGAAAGGGGCATCAAAAATATCACCAATGTATAGCAAATTAACTGCTGTAACAGACAGGAGGAGAGAGGGATCGAAGCAGCAGAGATGGTCACAGTTTCATCAGTTTGGCAGGGACATCAATAAGATCACAGACGTAGGTCAAAATTATCAGCTGTAAGACTCAGCAATAGCTCAAAATATATATATATATATATATATATATATATATATATATATATATATATATATATATATATATATATATATATATATATATATTCAGGCCATAACTATATATATTTACCTATTTTACAGAGCCACTGGTGCAGTATTTGCTTGTTTAATCTCCAGCAGCAGGTCCATTTGTGAAGTTGGGTTTGGGTTTAGATCACTAAACTAGTCACTAGAGCAGGATACACAGGGGACACAAAAAAAAATCTAAAAGTGTTTTTAATGTGTGAATTCTCTTTGCCAATTGCAATTATTTGTAATTATATATTTTCATTTACTTACGTTGTTTTGAAATGATGTATTTAAAGTAAAAGTTCCTGTACTAACTTCTTTCCTTCCTATGCCTCATAATTGTTTCCTCTATTTATCACCCCTTGCCCCACAGGTACAGGATGCGGTGCGCTGTCGGATGGGGGGATGCAAAGACGACAGTGAGAACTCGCCAGACTCCTGCAAGAATGGACAGGTGCAGATCATGGTGAATATCATTCCATTTCATCCCATACTGCAACCTATTCGCACTAGACTAACATTAACCAGCTTTCCACAAGCTTCAACCCCAATAAGAAGCATGATTGCCATTACTAAATGGCTAAAGTTCTAAAACTCATTCTTGGTTTTTGCTGTCTTCCTATAGAAAATGCAATTTCACTCCAATTCCTAATGTGGAAATAATTTTCTGTAATGCATAACTCCAAATATTAATTTGTGAAAAAAATCCTTATGTATATGTGTGTGTGTGTGTGTGTGTGTGTGTGTGTGTGTGTGTGTGATATATATATATATATATATAAAGAATGGGTGTATTACACTACTTTCAGTCATTTTGACACTTTCATTTACTTTGAACCAAAACTTCGTTGACTGTATTGAGGTTATTGTGAGCATCCAAAATGTGCTTAATAGTGTAATAAATCATGCAGACTTAATCCACCTTGCCAATGTGAGTACGGTCACATTGCTACTATGAGATCATGAGCAACTTTCAATTCTGTTCTCTCTTCATCGCAATTCTGTTTATTTTTCTGTTTGTGGTAAGGATTTGTTTGTGAATGCCCCTCTGACATTACCAAGATTAAACTTTGGAGTCATCATTCTGCACAGAGGACCCCGATATGACATTCTTTTCCCCTGGTTTCATAATCAAGCAGAGCATTAATAGTCTACTTGTGCTTATTTCAAATGTATTGATATAATATACATAACTCACACTGTTGCCTGGAACCTTCTTGTTCACCTGGTTTTCTAGTCTTAATGTGTACACAGAGGATATACTGTGGTAGCACACATGGTCGGAGAACTGTTCTATGGACAGCACGTTACCCTGGAGAACAATAATTGCAAGGGATAATTCGGTGAATCTGCCATCAGCATCATAATTACAGTGAAGGCCATCCTCTTAGGTGTTCTTGCTGTATTCACAGGAATTCTCATTAGGATGTTAAACCCTTGACATTTAGCAACCCTATTACAGAGGAAAATGTTGAGCCTCTGTTCGGGTGATAAGAAAGATTATGAATTGGGTTAAAATGATCAATGTGTCACATGACTGTAGAAAACGTGTAGTCATCAGTGGTGTTAAAAAGGTGTCTTTTCCAATGAAAGTCCATGAAAAAAGCATTAAACCATTCAACCAACCCACCTCCTCCTGCTAAGACAAGTGAAACTTAAGAAGAAAGTCATGTACAAGGTTGGCATTCATTGTATGCGAGTGAACTGTTGCAGAAATGTGAACTGTTAATGATTTCCTTTGGAGACTGGGCTACATTTACATACAGAAAAAAATACATCACTGTTGCTACATCTACAATGTTAAAGTTGAATCATAGCAGTAGGTAGATAAAATTATTTGATTAGTTAATGTCTGATTAAATGAGCACTCCCTGTACAAACCTGCTTAGATACAGTATATACTATCGTACCTCCTCTAACATTTCAACTCTTTTCTCCATTATATTTTTCTTGCACCATCAGAAGTGTCCAAATGTGAGCTACTGTGGGCAGCAGTGTGGCTCCCTGCGTTACGGCACATCCCCGTGCCTGCCGGGTTGCTACCCACAGTCGTTCCCACCGACGTGCCACCAGGCATGCCAACAAGCCTGTTACTACAGTCTGCTCCGCAGCAACCACAACCCCGGGCTCGACCACATCCATGCCCTCAGCTACGCACATGATCATAACCCCATCTTGAACAATGCCCACAATTACATCCATAACCACGTCAACAGCCAACCTGTATGTCTTTGAAAATAATAATTATGAATAGTCAAGTTGATTGATGGGAGAAAGGTGCAATCTGTAAAATTATTCTGATAGGAATAGTTCAGATTTTGTGAAATACATTTATTGCATTTCATAGCGAGAGTAAAATGAGAAAATTGATGCCAATGTATATGTATGTATACTAAAAATAAAGCTATAGTCAGGGGTTAGCTTAGTATAAAGTTTGAAACAGTCCAAGACCTAACCCCTTCTAAAACAACAAAATATATATATTTTTAAATACTATGACATGTATCCTTATATACTTCTGTACTCGATAAACAAGATGTCTAATGGTAAGCTTTAGGTACTGGTAGAGCCTAGCTAGCCAGGCTAGCTGTTTACCATTGTTTGTTTGTTTGGTTTTTGCCTTTCCACCAAACCAAACTAACCAGCAGCTATGTTAGCTTCCTATTTAGCATACAGATATAACATCTCCTCAACTTACTCTCACCAAAAAGTCCAAAACATTTCCCAAAATGTCAAACTATTCATTTAACCAATAGATTCACATTTTTTTTATCAAATTTTGTTTAGTTCTGATTACATATTGCACCTTTAAATCTAACAGTGCGTTCACACTGAACATGATGGACGTGATGGCCATTGCATATGCGAGCATCGCATAGCTTGTCACAAAATGTAACATTTATCACCATTGTTTCAATGCGCAGTAACAACACCACTATTTTCTTTACGTCTCTGCAAATAAACAAAAATATAAATAAAAACAAAGAAACAAAGAAGAAGAAACATGTACACGTTAAAACGCTAACAATTTTCATGGCAACCATATGACGATAGTTGCACTTCATTTGTTGTGTTTCCATATTTTTTACTCCATGCTGTATCCTGTTGCAGTCCCAGGAAAAGTACAATGAAGTGTAACTACGTTGGAGACTTATGTGCCTTATCAACACTGATCGGAAGTCGTGGCATAGCGTCACATGATCGCATGTCAAGAGTTGAAATTTTTCAACTTCAATCAACACGCACTGAAGCGATAAAGCAATGAATGCGATAAAGCGCCCATTGCTTTGTTGCTTCATCACACTTATCGCTCTCATTGCATCCATCACATTGCTTGGAGAGTCATTGCTTGTCATTGTTCCATTTACATTGATTTTGAATGGAAATTTGCAGCGTCCATTGCGTTTGGTGTGAATGCACCCTAAGTATGAATAGAGTGTTGCAGGAATGACTATTTTCTGCTAAAGTGCTAACTAATTCTGGGACTCATTCCCACAGCACTCTATAGCTGTGATGTAGCCCATAAAAACTACAATAGCATTTGTATTGTAGCACAAGAAGGCAAAAATGTAGATTCTATTGTTTACTGTATCTTTGCTATTTTTAATACTATCTATTTCGTATGGCTGTTTTATTTGTATTCATTTCAGCAGTAGGTGCACCAAACAGATGACATTGATGACTTACTATATTTTACTGTGAAACAATTGCAGAGTATATAATAGTTAAAATAAAGATAATTTGTTTTTCTCAATTTGGATAGAAGAATGTTCGAGTGACAACAGGGGGTTTTCTTTCATATCCTCATTTGTCTATTTAGCAGAGACTCATTTATGGTGCTGTGGTTAATTTGCATACTAAGGGCTTTTCCACTCCTGAGATCTACCGATTCTCCCCACTCTTTCTGTTTTTCATTTCCCCCCTTGCGCTTCCCTTTGCCTTTGTGGCATGCCTAAACTGTCTAAAATCTGTAGTTTATTATCCAAACAAAGGCTTTTGTAAATGAATCCCAGGGAGGACAGGAGGAGGCTCTATGCTGAGAGAAGGGAGGACCACTACTGCATAGTAATAAGTTTCACTTTCACGAAAGTTTAGGAAACTTGTTTGGTGGCCATTTTGGAGACAGAAATCGGATAACTTTATTCAAGTTTAAGTTTTTTTTAAATTTTTGTTCCTTTTCTTGACCCCAGGGTTGTGGCACTCTACTTTTCTCCAGTACATTTATTCTATATAAAAGAAAATAAACATAATTTTTTGAAGTGCCCAAAAATACCTGATCTATTATCTGAATATTTGTTTAAAGTTAAATTCAGTGCAGTGTGAATGTTTGAGTTTTGGTTGGTGAAAATGAATTGTAAAAGCTTTTCTAACACCTTTGTGTTACAACATTAGAGATATGTTTTCAGTCTAAGAGAAAAACACTCTGCTGGGTGACAGCAAAGTTTAGCTTCAACTGGCACAGCAGATAATAGTTTTGCTGCTGTGTGAGTTTCTGTCCCCCCTTTTCCATTCAGACGATAGAGAGATGACTGATGAGGCATACAGTAGCATTACGTACCTGGCAAAACTTCACAGCATTCCACTTGTCTCTTAAAGACCATGTTTGGATCTGCCGCTGCAACCTGATACGCATCATAAACAAAGAATTCCACTGCTCACAACTGATCTCTTTTTACTGTTCTTTTTTTGGTTTGAGAAGGTGTCGGGCAAATTCACAGTGAAGAAATGAAAACAGAACATTTCCACCGCATAACCATTTGAGATACAATCACTCATGCTGCAAGTACAATAATGTGGTGACTGTACATATTTGGGAACATTCATTGTTTTTCCTCTCTTCCTACCCTGACTCCCTCTCTCAGACGGAATTTGAGAAGGATGTGGACTTGGCGTGTCAAACAGGTGAGCTCTCGTTTACAACTGATTTCCCCCCCTTCCATTTCTCTCTGTTCGTCTTGCCTCCATCTCCCTTTGTCCAACACATAATTAGCATTGCGGTAAAATAATGCTGGAGATTTTTCTGCTGTGCATGCTGATGAAACGACAGGAGGTGATGCAGCTACAACTCAACAAAGAATTTAAATTATTCTGCCTTATCAATCTGATGCTGCCCAATAAGTGTTCAGAGAGCATATGTTTAGATGAGATTGTGTTTAATTGTGCATGATAATAACACTCCTCAATGTGTTGAGACCTGTTTCGCTCACTGGTTACAATGGTCTTCAATGGTGTTTGTGTGTGTGTGTATGCGTGCGTGCGTGCACGTATAAATGTACCGCAATGTAGTTTTATGCTGTGTTATGATATATTAACACAGACTCACTTTCCCCCTCCACCCTTGCAGAGAGAGGACATCCATGTAAGTTGTCTACACTGACCTACTTAATACTGCCTTGTCCAAATTAGATCACTACTGGATGCATATGTGAAGGGATTAGATCTGTCCAGTCCTTTCACATGACTTTGCATTATCAGGGCAGTGAAATAGAGGAAAAAGAATAGGTTCTGTATTCAGCTAGTATTCTGTACTCTGCAGTTCAATTTGTTGATCAAACATGTAGCTTGACATTATTTTGTCACATCAGTGCAGTTTGCATGAAAATGTTCTGTGCTACATGCTTTGGTCTACAATTAAAATTTTGGAACCATATAGAAAAAATTCACTGATTGTAACAGAATGAGCATGATAACTAGCATGAATTTTTAGATGGTATGTTTTTGTATAATCCTGATGCTAGATTGATAATGTGTGCGAATTAAACATTGTCTCTCATCAGCATGTCATATTTAATCCTGGTTAATGTAGAAATGTTCTAGCAACTGTCTTGAATTTCCTTTTCTAACTAACGTGCATGAACGCTAACCCAAAATCACTGTAAGTAAATTTATAATCTATAATGTTTATTAGAAAGTAAAGATACACCCTGAAACACAAGTAGACATGCATACTCCCACTGATATGTGACAACAGAACAGGGAATAATAAGCTTGTGAGCAAGATATGGGACAGGATTCTGTAGCAAGGGATTTTGGCTCTTTCTTTTGAAGGACACAACATGTTTGGCCAGAGGATCTTTCTTCAAGCTAATAAAAAACTCACCAGCTAATCTTGAGATGGAGCAAGACTTCAGGTCACAGTGTCAGAGATGGTTAGTGTGTATGATATAAGCCCAAAATGAAAAGTGAAACTTTTCTTTGGAGATGCAATCTGTTTTTTGTTATGTGTGAGGCTGTGCTACCAATGCAGCACTTTGACTCACAGCTGCGAAGAAACATCCATGTCACAATTTATATCTTCATATAAGTTGGTGACAATATATTTATGGATAGTAGTTGCACAGTGAGCTGCAGAGAACAAATCACAGAGATGGATGAATCTTGAGACTTTCTTAGCTTTTTCTTCATTTTGCCTTCAGTTACTGTATCTTTCAGTTTTGCCTATCTATGCCAACTATTTGGCATTCAATACATCAATTTCATTCATTTTTCATTCCTCTTTCTACCTCCAAATTGTACTCTTCCTCACACGTTTGCCCATTATTTTACCATACCGTCAATCTCCTAACACTCTTTTACTCAACTCATGCTTCCCTGTCTCATATCTCCCACCCTTGCTGTTCCTGCGGTTTTCACTGTCTCCCCTCCAGTCATTTTCAAGGAGGTGAACACCTGTAACCCAGCCACCATCACTGGCACACTCTCCCGCATCTCCCTGGATGACGAGGACGATCCCAAATTGGCAGCCCATCAGGATGGAGGAGTGGGGGTCAACTTTAGCGCCCTCCCTGGAAATATCCCCCCTCCTAACCTAATTGTACAGGTACAATATTGAAGTTTAAAGTATAACTTGAAATCAGTTAAATAGGAAAAGTGATAAATGGAGGGTCCCTAAATTTATGAAAAAATATAACAAGTTATTAAAAATATCCTGCTTCCAGGAAATGTTTGTATACACTAACACTTCCACTTCCACAAGGTTCCACCCCTCGGAGGTCTCAACGAGCTGAGTGAGACGCCACTTAAGGAGGTGAATGTGGATCAGCAGAGACAGCAGGGGCAGCAGCGCAGCGGTGCTCCCATCTACCTGTGCACCGAGAGTGGCCTGGGCTGGGCTCGACCACCTGCTTCCTCAAACAACTCCCAGGATGGAAGTGCCGGAAGCGGAGGAAGTGGAGGAGGGGGCAGCGGCAGTGGAGGTGGAGGGGAAGGAGACTACATGGTCTTACCCCGTAGGACGGTCAGTCTCAAACCTCCGGCACCCTCCTCCCAAGGAGGAGGCCTGGGACGGGGGGGCGAGGACAAGCCACTCAACATCGCAGTGGAGGATCCTCCATTCCCCCCACCCCCTTCTCCGTTGACGCTTCATCCAGCTGAGAGCGAGGCCTACCCAGCAGATTTTGAGCCATCCAGTGTGGGCGACATGAACATCACCATGAACCTCAACCGCGCCTATGGGACAATGAAAACCTTGCCCCACGGTCACAGCCACATAATGGCTCAGGGTAGTCTTGTACACTCCCATGGAGGACACATGCACTCCCATGGGCACTCGCTCCAGCTGAAGCCGGGCCAGAGGCCATCAGTCAGGCAGATTCTGACTGGAGGGACCACGGTGGAGAGAACCAGGACTCTGCCACGTAACCTGGGCAGTACCAATGCCAACACCAGCCTCTCAGCAGGATCCCTGGAGGTGGGTAAGAGGTTGAGGGAGGAGGCATACTGGAGGGAAGTGTTCCCGTTAGAGGTACAGAATTTTGACTGTGTTCTCCTGACCTGAGTTTGAAGGATGTAGGGTCGGGGGTAAAGTTACAGTGGTGAGATGACAAGGGGGGAGAGGAAGAAATTTAGGAAGGAAAGTTATGCCATGTGATATTCTCTCTATGAGACTTTCACACAATTTAAACACTTTCTAACACATGTCTCTCATATGCAGTAACGATATGTCTAACTTGTGTGTCTTGGAACAAGTCGCAGTAAGACCTGCTATCATTTTCAGAGGAGCAGGATTTATTGCTGCTGACTGAGACAATGAGCATTGAAATGAGTTACTCTCAAAATGACAGACAGCAACTTTTTAGTTTATTGTGTGTGTGTGTGTGTGTGTGTGTGTGTGTGTGTGTGTACATGTGTGTTGTATTTGTGTAAGTGTGCGTGTCTTCCTTCCTAACTCTACAAGGTGGCAGAGCAGATGGACTGATTCAGTCAGGATCAGAGGAAATACCCCTGGTGAATGTCAGCCCACCTTAATTGCACACACACAGCAACATGCATACACACAACAACAAGCACACAACAGCATTATCATGTAAACACACCTACACACACTTTGGATCTTTCCCTAATGGCATCTCGCTGACTCACAGGGTTGATTACAGAGATGGAAACAACACTTTTACCGCAAAAGTGCAGATGCTTTATTTAGGGCTAAGGATGCTAAGGAAGAATCATTAAAACTGCCAAAAGAGCTACGAGTGCACTCAAGATTACACCCCAAAAAGAGAGAAGAAGAAATCTGCTGAGAGACCTGTGGGATATTATTTATTGCTATAATTTTACCCTGTTTGAATATGCTTGATTTGGAGATGGATATCAGTGTGTGTCTGTCCAGATTAAATCATAGCAGCGCTTTACTCCTTGATTCAAACATGATGACAAATAATAGAAAGGATTGGGTGTATACACTCGCAGTTTTCATTTCATTGCTGATTTTCAATAAGAGGCCTGTAAATTGCAAATAACTTATCTAGTAGTCACAGCATGAAAAAGGTTCACTGGGTATATTTTCCTATTGTTGGGCTACAAATAAACAGTGGAGGGGGTATTGATGTTAGTATCTCCTTTTGGGAAAGTCAGGCTTCCTTATTGCCTCCAAACAACTGAAAAAATAGTGTGTTACTGTGGTGACTTTAGGGCCAGTAACCATCATGCCATCATAACAGCAAACCACAGAAGAAAATAAATTGTGCATGAGTGAGTTTATGACTGCTTTATGTGTGTCTTCACCAAGACATGTAATATACTGTACATGTACCGTATATGCATGTTGCATGTTCACCATGTTACTAAGCAAACTTGATCAGGGAATTTCTCTTTTTAAGGTAAGAATCCCTCTATAGGAAGAGAGCAGCATGCTTTATAAGCGACTAGAATGGCAGGGTATCAACATTTTTAGATGTAATCTTTTAATTTCTTTACTTTTATGACTCTGGCTGCCATAGCAACAGGTCAGCAACTCTGCCCTCTCAACGGATGAATGCAAATTTCAACTAAATGTGGAGAGTAGCTCCTCTCACCACTAAATGCAAATTTGGCAGACTGTAGTGGGCTGATAGGAAGTCAGAGATGGAATGTAGTACGATGTAATGTCAGGGCCAGATGAGTTGGAAATAACTGCAGCTGTTCAATTAGCAGCCTGTGTACTAAAGAGGCACTTAAGAAGAGACTTGTAGAATCCAAACAAGATTAGAGGATGAAAACCATTTCTCATAAGTTTGTCACAGCTCTTCTAATCTGAATTTCTCCAACAGATTCTCCAAAAATAGCAATAGGATGATTTATGCTGAGGTTGTAATGATTGTATTTAAGAGTATGTGAGCCGAGAAATTATTTCATTCTATTTCTTGGCTATTCCACTTCACTAATCTCATTATGTTGAAATAGAATCATTTTCTTTTTTGTTTTGACATTTGTGAGAAATATCTGTATCATGTTGGTTACCCAGTGCATATTAGCTCTCCTATATTTAACCAAACAATGATACTGAGAGATCCACAGGGAGGTGTAACATTCAATAATGGTCGAGGGTTGGTCATTGATGCTTTCTTCTCTCCCCCTGCCCCCTCCTCTTACAGAGGAAAAGAGTACGGTACTCTGAGCTCGACTTCGAGGTAAGATCTCGGACCTCATTCCCTGTCATCAGCCTGTCTCTGCTTTCTTGTGCTTCCGCCAGGACTTGAGTAACGCATATTGTAGAGGAGCCTAAAGCATTGCTAAACCCCTCCCTTGCATTTAGAACAATGACCTGTTCAGACTCACCTTATAGTATGCTGTTTCTCCAACAACACCCTAAAATCTGTTCCATTATTGGTTTTTATTTATTTATTTATTTTTTTTATTATTATTTTTGTATTATAAATTATAGCATCATGAAAGTGGGGAACAAAAACAACATCCCACTGACATGTGCAATTAAGCCAAATGATGTTCCCTTGTCATTGTCAGGGTCCTGGTTGAAGAAACAGCAAAGAAGAGTGCTTCTTGTGTTTGAATGAGTAATTCAGTTATGGGCCCGTAGTCAATTGGCTGGTTATATCTGTTGGAACGACATGGTTTGGCAGTGTATGTTTCTATGAGTCTGTTTGTGTCAGGCGTGTTCTCCACAGAATGACCTGGGTGTCCTGTGAATGTCCAGTCTCTAGCAACTATTCCCTTTACAGAAAAGCTGCATAAAATCAAACAAAGCACCTCCCTTTGCTTTTATTTGTGTGAGAATTCAGATGCCATTCAAACTGTTGTAAATGACTGGGCATTCACCTTTCAGCATGGAGACATACAGTATCATGTTCATAGAAGGTATGTGTGGTGATAAGCTACTAACAATGACTATGGCTGATCGTTTTATTTATCTGACAAATTTACCAGAGTCATCAGTGGCCGCTGCATGAATAAGGAGATTGGGTCTGAAAATCAACTCTTTTCAGTTCAATTCTTTGGTTGACCTTTGACCTTTGAGCAAGAGGTTGACAAAGAACAACCACTGAAATAGGTGAATTGGACACTTCCATGATTTAATGGAAGGTAAACCCATCTTAAACCATTTCCCATCTAATTGACCCTTCCTAATTCCTGCCTCTTTTTGCTCTGTGCTCAAATAGCAGTTGAGCAAGCTACATCAAAAATATTACCAACGTCAGTCAGGGTGTTCCTCCTTATTTCTGGGGTAACATTTGGAAAAGGACAGATTGTTTGGTTGCCGTCTTAGTTTTAAGATGACATGAATTATATAGTAGTTATCCAGAAAAGAGCTAGGCTAACTTCCCTCTGTTTATATTATCTGCATCTGCCATTCCAATGGGAAAAGTTACCACATTAAGTAATTTACTTTACTGGTCCCCAGGGGAAAAAGGGAACACACACCCAGCAATGTCCTTTTTTTAAAGCCAGTCCTACATAGCAACCCACCCCCTTAGGACTTAGGAAGGATCAATTGTCTTTGCCCACCCATTTAGACCATCAGAAAGGGAGTATTTACACACACACAGTACTACACATGTTGTTATTCTAAGCAGCATCAAATAACTATCTACATAGGAATAAAGTGTTCTGAGAAAAAAAATAACACTCATGGAAACTGGGATGTAACCTTGTGGAAATGGAAATTTGTGTTTTTTTGTCTTTTTTATTCTATTTTGATTTCCTAAAACAATGTGGGTCAGATAAGAATATGCCAAAAGAGAATAGACACCAAAATACATAGCAGCAAGAAGACAGCTTAGGAGAGATAAGAGTGCTTACTCTATAGTAATTGGAGGGAGTGGTGAACACCAGTTTTGGCCGTGTGCAGAGTGTGCAGGTGTGAGTGCTGGCATCTTACCCCCATGTCACGTTCAACCTCACAAGCTGCTTTAACAATTAGCTACTGCCGAGCAGCTCCAGCACTGCCCATTAGGGCAGAGAGACAACAGTGGTGCCACTGACCTATGCCATTTGCTGTTGGAGAATTAAAGATCTGGATCCAAGCTGCCTTCCTAGCTAACATATTCAGGATGCAGGGGAACGGTTTTACAAATATCCTTTGACTAGGGCAAAATGTAAATTCCAGTCCACCTGTTCAGTGAGTTTGACAAAATCCTGAGTTGACAGGACCACAGCTAGCAGCCACCAGTCTCTAACAATGGCATTTCTGTCTGTCATTTTCACCAAATTTTCACTTAAAGGATTCCTCTGTAGCACTTCAAGTTGCCAAATCCATAAATACTGAGGAAGTGGATGATGTATGAGCATGAGCCAGCAATCGATCGATCTGTCGGCGTCCCTCTCTAACCCCCCTTTCATGGCTGGCATCACTGCAGTCCCTCAGCCTTTTTTTTTACCCATTCCTCTTCCCCCTGCCTGCCCCTGTTGGCTTTTTTTTGTTCCTATTAGGTTCACTTTTGCTGTCCCTTCCTTTCTTCCCTGCAGAAAGTGATGCACACTCGCAAAAGACATTCTGAGCTGTACCATGAGCTCAACCACTCGTCCAAGTTCCACACCATAGACAGGTATAGCAGGGACCCAGCCATGTCCACATTCAAGGTAAGACCATTGCCCAAATGCGGGAATAGCAACCCGCTATACAAACACACCTCTACATTCCCTTCCTGCACTTTGTCATAAATAGGCACCATCCCTCAACATAAAATAAATGATACTGACTTCGGCACAGATGGGAATTGCAGTAGAAATATATGCTAAATTTCACAGAAAGTGGTCAGCCCTGGATAAATAGGTTCCAAACCATGGTGTAAATGCAGCTTTCAGATGATTAGAGTCATAAAAATTCAAAGCAAAGCTCCCAGTCATTTGAAAACATGAGGTACTTTTGAAAGCAGGCGTATTCATTATGGTGTCTTTTTTTCCAGCGAAATTGCTGCCTGAGAATTGTGAAAACATTGTTTGCTCTGACGAGGAAACTCAACTGTAATACTGTATATAGTTTAATTTCCATTTGATTAAATTCACTCTTATACTATTATAAAATCCACAGAGAATAAAACTATATAGCTACCTCATAAATATAACTTAAAGAGGCACAATTTATTCAAGCTTTCCCAAATCCCTTTTGCACCCACCGTAATTGGCCTGAACATAATTAATTTTTATGTGGTTGGTGCCTCATTAAATACCTGTCAAAACTGTTGATCACATGAGCTGTTAGCTGAGGGATAATCAATCATTGCCACTTATTGAAATCAAAATTCTGCAATTTAAGACCTTCAAAAGTATTTCTTACACAGATCACCTCACCGTAATGCACTGAGCATAGCTAACATGCGTGCCTTTACACAAAATGTATTTAGCCTGTGCCCGTGTCACCCTGGTTAACCTGTCTGTTAAGCAAAATTAGTTGTTTATGAATTATATGTGTGTATAGATGGGTAGGCACCTGAGACACAAAAGCATCTTTGAATCATTAATATGTAATGAGCAGCAGATGAAGCAGTCCCTGCTTGCTCTACACTGACCTTCAGAGAGGCCAGTTTCATTAAGATTTAAACAAACGCGCACACACGCACTTCTCTCATCTGTGGAGCGTTAGCGCTATGGAGCCATGATGAGTTAGTCAGCCTTGATAGGTGTGTTTTCCTCTGTCACTGACAGCATGCTGGTTCACATCTAATTTACACTGCCAGTAGAGGAACAGAGACATTCAGATCTCCTTACCATGTAGCTATAAACACATATATAGCTATATAAAAACATGCCTCTATTTCCCAGTGCCAGACCAGCAGCCTTTTCTTTCACTCCTCATTTACTCAATGGCTCGATCAAGATTTTTCAGAAGCATTAGCCGACACCCCATTCATTAATGCCAAACAAATATTTTATGGAAGAGAAGAAAAATTGCAGGCTCCTTGCAAAGGCATGGGCTCTTTATTAGAAGTCTTAACAGTTACACAGCAGCATGCTAATACGCCAGAGGCAGGTCAGCTGTGCTTCGAGATCCCCCTTAAATATAAAAGATATGAAAGGCCAGCCACAATTAATAGATATGCTGTTATTAAACTGATTAAGACAAACTGGAACACACATTTCCTCCGGTTTAGTGACATCATAGAAGTTATGAAATGGAAGGGCATTGTAGGTGTGGCTTACTCATCCAAATCCATTATGATAAAAGTAAGTAGGCAGTTCACTTAACTGTGAATAATTACAGGGATAATGCTATGAGTGTCAGGCCTTTGACAGAACCCAGCTTGAGTTCAGCTATGCTGTTGTCAACATCTCACTTTGAGAGTCACCCCCAGACAGGTAGCTGCTGACTATACAATAATTATGGAGATAGGAATGTTGTGTGTGTGTGTGTGGGAGGGGTGGGTGTTTGTGTCTGTACACTTGCATAAGTGCCTACGTGTGGCTGCATGTCTCTGTGTGTGGTTGTACCTATTAGTGTGTATGTGTGTTTCTTGTTTCCTTTTTTGTACTTTCTGTATGCCTGTTTTAGATCAGTGTTATACTCACCTGCGTTTGAAACTCATGATCTGTGTTTAGGAGACAATTACTGCATGAGTGATGATATTATTATTTCATAATAATTTTAATTAGGTCCTGTCTGCCATGTGATAGATATTGAATAGTGATTTGCACATATATACATGTTTGAGTGCTGTGATTTTATAGCAACCATAATTGCATCTCACTAGGATATCTTGTCACGGATGGATGAACCAACCTACTGCGGAAGTTATTCTTCACCTTTAACTTCTAATGACCAAGGGTCTCATTTATAAAACAGATTGTAGGATCCATACTGAAAGTGCAGATGTGAACGAAAGCTGAAAATGGATCAGACCCACACTGCAGCAAATTTCCTTTGATGGTAACTAGTGTTCCTCTCACACACACAGTCCATATATGAGTGCAGGAGGTGAAGATCACGAGCTGGTAAGGTGTGACTGACAGCACAGCACAACATTATACAATCCAATATAGCTTAAATTTACCACCTCACCATCAGCTTTGCCTGTTTCCTCTTTCTCCACAATGTGTATACACCTGGGGTCAGAGTTTACCTACAGAGGTGCACATTGCCCTACTAAATTTGTTTTTATAAATCATGACTTTTGTGTTCCAGGCCAGTTTTGATGAAATGTCAGTTGTCACTTAAGAATTAACACTACTTATCCTACTTATACCTACTAAGGACCTTACATGTTTATGATGAAGCTACCTCAAACAGTGCATTAACCCCCCCCTGGATTTTTGCAGGGCTCTCTCCCTAAAAGTGCCTAAACAATATTTTAATCCACAGTCTAAACACCCTGTAACCTCTTCTAACCACTGCGGCCGGTGTTCATCCACCGCAGGTTCCCCCTCCCCCACCCCCGAGGCAGAACACCGAGCCATCGCTAGTGCGCCGAACATCCCTTGTTTACAAAGAAAGTCAACGTAAGACATGCTACACACCACATAAACATTGTGCAGTAGAGTCCCTCTAACTCACTCTAAAGTAGACTTATGAGTCGATGCACTACATGTCACTGTATGTATATCAGTTTGCCACTGTGTGTACTGTAGCCTATCTATGTTTCCATGCTGCCAAAAATACAATGGCCACAAGAGCAATTAGGCAGAGCAGGACAGTCAAGCTTTAGATTTCTTCGTGTTAAGCAGGTTCCTCTGCATTTATAGTTGGGAGGGTTTTTATCTCTTCTTCCTACCTTTCCAATGCCAAAAGCACAAGAGCAAGGATGAGTTTTGTTTATCTGCGATCATGAGCATGTCTGGCTCACCACCTAGAGTTAATTCAGTAAGGGATGTTTGACTGGCATAGCAACAGAATCAAAGAAAATTAGATCAAAGAAGTATGGTAACTTGGTCATGTTAACTACTAGTGTACATGTGATAAAACGTGTATATGTATTTATTGGATTAGTAGTGATAGCTGAGAGGTGAGGGGATGTAGAGATAGAGAATGACATTTAACAACGGCCCACTGCTAGAATCAATCCGAAGATATTGCTGTTATGTGGTGTGCCAGTGTGTGCCAAAAGCTTACATTTAATGTATTATAATTACAGTAACACAGACAGTGCCAAACTTTAAAGTGTACTCATGTAGCTCATCTACTATACCTGGCAGTGCTGTCTAGTAACTGTGACTGTATTTGGTGAGCCTGAATACTAGATGATCCCCTAGTGGTGTTGTGGTGTAACAGTCCCGTGTGGCATATCATGTACCCCTTGTGCTTCTGGATTCAAACAATGAATGCTTATTCTCCTTCCTTCATCAACTCCTTTACAAATTACAATTGAAATATACAATCTGGAACTGCTATAACAAAAGATTAATTTGTTAGGTGCCCTGATGCAAGGCTGGATTTATCTCCCATGATAAAACATAAACAAAAGATTTGGGACTTCATTGCTGTGGGTACCACTCTATGTGGTGTGACCATAGTCATTTTTTCCCTTTCCATGCCCAAATTAAATGACCTAAACTTCACAACCTAGTGACAAATCAGTTCATAAAGGCAGTGACTCATCCAGACAGATTTATTAATCACCTCATAAAACATGATAATCCATCCATAAACTACCTCATTGGCACTAAAACCACTCACTCACACTGTTGTTAACTATGCTGCTCATTCAGTATTTTGGCAATTGGTAACCCCAATATTTACCACATTGACAGCTAAATGCTGATAAATGATAACTGTATTATGCATAATAGACAAATACAAAAGAGAAAGAGGGATAAGACAGATAATAATTTATATCATAAGATTCTTCAATAACCACAGAACTATAGCAAAACTATTCCTGTAAACTGAAGATGAATGTAAATGTACGTTACCCTCTGTCTTATTTTATAGTGTTATTTTAGAAAATAAAAACAGACATGGCCTTTAACTGGAAAACAATGGTTAGAAAATGTTAGTTACAAGTAATAACATGATATATATTTAATGCTGCATATTCAGCAGTAATATCAGTGTAACTAAGTGTGTAACTGCATTATATTTGTCACGGTTTGGTCCATGCAATCATACAAAGAACAAGATGCCATTGTCAATCACTTGTGCACTTAATAATGACAAGCGACAAGTGTAGTTCTCAACTCAGGTAATTTACCTCTGTGTTGGAGCTGTGTGAGCAACAGCTGCAGCTCACCTCTGATCAGCCCCACCCTCACTGAGAAGGAGCAGAGGACAAGAGACAGGCAAAACAGCGACTGCACATTTTCAGCAGTGTTTATTTAATCAGTTTCTCTTTTACTCTCTCTGTATTGCAAGTGGTTGTTACGGGATGCGATTGGAAATACATCTGACATGCTAACGCGTATCAGATGACGGGATCACCCAGCTGTGCAGTGGTGTCACTGCAAAAATGTTACTAAAATGCCTCAGCTCTAAGCAAAACATAATTAAAAATATCCTTGTCATTATCTATTTTGTAGTATTTGCATAACAAAAACTAAGATGCTTATAAGTTGAAGTTTGTTGATCTTCTTTTTTGAGATCAGCTGTTGAGATCAGCCATTGCCAAAAACATGTCCCATGGTCACAGTTTACATTTAACTGCATAAAATGAAAAAAGTTTGAATTCTTTATGTCTATAATAATAATATATATTATATAATAATAGAATGAAGTTAGCAGATGGCAAATTATACAGCTGTGAATGACAGGTGGTTCACAACTAGGGAGCTGTAGCATTCTCTCTACTAGATGAAGCTCCCACCCAGCTCCACAATCATCCAAATATTGTTACGGGAGGGACATAAAGTCCACGCTCTTTATTTACATGGTCTAGGATTCAACCCTGTATATATGTATGTTGCATCCCTAGTAGCAACAATTTTTCAATTTTGCAACTAGTTATTAAAACAGAGATTTCTGTGTGCTAATGTTAGTTCTTATTTTTGTGTGGCTGACAATTGCTGACCTTGAATGGGCTTTTGTTTTTTTGTGTGTAGATACAGTTGTCTGCCACCCCATAAAAGAATGATATGTCTCAGCGGTAACAAGTATGTATTGCTACATTCAAAAAGACAGAACATAGGTTTTGCTTTTCTACGTACTGTGGATGCTCTGGGAGGAATCATATGGGGAGCAGGTGGATAGAGTCGATTTTCATTGTGCTTTCCATAATGGAGACAGGATACAGATGGAGTCAGTGGGGTTACTGACAGAGTAAGTGTGTATGTAGCACGGTAGGCTACGTATTAGCATCAGTGTTTTCGCTAATGTTTAGATTTAGAACAGATTCTCAGCCTCAGTCGCCGTGGTGCTCACCCGTTGCTTCCTTTCCTCACCGCAGGGTTCAGAAGGTCATCACACAAAGTTGCATGCAGTGCCCAATGATACATTGTGGCGTGTCTCAGTGTGTGGGATGAGTAGTGTGTGTGTGCGGCTGTCTGCCTGTGTGTGTAAGAGAGCGAAAAGAAGAAGAGTTTGTCTGCATAATAGCTTAGTTGATGCATTTTTTAGCTCTCAAATGGGATATATTTCCATCCCAGCATCTGCTGTGTTCTTGATTAAATAAAGAATGCGTGGCTTCCCTCTGCAGATAAATAGTGAGGAGTTTTGCAGAATGCAGTCGGATGGAGAGGAAGACAAGGCGAAAACAAGTATTCTACTTTGTTGTGATTTCATTCTGGCTAAATCAGGGCGGTGACAGTGAGCATATTTTTCGATTATGAGAGATGTAGATGCATTTCAATCTAAATTGCAGTGGACATACTTGCAAATTCTGTGATGAGATCCTATTGTGCTGGGCCCTGTATACAGTATGGAAATGTAGCATGAGAGGGATTTCCGATTAGCCTTCGAGAGGTGAGACCTGGTGTGCTGTCTTTGGTGCATCCTCTGTTTGACATTAGTGACTGCTGTGGATATTTTAGTCCAGTTTAAAAATTAAGCCAAGGTAATGTGTTTGCTTTTAGCATTTCTCTTGTAAAATGATGTTGCATAATTCTAAATGACAAAGAATTTCTTTGTTGATTAAGTGACAGCAGTGCCTACACTTGCACACCCTGTAAGCCCTGGTAGTCACTTGTGTTGGCATTAAGCTAAGGGGCTTCAATTTCACATTCCAGCAATAAAGCAAGTCCTCTCTTCTTTCTCTCCATATCTCATTCTCCCCTCTATTCATCCTCATGGCTTGACATTTCCTCTCCTGCTGTCCCCTCATTTTCCCATTTCTCCCTCTAAACTCAGGCCTCAGTGGCACATTCAAGGCATTAATTGAATAATTAATTCCTCTCATTAGTCTGTTTTTAATTATTACCTTGCCCCCTTCTCCATGCAGCGAATAAACCCATCAACTGTTTTCATCCTTCCACATAAATTGACTATGGAAACTGACGCCTGGTGGATTGTAGCTTTAGCACACTGCCTCTATCAGTGGCTCCTAATGAGGGGACGGTTAGCCCAGGCGGAACAAGCCCAACACTGGCTTCGTGCACCAAGAGGCACAATACTAATTTAGCTCATTTAGTGTCCTTGGGCCAATTAAAGGGAGGTGAAAAGGGCTGATTCAATGGCTGGGACTGTCTCAGAATGGGAGCAGTGGCCTTGGCTTGCATTGCGCTACATTGCACAGGCCCAGGCGGCAGCAAAACAAGCCTGTGTGTCTGATTGCTTGTTTATTTGCACTGTGTTGCAGTAATGGAATTTATTTGCCCTACATTCTCCAGATTTGGCTTCTTTGAAGGGCCTTATAACTTGTGACACAGATTCCTTCCTAGCTAAGGGGTAAATGATGCTGAACACTGCTATGCCCAGATTGTCTATTTCTATACTCCCTAATAAATCATGTTGGTGCTGAATAGGCAGCCTTGATTCTCCATTATTGACCATGTTTCCCCCGATAGTAATGATCTGACTATTGACCTTATTCTAAATAAGCCAATATTTTAATTTAAAGGTGAGTTGATTACAGAATGAGTGTATAATTAGTAAAATTATAAAATAAAATAAAATAAGTTTGTGTATAATATATAGTATAATATATTCCATTCATATTCCTGTTACATGCTACAAGGCATCATTTATTCCAGTTTTTTTAGACATTTTGCAGCATTTTATGGTGACAAAACCTATATTAGTTGCGTGTCTGCCCACCACATTCATTTTAAGATAAAACATTATCTTTGGTTGAAATTGAAATTATCTTTGAGCTTGATGTTCATACATGCAGCTAAGGTCTATCTACAACAATACTATGATTAAGTCTAATTAATTCTACATTAATATGAACACTACACATCTTTCATCAGCTTGTGATTACTCCAACTATGATGTTATTCAGATTAAGCTAAGTGGCAAATTTTGAAAATGCTGTTTATACATATTATATTGTCTCAATCAGGTTAATATTGAATTATTGCCCTGTGTGGTCACTGTCTTGATGATATGATGAAATGAACACACTTATCAACTTTAAAAATTGTTCACTTTTAGTAAACTGACATAAAATTCATATTCTGATATCCACCTAGTCTTCTCCTACATTGTTTGATGTTACTTCCATTTTGCTCATGTATGATTGTCATTTAAGTTTCACTTTTATTTTTTGACTGAATGGTACATTAGATTGATTTCTGTTGTTTTTTTGTTTTTTTTTTGCTTTTTGTTTGTTTGTTTGCTGTTTTTATGTCCTTTCTTCCATCTGACTGGGGCCTTGCGTTGCATTCTTGTTGTCATGTCCAAGTTTGAATGTAGCCAGACAGTCAGCAGAACCATGGGAGTCCAAGTCAATAAAGGTAAAGTTTAATGCACTTCCCCACAACTGCCTGTCCTTCCATTCCAGATAGAATTTACATTCCATGGTCCAACATGCAGAGTTCTGTGTGGCAGAGACACACACATCCACCAACACTGTAGCAGAGGCTTCTCGAGATCGCTGTTAGATGTTTGTGCAGTCACATCTTTTTTTCCTTGTATTTGCTTGCCCCTGGATAAATACTTTTCTAAGCTTAATGTTGTCATGCTTATATTTCTAAAAATATAAGTGTAGTTTGCCTCTCAAGTGGTGGGCAATGACATAGTGTTAGTTCCATTTTCCCCTGCTGTGCCTGTAAAAAGCATACTCCAACATACAGGATTAGTAAACCTTTAAATGGATAACAGGTCGTATCAGCGTGATGCCACAATAATGGAGAACTGCAGGTGAGTTGGAAAAATAAAACCCTATCCGAGAATTAATACCCATATTGGCAGTTGCATTTCAACCAATGACACCATACAGCACAGAAAACAAGCTACAGGTTGATTATATTAATTTGCTTTTTATGCTTTTATGAAGAGAAGTCGGTCAGCCATAAATTCAGCCTGTCACGGACAGCTGATACGCTCATCCCCTTGCCCACTTCTGACATCTTTTGCCTCATTTAGAGGCTTTTACATTCCACACAAAAGGGAGAATCTTTATTCAAATGCTTCACTGTATATGTGTAACTGTCAGGTGGAAGAAAATGAAAGAAAAAAACATAGCAGTATTAATGAAATATCAGTTTTATATATGCAGTTTTAGCTTTAAGTATCAAAGTGTTGCATTCCGATTACATATTTAAAATCTCAATTTCCATTGTCACATATGGCTGCGTGTCTTAGACGCCCCCCAAGAAAATCTGCTAAACAGTGGGAACCTTTTTACTCATTTTAAACCTTACATACAAATGCAGTGACAAACACAAACATCTCTATGAGGAGGAACAATGTGCATTTGTGTCTGTTACTCTTTTTGCAGATAGAAATCAAATGATAACAGAAACCTACTCTGCTTTGTTACACAGAACTGTACTTTTTTCCCTAGAATAAGCTGAAATACCTCCAGCCAAAAAAAAGATTCTATTCTGTGTCAATATTAGCCAAGGGCCACTGGAGGGAATCAATTCTGGCCCAGACTGGGGGCAGACTGGGATTTAGAAAGTACAAATGATGTGATGCAGCCACCCATACCTCCACATGACACACACACACAACTAGGTGGGATTTGTGTTTCTGATTGTTTACACTTATCACTCACACACACCCTAACTATACCATGAGAAAAACACCTGTTACTTCAGAACAGCAGTGCATGCTGTGTGGACACCAGGCCGCCCACATGGAGGCGAACTGTGAACACACACACCGCTGCAGAGATACAGCAGGAGAAGAAAGGTTTATGTATTTAAGACAGAGGCAAAACACACAGAGTCAACAATGTCCACTTTATAGCCCTGCTTTAACTATTCAAGGTGTTATATTAACACATACAGTACAAAATCAATAATGCAGATAGTGTAAATAGCATTTCCATGTACTAATACCAGATTAGTTATCCTCTTTCAACATTATTTAGAAAACATGAGCTGCAAAGCCTCTAGCTCTGCACAGTAGATTCAATGTTATGCCTTTTAGGATCAGATTACTTCCTGCCTACATGCTGTCCTTTCTTTCATTCTTATTGTAGTTTCTATTAGTGGAGTCTGACATGTAGAATTTCACTTACTTCCTCAAGTTCCCCCCCTCCTCGAAGCTTTGACAAGCTGGGATGTCAGAAACACCATCTGTTCCAACACAGATCGATTATGTGTGTGTGACCATGCTGATATTGTGTGTTTGATCATTGTCTGTGCTGTGTCAGGCAGTGATCGTGTGTGTGTTTGTGCATGTGTGTGTGTGCGTGTGTGTATTATGTTTTCTCATGAGATAGAGCTTGTAAGGGGGGGAATTGAGAGACAGAAGGGGGGTAAAGGTTTAAACACAAGCAGACAACTGCCTGTTCACCTGCAGAAGGTGTGGGAACAATGCTATTGTTTCAGGGCACAGTTGTCTGTGCTGTGATTCCCCCTTTTCTCTCTCTGTTTCTCTTTCTCTTTCTCTGGGCACCCCCTCCTTGTATTTTCCCTTTTCATTCCATCAACACAGAGGGAAAAGCAATGGAGCATTTCGTCTGCCGGAGGTGAAAAGAACTCGTTGAGTGTAAGTAGAGGGGTTTCTGGCAGAGAGAGGCAAAAACAAGAAGGAAAAACAACAGAGGGATGAGACAGGGCTTCTGGGCAAAAAGGAATAGAGGCAGGCAGAGATGGCGAAAGGGAACGGATAGACACGCAGTAGCAATCGCGTTAGCCTAGTCTCCCAGGGATAAAGTTGGGCTTAACTGCAGCATTACCCACACTCCTGCATTACAAAATGTTCCTTCGCCAGCATTTAGCATGCAAATTGGCTCCAAGATTATGCCAATTTGTATTCATTTTACCAACTGTCAGGCTGTGATGCAAGGAGAATGATAATCAGGCAGATATTGCCCCCTAGTGCTCTGATGACGATTATCACGCTGCAAGGGAGGAAGGGAATGCTGCGCTACTACAGATCTGTGTGTGTCTCAGATAAAAAAAAAAAATAGACAGGGATTGAGGGTATGAATACCTCAAATACATGTATGTACTTTATGGGAGTTGTTGCAATAAAGGGAAAGCTCAATTGTGCTAAAGGGAAACAAAATGAAGCTGAGGCAGATAGCTGAGTTGCTCACGAGTGTACAGTATTGCTCTGTTCTCAGTGGCAATTTGGGATTTTCACAGAATTTGTTCTCTTTTCAAAATTCTTCTTTTAGGATTATCTGTCTTGCAATATACACCGAAAGTCCTATTAATATTCATCTTCTGAATGTGCATGTAAATATATTCAGTTGGCACCATCATGTCTGAAAGCATCACAGGTCTATATTTTATTTTATTATTTTTTTTCTTTCCTCACACTAAGTTTTGCTCTGCCAAAAGTCACCCAGAATCCCTCATGTCTCACCATCTCATATCTGCAAAATCATTATCTTGGTGAGATAGCGAGTCCAATTTGAATAATGAACCTTATCTGATGCATTAATGCTACCTCTAATTATGTTTTTTAGCTAATCCCCCAACATGTATTTTACATGCATGGCGGGCACAGCTGCGGACCACATGCAGTGATCACAGGCTCGTACCCCTGGGGGGCTTTGTTCTTTTATCAGCCAACCTGAAAAACTACTGATTGGGAAAGGTGGGAGGTATAAGGAGGACTGAAACTATTTGTGTGAATAAAAGAAGTAGTTTTCGTTTGATGACAGAAAGTTGGGAAGGTGCCTATGAGTCACAGGTATGGCACTGCATTACTTTTCAGTATTTGTGAGGATCTAAGTGAAAGCAAATACTGAGTTGTTGGCCTCTCTGTGTTTATGTTGATATTAGGCTTTCTATTTGAAGCACGGAAACATGATGAATTCATGGTTCTGTGGGTGCATGTTTGAATGTATCCATCTCCAAATCTGTACACAAAAAACAACACTTTCCAGGAGCATGTACTGTTTATTGAAGCTCGGGGGTGTTCTATTTATACCATTGGTTAACGGTGTAGAAACAATGTGGAAACACAGCAACTTCACAACAGTTTACTCAGACTGTGTCATACACTTTATGTGGAGATAAGAAAGTGATGTTGGTAATAATAATAATGCCTAATTGCACAGGAAATTTATGTATACATACAAGTGTGGTCAGTCACAATTAATGCCACTTGTGGGGCCAAGTGGAAATTTAAACTGTGGTTCCCCAAGTGAGTTTGGTTATTATTTGATGGGGAGTTATTTCCTTTAAGATTGCATGTCAAAGTAGTAATATGAATAAACAGACATTTTTGAGTATAGTTTTATCATTCACTTTGTCCTCCAAAAAAAGGGACAGATTGTCAACTTCTCCTGGTTACTGATCAGTCAGGTTCCTTTTTACTGACCTCACCACTGTTAATACAGATTAGAATGATCCACAATCATGAGAGTAATACAGCTACCATGAAAATGAAACCTTTCCTCTAACTAAGCTTTGTGTTTTCAAGTCTATGCGGCTCCTTTATTTTTCCTCACGTGTCTTTTTTCCCATGTCCTCCTCCATCAGGACAAGTCAACCCCTGAGGAGCAGAGCTCCTGGGACAGCTTCAAGACCATGACCCCCAAGCTGTCCATTGTGCCTGGAGAACAGAAAGACCGGATGGAGCTGCACAATAAGAACTGGGACTCCTCCTCCGCTAACACACCCGACTCATCTGAGGGAGACTTCCAGACTGAAGTTTGAACAGACATACACACACTCAATAACAAGATGAGAACTCATGGAAAACTATACTTATGTTATGAGTGGCAAAGATTTCACATACACTGCTCCCCGTTTCCTGCAATGTGCTCTGTCAGATCCCATACTGTATTTGTTTACTGCTGCAGTGGACAGACATGGAAAGAAGACTGTTCTACTCTATATTTTCGCAAAGACTATATTGAAAAGAACAAATAGGGGCTCAACACGTCTGCGATTTTTAAATGAACTGAGAAACTATGAAAAACTTATTTCTGAAAAAAAAATGTCTTGATTTTATTCTGAGAAAAAGAAAAGAAAACCACTTTCCAATGTTTGATGATTTTTTTTGGGGGGGGGATATTTCTGCACCGTTCAGTTCTTTTTATAGCAAGGAGGGGGAAATCTCACTGAGGTTTCTCACACTGGAAGCCCTCTAGGCACCCCGCTTTCATTTGTTTCTGTTTCCCTTCTGATGGATGTCTGGATGGATGATGTAATTTTTTTTTTTTCTTGTCATTTGGATGGATCGGGGTTAGGGGTCAGGGAAAGAGCTGCTCAGTAATGTGCCATCCTCTCTGCTCTTTTTTTTTTTTTTGGAGGGGGGGGGGTCCAGTTCAACAGTCCCATCCATCCGTTCCTCTCACATCCTCTGTGTCAACATTAAATCCTCCTTTTTGTGTATTACCTATGGTTTAGTTAAAAAAAATGTTCTCCCCTATGGTTTGAAACTTTTAATGAAAAAATAATACGATTGAAACAAATAACTACCAACTGAGTTGTGTTCTGTGGTCTAATTGTTAAAGAAGAATTGATTTATTTTTCAGACTGGCTTGTGCTTGTGCTGCCTTTTTCATTATTATTTCTTTTTTCCCCCATTTCCTGTGAGAATTAACCCATGTGGAACTTTAAAAAAATATATTTAGGACACATACAGCACATAAATGTAAGCTTGCTTCCTAAGGTAATGTGTGTCGCATGTTATCCACCAGTGAGGGGAAAAGAAGGATTTGTGATCGTCATGCAGATTCTCACATCTTCTTTCTCCGACCTCCTCTCCCCTGCTTGGAGATAAAAACATTTGAAGATTGCAGCATCTGAATCCATTTCAGCCATCACCAATCTCCGTAATACCAGTGAATAGCCTCAGTCAAGTCTGTTTAGCAACTGTCATTCCTTAAAAAAACATGTGCTTACAGTAAAGTATCAATAGTCACCTTTCCTCTGTTACTGGGGAAATATTGTTGGCTCCACATGACCAGAGGAAGGTTTTGCAGCTAATAATATATTAAACTGAACATCATCTGAGCCAGGTTTTCTTCTTTTCTCAAGAAGCCCCATTATGGTTTTAATCTATGTATCTTAAAAACATGCCTTCCTTTTCTTTCATCTACCCTCAATTTCTTTCTCTGTTGCTCATTCTGCCCACCCAGTATTGTGCTGCCAGAGGCATGAAAACTTCATGATAGCAGCGAAGCCAGATTAGATAACTCCTGTTTCACATGGATCCCTCATTTGTGCGACCGTGCCCTGCACTGAATAATCTGCTGGTGATCGCAGCTGCTGCGGAGAAAGAGAGAAATAGAGAGAGAGATAGGAGGGCGTCACGGAGGTTGTAAGGCCACAAGGTAACAAACTGAAGCGGCAGCAGGGAGGCTTCTACATCTGTATTTCAGTCACTGCAAAGGGGGATGACCAGTTTCCTGCTGTTGCTACATTAGCACATCAGTCCCAACATCGGAGTGCAGGATAATTTTTGAGAGATGGCTCGATAACATTCGTGTCTATGTCCAAAGCAGCTCTAAAAGTCTGGAGAAAGAGATGAGATGCAACTTAAGGAGTGTAAGTGAAAACAGGAGCCACGGGGAAAAAAAAGATCCAAAAATGCATAGAAAGCCAGAGGCAGGTAAATATGCAGATGAAAAAAAAGGGGAATGCACAAAACAGTAATTATCCAGGGATGGCGATTTGTCCTGACATTTTCCAATGCAGCCCTCAAACCATCTGTTTAAAGATCCCTAATGTAGGAGTAGTGCAGCACAGCACAGATGGTAAAAGAAGAGTGTAGCTCTTCTAACCTTTCAAGCTTAGCAGCTCATAGGCAAACCTACCGCCTGCTTCCTCTCGGAGGAGTGAGATGGGTTCGACTCCAAGTTGGGGAGGTAAGGTCACATTCAGCATCCAGGTCTTTATCCAATCAGAACAACTGTCAGCCACACCGCGTCAGTCAATGTCAGATTTGACCTTCACACATGGTAGATTAGTCTTTCTCTTTAATGTGTATAAAACAGAACATTTTAGAGTTTAAAAAAATACTCCAAAAAGCATTGTTTCCATGGTAACTAATAAAATTGATTTGCAGAAAGAAGAAAGAAGAATAATGTGAATGTTTACCTTCCGATTTTCATACTTTTCCTCTTACATCAGTGCGATTTTCCACATATAGGAACAGCAATGACTTTTAAACTTAATGCCCTCTGGATTTTAATTTGTCACCTTCAAGACTGGTAAGTATGATGCTGCTTGATGGACTGAGATGTTTGTTTTAATAGAATGTGCCACCTCAACATGGTCTTTTTATGATGATCATCTTGTAGCTTTTTCAAAAGATTAGGTGGTCGGAATATGTTCATATGTCGTGTTTTTTTTGTGTTTTGTAAACCTGCCAAACTCCAAAAGCCCGTAAAGAAATATGGAATGCAGACATGCAAATTTGCAACTTAACTCCACATGGATGCCAAGTCAAACCCATTATGCTCACGTTCATCCTCCTACCTTCAGCCTTCAATGTTTAGGTGTTTACAGACTGCTACAACCATCCATTCCAGTTACTGAAAAACCCTCCCTTTCCTTTTCTCCCTCATTTTTGTTCTTTTTATACATACGATTGTACAAAGTAGTCCTCTAATGTTTTCATAGTGTCTTTTTATATGAAAATAAATTTTCAAATTCATCCGAGTGTCTCTTATGTGAATAGGGAACAACTAGGTCTGTCTTGATTTGCAGTGTACTCACAAGCCCATGTTTTTTTTATATCACTCTGGGTGTTGGGCATGACAAACTTTGTTACCCAGAAGCACTGGAGCTTAACTGTGACCAATCAGCGGCCCTGCTGGTCTGTCTGAAAATGTAAGAGAAACAGCTCTGTGGGTTTGAAGTTATGTTGCATTAAAATAAGCAAAGGGGGAAATGTCAACTCAACATGATTATTTCAGTAAAAATATATAAACTCTGAGCGATATTTATGTTAATAAATGTTCTTCCAAAGTGGAATTCCACAAAAAAATGTCTTTCTTATGTAAGGTGGTGGAAATAGCCACAGTGGATGAGCTTTTAATAGTCCAGTCAGTGGTGCTGAAATGAAGGAACAAGGGGGGATGACACAATGCGCATGCTTCAGTCACTCTATGTTCACCCTCTGAGGGGTTTGTGGGTAATTAAGTATGTATGAGTCTGCCCATGGACTTGCCATCAGTCACCCTGGAGAAATGCCACCAACTGGAACTTTCTCAAGGGAGTGAGAGGGATGAGAGAGGGGTCAGAAGAGAAAGAAAATAGAGAAGCCAGCCCCAAGGACAAAATATATGGTGACAGAGTAAAAGCAAGGAAAGGGGTTTTCACATTACCTCTGGCAGTAAAGTCACAGTGATTAGAGTGCCTCTTGGATATTTTTCCCAGAGGTTTGTGGGTAATTAACTTGTGGTACTGTTGTGTCACTTGTGACCTTAGGAGACACTCTGTTGAGAAATAACACAGGAAGACAAAGTGAAGCATGGACAGACATGAATTGGAAGAAGATGTACAAATGGAACACATTTCAACTTAACTAAGACTGTGTCCACCAGGAATATCTTGTCTGGATTTTGTTTGACATTCATAATAAAGACAGGACACGCTATTGTGTGTCCCTGACAGCACTCGGAGATTAGTGTATATTAGTGCTCTGAACAACAAGTCCTGAAAGTTTAATGTAGCAGAGTGGTACAAAAAAGCAACATGGAGCACTGGATTTGAATAGTGACAAAGCAGGAACATGAAGCATTATAGTTGTGAAATTCATAATCAACAAAACTGATTTTCTTCTCAGCAGGTAGGCTGGTCACTCCTGGGAACATTCCCCACTTTTCCATGTTTTCACCATTTGTGGATAATGGCTCTCACTGTCGTTTGCTGGATTTACAAAGCTTTAGAATGCCTTTCTAACATTCCAGACTAATAGATCTCAATTACTTTTCTTTCCTCATTTTTTGTTCTTAAATGTCTTTAGATCTCGGCATGATGTCTCAGTTTTGAGGACCTTTTGGTCTACTTCACTTTGTCAGGCAGGTCATATGTAAGTGATTTCTTGATTGAGAACAGGTGTGGCAGTTATCAGTGCCTGAGTGTGACTAGAGGAATTGAACTCAGGTGTGATAACCTACAGTTAACATATATGTTCCTTACTATGACCAGTAGCCCCTGGGTGATCTCACCATTCCGGTAAGAAAAAAACATATTCAGTCAGTCTGCTTTCTCCGTGAGAGCATCCAGGATTTGGAATTTACCAATTTACTTCCTATGACTGAAAACTAACGATCTTTTAAATACAACCTGAAAACATGATTGCAAAATAACTATATGTGAACATGCCATAGCTCCACAGCCTTAGCGTTGTTATTGTATGTGTCCCCTGTTAACACGGACTATATATTTTCTTTTAGCTAATTTAGTAGGCTCCTTTTTTATTGACATATGTACTTTATAAACTGCTATTATATGTGAACATTGTATGTGACCTTTGAATGCTGTGAGGATTTTAAGAAACTTTTTCTTCAGCGGCCATTGAACATCTGGCCCATTGACTGCATGTATATATGTATATATATATATATATAAACTAAATTTGAATGCCAAACATGCATGGAACATTTGTTAGTCACCATGTCCTGATATGACAGTTCTACTGATGTGGACAGCTGCTAGTACAACAACAAAGTACTTTTCTGGAAGGTGAATTTCAGAAAAAAAGGTGACAGCATTTAGACCGCATTTGAGCCATGGATGTATATTATAGCTGGATACCGGATTGAAAAGGGGGTCCTCCAAATGAAAAAGAAAATTATTTTTAAATTTAGTTAAAATATATATATATGATTGACAAAACTTCATTTATGACAAAAACTATTTTAGACTCTTAGCGCTAATGTCAACTTCAGAGCCGAAAAACAAGCTAGTTAGCTACCATAGTTGATGTTGGCTGAAGACGCATCGAGTTGTTTTAAAGACCTGATGGATTAATCACTAATCATATTACTACTACTTTTCCTACTACTAATTATAATAATAAAATAAGAATTTTAAGTGGGGGTCCCTGCTCTGACACCCAAGGGGTCCCTGGGCTAAAAAAGGTTGAAGACCCCTGGTATAAAGCAAGAAATCTTGTGCGATGCCACTTTGCTTTGAAGTCATTTCCTCCGATTTGAGCTACTTTGATCTTGCCCGAGTTCCTGAGTCAGAGTACTGAGTTCAAGGGCCATTCTATAGCACTTTCCAGATTCTAAGATTGGATCTTTCAGAGTGCCGAGTGCAATCGAATACAGCATAAACATTATGGTAGTTTAATGGTTGAGAGGCTACATGCAGCTGTAGCTCAACAGCGGCCATATTGTGAAGTCAAGTCTAAGGGAGTGAATGAACTGATGCAAGATGGTGGTCGTGTGGGAACACAGCTCATTGGACAGCAGCGTTGGGTGAGTGATCTTGTGTTCTATAGATACCCATGGTGCTGTCTGCCTGTGTTGTCACATAATTAAAAAAGCGGCCACCCCAGTAGGGGCATCACATACTTATGGGTGAAAAAACAACCAGGAATATTGTCACGGCTGGACAAAAGGCTTGAACCCAAAAGCACAACTCAAAGGCAAACAAGTTTAAGGGATAAGCAGTTTAGTAATTCCGAAGTACAGGCAGGGTCAAAACCAGGAGAGCAGAAAGGCAAACAAATTCGACAAGTGGCAGGCAGGAATCCAAAGTACAGGCAGGCAAAACCCAGGTGCGAACTTCCTAGACTCCACCCGGAGAGGGAGGTCCTGTGTGGACAGCCAAACCTTCTGACCAGGAGTGTAGCGTGGTGCAGGAATCCGACGGCGGTTGGTATTTCTCTGGTACCTCTTGGACGAACGCGGGAGAGTAGAACAGGCCCACTGCCAGGTGTGCAGACAGCACTGGATGAATGCCTGGATATATGGGACCCCGGCCTCTCCCTCCTGTTCAGGGAACAGGGGTGGTTGATATCCTCAAGAGCACTGGAAAGGAGAAAGCCCCATTGCCAAACGGAAGTGTATTGTGAACGTACTCAACCCACAGAAGCTCTTTGGACCAGGAGGATGGTGCCTGCGACGCAATGCAACACAAGGCAGTCTCCATTTCCTGGTTCATCCATTCAGTCTGTCCATTGAATTGAGGATGGAAACCAGAGGATAGGCTGACCATGGCACCCGACAGCTGGTAAAACCCCTATCACAGGCGACGCTCTGCAAACGGAAAACATGATGCAACATAAGTTCAGCTGTTTCTATGGCAGATGGTAATTTGGGTAATGGAACAAACTGGGCAGACTTGGATAATTTGTCTATAATAGTGAGAATGGTGGTGTTACCCACTGAGGGAAGCAGTCCGGTGACAAAGTCAAGTGAGATGTGGCACCATGGACGATGAGGAATAGGCAGTGGCTGAAGAAGACCAGAAGGGGCACGATGAGCAGTCTTGTGCTGAGCACAAATCTGGCAAGCAGCGATATACTCCTTGGTGTCCTCTTCAATGGAAGCCCACCAGAAACGTTGCTTCAGCAGAGCTAGGTTGTGCCTAACCCCTGGGTGACAGGCAAGGCAAGAAGAATGTCCCCACTGGAGGACGTGAGAGCGGAGATTCATAGGCACATACAAACGATTATCAGGACAGGCCCTGGGAGCCCGGTGGCATGGCCTGGCATTGTTTTACCTTGTCCACAATATCCCAGGTAACTGCACCGATGACCACCCTAGTGGGGAGGTTATTCTCAGATTGTGTGGGACAGTCGTCTGACAGGTACTGACGGGACACGGCATCTGGTTTGATGTTCCTCGTACCTGGGCGATAAGAAAGTGTAAAATCAAAATGATTAGAGAATAATGCCCATTTGGCCTGATGGGGATTCAACAGTTTGGCCGACCGGATGTCCAGGTTTTTGTGGTCACTCCACACCACAAATGGATGCGTTGCCCCCTCCAACCAGTGCCTCCACTCCTCAAGAGACAGTTTGACAGCCAATAACTCCCGGTTTCCGACATCGTAATTCCCTTCTGCTGTGAGAGAAAAAGGCACATGTGTGTACTTTTTGGTCCTTTGCTGACCACTGAGATAAGACTGCCCCCACTCTGAAGTCTGATGCATCCACTTCCACAACAAACTGGTGTTCAGGATCTGGAAGGGTGAGAAAAGGAGCAGTAGAGAACCGTGATTTTAACTCATTGAACCTTCTTTCTGCAGCAGGGGACCACTGGAAGGGTACCTTCTGGGAGGTGAGGGCTGTCAGGGGAACTGCCATAGAATTATAGTTGCGGATGAACTTACGATAGAAATTGGCAAACTCAAAGAACTGTTGAAGCTTCTTCCGAGTGGTAGGTACCTGCCAATCCACAACTCCCTTAACCTTGAAGGGATCCATGTGAATATGTCCGACCGAGATGATGCACCCAAGGAATGACACTTCAGTGACATGGAACTTCCATTTCTCCGCCTTCACGAACAGCTGGTTCTCTTGGAGTCTCTGGAGAATGCTGCGGACATGCTGTTCCTGTTCAGACTTTGAGAAGATCAGGATGCCATCAATATATACAAACACAAACACATTGAGAAAATCCCAGAGCCCATCATTCACTAAAGCTTGGAATGTTGGTTGTGGTGTGCAGAAGTCTCCTGGAGAGCCAGCTCCATAGCAGTGCATTGCTTCTTATGAAGCAATTCTATTATTCTTATGTAGAACGGCAGCTTGTGCAGCCATTTCCTGCCTCATTTTCTCCATGTCAGCTGGGTTCATACTTGGCCAGATTGTTCTGTCACGGCTGGAGCAAAGGCTTGAACCCAAAAGCACGACTCAGAGGCAAACAAGTTTAAGGGATAAGCAGTTTAGTCATTCTGAAGTACAGGCAGGGTCAAAACCAGGAGAATAGAAAGGCAAACAAATCCGACGAGGGGCAGGCAGGAATCCAAAATACAGGCAATACAATACAAACGGGGTGAGAACAGGAAGACTAATCAGGAACCACTGGAGCGCTTGGCAAAATACAACAAGACAATCTGGCAGGGATGGAGGGCAAGTGAACCAGGATATATACTGAGGGACTGATGAGCAAATGGACTGCAGGTGAGGAGATGGGCGGGGAAAACCAGGTGGGGGAAATGAGCTGATTGCAAGGTGGGATCTGAAATGACAGGAGAATTAGTGGATATGAAACCAAATAAAAACAAACTTAGTGTAATTATGTTACAAATATAAGCAAATGAATAATCAAGAGAAAGGGGGGAAATACATGAACTCAATTAATTACGGTCTTTACACTGTATTTGTAGTTTCATTATAGGGCTTTGACAAAAATGTTTTTTCCACTATCAGAGAATGGGTTAACTGCTCCATCGTTTAAATTTCCCAAATCCCAGTTTTACAGTATTGATCACAGATCAGCAGTTATTAAAAGTTTGATCAAAGAATCATAGAAATTGACCAAAAAACGATACGAAGTAGAAGACTTCCATGTAGCAAAAAGGGATGTAAACAATGTACATATTAAACTAGTAAAACTAAAAATTAGCTTTACATTTTTTCATGAGAATTGGAAACACATTGCTTGATTGTATACTTCAAAGTTAATACCCAAGGATTATTTTTCTTTTTTAATAAGGTATCTTGTAGATAATATATGACTGCTTTCTACTTATTTTTTTCACAGCAATCTATACCCATACAAATAATTGCCTAGGGGACACAGCCTCTGGATACTTTACTCTGCTGTACCCATTGTTGTATATTTCAATTGAGAGCTCAAGAAGAGGCCTGAAATTGAAAGGCAAAGTGTTATAACACGCAAAACAAACACCACAGGGAGAGGAGAAAAAAAAGAACACCTTTGGAATGTTGAGAAATTTGTGGGAAAGTGACAGTGTGAGATACCTTGGGAATATGCACCAACCTGTGAGTAGAATGGCATTAGTGTTTCGCTTTGACACTGCAATAAAATGAAAGTGTGCGGAGCATGCGAGAATGAAGTTTAGTCGAAGTTTAGTTGAAGACACAACAGTAAAAATCCATTCTAATAGCTGTAGCCTGTCTAGCTGTCCCTCCTTGGTGGCAAATAGATGGCTTTGTCCTGTGGACAAATGGGGATGTGTAGCCTGCCACACTGAGAGGACAATAGAATGTAGCTGACTGATAGACCGACTGATTAGAGCAGACTGACAGATTAGAAGAGAGAATGGCCTGGACAAAACCATAGAGGGGCACTGATAGGGCTTGGCTAAAGTCTATCATAAAAAGGTGTTTATATTGATCCATATAGATAACTATTAATGATTTTCTTTAAAATATTTGGGGGGCATTTTATGCTTACTAGGGCTGTCAAGTTCTATTTAGTTCATTGGCCACATATCGTGAAATTTTTATTTCAAGTGGCCTCAATCAGTAAAAGTAAACGTATAAATGGCAATACCTACAAAGTTCTTCCCTCCTCTCTATGTGTACCTTCAATTTACAAAACAGGAGAGATGATATAAAAGAAAAAAGTGCAATTTCAACAATCAAAACATTTATTCACTGAACTGAACAATCCATTTTAAGCAGCAAGTGAACTGAACTTACAAACCATTTATGAATCAGAACTGTAAGTATTTTATCCCTTGAGCCCTGGAACCATGGGCACTGGCCTCACATTTCTGTGAAGAAATAGGAACTGGTCCATTTATTTTCATCCACTGGACTAGATTGGACCCTTTAGTGGACTGGTTCTGGCCTCCAGGCCATATGTGACACCCCTGGCTTAACCCATTTAAGTCCATCAGTAACTATAGTTGCCGGAGTCTATGACTGTCATTTTCTTCTCAAAATAAAAAAATTGAAATGTCATACAGATTTTTGTTTCAATGACATGATATTAGACAACTTTAGACAAAGGGTTTGAAGCAAAAAGAAACTAAAGTTTCCAATTGTTTCCTGTAACATGACACCATTAACTTCTATTTCCCCTTCTTTCAAAGAACATGGAGAAGAAAAACCCTATATATAGTGTCTCAACTGATATAATAATGCATAAAAACCTTGAAAAGAAATTGGGCTTAATTGGGTTAATGACCTACTTTTAATACATAAATGTTGAGGCAGGCGATATAGCTAGAACATAAACTGCAAAATGAACTATTTTACTAACAATTAGCAGACAAATGGCTGAATGTGACCACTTTATATCGAAGTTGATTTGTCTGATAAAAGACTGTCTGACTGATTCAATGATTGATCTATTATCAAGGGAAATAATATGTTCATGAGCCAAGGAGCAGCATTGTTTTTTGTGGAAACCTTAAATACATCTATTGATATTATATTGAAGCATTATTGTATTGATGATGATGGATTTATTGTTATTGTTTTATTGCCCAGGTGCTGTTCAAAGTAAATGTTAGAGCCTGGGTTATTTTTTCCTTGTTAAAAGACATAATCCAAAGTGATGAAACAAGTGAAACTTTCACCAGTTTAAACCCTTTCAGCTAAAGCCATGGACGCCTCTTTTTCCTTGCTGTTTGGTTTCAATTTATTCTTGTCCTCTGAATCAGATCCCTCAATAATTTACTCTGCCAGCATTTCAGTTTTGGCACAGTGCTGTGGTGTGGATGGCACAGCCACACTGATCCTTTGAGAATGCATTTCCACAATGGTCTTAGATGACTGTCTACATGAAAATGCCCTTACTGTCTCTCATGCAAAATCTGTCCCTGCTTAGTCCTTTTGAATGTGTCAGTCCCCATCATACAGATAAATCACAAGTGGTCTTTGACTTTTTGAGGGTGATTTATTCTGAGCTGAGGTAAAGGACTCTTTGAGGCATCTTTTGGCTTCACTGATCTCTCTCCACAGAGCACTCTTCACGTGTCAAGGCAACCTACATTAACTCAGGATGAATTGCCTCTCCACACTGCCAAGGGTTCTCCGCGCACCAGCATAATTTAGGTAGCAGGCGCGCCGCTTCGTACACGCAGACTAAGCAGCCAGCGTAGGGCCCCAAATAGCAAAAATATTAATTAGTTCTCCGGGAGTTTTGTATACCATCACTGAAATCGGGAAAATTAAATGTTATTTATTGCGTAATAAAAAGACTCAAACCCCCGAAAATCCTTTGTAAATGGTACAGCGAATGATGGAATTCCGGCTCTATTTGGAGAGCCGAATCTTTTGGCTCAGCTCACTAATACGAGCCGGTTGTTCGGTTCCTCTGTTGCTCCCAACGAGGAGCCGGCTCCTATCGCTCACTTCAAGAGTCGGATCATTCACGACCGGCACAAAGCTTCAGAGCCACTTTTCTTACTGCGCTAGCAATTTTCATCAGTTAAAAACTTCGACAATTGAAATGAGAGAATATCATCCAAGAGACACCATGAATCTGGAGTTGAAAAGCGAAAGAGGAAAAAAGAGAAAGATGACAAACTTGCATCCCTTTCTGGTAAGTCTGTGTTATACCGTGTTTTTTTGTTTGTTTTGCTAACTCAGCGTTACGTGATAAACTCGACAAGCTAGGCTAGGTTAGCCCAACTGTAAACAGGATTGGACAGAGAATAAAATTCAGCTGTAGCATCTTTTCTCTGCTCCAGGGGGGTCGTTGGGGATAACTCCAAGGCTGTCCTGGAAGTGAGGAGGAGGAGGGGAGGGGGCGGTGGTGGTTGGGGGATGATTTTACATCTGGCCACCGTGCTGTAGAAGGTGTGTTAAAGTCATGTGTAGTGCAAAAAAAATGTTTGGCCACCTTTGGTTTGTTTAATGTGTAGGATAAGTATATGTTAATTTTTAAGGTATTTGATTTTCCCTACAAGCTGAGCTTAGGGCCTCCAAAACCTTAGCAGCGGCCCTGTTAGGTAGGTTGGTTGTAGGTTTAGGCTAATCCGATCCACCACAGCCTCTCTTTCACAAGCCCTAAGATCAAAACATGTAATTCCTGGTTATTTTTTATGTTTATCAGCTACTATCCTCTCTGTGTCTTTCCAGAAGCCAAGGAAACCTGGGAAGAGCACAAATACAAGGGTCTGCAGGCCGCTTTGAACCTCCAGGCTGTTTTGTCAGAAGATGGCAGGTGGAGGATATGCAGCGACAGGGAGGTGAGAAATCATGATGTGCTGCCCATACATATCTGGTACCAGAGATAATGACACAGCCAAACTGGCCTTTTTGAACTCCATCTATCCAATAGTGGTCAGCAGTGAGGATTCCAAATATATAATTGCCGCTTGAACAAATATGCCCATAAACAAAAAAAAATGTTTATCCCAGGTACAGAATTCTTTTGTACATGTCAGGTTTGAAAATCAGTCCTTAATTTTCTATACCCACTTATTCCTCATGAAGTAGGAATACAACCCAGACAGGTCACCAGTCTATCGTGGGGCACACACATCATTCACGCAAACATATGGGCAATTTAGAGTCTCAAATTAACCTAAGCATGTCTTTGGACTGTGGGAGAAAGCCTAATTTGTCTACTATCAGGTCATTGTTTATATTTTTTGTTTTGAGTAGAGAATGACAGTTGAGGCAGTGAGTAACATGACCTAAGCTGGCTGTGTAAAGTAACCAAATTGATTTCGGGGTGAAGTTGAAGTTACTGTGCATAGTTTCTATCAGTGAGGCTGCAACTGACAGATCAAGAAATCCACTACAGAGGCTGCAAAACTCCCAAAGTTTAGAACCAGCATTTTGGTTTGTCCATGCTGAACTACTGAACTAATTGAACTATTGTATAAAGATGGCAGCCTCCACGGGGGGAGACACGCTCCCTTTGTAGATAAAAATGGCTCAGTCTAAGGTGAATTAAAAATCAATCATGCATTTATTAAAACATACTTATGAACATACTTATGAATGTTAAACTCATCTGAGTTCAATAGTTTTAGCAGCTCATCACTTTGAAAGGAGAACAGCTGGCATTTCTAATATATTGTCTTGTCAAGGGCAAAGAAAATGAAATAAATTTCTACCTTTTTTTTAACATTCGGTATTGGCAGAAATCTTCAAACATTGTATTGAGTGTGAGGTAGCAAATGAATAGCTTATATTTATGTTACAATGTGTTGTGTTGTGTGTGTGTGTGTGTGTGTGTGTGTGTGTGTGTGTGTGTGTGTGTGTGTGTGTGTGTGTGTGTGTGTGTGTGTGTGTGTGTGTGTGTGTGTGTGTGTGGTGTATGTGTGGAACATGAATAAGTATGCATGTAATTTAATGGCATAATCATGCAGGCTCAGAATATCTAGCTGCCTTCCCTTTATTATCTCTCTCCCGCTCTCTTTGCATTCATGTAGCATAAGTGAACACACGGCCCTCTTACTCACCTTCAAACAAAGCTTTTGGGATGCAAATATACCACATAAATACTATCACTAACATACAGACAACATATGTTGGACACCTCAGTCTCATTGCACCTCCTTTTCACCCCCCTATTCTCATATAGGCTGTGGCTTGCAGCCTTGAAGAGTGGCTTGAGATAAAAGCAGGACATATTCAGGGACCCCGTCTCATTCCTGAGGGAGTAGAAATATCATTTGATCCCACTCAAAGAGCCTCTGTGCCAAGTCAAGCCAACCCGCAGCAATACAGGAATAGAATCCTTCCCTCTCTCCCTATTTTGCGCCCCTCCTCCATTCACCAAGTGTCCTTGTCATGTCTGACACAGTTGGTACATCACAAACCTGGACATGTATACTGATCTTTAAACTGTGTGTGTGTGTGTGTGTGTGTGTGTGTGTGTGTGTGTGTGTGTGTGTGTGTGTGTGTGTGTGTGTGTGTGTGTGTGTGTGTGTGTGTGTGTGTGTGTGTGTGTGTGTGTGTGTGTGTGTGTGTGTGTGTGTGTGTGTGTGCGTGCGTGCGCGTGTGCGCGTGAAAGGAACATGATTTGTTTTGCTGTGTCAGATTTTATAAAATAGCCTGGTAATCTCCATAAATGCAACATCTGGCATTAAATCTCATTTTTATGTAGATAAAGGCTCCATCTTCTCAAGCACATGTTCTACTGCAAGGACACAGTCTGCCATTTCATTGATTGCTTCGACACATCCCACTGTTTTATTTTCAGATAGTTATGTATGCCTTTATAAGCCTCAGATTATCTATTGTCAAACTAAGTTAATAAAACGCCATATCTAGACAACAAATTCTCGAATGCATCCCTTATTCTATTAATTATCAATGACAGCTCAGTGCTAAAAGCGGATTTGCAACAAAGTAGAGAAGTGCTGAATTATCACTGGAAAGATCAACTCTGAACTTTGTTTTTGTTGATGCTTTACATAGCGTTGTTAGTATTATTATTGTTTTTAATATTGTATTTTAATATCCCAAAATGCGATTTTTAGATAAACCCATAATGGGTTTCTACCTCACCTGCACATGTGATGTGCATTTTCTTTATTTCTTTATTTTCTTTATTTTCTATGTTTGAAATTTCCTTAAAATCTGTAAACTAAACTAAAACTCTAGTTTTGTGTTCTCCTATCAGATTTGTGACTAAGGAAAAGGCACAGTTAAGGAGGGTGAACTCACCAGAGTGGGGAAGCGTCCCATCAGAGTCCCTCTCTGCCTTCCATCATACTGGCAAATGTACACTCGCTCTGGAATAGAATGGATTTATTGCATGCCAAGTGCCTGGTGGAGAGAGCCTTGAATCATTGCCCTGAGTGAAACATGGCTCAACCAGGCCTTGCAAGATACAGTCTCGATAATTTTTCCATTGTCTGAGTGGACAGGTCTAATCAGTCCAGCTACAAGAGCTGATGGGACCTGCATATACATATAACACAAAAACAACATCAGAGTTGAAAATGGGATATTTAGCCCCTTCTTTCTCCTGACTCATTTCCTGTATGGTTTTTGGCTGACACCAATGTTGCAGTGGAGCTGCTTATTTTCAACAACTACACTCATGGTATCCTGACCTCTTTTCCTCAGTTTGGGGCTGTTCCCACAAAATTATGATCTTAGAGAAGCTTACTGCACAATTACAAGATATTACAAGTTATTCATGGTATTGTGGAAAAATTCTAGGTATAGCATTAGTTTTATTAACTCTGTCCAATAGAGTTGTGTGATGAAGGTTGAAGTCTTCTACGATGAGTGTTTTAGTTTGACCTTTGTTTTTCTAAGATAAGAGAGTAGATAAGTAGATAAGAGAATTTAGAAGTTTGCGGTTCGCTTCGGCAGACCTGTGTGTCACTGACTGAACTGACCTTCTGTGCAGAAAGGAAAAATAGACAATTCTTAAATCTTAAACAACATATTTCCTATTTCACCTGCTCACTTTCTTAGTTTTTTTCCACAACATTTGGTGTCACGAGACAGGATTGTTGTGGTGATCATCAGCCAGGACCCAGTACGGTGACAATATGCCAGAGTCCAGCGGCCAGTCAGAGTGGGCTCCGACTGGCAGCAACTTTTCCTCATCAGGGTAGACACTACCTGAGAAGTGAGAATCGAATGAACTGCAGAAAGAGGATGTGTATCACCTGCCTATGGTTTAGGTGGTAGGTCCTGATGAGGTCCATCTTGTCCACCACCCATGGGCACATGGTTATATGTTCAAGGCCCTCATTTGCCAGAAGTTAAAACATCATTGGTGAACATTTCAAATGAACTCAAATGACTTTTTGTAAGGAATTCTCTTCAACTACAGCAGAAATGAAGAGGCTGCTGATGGGGGGGAAAAATGAGCCCTGCAAGACCAAACAAGCACTTGGTGAGGATGATCACCACCAAGAACATGTCCAGTGATAACAATGACTACAGAGCCATCATTGAAGCAGCTAGAGCTGAAATAAGAGGGGCTTTTTCTAATCAAGTGGACATGGCAAAGATCACATCATGTAAACAAGCAGCGACAGAAACTGTAGATGACTATCAGGCCATATTGTATGCTGTTTTTTATGAAAATAGCGACATGAAGAATCAGACTGAGGTCATGATATGACCCCATGGGAAAGTCATCTGACGAAATGTTTCATTGATTGATTGCTGCCTCTGCTTTCCTTAAGGGTACAGGGACACATGCCTATGTTTTCCGGATGCCCGATTGACTGAGGTTATACAACATGCCAAACATGCAGAACAATGGCATAATGCAGAGCTTGAGGTAAAAGCCAAAAAGACAGACAACACCCGCAGGAACAACTTAATCCAGACTGTGGTAGACTTAAAATAGGGGAGAGGAAATGCAGCACCAAGAGAGGGCTACAGATGAGTGGCCAGGAGAGAAAATGGGTGCAGGGGAGCATCATGAGGAAGAGGAGGATGGCGTACAGGCAGAGGGGCGCTTAACAAGATGATGCTGATAGATGTTTTAGGTGTAGAAGAATTAAACACTGGGCAAAGGACTGTTTGGAGGAAGAGGGGGAGAATCCACAATGCTGGCAGCAGACCAGAAGAAAAGGTGCTGGTAAGCCATCAGATTGACTAGAGGATGGGGCGAGAAGGTGTGTAGAGGAAGGACACCCTCGAAAGGACAGAAGGGAATGTAGTGCACACAGCAATATAGAGTGAAGTAGTACACATGTATGCCGCATCTTGCAATGAAAAACAACTTGGCTTACTAACCCATACTAACATACATTCTATAATCAATGTTAAAATTGAGAGATTAGAGAGAATGACACCACAAGCAGGTACTTATGCTAGTTATAGCAGTGAAATCTTAAAGAAATTACCCACAATGAGACTAATTGTTGCATCTACTCCTATAACCTTTACTGTTGATTCAGGAGCAATGCATAATGTTCCTACTTTGAACAGTTTTCCTGATGCAAAACTTAGTGATAGGTAGGTGTATTCACAGGGGGCTTCAAGGGTGACTACAAAGGATAATTTTACAGGGCCTTCAGCATGCACATATATTAGATAATCAACCACCTCAACGAAGAAGATGTTCCTGCTTGTTTACATGTGTAAATACTCTTTCCTGATATCGGGTAGTACCTGACTGTTTTTGTCCATTATTTTTAAAGTTTTATCATACAGGGTACAGATGTGCTTGGTGCAAGTGGGAGATGCTTGAGCCCAAACTGTCACGCAGTATGAGATATTTGAAAAGATCATAGCATACATGGTTAGGTATGTAACATCTGATTAATTTAAAGCAGTTTAGGTTACTTTGTATAGTTTTGGAGATTTTCTTTATATGTTTATTGAATTTAAGTTGTGGGTCGAGTACCAATCCAAGATATTTAAACTCAGTTACAGTTTATATTTTAATTTAAATTTAAATGTAAATTTATATGAAAACTTTGTTCTGGGTTAATGTTTTTAATAGAGAAACACATTGACACTATTTTTGAGAGACTGAGCACCAACTGATTTTACTAAGCCACTGCCCGACATCAACCAAAGATGTGGATAGGGTGTCAGCAGCCAACTGTGGTGTCTTGGCGGGTGCATAAAGAACTCACTAAGAACTGCATCATCCACAGCTGGCAAGTGACATTTGTACAGATTGAGGGCAAATCACTGATAAAGAGACAAAACGGTCCAAGTATTGAGCCCAGTGGGATGCCCATTTGTATGTTTAGTGGTGGAGATTTGTCTTGAGGAATTTTGACACACAAGAAATGATTTAAATCAACATATTTTCCCATTAGAGATCTTGAAATTTTGCAATTTAGACACGAGTAATTTATGGTTGACTAGCTGAAAAGCTTTTTTTAGGTCCAGGAATATAGCCCCTATGACATTGCCCCCATCCAGGGATTTTTTTTTTTACATTTTTGACAAAGCAGCAATTTGCTATTTCAGTGGAATAGCCTGATCTAAACCCAAACTGCTGAGGGTGCAGGAGCTCATGGGCTTCTAGGTCTCAATAACTTTAGACAATATTGATAAAATGGTTCTCGAGGGAAAAGTACAGGTTCTTATTTAAAGGTTAACTAAAAGTGTTAGTGGTTTAGCCAATACTGTACAGTGGTGTTTGAGAAAGGAACTGCTCATATTATGTCATTAGTTTTGGAGTTAAACAATTTAGATATTATTTCCCTAGTTTGCGTTTCCTGGATCTCCTGAAGATGAAAAGTATGAGTAGCTTCATTTTGCGTTGTATGATTTTGGCATTCAATTCATTCAAAATCTTTTGTTAATTCCATTACTAACTGTCAAAAAAAATATGACCCACTAATTGAATGGCACACTGCTATTTTTTGAACATCCCTTTCAACTAATTGCTCAATTGCACAGCTTTAAGAGTATGCATATATTGTTATCTAGTTGCTTTTCTGCTTTTCTGCACCTAATGGTAAATTGTTTGCTATGCAGCAATAAAAAATACAATAAAAAACCTGGATTAATCTGGTTAGTCACATTGGACTGCTATTAATTTGAACACTACTGTATGTCTGATACAAATAGAAGGAACTGTGGTGGACAAATTATAGATATAGCATTAGTTTTATTAACTCTGTCCAATAGTCATGAGGTGTATTAAAAAGGTTAAGTGTTGGTTAACATGTAAGCTCTGACAAGAACAATGATTAGTGTTTAAGGTTAGATTATTTCACTCAATATGATAAATAGCCATCTGATCTTAACTATTTTGGGTCATGTATGTTGTGTTAAAAAAAGATTATTTGAAATGCCCATGGAATAGAGACACATTCAGGGGAGAGAGAGAGAGAGAGAGAGAGAGAGAGAGAGACAACTAAAGGAGGCATGTTATTTTGTTGTTGTTGCTGTTTGTGTTTTTTTTATTTTGGGGGGGGGGGGGTGCCCTTACGTCATGTCAGAGCAACTGCCCTTTGAGATTCCTGTGCACGTCTGGTGTCTTTAGTCTTCTATAATAGTACATTTATAATCTTTGAGTTATGGACTGTTGGTCTGGACAAAAAAAAAAACATTTTAGGTTGCAACTTCTTCACACTTACTTCTTTACACCATTTTGTAAACAAAACAACTAATTGATTAATTGTTTCAATAATCATTAGATTAATCAACTATCGAATGTAAACTCAGAGCGCTTGATACTTACAAGATCAGAATTCAACACAGCCTCTTGTACTGTATCCTGTCTTAACTAGACTGACCACAGAAAAGACATTCTGGAGGTTATTTTCTACCATGTTATTATGACCTACATGAAGTTTTTTCTCTTGATATAACAGAATAACTGTCTGCTGTCAAAGAAAATCATGCATTAGTACTATCTACTCAACATGTCTTCTTTTAACTGTGACTCAAATTATCTTAAAGCTAAAACTAAATGTAGGATTAGACATTGTAATAATTCCAAGAAATGTTACTAAAATAAATGGGGAAAAAATACATATTTTTCTTCATCCATATCCGCTTCAACATAAAAACACAGCACATGTGATTATGTCATTCACCCATTCACATGCTGATAACAGTGGCTGACGTAATCATTCATTCACGCATAAAGCATCTCACCCAAGTACACATCAGCATCTGATTGGTGGATGGCTGCTCTACAATACTTCTGAGCCATAGCTGCAGAGCTGTGTGTGTTACTGTTGTGATTAAGGCGCAAGATCTGTTCTTATTAGACTGTGCTTACTCACTAGAAGAAGCTTGTGCCAGGGACCTCATTAATCTTTAAAGAGTTTAAAGAAAGCACAGTCTGTTAATGTTCAAATAATTGTGCTGAAAGGAAGCTTTCCTCGCAATCACTCTCAGTGTCATGTCCCTGAAAATGACCAGGCATCAAAGCTAAATTTGTTTGAAACTTTGTTACTATTCATATTTATGTGGCTATGCAGGTTAAGCGTGTACTTTCATGTCTTGTGATCACATTAAAAAAACAACAAAAAAAAACGTTTCCTATAAGATGTTAAATTCATGAACATCTTTGTAATACTGATGTACTAACAAATTGCCTACCTGCCTACTATACCTACTTAGAATATATTCTACTGAGGATGAAATAGAAATCTTAAAGCTGCATTAATTGTGTGTTTTTTTTTTTTAGTCATACAGGGATGGTTCAAAACAACAGCACACTACACATTCAACAGAGAGCAACAATGTCACCCCTTTGCTTTATGGGGGGTTGCAATGCTTACAAGTGTGAGCAAATCATAATTAAAACTAAAAGGGCATTTAAATATGTTTTATATCTATTATATTAGTCAGCATTTTACATATCTGGCACCCCGTAAGGCAATTAGCTGATATGCATTTAAACAACCTTTTAATTAGTTGCCTAGAATAACCTGTCAGAAAAAAAATCACTGACATTATAGTGGTACCAGATGCTACAGTATAATGAAACTCTAAGCAGCTTTTACTTTTTGTACCAATTTGTGTATCAAAAGGTGCATATTTTCAAAGTGAAACTTTGTGAAAAAGAGGTTCTGGGTTCAAATTATATATTCTTCATCATCAATGTTGTTGAAGTTTATTTATGAGGAATAACTGCTTATATCCCTTGCTTCTTACCACAACCACACAATTATTATTGCAGCTATACACAATGTACATTACACAGTTTCACATATCTGTTTGTTCTATGATTCTTCTTTCATTTAGTTGCTCCATATTTTATTTTATTTGAAAGTATTTTATCGCAGCAACAACAAAACATCACTAACTTGTCTCTACTTCTGTCTTTCTGGCACGAGAGTCAGATGTTCAGACAGATTCCTCTCATAAAGATGCAGCAGCTGATTAACTTAATTTAACAAAAATAACATCTGGCCTGGTTCTGTCTATTATAGTTTAGCAATTGAAATAATAAACAATTGTTCCAATAACAATTGAACTGAACAGTATATGTTATTTCTGTTTAATGGTCAATTAACCATTAAACAGCGTATTACTGTGTGTGATATTATAATGAATATTGTTACAATTTGCATTACCTATATAGGACCCACAGTGGAGGAAGGGCTATCTGAATGAATTACATTAATTGAATGAACATTAATTACCTCCACTAATGAGGTTAGGGTTTCACTGGCGTTTGTCTGTTTATTAGCAAAATAACTCAAAATCTTTTGACCAAATTTTTGTCAAAGTTTCAGCGAATGTTGGGAATGGTACCATGAACAATGACTGAATTTTTTGTTATTTGGTAACATTGCGGTAAATGGACCTTCAAACAGGCACCATCGTTTGGCCCACCTGGGGGTTAATATCTGGCACCTGCATAGTATAGGACAACAATGTTGGCTGGGAGTCAAAATATGCTTGGCGAAGGTCTGCTTTTCTAGTTGATAATGTTTTCTCGTATTATACGTTTAGAATCAGGTACTGGATATTTTTAATTATTCTGGCCAGAGCTGCATATCAGACAGATGTTCATGTTTCAGTGCCAAAATCACCAGCACCAGCATGATCATCAGGTTCTTTTGAGAGACAAAACCAAAGAGGAGTGTCCCACTCTCCTTCCCCATAATTGCACTAGAGGAAACAATTATTTCTATGAGATAGAGCCCAATGGGTTTATGTAACATTTGGGCTCCCAGCAGGTCTGTAGAGTTTGCATGTACGATTACGATAGGCAATTACTGATCAAATTAGTTCATTTAACAGGTCATTTCTAACGCCACAGTTTTCTGAAACTGTGATGACAGAAAATTAAATTGAATCTCCAATGCAAGCAAACCTGTGCTGAAATAGCCACTTTGTCTGATTAAAGTTTTGTCATGCATCCCAGGTGTTACCAGGGAAACCAAGTAATGGCTTGTGAATAACTTTTTTTTTTTTGCAACTGGCATGTAAAACTTTAATTTGCAGTTCAGTGTTGGTTGTTTGGTATGGGGGGTAATCAGTGGGGAGGTATGTGTCAAAACAGCTATAATGCACAATGTGGAGGTGAAGAACTGCCAACACAAAGAAGCAAAACCTTTCATTCATACCTATTCATTGAGTAAACCATATTTGGCACTTCTAAGGAGGGGAAATGAACATGAGATTTTATTAATGGTCATTTCATTCATCATATTTGCCACTTCGAATGAATGAGATTTAAAAGATGGGTTATTTAGAAGACAGACTCATTTTACTCTTAGTTTTTCACAATAAATCTATTATCTGTACTCTGTTTTTCACTGAATTGACAACAAAAGTAATAACATTTTTGGATTAATATTGTGATGACTCTGACTGAATTAACAGTTTTATTAATATTATTAATAATATTTTTTATCTGACAATTAAAAATGGCATGTCCCTAAGACCTATTATTATTTATTAGCGCATGTCCAGCTATTGCTAAGTGGTGTAACTTAGGTCTGTAATAGTTTCAGGCAGATGGTAACATGATGGTAGTGTCCTGTCCATCGAAAGCAAGCGATAAAATATTTCTATGACATTAAAATGGCAAATTATTTGTCTGCATAATGTCTCCACCACAGCATTATTTTTATTTACATTATTTTTGCAACTGTCAATATGGTTTACAGTTTGCTCTGGACAAATCTTCTGTACTCACTGTGTTTTACATAAAAAGTGAATTAATACTGAATTATAGATAATGAAATACCAAAGAAGAAAAGCAGAACAGTAAAGTGCTACATTCTTTTCCACCTTTCACTGAACACAGCTCACAGCTAACTGCAGCAAGTTCAGGGCCATCACTTGTTCCTTTTTTTCTCTTTTTGTTATGTAGCCATTAATGTCCGTGACAAATCTGAAAGCACCAATTTACCCTTCACAGTTAGAAGCTCCCACTGCTAGTTATTACACCTGGATTATACTGGAGATTTGCCCTCCCAGATGTCAAAGGCACCTATTGATTTCAAAATTGAGCTTAAAACAGCTTGTAAAAGACAGCTGTTACCTTGATGTACCCAATCTATAATTTGGAACTACATGGATATTGTCACATGCGAAGGAGCCACAATTATGCAATTGGCAGGAGACCTTCCATTTTTTTCTGAAATTAAATGAGAGATTTTGTAGCATGGATGAGTGGGTCTGTTGAGTGGTCTGTCCACCACTTGGTTATTCATGGATTGCCATGAAATTTTGCCCAGCCATTAATGAGGAGGATGTTGTATGTATGTTTGTATGTTTTTTTCTATGTGTAATTCCTTTGCTTCTACTGCATATTGATATGTGTGATGTGCATTAAAATACTCTAGTGTATGTTTCAGAGTTGGTAAATTTACTTCCCATTAGTTGCCTTTCTTTTCATACAGAAGCTGAACATGAATGTCAAAAATATCACTATAAGCCACATGAGTATGATAACATTATTCACTGGACAACTGTTGCTCAAAGGTAGAGCAGAGATGGAGAGTGAGTACAACCAGAAGATTGGTGTTTTGATAAATTGCAAAAGGCCTGTAGATAATTAGCTCCTCCTAGTGTCGCTATCTTTAACGTGAAAAAATTAATAAGAATTAGCTTATTTGTCTTTGGTTTTAGTACAGTTGTTTCAGAAGGGTTCAGGGGCAGTTAAAGCTAAATGAATGAATGATACAACTAATGCAATCACATTCTAAATCTGGGTTGTATGTGAGTGATATATCTGCAAATGAAAAAAAAAATCATCTTGCTCCTTCCTGTCATGATTATGATGGATATAGGGACACACTGTATAGCCTGCATGTCCTCGAGAGCTCCATGATGTGCTGTGTGATATATATGAGGCTTCCGTGGTGCCTGATGTCATAGGAGGTAATTAAATGCTTTAGAGGTCACCATTAAATTATGCCTTTTTATGACATGTGACAATGACAGGCCAATGACACAGTGATTTGTCCCAGTGGACCACAACCTGAAAACACTTTGCAAGCCACAAAGCCTCTGAATTCATAATACTAGGAAAGAGAACACACACTGTATTTTTTCCTGTCTGCGTGGCTTCTGTCTCCCTGTTTTTAAATCAGTTAATCTTGGTTTCATTTTAGTTACCTTGACAACACACTCTGTCCTCTCCTTTTCCATCAAACACAACTCGCACTGTGCACTATGTAGCTCAATGGATGGTCTTGTTTTCCAAGCAGGGGAGGGAATACTTTGCAGGTACATCCTCCTGAAACATATTAATGCCTAAATTGTCCCTCAGGTCAAAGAGCTGTAAGTAGTATAGCCTCAGAAATGGAAAGGAATTATATTAATATAATTTACTGTTAGATTAATCTAACATATCTGCCATTGTGCCTTCCTATTTTTTTTCCAAGCAGCAACAGGCAGATGAATTTCCAAAATACACCACCTCTGTAAATATAGCAGTCATACAAATGGCAGGCAGCACTATATCCACATTCTCCTGTATTTCCAGAGTGTCCATATGGGTATGTGTAGGCGTGAGACCAGGATCAGATACTCCTAAGGAAGTGAAGCCTAATGCCAGAGAGAGCGAGCAACCTGAACACAGACAAACAAGAGGAAAAAAGTAGGAAAGTGAGACACAAGAATAGGAACACGACACTTTAAATCAAGGACCTTTTTTAAATTAGCACACTTACAGCAGGAGACATCTAGATAACAAGCTTCTGGCCTGTAGCTTCTCCTACTATAGAGTGGTGCTCTGCTGATGAACAGGAGACCGGAAGAGAGTGAGTGTCAGAGTTGGGGGAAGAGAGAGCCATCTTCAGCCAGGCAGTGGGCTGAAGATGTTTATCACCTTTGTGGGCACAACATAAATTTAATTCAATGGTACACACTGAGATTCTTTATTTTGGTTGTTACATTTCTGTTACTTATTTAAGTAGCATTGAATAATACAAAAATTGAATAGCTTTAATCATCTTAGCTTTTGAATTTGATAATGCAGATATTGTCAGTATTCTCACACAAACACACTTGCTACTCTCCACTATGAGCACTGCTCTAGGCTTGTCTGCTCCACTGCAGACAAACATATCCATGCCTTTAGGCAAAACAGCAGGGACAACATTTCCTCTGCAATAATTTTGCATTGTGTCTGAGTGAGCACTTTTGTCTCTTCCAAATGGAGCCCATGACTTTAAGCAACTAACCCGGACATAATGATGGCTGGGAGAGAAGAAAGGGTGGAGGTGGGGTTGGCGTGGGGTGATAGTCATTTGGAGTGCTCGGAGTCCTGCACCCCCACTTTGTGATGATGATGTTTGCTCGCCTTAGGGGTACCACGGTGTTCTGGCTGAAAGTTTCCTGTGGTGGCACATCTTTCAGAGAGAGGGCTCCTCTTCATACTGTATATTTCCATTTTGAGTGTGTGGCGCATGTTTCTTGGTATTTATGACTAACCTGCAAATATGTAAGTATGTTGTATGTATATATGAGTTTTGCACGTCTGACCACTTTCTCCACTATCTTGCGATACAGGACAGGAGACCAAACACACACACACACACACACACACACACACACACACACACACACACACACACACAAATACATACAACATAACAAATAGGACTGCAACTAAAGACTTGATTATTGAAACGAACTGTCTCCAAAAGCTGAAGATTCAAGCTAAAATATCTTGTGATTTTTGTCCAGACCAACAGTCCGAAACCCAAAGATCATCAGTTAATAATCTGATTTGAGGACATTGGACATTTTCTACTTAAAAATGGCTCAAATTGATTAATCGGTTATCAAAACAGTAATTAATCTAATAGTTGGCAATTAACCAACTCATCGTTGCAGCTCTAACAACAAACACGTTAACCCAAAATGTACAATAGACTACGACTTACCAAAATTCAAGAGAGGGACAAAGCACTAGAAATGTGTTCTTTCTTAAAATCAAATGAGCTCCTGTGTGATCCTACCCTAATCCAACTCCAAACAAACAAACTAACAAACCCTGTTCATCAAGAGGTAGAAAAGAACATTTGTCACAATGCTGGACACAGGCTAAAAATAGATTGATAGCACGCACAGTAACTAAAAGACACATTAAACCACCAAATAGTGTAGAGGCTGTAAGGAGGCTGAGATCTACAAGAGGTGATATAATGAAGTGATAATGCTTTTACTGTCCACTTTGAGGAACTCTTCCCGGCTTTGATGGCTGTGTCTGGCTGAATAATAATGCTGTTTCCACACTCTAGCAGGAATATATATATATATATATATATATATATATATATGTGTTTTAAATGCAAGGAACATCTTGATGATAGAGGCTCCTTTGCTGTCATTTCACAGCATTTCCATACACTGGAAGAAAATGTATCCTCTGCATTTTATCCTTCCTATGGGAGCAGACTCATCAAGTAGACTTTTTTCAATAGTTTTTCACTGCTTTTGGCTGTTTAAAGCAGTCGTGGGTGCTTTTTTTTCTTCAGAGAGAAGTCCTTCCATGACATATCACAGTTCAGATATTTGAAGTTCACTTTTGATCAGATCTGTGCTGCATCTGGTTTTTGAATATTTAATGGTCAGAGGAGGAAAAAAAGCCTCTCACAAATTATTACAATTATTCTGCAGAGACAGAGTAATTACAATGGTAAAAGCGAACTTACTTCAGTCTGATATTGATTTTGCATTCATTTACAATTTGCCATCACTTGACTTATTTGTATTAAGTTGTTTTTTTGTGCAGGCTGCAGCACTAGTTTATCCCCTCAGCTGTGATCTCAACTCTTTATATACATCGTAGGCTCACTTTGATCAGTAAAGGGTGATCAAAGAGACACAACATGGTCTCATCTTCAAGTAGAATTCACCAGTCAAAGATTCAGTAAGTATTAATAGGAGTTTTAGTATGTACACCTAGAATCAGTATACCTAGAATCAGAAGTGAACTTGTGGGGTTAAAAAAGTAGTTTGTGTGCATGACAAGGCTTCAGCTTACAGTATTGGACACAATTTTCAGTTCCATACTCACCAGCTGCAAAATGATTAATACTGTATGTGATTGAGCGGTTTTCTTTCTAGAGCCTCTACACAACTGTAGAAACTGCCCCACACACTTACCAGATCAAAGGTTTGCAACTCTTTAATTCTAGTGGACAAATCAAAGAGGATGCGTCAGAGCTTGTGTCTAAAAATTCAACACAGCTTAAAAACACTTATAGAAGTGGTCGCATCCGACTTTTCTCTCAAGCTTCTCTCTGCAGTTCTAGAAAGAATTTATTTACTTTTTTTATTTGGTCTGTCTCATGAATAGTCACAAGCCTCTCTGCTTAGGCTTATTTTAACAACTGTAGACTGTAGTCCTTCAAGATGCCAGTACTTGTGTAATAACAATATTATTGGTCAATTTATCTAACCTGTCTAATGACAATGGATTGAATTTGCATTATAATTATCGATATTCACCATATTTACTCTTTGTATATCTACTCTTTACTCCATTTGAGAACTATTTGCTTTATTTACTCCTAATGTAAGCTATCTCGTGAGTCATCAAATGACAAACAAAGTTTGATGTTGCCATCTGGGGCTCTCCCAACGTGCAACTGTAGCAGAACAAATGTTCTCACTTTACACAAAATACTGGTACCTGAAACACAGTGACCACAACATCTAACTCATGTACTAACTGTATGAACCAATTCTGCTGACCTACAAGCACAATTCCTGCTTTCCACTCAAATTGCAGTTCTAAAACAGTTTTTTCTAAACACTACACACAATTCTCTGCATTTGATACAATTCATATGAAGAAAATCGTGTGTTTTCACAAGGAACACGGTGGACACTAACTCGTCACATGGGAAAACACCTGTCACACATTTTTAAAATTAGCAGTCAGATCAGCTTTAGCATAAAAAGGCAACAGGTGACCTCTCCTCTATTCTCTATTGGAGCAACGGATGCAAATATTGGAAACAGAGGGAGAGCCAGTGGAATGGCCATAAGATGAGGATGATGGGGAGGGTGAGGACGAGGACAAGGAAGGTCAAGGACCATAATCTTTGGGAAGATCCGAGCCACTTTGGTTGACCATGTGGTCAAATATGGTCTAACAATGAGGGAGGCTGGGTAAAGAGTACAGCCAAGTTTGGGCAGGTTTACTATAATATCCATCATCTGAATTATCCGGAATGAAAATAGGTAAGAAATATACTCTCACTGAATGCAGTAGTACAATTCTGCCTGTGAACTGTTCTGCAGGACTGTAGAAATAAAGTATGTTTAGTATTTAGGAAATATATCCCTACTTTGTATTCCTACACATTATTTATAGTATTTTACTATTTGTATTGCAAAAGATTACCAACATGAGGTTGTTTGGGAATGCTTCTGCCTCAGGACAGGAACAGGAAACTCATGAACGTCCTAGAAAATACCACCATAACATTACGTCAAATACAATATAATATTTTAGAATTTAGTAGGTATAGTAAACCTATTAACACTAGACTTTGTCTTACACAGAAATAATCTGCAGATGAAGCGAGTCTACAGGTGCTATTTGAATGTAATTCAGAAAGAATCAAATACTTGCGATATAACTGTATAAATGTGTGAGTCCTATACAATCCCACAATTAATCCATACTCTCAACAGTATAAATTATACATAATTCAGTATTGCAATCATAATGGTTATTTTTCACAATAGTGATCACCCCATGTCTCTTCTGATATTTTCATGTGTGTTGCAGAAAATCCTTGAGCTAGAGGTAGCTGTAGTGGAGCACCAATTCATCTACATTGATGAGGTTGATGAGATTCAACCTCACAAAAACACAAAGGAGGGTAAGGAATATCATTGGCCAGCATGCCATTGTTGAAGTCCCTAGCCGAAGCGGTGGGAACATCACAATGTGTGCAGCAATTACCCACCATGTTGTTATCCATCACCATGCTACCCTTGGCTCTATAACACTGGCCATCCGAACACACTCCTGGACACCCTACATGACACACATATTCCACTAGACCAGGTAGATGGCTCGAAGCACCTCAGGTACACAGTCATTTGGGACAATGTAAGTTTCCACCAGGCTGTTCTGTCCTACGATTTTTTGTTTTCTCCCTCCGTATTCTCCATTCCTCAATCCTACTGAGGATTCTTTTTCTGTCTGAAGATGGACAGTTTATGACTGAAATCAACAAAGTGTATACCCCTTCTCCAAGCTATGGAAGATGCGTGTGGAGATATAACAGCTGATGCTTTTCACGGCTGGACTCGCCATGCTAGGCGATATTTTCCCGCTGTTTGGCCAAAGAAAACATCCACATCACATCCCCATCCCCATGTGATGTGGATGGGGATGCTGTGGTCAGACAGAAACCCAGTGGCCAATGGGAAACTAAATATAATATATTTGTTACTATGCATTTATGTATTTGTGTGTTTTGAGTATAAAAAATATTTTTCTCAAATAGTTTTAAACACATTTATGTACTATTGTACATACATATTATTGTACATATATTATGGACTATGTATTTCTAGTAAGTGTAACATTCAACAAAAGAAGGCCTGAGTCATTATGATGAATGAAGAAGATGAATGAAGAATGCAAACACAATATGATCATTTGTGTTTGCATTTTTAAAACATTTTAAAACATTTTTACAGTTTGTAATGTAAAGTTCATTTTGCAGGAGAATCGTGGGGTTTTGTCCATGTGTAAATGGTTTTGGATTTGTGTGTAGTGAACTGAGAGGATGAGGTATGCTTTTAAAAAATGTGTGTAAACAAATGAGGAAAAACTGTAAACTGTGGCACAGTTTTAAAAGTTCCTTGAAGTGCCCTCTTACACTTTTTGACTTATTTATATGAATAAAATATATGGAAGTATTATTTCAACATAAGTCTCAATAAAAAAAACAAAAACATTTTCATCACCATGAGATGTTTATATCTAGTAAATGTGAGGGTGTGTGTGCAAGGATCATGTCAAGAATGCCCATCTGTGCTATTTATGATTGTAGATATCTAAATCTTCCTTGTGATCAAAAAGAAATTAAAATCATACTGTCAACAATATGGGACTTTAAATTTATATTGTTTATTTTATAGTGTTGACTAGCTGAAAATATGCAAACTGTTTTTATAATCTAGTTATAAGAAGTTTTACCTAAATAAAAAATCTAGATTACAAATTATAGCTTTAGTGTACAAATGATTCTGTTTGGAGGTATGCCAATCAATCTTTATTCATCACATGTGATCACTAGGTTTGGCAGAATGTCTGTCCCTGCAGCTTCTGACATTTGCTGAACTGCTGCAATGTGCTTTAAAGTCTGTGCCATTAGTGTCACAAATGGTGCCTGTAGAATTTGCAAAACTTTGGTTTATGTGCATTGTCATGTCTGTTTTAACTACAGACTGTATTTACATTGCACCTTTCAGTTTTACTAATCAATCTATTCAAAGAATTCCAAAAGGAAGTTCATGTTCCACGTATTGTAATACAATCCTTGTTTTGGTTCTCTAAATAGCTTGATCGTCCATGAACATTATCATTTACTTAGTTGTGCATCGCAGCTATTATATTTATAATTAGGATAGCTCTGTCTATCTGTATGTGTCCCCCCTCCTTATATGCCACCTACACTCTTGTTTTAAGTGTCACAAACAGCGAGCCCTATGAGGCATTGTGTGACACAAATCCCAGCTTTACAGCTTGACAGCTTGAAATAACAGTTAACAGTTCTTCTGCCTGTTTTCCTCTGACAAATTCACAGTGCTGTAATGTTAAATGGAGTGTAGTGCAGACCAGGGAGAGGCACAGGTGCTTTCTGACACCACTCCGACTTCCTCTTGACGCCCCGTGTGACGACCATCAATCCTACGTTTGTGCCAAAGCACCACTGTTCAACTCTGTCATTTTCCACCATGTTAATTTCCAACTGATAGCACCTAGCTGCCACCTGAGATGTGTTTGGTCTCATATTTCCTGGTGATCGGTCATTAACTATCAGAGACAACTTTTTTTTGTTTTAATACATTTTCCTGAGCTATTTTTGCACACACCAAAGTGCCTTTTTTTCTTTGTCTACATAGACGTATGAGAACAGCTATAGGCCCTGGCAATAAAACAATATCAATATAGATTATCAATATCCACATCATCAATACAATAAGAAAATGGTTACCTCCACCAAGGAGATTACCTTTTCACTAGTGTTACATGCAGCCTTTTTTCCTCCTTTTTATTAGAAAATGATCATTCATTCGTTGGCTAATATGAAATATTTTATATGACTATATGTTCTCACTATATCACCTACTCCTATATTTAGTAGGTCATTAAGCATAATATGACCAACAAATATTTTTTTAAAAATTATCAATAATTATTTCAAAGGTTGTAGGTTTGATTCCAGAAAAGCCATGATGTAAAAACAAGATATGTTCATTGTTAACATTAGTGTTACTGTACATGTGGATTTTATCACCATACAGACAGAACCAGGCCCACTGTTTGCTTCTGTTCCAGTCTTTGTGTTCGAGATAAGCTAATCAGCTGCTAGCTGCTTCTTCATATATAACTGACAGATATGAGAATGCTATCAAAGTGTAGCTTACATTAAAGGAGTGTGGATGGTAATGTGATTGATAGGCATTTTTCTCTCAGGGCCTTGCCACAGCTGTTTGTGCTTACTGCTAATACTGCACAGTGCTGTAAACCCAACCTTACTTGCCTCAGCTGACACCAGCTCACCTGTTAAGGTGTTGCAGGGCATTACTAGATTCAGCTATGGACCACAGTCCCACCTTACTGTTAACCTGTGAATACTATATGGAAACATATATATTGATTTAAATACTTTTTCAGGGGTGAGAAAATTAGAAAAATGTCATTGTTTCTCACTCTCAAAAGCCTTTTCTGTTAAAACAAACAGTACTATCATTTCTGTATTTATTAGATGTGCTATGGTTCAAACAAAAAAGATCAAACCCCCCAACCTTTTGTGTCACATCATGCGAACATCTCTTAAAAACCCAATAATACATGACCCATGTGTGCAGCACATTTCTCATCAACTCGAGCCATTGTGGTGGAACCCTCATCTCTGATTGCTTTCCTTTCTTACTCTGCACAATTCTTTCATTTTCTACAGCCTTTTGTTTCAAAGTGGCCCCTTTAATTACTTTAGCCCACGATCTGAGCTTTTGCATGACGGCTTTCGCTCAAGCTAGCCACTGGGGAATATGAGGAGAGATGATTTGTATAAATGATGGTGAAGGGGAGATGACGAAAGGGAGGAAAATTATATGAGACAGAAGGAGAGGAGGAGCTGTCACGAGAAATGTGGCTGATGAGCCTCAGATCATGGCTCAAATGTTCATCCATCCTTGTTGGTTTTCTGAGAATCTACTGCGCCTACTGATAAATTGTTTGCCATTTAACAATAAAAGATATAATAAAAACCTGGATTAATCTATTTAGTCACATTGGACTGCTATTGGGGGTGCCACAGTGGTACAGGGGTTAGTGCTGTTGCCTCACAGCAAGAAGGCCGCAGGTTCAAGACCTCCTTGGGTCCTGGGTCTGGGACCTTTCTGTGTGGAGTTTGCATGTTCTCCCCGTGTCTGCGTGGTTTTTCACCGGGTACTCCGGCTTCCTCCCACAGTCCAAAAACATGCTGAGGTTAATTGGCGACTCTAAATTGCCCATAGGTGTGAGTGAATGGTGTGTGTGCCCCACGATAGGCTGGTGACCATCCCTGTATCCCTGCCTATCGCCGTTTATTTTAAACGCTATTGTATGTGTGTGTTTTTTTCCCAGGAAAAGTATGCTGGATGCTTCCATTTGACGTTTATATGTGTTGGCCAACAGCATGTCAACTGTTGAGGTAGAGGTTTTACCCATCCATCTGTTTGCATTTCGCCACATTCTGAACGTTAACATGCTTTAGCTGCAGGCATCTTGGGCTGTGCAGCGGCCCATCGATTGCTACTGATTTGAATACGGGACAAGTTAACAGACAAGAGGTGAGCTTACTTGCTCTCTGAGGCCGTTAGATGGTGTGGGGCCTCCACGGAAACGTTATCCAATGGGAGCTAAGTGTTGATCAATGCAGCGTGCGAGGGAGGAGAGTAAAAACAGAGGAGAGAAAGGCCACTGCCATCGCTCTTCCATGACGCTGAGGATCTGGATCCACTGGGCTCCCAGGCTAAATTAAAACAACCGGCGTCCCATTGATTCCAACACTGACAGGGAGCATACATCACCCCACAGCCAGGGAGAGGGAAGAACGGGAGGGGGGGGGGTAGGTAATAGAGAAGCAAAGAACACATTCAGGAAAGGAAATGATAACCAAAACGATAGGAGGTGAAAAGAAATAAGGGTACTGGTGAAAGACAGGGAAGCGATTAAAGAAGGGCTATTGAAAAGAAAAGAGAGGAAAGAAGTTGGTGGAAATAGCAGGGATAAGGTGGAAAATGACAAAAAAAAGAGGAAATGGCAGACCAGATGTAAACAATCGTCTACTGATAAGTCCATTTATTTCCTATGTATGGCTGAAGATTACTAACAAGCCAAGAGAACGTTTGTTGTAGAGAGTTGGAGGTGGAGAAGACAGTTCTTAGTGAATCCAAACATGTTGAGAGCGACAAACCAGGCTGGGATTGCTGCGAATAGAAAAGACAATTGGGGGTTAGAGTGAATTGAAGTGAATCCAGTGGAGTTTGTTTGACCCTTTTGAGCTAAAACTTGTCCAAAAAAGCGTCTGAGTTTGGTGGTTCATATCCCTTCTGTCATTGTATTATTAGGATTGTATGTCATATCTTTGGAAAGCTTCATAAACCTTTACAGTAGTGTCCTATTCATACGGATCAACTGTTGAAAATGGTATTGATTCTATTGCTTTGAGTTGTTTTGGGGGATTTGAATTATGGAACTCTATTAGACACAAAGATAAACAAGACATATTGGTCACTTTACGCTCATTGAATACACATTGAACAGTCAGGAGCCTCAGTAGCAGGTGGAAATACCACAACAAAACCTTCATACAACCTTTGCATCTCCAACACAAAACCACACCTGCTAACATTAAGTCAACAAAAACAACAGTTTGCTTTCTTATTCATTGCCTCTAGATCTTTTTTTTTTTAGAGATTATTAATTGCCTGCAGATCCCCCCTAGAAAAGAAACAATAAGGCCCATCTCCTCATTATGAAAGATGCTGTGCACAATTAGACACAAAGCACAGCAGCGTACAGTCTTAAATTATTTAAATATCCAGCAATGACAATATGATTGGTCAGAATCTGATGTTAATTAATAGTCTGTGCCTTTCCACACATGAAAAAATAAGTCAGCTGTTATACACACAGAGTCCAGGTTCATGCAAAAGAATTGTGCAGAGTAACACAACCACACACCTGATAAATCCTGAGCTGTCTGAAAGCGTGTTTCAGGAGCTAGAAGGCAAGTTTATAAACAATTGTTTTTTTGTTGTTTTTTTACTGCTTAGAAAGTAGCATCTCCAAAATGACTTTTTCTTGAACTAAAAGCATAAATATCTTTGAGTGTGAAATACAACATAGAGGCTGCAATTGTTAAATTATCAGGGTCAATATCAGCAATCTATTGAATGCAGGCACATCATTGACACGCAGGATTGAAAAAATCAACATCTTTGTTTCTGCCTTGTTCGTCTCCCAACTTAAAGGAAAAGTTTGGATTTTTAAGAAATGAAGTTGTTTGACATACTGTACCAGTAGTATAGTGGATGTAAGGTGAGATCTTTCCCGGTTTCTGGATAAAGAATTCTATATTTTTAATATTCTATTCTCTTAGTTCAGCTTCAAGACTGTTTGACCTCTCTCATCTTCACTACTCTCTGCACTCATATCAGTTGCTTGATCCTGGATATGCTCTGCCCATGCTTCCATTTCATCCATCTTCCCCTTGTTCTTTCTGTCTTCCTGCTTTTACTCATGTTTTCATCACACAGGCTCCTTCTATATATCTATCTTCCACCCTTAATCCATAAACAATTCTATCTTTTCTTGCTACTTTTTGCCTTATCGTCTTATTTACTATTGTATTAAGTGTGGTTCATTTCTCTCACTCATCCCTCTTTGTCTCTCTCATCCATTTTTCTTTCTCCTGCATGTCAACTTTACCTCTTACACCACATAGCAAATGTAAACATGGCACTCAATAACTACTAATGACTACCCACAATTCACACATCACACAGAGGCCCAATAGTAGGTGTGCACATAGTGGCTACAGCCAGCAGTCCCCTGGCACTCAATGACGAATGTAACTGTTATTAAAGCAATTGCTAGACAAAACACAAAATCCAAGCTAAATCAAAGAAAGGAAAGCTAAGTTACTTAAATCAAGGGAACAAAAGAACAAAGCTGCATGCCAACCACCTTACCCACTGCTGACACAAAGGAGACCAAGGGGCGGGGCCCTCAACAGGCCTAGCTTTTATAGCATCCTCTTCCTGACCCATGAACCCAGTTATTCCCACCAGAAAATTCCACAGCTCCCCCATTATCCTGGCCCCAATATTGCAGCCCAACTTCCATCTGGCTATACATGTACCTATAAACTTCCTCTTTAAAATATGGTCTTGATCTCGGGTTCATCAAGAATTTACCAAATCTTTTGGCAAAACAAAGAAGGCAATCTGTAATATCTTAAAACCACTAGCAGTTTAGAAAAACATAACAATTGAACATTAGGATTTCATAGTACTATTTTCATTAGATCTTTGTTGAAAATGCTATTGTTTCACCCTCATTTGTCAACTAGTAAGACAAACAAAGAAAGAATGTATAACTGAAGTATCCATGACTTCACCCATAACTCAAGCCAGCAGACAAGTCAATAAAGTAAATTAAAAGATGAATGTTGAAATTACAGTAGACTTGTAGTCAAGACCGCCTAAATCGAGACCAAAGCACTACCAAGACCAGAGAATAAAGACTGAGCCCACTTTTCAGGACTTGCCTTACTCTCTGGAGGTATTTCATTGTGGCTGACTTCCTTATTGTTTCCATTATACCTGGAGCTGTAGCACTTATGTTGCCCTCTGGTAGGTCAACCCCTTCAGTTCTGATCACCTTGCCTTAGAGATCATCTCACCACACTTATCCAATCCAAAGGGCATCCATTGCTGTAGTGTGGTGTGGATTAGTGAGTTTCTCGCTCATTCCTGGCGTACAGCTTGATGTCAACCACATTCCCATCATGTTCTGGATGAATGTCCTTAGGGTCCTGTTGATATTATACAGTTCTAGACATTCCAGAATCTATGAGTAGGGCATTGAGTCATAGGCTTTCTTGTAGTAACTCCAGGAGGTGCACAGGTTGGTCTGTCTGTTCTTACAGTCTCAAGCAACTGTTCTATCAACCAATAGTTGGTGCTTGGCTCCTCTGGTGTTGGTACCACTCATGTATTGAGCCACATGCTTACTCATCTTAGCCACAATAATGCTTGACAGGGTCTTCCATGTTATACAGAGGCAATTTATTGGCCGGTAGTTGGATGGGTTGGGTCCCTGCTGGGGGTCCTTCAGGATTAGATCTGTCCTGCCCTGAGTTAGCCACTCTGGGTGTGACAGATTATATAGATTATATGAGAGGATGTGTGTATCTGGCATTCTATTATACCATTTGTTCTTTTATTTATAAAGCTCTGTGACTGCTTGTCTTAAATGTCTTAAATTAACAATTATCATTATTATCCACTAAACAAAATATGTTAACACATGAAAGCTTCACAAAATCAGATTTAAATAATACAGTGTGGTGGACACTAGGGGGTGTTGTCTCACACCAGACAGGATGTGATTTCACAGGATTAAGGGGTGTGTTGTGGGAAGCAGGGGTATTAAACGCACGGTTGTGGTTGTTGTGTTGGAAATAAAGCACTGAAATGCACTACCTTGCCTCTTTTCCTACTGACCTCCACATTGATGACCCCGACGTGATGGACGATCAGCCAGGAAGCTCAGCACAGATTACTACCGCTTCCCCCGCGTTTTTTGCGGTTACCATCAAGCTGCCTGAGTTCTGGCAACACGACCTGGGTCCCTGGTTCCAGCACATCAAGGCGCAGTTTCACCTCCGCGGGATCACAGCAGATGAAACTAAGTATTTTTACGTCGTCACTGCCCTGGACTCTTCTACCACCCGTTGCATCATGGGGCTGCTGAGGGACCCGCCACAGACACGAAAGTAAGATGCGCTGAAGACCCTGCTGCTGTGGGTGTTCCAGCTGTCCGACTCCGAGCGGGCAGAGTGCCTGTTGTCCCTCAACGGCTTGGGGGGACGTAAAGCCCATGGAGCTGATGGAAAATATGCTGGCAGTGCTCGGATCCAGGGACGCTTCTTTCCTCTTTATCCAGCTTTTTCTCCGCCAGCTTCCACCACCAGTGCACACGACTCTCGCCTCTCATGCACACGAAGGATTACCGGGGGTTGGCGGAAGAGGCCAACAGGATCCTGTTGGCGTCTCGGTGCTCTCCTGTGCACGCTGTGTTTCTGGTACAGCTGCAGACCCCGCCGGAGGATTGGGCAGCGCCGACTGTTGCCGTGGTGATGGCGCGCCGGACGGCAAGTGGGAGCTTTGTTTTTACCATCGCCATTTTGGTGCCAAGGCCAGGCTCTGTATTCCACCCTGCTCTTTCCTGAACCAGGGAAAGGCGAAGACCGGCGCTCAGTAGCATGTGTGGGCCCTGGTGCTGCAGAAAGACTGCTTTTTGTGGAGGACAAGTTGTCTGTGCGCCGCCTGCTGGTGGACTCGGGCACTCAGCAAAGTGTCCTGCCGTTCGGCCGCGGATGCCCTGACTGACTGTTCTTGTGCGAACACAGATTACTGGTTGATGTGGCGAAACGCCGCCTGATTGATGCCGTCTCATTTGCCACATACCTGCACATTGGGAAGGTCCGCGCAGTATGCCCTCGCCAATGCCCTCACGGGGGGAAGTACATCAGCGACTCCTCCCTGATTTTCCGGCTCTGACCACCCTGACGTTCTCTGCTGCAGTTGCAAAGCATGGTGTAGAGCATCACATCACTACGGTCGGCCCACCAGTTTTCGCTCGGGCGCGACATCTGGATGCTGAAAAGCATGCCATTGTAAAAAGGGCATTTACCACCATGGAGCAGCTTGGCATTGTGTGCTGCTCGAACGGCCCATGGGCTTCCCCCCTGCATATGGTCCCCAAGCGTGAGGGGGGTTGGCGCCCCTGCGGGGACTTTCGCTGTCTCAACAATGCCACCACTCCTGGTGGCATTGTACCCCATCCCGCACATCCAGGATTTCTCTATGCACCTAGCTGCGATATTTTCTAAGGTGGATTTAGTGCGAGGTTACCACCAGGTGCCGGTCCATCAACAGGACATCCCAAAGACTGCTGTCATCACCCCATTTAGACTTTTTGAATTCCTACGGATGCCATTCGGCCTGAAAGGTGCAGCACAGACTTTTCAAAGGTTGATGGATTCTGTGTTATGGGACATGCCTTTTATTTTTGTGTACCTGGACGACATCCTAGTGGCCAGTGTTTCTCCTGAGGAGCACCTGTCACACCTGTGTTTGCTTTTTGGTCGGCTAAGTGAACATGGACTGATTGTGAACCCAGCCAAGTGCCAGTTTGGCCTGACGACCATTGATTTCCTGGGCCACCGCGTCTCTCCTTTGGGGGCAGTTCCCCTGCCTGCCAAGGTTGAGGCTATCTCTGCCTTTGCACGACCTCGGACCGCCAAGATCCTGCAGGAGTTCCTCGGCATAGTGAACTTTTATAATTGTTTTATTCCCAGGGCAGCTCACTTGCTGCGCCCGCTTTATGAGTTGCTGCGGGGTCAAAAGGCCAGCGTGCCCGTGGACTGGATGCAAGCTTTTGAGGATTCCAAGACTGTGCTCACTAATGCTGCCTTGCTCGCACGCCCAGTGGTTGCTGCTCCTGTGGCCCTGACAATGGATGCCTCGGATTTTGCTGTGGGGGCAGTCTGTGAGCAGTGGGTGAGGGTGCATGGCAATCCTTGGCCTTCTTCAGCAGGACACTTAGAGACAATGAGTGGCAATACAGTGCATTTGACAGGGAGCTGCTGGCTCTTTTCCTGGCCACACGTCATTTCAGGTTCCTACTAGAGGGCCGTGAGTTCACCGTTTTCGTGGACCACAAGCCCCTCACCTTTGCCATGGCCAAGACCACTGAGCCATGGTCAGCAAGGTAGCCATGTCCCTAGGGCAGCCCCGCCCCTTGGTCCCCTCCAGCTGGCGCCACTGGATTTTCGACTCTCTGCATTCCCTTTCGCACCCGGGTGTGAATGCTTCAGTGAAGCTGGTGGGGGTGAGGTTTGTCTGGCCTGCCCTCCGAAAGGATATCTTGCTTGTCAGTGAGCCGAGGTCCATAAACACACTCGAGCCCCGCTGGGGCAATTTCTCATCCCAGAGAGGCGGTTCCACCACATCAACGTGGACCTGGTGGGTCCGCTTCCCGCCTCTAGGGGTTTTACTCACCTCCTCACCATGGTGGAGAGGACCACCAGGTGGCCGGAGGTTGTGCCCCTGTCTTCCACCACAACAGCGGAGGTGGCCCGGGCATTCATCTTTGCCTGGGTGGCCTGGTTTGGTATGCGCTCTGACCTGACGTCTGACAGGGGGTCCCAGTTTACATTCAAGCTTTTGACGGTGGTGGCAAATAGCCTGGGGGTGAAGTTTCATTGCAACACGGTGTACAATCCGCAGGCTAATGGACTATGGGAGCAGTTTCACCACTGTTCTTCAGGCCACACTCACAGACGCATCTTGGATAGATCATCTGCCATGGGTCTTGTTGGGCCTGCATTCGGCTCCAAAGATAGGCCTATAGTCCTCATCGGCAGAGCTCGTGTTCGGCCAGCCATTGAGGGTCCGTGGGGCTTCAGTCCTGGATGCTTCAGTCTCCTGGCCGGCCATAGTTCCCTGTCCGGTGGTCCAGGATTCTGCCCAGGTTTGCGTCCTGGTGCCTGCCCATCACTGTCTCGTACATCCCAAAGGACTTTCTCTCTGCAGAGAGATCTGCAGAGAGAAAGGTGGGCATCTGTCATGATGCCCACCGTTCTCCACTCCAGCCTCCTTCTGACGGACATTTTCGGGTTGTTGAGGCTGGGCCAAAGACATTTGTAGTGGATGTTGGGGGACATTCAGAGTGGGTTATGATAGCCCGCCATACGCCTGCCCACCTGATTCCAGAGGAGCCAGTGGAGGTGGCTCAGGCGCCACGCCTCGGCCGCCCTGCTCTCTCATCATCAGCAGACCGGGTTGGCAAGTCAGCCCACCTGCCACCTGCCCCCTGCCCCGGTGTCTTGCCACCCGCTGACCCACTGTTAGATGCAGTCGGTGTGATGTCACGGGATTAAGGGGTCTGTTATGGGAAGCGGGGGATTTAAACGCACGGTTTTGGTAGTTGTGTTGGCACTCTGGAAATAAAGCACTGAAATGCACTACCTTGCCTCGTTTCCTACTGACCTCCACAAAAGGATCAAATATTACAATTACACAGGGAATGAGATTTGGGGAATTGGGAAAAAAGTGTTTTAGTCCAAACTGGAGCCAGTTTGGACTAAAGGACTAAATCAGATCAAGGGACAGCAGTAGTTTCCCACTATGCATTGGGTCACCTGGGTCTTGCAGTCGGCGGAGAACAACTGCAGCGCCTGGCTCTAAAAACTGCAGCCGCCTTGATCTTGTAAGAAGATCTTTGCCAGCAGCTGTATAATGTTAGAGCCAGTTGGGTTCAAGTCGGACACAAAACTAACCACGATGCATTGTGTGGTGGTCACCGTTGATCAATTTCACACATGCCTGGCTCATCTCAAATAAGCCCAGGTCACAGCAAAACCAAAAAGAACACCACAGTAACTTGCTAAACTACTTTGAAAAAAAAAAGAAAAATGTCTGCTGTGCATCTTTCACAAGTTCTCATTGTGGGGCTCCTGCCATACGTGAACACGACACGTCGTGAGTGCGCCTAATGACTGTTTATGTTATTGTTTTCAGTAAATTCTTGATGTTACACATTCATGACACTTGGATTGCAGCGAACAACTGTATGGAGGAATATTTCAAAGTTTTTGTGTTCTTTTATGGACCTTCTATTACCAGGTGTTATACTGATTTCAGTGGATGGCAGAACCTTCCCCATCTGTGTATGAAACTGGGTAAGATGAACACAAACCTACCTCTCCATTTTCAACCGTAGACATCTATGACATCAGTGATATCCAAGGATAATATCCAAGGAAAAAAATCATGCCTGTCAAATCCCTCCGAGACCGCTCTGCCAGTCTGAGACCGAGACAAGACCAAGGCCAAAGACTGTCGAGGCCATGACAAGACCAAGACCACAAAAAAGTGATCTCAATTTCTCCAATCTCCATTTCTGGAAGTTTGCCTGATGTTAATCAGCAGGTTGTAGTTTTGGTAGCTTAATTATACATGGTCCAGCAACTAACACAACTACATGGAAGTAAAAAAATGTAATAGCAAAAGATTGCTGTGGATGAATATAAGTGATATGAAATTGAGAGAAGCTCTTATGTCTGTTCAGTTAAGCTGGTGGTGCAACGGGTGCAGTAACTGTTTTGATCATTGAAACAATGCCAACCTATAATACCCCTGAGCAAAATCTAGCTTGAGTGAAACCCTCTTGCCTCTCCCCTGAGTGAGCCTACATCTCCCTCAAGGAATGGTGAGCAAAATATTTCACACAGTGTTTTGAATTATCACTCAAATAAATTCAATTAGATTGGGGAAAACTGTAATAGACCCACTTGTTGCTGCATGAAATCTCGATGGGACTGAAAATGCTTCCTTGCGTAGCATTAGCTAAATAGAACCATTACCATTTCCCAGTATGGCCGATTGCAGAACACACAATAACCCTGAAATGGGTGAAGGGATGGAGCCAGCAGAGAGCTGATGCGGGGAAAAATAGTGGATTTTCAGAATCACTGCAATCAGATTTATGATGCAATTTAGATGTAATCCTGAACCATGTTAGTGGGGAAAAACACCACAGCAGAGCTGGAACTTCTGTATTTAGTATTAGTGTGTGATTTTGCTGTGCCCATTATCCTTTGAGCATCCCCAGGCTTGACTGACATGAGACAATTTACTGAGTGGTTTGTGTCAGATTGCAATTCAGATAGATTTGTAATTTGTGGATTTTACAGAGCCCTTGTGATTGGTGGTATTGTTACAAATAAATGCCAATTTTGGTGAAAATGCAGAAATTGTTAAGTTTGGGCTTAAACCTTTGTTCTTGTGGCATTTTCTGGTTTTGATGGGAATGGAGGAGCACCAGGCATTTGGATGGCGCTCCAGGGTGAATCCACATCACATGGCCCCCCTCCCACCTGTCCCTGTTCAGACAATATGGTAATGAGAGTAATGAATAGTGAGTCTCTGGGAAGACTTTCCTCTTGCCTATCTGTGTGTGTGAGTGAACATATTTGTGTTTGTGTGTGTGTCCAGCTGCTCTCTTGGCCACTGCAGCCATTACCAAGCAGTACCAAGCAGCAGAGCATGACACACTCCAGCTGGATCAGCACACACCTCTGCTGAGAGAGGAGGCATGTGCCAATGAAACAAGCAGATAGAGTATAAGCGTGAGGGGAGGGGAGAGAAAAGCCAGAAACAATGTGGGACATGGGTGCCACAGACAAGAAGAAGAGACATTTTACCTCAAGGTAAGGTGAAACATTAAAAACCCTGCAAAAGACACTGACAAAGTCACCAGTGCTAGTAAGCAACCCCCCCGCCCCCAAAACTGCTACACACACTCATATCGAAACACATAATTGCACTCACAGATATATTATTGTGACCTCAATGTCAGTGACCAATTGTGTGTGTGTGCCTTCATGTTTTATGTGTAGGTGGGCAGCTTCTCAGGAAAATAATCTTCACCATGTGTCATATTGTCATGGCGACCATCAGAGGAGCCATAAATACAACTCCATGGCATGATAGAATGTCCAGCTGTGTGTGTGTGTATGTGTGTGTCGTGCGTGTGTGTACATGCTAGACATATTGAGGCTGCTAACTGTCTGTAGGGCATTTTCTCTCACCCTTCCTCCCTTCATTTTTTTCTCCTTTGCATCCTGGTCTCATACAGCTATACAGACACTTTTTTGCCAGTGATGAAGAAAAACATTACGCATGGATAGGTGGGGGTAGTCGCAAAAAGATTATGCCTGAAGATAAATATATTTTCACCACTTGCATCGTTCCCTGCCCTTACTTGTGGCCCTCTTCCCTTATTATGTATTCCTGGGTCCAGCCATATTTCTTCTCCCTCCCCTCCTTGCCACTGTCTGGCTGGCTGACATGAAACAATAGAGCATTCTGTCACGCTGTTTGGAACCCACTGAACATCACTTGTCAGTTGAGGGACGACAATGCCTGGCATGGAGTGGAGAGTGTGCAATGAAAAGCAAGGCTTCAGCCGACTTCCGTCTTTGTTTAAATCCCATTATAGGCAGACTGGAGTCTTTCTTTCTTGGCTGTGGTGTCTCATTTTCTACTCAAAATGTTTTCCTCTCCACAAGAGGCCAAGAGATGCTAATTCACTATAGCCTCAGCTATTAGAAAGCATCAAATGCATCTAATATTGTTTGGCATGAAGAACTTCCAGAAGCTTCTTAGAAAATCCACTTTTCTCTGAGTGGCTTTTCTTCAGAATCAATTAATTCTGCAGACAAGCAAAGTAGTCAGTGACAAGATATTATTTTCTTTCCAGATTATTATCTAATATAGTTTATTGATTCTGAATATTCACCTAACAAGTGGCCCACTGTTTAGCATTGTTGTTCCAGATTTAAACTTTCTGGCCAGTAAATGAGTCACAGTTTGACAGCTTATAAACTGTAACAACCTTGTCTATAGTCACAGGCCTACATAGGAATTAATAATTTTCCTATGTAGGAAACACTGTGATACTGCTATGATGTCAGGTTGTTTTTCTTGACCAAGAGACATCACTATATGTACTTACTCTGTCAGATTCAGCCTCCTCACAGCAAAGCGAAAGCCTCCATGTCTGTCATTCTCCTTCTAGATAACATTTTGTCTCCCTTATGTTTTAGATTTACAGAGCATGAAAAAAATGCAAAACAGAGCAGGAAAAAGTAGCAAATATAGAAATATGATACCCCTTATATAATGTAGCCCTATAGTCAAATTGACTGCTATGGCCATTTGAGGTGGTAATACTCAGAATCTCCCTTTTGTGTTTTGAAATTTCAATAAAATGTTAAAATACAATATAAACTCATTTAGGAAAAGTCAGGGTCCTAAGATTTTATAAGGTTTATTCAAACAAAGTTATTGCATTCCAAATTTTAAAAACAGTCAAAGTGTCGTTATCGGTTGTTCTAATAAAAATAGAAATGTGATTAATAGGGATCTCTCGCTCTTAAATTGAATCCGAGGCAACTGGACAAATACAAGTGCAATTGCATTTGATTCAATATGAGCGAGAGAGAACAATGACCTGGTAAATGAGAATATACATAGATATGTTAAAAAAATAACTGGCAAGACCTGTGATTAACTCTATCCCTGCTACTGCTGCTTTTACTTTGTTGCCATCATGTATAGTTTCCTGTAGGGAGTAGTGTTTAGGTCTGTTGAAGCCAGAATTACAGGTGTAAGGGTTATGGCCTGAAGACTAAATGAAAGAATGATTTTCAGTGCAGAAAAGGAAACCAAAAGTAAAAAAGCCATTGGGGAGGTGGACAGAAGAGTTCTGTAAGATCCTTTCTGTCTGTGGAAGATAGAATAAATGAATTAAGCAAATTTGTATGGTTATTGTTAGGGATGTCCCGATCCAGCTTTTTGCACTTCCGATCCGATGCCGATATTGTATTTGCCCTTCCGAGCCGATTACCGATACTGGTGGCCGATACCAGCCGAGCACTCGGGCGCGCAAGCTAAAAATGTAATGGCGGTCTGGAGTGTTTTTAATAAAGTTATTTCAAAGTGGGATTTTCCAACAGAATAAAGAGTCTAAATAAACATTTTATTTGTCACATTGAATGGATATTCAACATCCTGTTATACATCTTCTCTCTGTTTAGGCATGCTGGTTTAACACTTTTTTATTTATTTTTTTTTTGGTGCGTAGTTATTCCTGCATCAGGTGACACACAGTCGAGTCCAGTCACTGGAGTCGCGCTCACATTTCCGCAGATTTGCGGAGATGTGTTCCGTTAAAAAAGTCAAACTCCCATGTTAAATGAAGAAAAAAAAGAAAACAATGTATGACGTGTCACATTAGTTACATTATCCGAGTGCTGGAACAATTCCAGTGTGCTCGTTTCTGTGTAATCTACGCTGTTTCGGTCTCTTGCCAAGTCTGAGCGCGTCTCTGGTTGCTATGCAATGCGAGGCGAGCCGAGCTGAGCAAATGTGTTTCTGGTTGGCGGATGGACACGTGGTCACGTTATCAGCATTGCTAATTCTGATTGGTTCAAACCACACGTGTTTGCTCTCACCGACCAAAATGATGTTGGCACAATGCAGCGCAGAATATACAACATTTTAATAGAAAATGTGAAAGAGCTCAGCCGGTGCTGAAGAAACAACAAGTAAAAAAGTTTGTAAAATGACATTCACGACCACAGAAGAATCAGAGGATGATGAGAAGCAGGTGGAGGGGCAGGCAGAGTCTGAGGAGTCTGAGTATGATGTCACTCACTGTCAACTGATATTTGGCTTAATAAACCTTTGACAGATATTGATAATCTGTTTTTTTTCATGTATGCATGCCTGACTAAGTGACATGCATCCGTAACTGTGCTAAAAATTGAAAACCGATTAAAAACAGTAAAAAATCGCGAGCGGCGTGCGCCACATTATTTTATACGGACTGAGTTCCAGCAAGAGTTTTTAACCACTTTCACTCCTGGTGATTCTCCTGGTGATTCTCCTGTGTTCTAGTTGAGCAGAATTAAACATGCTGCCTTAAGACATTTAGTTGTGTTTTTTGGAAGGTGTGGGAAATAGGGGGTGCATCAACCAGGTAGGGATATAGATGGGGGTGCGCAGCTAAAAAGGTTTGGGAACCGCTGATGTAGGAGATGCCTCAGGTAAACTGGGAGACGCTAATGCTGGTGTGCTGGAAAATGCGGACCGGATTTTAGTGAAACCACAGCAAAAAAACTGGAATGGATTATCTGAATGGGTGCGCTGGAAAACCCAGACTTTTTTTAACGGATCGGATTTTTTTCCGTGCCGCCACGCCGATACCGATACGCATATTTTTGCCAATATCGGTGGCCAATCCAATGCCAATATTGGATCGGGACAAGCCTAGTTATTGTCTATTGGAAGGTTAAGAGTTACTGTGAGTGATGGATCATAACAATTGATACCTGATTGGAGATCAAGAGTTAGATTACTGTAGATCATTTTCCTATTGTTTTTGCAATGCAATGCTTTTTTGCATTTTGATTGGAGAAAATTCAATTTTTCTTTTTTTGAGTTGGACTTGAATTGAATTCATTCTGGTAATACATTTATGTATTTAGATATATTCAAATAATTTGTAACTAGGCTGATTGTTATAGATGGTGGCCCATATGGGGATAGCCTGTTTGATTTTGTTTGTTTTTGGAGAATAGGGAATGGCAGGTGTTGAACAGGTATAGCCCTTGCAGCATAACCCCTTTTGTCAGCTTCTCGAGAGCTTATCAGGTGTATATTTGAATGAGGAGGATAATAATGGACCACATTTCACTGATGTTGAATATATTAACAACATAGTCCAACTCCTCCAGAGCAATATATGTTCAACTTCATATGTCTGAGAATATAATATTAAAGTATTATATTGTGGCATCTACTAGCCCACATTACCAGACCAAGGTAGGAATGATCAGAATTCATTAATTCATTTATGGATCTTGCCTTTGTTATCCTGCCAGAGACTACATAACCACATACATACCCACCCTAGCTGTGAGGTCATTGTGAGCTGTGAGGTCTTAATCAGGGGTTAGCGCCGTTGCCTCACAGCAAGAAGGTCGCAGGTTCAAGACACATCATTATACACATCTTTATTTTTCCTACTGTGAAGCACATTTGACACATTCTAACCTTAAATGGGTGATCAAGCAAACAGTAATTTATTGCAACATTTCAGTAGTAGACAAGCACTAAAATGTTAATCTAGATTTCTTTCTAGATTTAAGGGCTTGTACCTGCAACAATCTGTTTGAGCAGCTACCAACCAAACCAAACCTGCCTCTCCTCCCCTCTCTACATTGTGGCCCTATTTTTAATTTATTTTCCCATCTCCTTCTCACCTATTTACTTGTTTTATATAAGAAGTCAGTAAGGAGCAGCCTATTTAGGGCAGCTAATTCATCATGGCCTGAGAGCTTACATATGGTACATATAATTACCCCCCAACGTAAACAAGACCCCTCTCAGTCCCAGTGATTTATGGACGAGTCAAGGGAGAGGAGACATGGATACAACAAGGAGATAGGCAGGAGGAGGAGGATTGGAGTAAAGGGGGGGTGAAAATGAAGAAGAGGTCTAAGAGGACAGGTGGGAACACAATGGGTGCAGAGAAATATGATTCTCGGGAAGTTGTGATGGGGCCCGACAAATCCTCACGTTAGAAAACATAAATTCTCGTTTGACATGTCAAGGATTTCTTCCAGAAAAACCATCCTTTTCATTTTTATCCCTCTCAACCTATTTACAAAGAATCTTCAAGGCTCACGCTGTTCATTCCAGTCATATTCACTTTGACTCTTAAACACACTGTGGGCTTAAAGACAGAGGCTGAAAGACAAAGCTGTATGCATTGTTTTTTTTTTCTTCCTGTGTCCCCCACCCTGTTGGGCTTATTTTTAAAACCCATCACTCGCCTGTTTCAACTGTGCCATTTGTATTGTACAGCATGAAGGCCAGTGAGAAGGCTTTACAAGTTGAAGTAGAAAAAAGAGAAGTGGCGGTGGGGGGTGGCAATGGTAGAGAAGAGAGAAACAATGAAAGATTGATGACATGCATTGAGACCAGGCAGCAGTTTTATCAGCCTATTATCAACCAAATTGCCCCCACTGAGATGTATCTAGTCCTGCAGTCTCTCTCTTCTGGATCTTCACTCATTCTCTTTTTAGATCAATGCTCACCTCTGCCCCATCACCATACACAACCCAACTTTCTCAACCTTACCTATTACCCTTCACTCTCCACCTCTCCTTTAGTATATACTCACCTCTCACCCCCCCCCCCATCTTTCTTCTCATCTCTTTGACTTTGTGTCTGTTGCTCAGTTGACCCTCTTGCCTCTCTTTTTTTCACCAGCTTATTCATGTCTCTCAGCTTAACTGCTCCCTCCTCTCTTCTCTTTCCTTTCTCACCCCCTCCCCTACCCACTGGAATATTTTCTGTCTACTTTGCTTACGCTCTCTGTACACCCCCCCCCCCCCCCCCCCAACACACACACACACACACACAGCGTGTATATCTGCTCTCTGTAACACGAGGGCCCTTAATCAAAAGCAGTTCACCCTCCCCCCTCTCTCTTTCTCTCTCTCTTTCCCCCCATCGTCGTACTCCAGCCACTTCAGCCTCTACCACCCCTGGGGGGAAAAAAAGCAAGGCACCTAAGGGTGAACAGGTTAATGTTCTGGCAGTTTGAGCGCATGTGACATTTCATTCCGGCATCTGTTTTTATCGAGGCTGATTTAAGGAGTGTGGAGGGCGCGCAGTAAGGGGGGGGGGATCAAGGGATGAAAGTGGGGATGGGGGAGAAAGAGGGAGCCCAATGGGATGGTGCAGCTACCCAGAGACTGAACTGTGCATGAGGTGCAGCAGGGCTGTGGACCTGCTATTGCAGATCACTTAACAAATAGAAGCATATGGTCATGTCGCCCCCAAGTGGTGAGCAGCAGAACTCTCGGAGCAGGGACAAACTGCAGCAGTGCAACAGAACAGGCATGTTCTGCAAAAAAGGCATGTAAGTAGTAAATTGATTGAGAGTGAAACAGCTCCTCAAACAAGGGAATGGTAATCTGTATTCTCCTCGGTGTTGATCATGACTTTTGAAAGCAATAATAACAATTTGCAAAGAGATAATGGACAATTTTGGATGCAGACAAATGACCACAGAAGAAATAAAGTGGAGAATGTCACAAGGAAAATAACAAGTGGCAGAGTGAGAAGAGGCCGGGTGAGGATAGAGGGATGGTAAGACTGAGGCCTGAGTTAGAATGGAATAGTGTGGGATATATATGCTGGGGAAAAACAGAAACCCTGGTTTTTGGAAGAGCAAAGTAGCAGGATAATCGGATAAAAAAAAAAGATGGAAAAGGATTGAAACAGAGGTTTTACCAAGTGAAAAGAAATAGATGAAGGTGAAAACAGAGGAAGAGGATCGCTTGAGTTTCAATGAGAAGGGATAGAGATAGTGAGGGGAAAGGATGAAGAAAAGAGCTGAGAAATAAGAGGGAGGAAGCAGATATAACAAAATAAATGAGTGAAAAAGAAGAGGCTGGGCTGTCGGTGAGCTGGACGGACGGAGGACGGGTGAGGTGGGGGTGGGTAAGGGGGTTGGTTGGATGGATGGTAGGACTGCTCCGCCATGCCGGCACTTTCTCTGGAGTTTTATTTGATATAAATTCAATAAGCAGCAGCCAATCTTCATGCCCCAGGTGTAATTACGGGCACAAGAGCGGGGGCATTGTGAGCTTCCCCACCGCCTAAAAGCTCCCCTGCTCGCTTCCAGGTCAGCACTAATCTTGTCTGAGAATGTCAATTATCATCTTAAACGCCGTCTGAGGAGCAATAGAAGAAAAGGTTGGGGGGGGGTTGCAAATGATGACAAGTAAGGTAGTGCGGAAATATTTGCCTAACATCGCTTCTTAAGAAAGAAGCTCGAAAAGTATGAAAGCAAAAGAATACTACCGTATTTTCCGGACTATAAGTCGCGTTTTTTTTTTTTTTATAGTTTGGCCAGGGGTGCGACTTATACTCTGGAGCGACTTATGTGTGAAATTATTAACACATTATTACCGGTATGTCATTTCACATTAAACCGCAAGAGGGCGCTCTAGGCTTGTGTTGATAATTTTAAAAATAACTGAGAAGGACTTAACAAAAACGGCACTGAAAAGAAAATCTTATTCAGCAGATTAAGAGCTAGTAAAATATGATGTCTGACGTCAGCAATGTAGAAGGGGGAAGCGCTGCGTCTTCTACCTCCGGAGTTAGAGGAGTTGATGAAAAGTAAAACCGAGGATGAAGATTTCATTGGATTTTAGTTACCGGATATTTGGAGTGACACGGATGGATTTGATAAATTTCTTAGCATGCTACAGTTATCGGAATAACTCTTAATATGTTATGTTAACATACCAGGCACGTTCTCAATTGTGTCATGTAACATCAGAATACCGTTCAGCCTGTTGTTGCCTCTATTTTTATTTTAAATTGTTCGTCATTTAAATTTTAAATCTGTCTGTCCTTGGTGTTGGATTTTATCAAATAAATTGTGGTAACTTGTCAAAACAAAGGACCACAACTGCAGATTTTGAATTTCACTTTTTATCGAGATAGACACAAACAATACATCCCTTCCGGAGAACGAGAAATCTCGCATGCGCGGAAACTTCACTCTTCTTCAGTAAACCTTCTTGCCGGCCACAATGATCACACAGCGGCACCCACTGGATAAACAATCAATTGCCCCCCTAATTACCTCTGCTTCACAACATAAATTTCCCCCCAAAATGTGACTTATACTCCAGTGCGACTTATATGTTTTTTCCTTCTTTATTATGCATTTTATGGCTGGTGCGAATTGTACTCCAGAGCGATTTATAGTCCGGAAAATACGGTAATGGTAACTTTCATTGTTTAAGAGGAAATAGAAGGCAAGAGAGCAAACTATACTGTATTCCCACTTCACTTCAGGTCCCATCAGCTTTGATTTAACGTACCATACTGTTACGACCAGCTCGTTAGAGGGGGAAGGGAAGTAACATAAATAACCCAGGTCTTGTAAGGTTTAAGAAAAGTTGGTTTTAATTAACAAAAGAGCTTGTTTCCAGTACAAAAATCAAGACAATTACTATGGGTGCAGGAGTGAAAATGAAACACAAACTAAAAAAGGACTCTAACAGAGTTATTCAAAATACCAAAATAAATCCTATTACAAACAGAAACACTCAATCAAACAAAAAAAATACACCCGCTAATGAAACGACAGGAACTAAGGGAGATGGAAACAAAACAATGAAAACTAGCACCTCGCAGGTCACAATTCACACACATCCTAAACAGGTTTTAACAACAGCAGGCACAGGAGCTCGGCTGGCTACAGCTGGCTCGGGAGTGTTGGGTCCACTGGCTTCTTATACAGCAGCTTGGGTTGATTGGCTGAGGGCGGGCTGTCATTTGTCCAATCAGGGTCCACCAGCACAGGTGCTCCTGATCTGTTGATTGGCCTGGGGCAACGAGCACACACACACACACACACACACACACACACACACACACACATTTACACCATTGCTTTCCCTGCTTTGACAAGTCAAAATATCCCGTGAAAAGGGTTGATAGCTTATATATGTTTTTCCAAAAATGTTGAATTATTTCTTTAACCATACCATAACCAGAGTATTTGCCATAACTATGGTCTTTCCCCAACCTAATCTATACAGTATGGAAATAAATTAAAACTATAGTGTTTGTCCTTGGATTAAATTCTGATAGTGAAAGAAGTAATTTCTTGATGCTCAAAACAATTTATCCATTGTTTTACAGCTACAACAGAAACGACAGAGTAAGCTACAGTGAAAACTTTATTATTAGCAGGTGTCTGAGTGTTTGTGTAATTAATCTCACTGCCAGAAGGGGGAGACAAAAGCTTTGCACGGCAGCTTCACCAACACAAAAAAACAACAGCATTTAGTCCGACAGGCAACAGATGGGCACATAGGCCAGCTAAATATTCATTACATTAGCTTTCGCCATGTGCTAGAAAATGGTATTTGAGACTAGATGTACTCCAGTGGAAGCTAAGTTCCCATAGACAGTAAATAAAAATTACGATCTTGTCAACAGATTGATGTGACAGTGCTTTGAATTTGAGCTTTCTGTTCAAAAAATTCTAGAGGGTTAAACTGCAGGTCATCATAAAAGAACCTTCTTCTTCTTGTTTGAAGGTAGTAGGCATTGTATTGGTAAATTACCGCCACCTTCTGCTCTGGATTGTGGGTCAGAGAACAAATTTACAATCTAAATCCCCATAACACAACCTGAAAAATAGAATCAACATTTTTTTGGACAAAAATAGTGTCATTGCCTTATTACGCTAGCTTTGACAGCAATAATTTCCATTAACACACCTCCATTCTATTCCTACAGTACTCATCCGTAGAAGAAATCACTTTCACTCAGAAATGACTGACACGGTGTGTGATTCACTGCTCTATATACTGATTGATCATTTTCATTAACTGTATCATGCATACATATGTTGAATGCCATTCTTTCCTGTATGTGGCCAGCTGCTCATAAGGTTTCTCATTATGAAAACATGGGATTGATAACAACATAATATAGAATATCTAGTAATGTACATATACTGGTGTAATACACGTCCACATCCATACATCCACTCATCAACTTGGCCATATAGCAGCCTATTCATCCACCTCTGTTTCCTTTCCTGACCCCCTCTGTGCCCCCCACTCCCCTTTGGTGGGTGCCAGTGGGAGTGATCTGCCCTTGATCTGCTCTCAGAACAAACAGCCTGGTAAACATCATGAAACATTTAGAGGAGGCAGAGCAGCCTTCTCTTTAATTCACAGTGGTAACCCGGAGTTGCATAAAAACAGCTGCTTCTAAAGCTCCTCTCTGCAGAGGGGGTTTTAGTGCCTGTGTGCATGCGTATACTGTGTATGACTTTTTATATATCTCTGGCAACTTGCACATATGCACAAAGATTGTGTATGTGTATCATTGTTATCCCACATGCGTGTAAGTAAGAAAGTGCTTTGATTACAGAAGTATCTAGGACTAACCCATGGGCCTTTCAGGAAAACTCACTACGCTGTAGAATGAAATGGCATATTTGGATAGACAAATTTGGCAAGTGTCAGTGAGTCAATGTCTTGTACAGAACAAAACCTTACTGATTCCTTACTGATTCCTTCCAACTCTGGCACAGTAGACTGTCTTTTGCTCAACATTAGATAGTTATTTGTAACAGCGGATTACTTCAGTAGTTTGGTAAATGGAGCAAAGCTGCCCTGAGATCTCATCTTCACATAAGCAACCCGACTCAAATTTGGTATCCATCTTAAACCCAACACTAAAAGTCTTTCATAGCATGACGTTCCAGTAAAATCATCCCTCACCTTGTCTTGTACGGTGTTATTCCAAATTTGTTGCTGTCAGTCCAAAAAAAATCAGAAAAACTAAATATTTTTTTTTTCATTTATTTCACTCAAAGTTCATGATCTGGACATATACATTTTCTGTGTCAAAATTTGAATCTTGGTGGAGATTTGTTTTTTTCTATTTGCTCTTTACCCTCTTTTCACTTCACAGCCACTTACTCCCTTTAATAAGATGTAGCAATCGGAACAGCTGATTCAGTAATGTCATGCATAATTAGCTGTGGTACCTAGACCACCTTCATGCAATAATCTTACAAGGCCTGACCTGCATTCTGTTTCTCTTTTTCTTCTCATCCCTCCCTCATCTGTCTTCTGTCACAGATCTTCCTCTCCCTCCTCTCTCTTTCACTCTGTCTTCTCTTCTGTTTAGCTTGTTTGGATTTTGTGCTGAGATCATAAACCAAGAAAATCCCTTCAAGTGTGTGGCTTAAAGGACATACACATTCACACTCCCGCTCACACACTCTTCAGATGAAAATAACAAACAGCCATTAGTGTGTGAGCACTTGCAATGGTAATAGGCCTTCCCCCTGTAGTGCAGACTCCCATGTGGTGTGGCAAATTATTTACTCAGAAAATTTGTAAAAGTGTACATATGAAGCATGCATACCAAATCAAGGCAATACAATCACTTTAAGAATAGAGAGAACACTTCAATGAAACAGAGTAGGCATTAAAACCAACCATTGTGTACTAGTAGACCATCGCAATACTGCTGTGTGTGCTTCAGTGTAAGCCACAGTGAGGCAGCTACTTACATTACGATCAATGCAACTAGGCCCTGTTAGGAGGGAATCGATCAGCTTAGGGGTTGATGTGGAACAGTCTCTTTCTCTCTATATCTCTCTTTCTCTGTCTGTCTTTCTCCATTTGCTCTCTCACTGTTCCGTCCCTCAACCCATCATTGATTTCCGTCTATGATAGTGAGCATATCTTCTCTGCAGGGGTGAAGAGGTCAATGCTAAACCCTCCGAGACTCTTAATGACCAGGACAATGTGAGGGAAGAGGGTGGCAGAGAATCCTGGGTCTTTACGTCTGGTGGTCTAACCTGAATCAATCTGCATGAGCAGCTACACATACTCAAGCCACAAAAAGACATTTTTGTCTCTTTATTAAGATGAGCATTCACAGCCAATGCTGTAGAAATTCTAATTCCTAAAATGATTAATCTCTATAAACAGATTCTGCAATTATTATAAAATTGTATACAGTTATTTCACAATTGGAAACAGTTCTAATTTCAGTTTAATGTCTGAGTATTATTGACTAGTCACTTCAGGCAGTACCGCCCCATCAGAATATCTCTCAATGGCAAGGAACTCTTCTAGACACTGTGCTCATACTACTCTTCTCTTAATTCCAACTCCAGTACTCCAAGTTTCTAGTCAGAAAACAAACAATGAGCCACCAAATGGAAATGGAAATCTTGGAAAGGATATCCACTGGCTCCAGCGCAATGACAGTGAAATCCCTGCAGTACTGAAACTCACCTCCCAGGGCTAATCTGGCTAATAGTCGTTAAATTTGTAGATTAAAGATCACCTGCTGACCTTGCAAGGGTTGGGCTGGCTTCCCCACAGCAGGATCTAGCTAATCTAATCTAATTGCAGAGACATGACGCATATTAAAGAAAGAGAGAAAGTGTGTGAGAGGAGACACACAGATGCTACTTGCCTACACCAGGTAAAAAAAGACACCTTTCATCCACATTCTCCAATATGTATTTCAACCATCTGAGGTTTGATCTACTATTCTTTATTTTTATTTATTTATTTTTTTTAGCCAAAGGAATTCCTCTGGGAACCCTTTTATGAACTCTGAAACTACATTGCATTGTCCAATATCTGACAAAAAAAGATGTGCTTTAGTATTAATAAATTTCACTTGTGCTTTATTGTGTACCCGAAAAGCATTTTTCTTTTTGGTCCAACTTGCAGATATAACTTGATTGTGTATTGGTCTGTGAGTGCTATCAATTGTGTACAGCAGTACCAAGGATGAACACATCCAATGATGACACTATCAGTGTAAGCTACTTTATTTTCACTCAAACCTTCAAGGTTTATGAGATACACAAAAGGGGCTTTACTTTTTATATTTAGTGGTTTCAGGATTATTTGGTGGAGAGATCCTAGGCAGAAGGTCATAGAAAAGAATTTTTCACCACTAAATTGATATTATCAATACAATAATAGGTTAAAAATGGCAAGGACACATTGGATTCCGCCACGTGTTTGTCCATCACGTTCCAACTCCAACTTTTGCCCTTGTATAGGATCCATCATTAGAGTGGGGAATTCAGGTGAACCTTCAGCCATCTGATGCTTTGTATTGGTGGACCTGCTGATACCATGCTAGAAAGCTCACAAAACGAACCTGTTCAATCACCACAATGTTAAAAGTGACTTGCTATTGAGATAACAAGCATGGAAGGAACAGCATGGTGCTACCTCCTGAGCCTTATATTAATGAGCCAATGCTTTCATTAAAACTGCCACCATCGGCTGTCAGAAGTATCCTGTGCTCCTGGTGTGCTTTGTTTACCTGGCGGACAGTTCGATTAGCCTAAAAGCCTCAGACTCAGGGCTGATTTATATTTTTTCAGTCTGTCTTTAGGTACGTAGACCGGGATTAAACCACTCCAAGAGCTACAGTATATGACTTTGTTTCTAAATGTACTCCAATTGGGAATGACTTACAGATATGTAAAACCAGATGATGAAATGCATGAGTACTGAATTCAGCTTTTGAAATCTTTTCTTCGTTGGCATGCAAGAATACATTTAGGGTACACACATATGTAGTTTCTGGCAACTTCTAATGGTAAAGCAGATTTCAACCAACAGAGTCCTTCAAGTGTGTAGAAGAATCTACAGTGGCGTTTAAAAAACACAAGGGCTGAAGCATAATGGACTTCATGGAGGGAAATCCCTTCCCATATAACATTATATATATATATATATATATATATATATATATATATATATATATATATATATATATATATATATATATATATATATAAAATTACAAATTACAATCATAAACCTGCCATAACTGGTTGACTTATTTTTTGTAACTGACAACCACTGGTTAACTATAAAAATCATTGGTCAGGTGCAGTACTATGCTAAATCTTGCACTGTACCTTTAATGAAGCAGCCATAAAACACCAGCATATGGCAGATGCTGCAGTGAGGTTACAGCTGAGATACACAGTGCAGATGTTGCTCGTATTGATTTGGTTATAAACATGTTATGGGTGTGTGTTCATGCAAGAATGCATGTGTGAATGCTTGCACTGCCTCAGCTTGATGTATGCTACTATTGATTCAGCAAGACATCTTGCTGTGTTATATGTTTTGTATATGTTTTATGGCCGATAATAATTTGCTACAAAGCTACTGCATAACGTAAAGATCCTTTTATTTCCTCTTTACTCTTTACTACAAACGTCCTCTTCACAGTAATGTAATTGTTGCTTCTGTTGTGCAAGTCACTGTTCCTTCCTCATGCCAAGGCATTATCTGGCTTTCTCTGTTATTACACGTGTATGTGTCTTCCGGTCGCACATACACACGCAGACTTTCATGGATACACTATTTGAGCTGATAAACAGGGGGAGAAGTCTTGTCTGATGCTAAATGGTAATATGTATTCCAGGTGTGTCTTTGTAATCTCTTAAAGTGCAGTTTTGCATTTAAAAGCAGATTGCATGCCCATGCAGCCCCTGTGCAATTAGGAGGCAAGTGTCAACAACAGACCTTGGCCAAGTCTGTCTCTAGCCCTTGAAATAAAAGCATCACTTCCTAAGTCCTCAGTGAGAGCAAAGTGGAGAGGGCTTCTTATTTTTATTTATTTATTTATTTTTGCCTTGATGCTTGGCTCCCTCACACATCTGCAATAAAAACTAGATTAACTTCAAGTACTGATGGAAAGCGATGCACCTCAGAGGGAAGTTTGTTTGCCCCTGTGACAAGGTACCAGCAGGAAGTATTAATGATAATGATTCAGAAGCTCAGACTGTTAAGTCAGAACTAGATATCAATTGCTGTCCAGCCAGTTGGTGAACAACTAGCAAGTCACATCCCATCAGTTAAAAAAAAAAAAAAAAATTCCTCTGGGATTCTTCTCCAATAGTGGCATTGAATTTACAGTAAGAGTATTTGACAGACCAACTTTGAACCAAGATGCTAATAAGGCAAGTAAAAACTGGGAAGAGAAAACATTAATTGTGAGAAATACAGTTTATTTATTTTAGTTTGAAAGCGATAATTCTTTCTTCAAGTGAGGTGATGAATGTGACATCTCAGAAATATAATAAGCCAAGAAGCATACTATGCGTGTTTTTATGCTGTGTGTACGCAGGTAGAGGCTTGTTGGTATGCACAGGTGTGTTCAGGTAAACATCATGTTTCACTATAGCGTAATGTCAATGCCAGCAATGAAAAGAGTTGCATATCTCCATATCCATCTACACATACAGTGTACGGGGGAGCGCAGCAGTAGCCTGGAGTTAGTTAGGGGAAAAGACTGACTAATCTGAGCGAGGGGAAGTTGTCTGTTCAATATTTAATGTGGAAATTTGGCTTGCAGGCCTGGACTCATGTCAGTTGCCAACATGTTTGGAAAAACCTGGCAGAGGCGAATTTCGCTCTGAACGACTGGAAGCATTGAGTTCCCATAATCTTCTGTATAACGTGGCTCTGGTGATCATGTGACCACACATGGGTCCCGGCTCCAAATGAGAGATACACCAACTCTTTCCAGACTGCAATGGAAAACTACTGCTGCAGCTACTGTATTTCACTCTGCAACTTTTTTGATCTCTCTCGCTCTCTCTTTCTCTCTCTCTCTTTCCTTTGTGTAGGCTATGTCTCTTTGTATGTCTCCCTCCCCATTTTCCCCCTCTTTTTCATTAGCCTGTGTCAGCATATTCCACAGACCCATCCCCCTCCTATAACCTTTTCCTCTGGATCACAATAATGAGGGGAAGGAGAAGGGGAAGAAAAAGAAAGAAGTACTGTTGTTGGAATATGTGTCAGTTGGCCAAATAGACTCCACATGCTCATCGTCATGGCCCAGGATGTGGCAGGCCTAACCTACTCTCTATTCATCTCCTTTCTTTTTTCCTTTTTGATGATTCTTTTCTTTCCTGCATCTCTAACAGCAACTATCTTATGCCCCGTTCTTTCTGGATCCCTTGCATTTACTCTGTTGTGGTCTATTTTCTGCTGCCCAATGTCACCGAACAGCTGAATTCGACTTTGGTAAAGTATTATAGGCATCTTGCTTCTGTCTTAAATCCAAAGTGTGCTCGGTATGTGTCAGTGTTATAACTTAAGTTTGCTGCTTTTCCTGCAGCGGTGGGGGTGTTTCAGTTCAACACTTGGCAGCTTGACTTTATTCCATGGCTTATTGCAGCAATAATGCAGACCAGCAAATTGGGGAGCCACATACACAGTTTTATTCATGCTGAGCTGAGGCTTCCTCTACATTATCAGACAACAAGAGTCAGTGTTCAGAACAAGTATTAAGCCAATTTAGAGCTAAGCACCTGTGTATTGAGGCTTTTAATGACTATCAAAACAGGGGTCCCACACACTAATTCAGTGGTGTGTGCAAGACTGTGTTATGGTGACTGCCCATCTATAAGCATTTGTGGCTATCTCTTTTCTCATTGATTGACTAATTTATATCATCACTCATGCTTGAAATAGAATCCACTCCTCTGGATTGAAGATGCGGGGACTCACTTACTGTTGCAATAACTGGATCTTCTACTCAGCTGTGTGTGTGTTTGTCTCACCATGCATGTTTAAGGTTCACTAACTGCAACTTTAAAGTGACTGCAAAAAACACAAAAATGCCCCCCCCTCCCCTCCACCTGCAACAAAGCAAACCTAACAGACACCCACCCACTCAATTCATCTGGTCTCCTCTTTCACTGCTCCCTTGCTCCCCCATCCCTCATCCTCTTAGGGGAGCAGGGAAGCATGCAGTGGAAATAACTGAGCCAATAAAGACGCTGCCAGAATCCATCCATTCCCTGTGCCTCACAAAGTTACTGAGGGAGAGCAAGAGCATGTGAGGGGATGCCGGAGAGAGGAGTAAGGGACCCCTCCCTTAGAGAGAAAAGTCCATCACTAACATGTCTACTGTCCTGGATGGAGGAGAGGGGTAGAGGATGATGCGGGAGGTGTGGGCTTAAATGAGAAGATGAATGAAAGAGAGAATTGACAAAGAGGGTGAGATGAAGATGATCTGTGCGCAAATGCTTCCCCCTGGGGGCTTTGCATCTGGTGTGAACTTATCTTCACTAGTAGTGGAAAAGCACAAGTCCTGATAAAGCTCTGGTAAAACTGTATTACCTCCATGCTCGGTTTGAATTAAGTACTAGAATTGAAAAGACCAACTTTATTTGAAAGAGGCCTCCTGTTAACAAAAGGGACAAAGCGGGGTTGACCTAAAGCTAAGGGGGAAAGTTAGAGGGCTGGCACAATTAAAGCTGGTACTTAGCACGAGGCATCCCGTAAATCATGGAACATTTTCAGACCACCATATGATGCCAGTTGACTAGCTCATTGATCCTCCTTTCCAGAAATTCTCCCTTGACAAGAGCTGGAACTCAGCCAAACCCACCTACCCCGCACTGTATATGTGATTGTAATGGATCACACAGTCATGTAGATGCATGCATGCACAAAAGCATTCAAATGTACACACATCCTAAAACTTGGACCTGTACTTGTATTTGCTGTCAATTTGTTTAACAGCAGCACACACAGTGATTTGAGATGCGGGCAATTTATGTTAGAACTGGTTCCTCCATGCAAAGCTATGAATTTTATGATATATCAGTCACTGATCCTGCAGGGCAATCTTTTATTTTGTTTTATTTTTTTCTTGTTCATCCTTTCATGTATAATGTAGGGACCTTCAAAACAATCGCATCTTTCTTGTCAGTCCTGTCTTCTCTTTTTTCTCCTCTCTCACAACACACGCACAACCACTTAGAACACCTTTGAAGGGAAGCTCTAGTAATCATAACATGCAATTTTAGAGCACTTTAAAGCAGAAAACTTTGGCAGAGAGACTTAAGATCAGCTTGACATTTATCGATGATGACAAAGTGGATCAGGCAAATAGCGACAAGTTCATTCTGATAAAGTATATCCAAGATGTGTGTTTTTGTGTGTGAAGGTAATGCACCATTATTTTGACCTTATGAGAATGTGTTAGGACATTGTCACATCTTTTCATTCAGTAATGTGATTCAGACTTTAATATATGGCATCAAAGAAAGGCCACAGTGATTTGAATCTTCAAACTGGGGAATTATCCTGACAAATGCCTACACTATATACTACAAAAAAAAGTTGCACTACTGGTTTCTACTAAGAGGAAATGTGAGAAGATCTCCAAGATTGTCAGGAAGATATATCATCAGGGGAACAAAAGTTAGGAACTTTCAAAAGTTAGGAATTATGGAATATAAGGTCAGATCTTCCTAAACCGCTCTCAACAGCAAGCGTTTAAGTGTCCAAGCTGTGTACCACTCTCTATTCTCTCGATCTTGCTTCCTATTTTCTCCTCATCATCTAAAGGAGCAAACTCCAGAGCTGAAATTGAAACTGATATGCAGCAGTCAAAAATCCCCATAGACTCCCAGGTTACAATGCACAACGTTACAGCAGAAATATACATATTATAGCCTGCTGGCTGCAGTGTACAGTCTACTAGGTGTAGCTCCCATCCAGCTCCACACTTTCATCCAAATATGTTTATGAGAAGAGATACCTCTGGCTAAACAAATAAAAGGTGAACCTACATTATTTATACAGTCTATGACCCTGTCTTGTCTCTCAGGAATCTCTTGCTAGATACCAAAGCCCGTCCTGTATCCTCTCTGCTTACTTGGCTGACAGTGACATTTTCTGATATTTTGGATTTTGGATGTGGTTATTTATATATATATATATATATATATATATATATATATATATATATATATATATATATATATATATATATGGTTATTTATAATATTTTTACTGTGCAATGTTGGAGCTGAATTTCCGAACAGATCTATAGCAGCTGGTTCATGTAATTTAATTAACTGGTGCAGGTCTCTATCTGTGTATAGTAGAATTTTATAAGACACTTCAACAAATTGCTGACATTCTGCCTTTATTTGTTGCACTTCCGACAGCAGAAATGGTCAGCATCAACCCTGATGAACTGCAACCACACTTTTAAATGTTTAGTTCTTTCACTCTACACTTAGCATTTTTTTTCTCACTGCACAAACACTTCATCAAAGCAGCACACAGTAATTCCTGCCAGTGACAATTTCTGCCAGAGAAAAAAATGCTATGTGGGCACAGGTCCTTACATAAAAAAGTATAAGTCCTGAACAGGTTTTAAAACTAAAGTATAACCAAACTTATCAAAGCAAAGAATTTTACACAAGTTACTGTAGTGTAAAATTTGAATATACTACTTTTGTGCCTAATCATTTCTAAAGAATTGTAAAAGCCAAAGAAATTATCTTGGTACTACAATATAGTGTGCAGAAGTTTATGTTCTGCATTTCTCTTGTGTGCTCCCTGACCTTAAGCAGTATACTGCTCTTTCATCAATACTGCTGATATGCAACACCCTAATATTCCCACCTTGCTCTGCTTGTGATTGACTATAAAGGCTGTTGTATCTTTTTTTCCAAATCTTTCATGCAACAGATTTGTATTCTGTTGACAAAGACAGTTGCATTGATTTGACTTCTTTATTTTATGCTCACCTCAGTAATAGAAATTGCAGCCACATTGTACAACATATTACATCTGGATAATGTTCATCAAACAAGAGCACCTTGCACATACAATGCACTAAATTGTTAAAATACTCAACAATCTGTATTTTAAATCATATCGTCATCTTCTGCTCTGTCTTAATCTTCTTCAGACTCCTACATTCTTGTTGTCTTGCTTTTCTTGCTATGAGTGCATAAGTGGGTTGCAACATGTATGGTCATACCCTTTGCAGAAGCAGTAGCTGGTAAGGGCCTGGACTGTAGCTGCATTGCATCTGTACGTGGCTTTAACCCAGCTTTGCAGCTATAGCTGATAACGTATCGGTAATGTAATAGGACAGAAGGAACCATGGAGCTTGCATCTAGGATGGGCATAATGTCGTCCTCTCCTTCCTTTTAAACTTGATGTCTATACCTAAAGTATGCATCAAGTATGCATAAATGGGATTGACTTTTGCAGTTTTCTGCTCTGTTCATTCTGAATCTGCTCGTTGACAGATCATAGCTCAGTGGCTGATTAGGCACTGTCGCTGACATCTGCTCCTCACTACCCACCACACTGGACCCAATACAACCTACTGACCCAACTGATCAATGGATGACACCATAGCACACATCCTTGTATCATCTGGACAAGAAAGGGAGTGAAAAGTGATTGTTGCTCATTGACTGCAGTTCAGCATTCATGAGCATAGTGCCATCCTCGTTACAAAACTAAGTTTGAAAACAAAGTATCTGGGATTAAACACTTAAATAACTGTACAAGTGGATCAGTGACTTCATGATGGGCAGACCCCAGATGGTGAGGTTAGGATGGACTACTTCTGCCCTCATCCTTATAAGGTAAATTATGCAAGATTTGTCAGTTGCTATTCATAAATACAGCATTCAAATATGGCCTCTCTTCCTTGACCATACCAACAAGACAGAAAGGAAGAGAGAGCAGCCAGTGGTTAAAAGAGTTAAGGGGTGTTCACATCGGACTCAACTGACGCGATTTTTTCGCGCGATGAATGCGATTTTGTTGTGTGACAAATTTTATTTTGCTGTTGTTTAATTTTGTGAAAATTCGCCAGATTGCGTCCCCGCTTTTTTGCTTTTTCTTTCATCATCCATGTGTGAGATCACCACTGTCACTGTGTTGTACAGCTCTTAAAGTGGTTGTCGCGGTACATCTTCCTGCGAATTCGCCTGAAAAGTTCAATATTTTCAACTCAATGCGACAGGCTAATTTTGCGTCACAAAGCGCGATTTTTCACCACTTTGTGTCCATCACGTCACGCTGCGAAAACTCGCATCTTCCCATTGACTTAACATGAAATCACGTTGAAAGTTAATTAATTTTGTAAATATTTATATTGTATTTCTTTTCTCAAATTTGTAGTTGTTATTTATACATTTATTTTTTTAAATAACAGAAAATTTATTGAATTGAATTTGACTACCCTGGACTAGACTAGATTCCTGAAGCTTTTTATAAGTTTAATAATTACAGTATATGCCAGTGGAACTTGTAAAAAAGTAAACTACACAGTCTATAAGTCTGTCATTTTTGTACTTTTGTGGGCACACACACCATTCACTCATGCCTATGGGCAATTTAGAGTCTCCAATTAACCTAAGCATGTCTTTGGACTGTGGGAGGAAGTTGAAGAACAATCAGAAGTTACCATAAGTAACAAAAGTAAGAAAAGTTTGAGAACCACTGATTTAGATGACCAACTGGAAGTCAGACCCCACCCCAAAAAAACACTTTTGGAATTGTTTGAAGATTTTTTTTTATATAAATTATGATTTGAAGTAGTTCATTTACATTCAGAAGATATGTCCACTAAATTGAATCAAACATATCAAACACTTCCTCTTGCCTCACTTTTCTTGAACCACCCTCATCCATCCATACCCCAACCTATTCCCTATTCACATTCAATCTTTTCATCCCCTTTTATCATTCCCATGTACTGGCTATGGTTTGTAATTTACTCAGGTGACACAACTCCTCCTCCCTAATCTTTCTTGCATCTGTTCCAGTCCAGCCTAATGACTTCCTCGTCCCATGTACATCCCCTTCCTAACGTCTAATACTTCCTTATATCATTAAACCTTTAATCAGCATGACCCTTCCTAGTGAATACAGTGCTATAAACCACATAAGGTATTTGCTCATAGATTTCAAATCACTGTGGCCTTTTTTTTGGCTCACACATGTCCAAATGCCTCACAGACAGTGATTAAATAACCTTGTTTCCTTCAGTGTTGTTAGTTCAAAAAGGTCACATCTACAAGGACATGTAGTCCAAAGGCTGCAGCTGCAAAAGTCATTGTTGGAGCTCAATTATACATAAGTCAAAGAGGTTTTCACTGGAATTCAGTTAAAATGTTGTCAAGACTGTGCTCCTGTTATTCACTTTACACTTTTTTTGTGAGCTAGAGGTTAAAGTTAATGAGAAAATAAAAAGAAATGACTCGGTAGTTAAGTTGACTCTCTTGACAGAGGACAGAAATAAATATCTTAAAGATGCGGGCTACTTACTCCTCAGTACCTATTCACCCACGGCAGCTGGGGCTGTGCATGTAAATCACATGCCAAAGTGATATTTATTCACCGACTGAACTATTTTCTTACTGACAATAAAGGTGGAATTTATGGAGCTATTAAGACAAGTGTTTCTGAATGGTCAGGGGCTGCAACCCGAGACCACTTTTATGGATTGGCTGTGATTAAACCCAGTGATAAAACAATATGCCTGTCGACCTGGCCGTCAATCAAACCTAAGTATGATAAGTTCATTAATTTGAATGGAGTAAATTCTTCTCACTCTACTGAACCAGCCATAATCCGTAGTCTTTTTCTTAATATAGTTCTCTCTCTCTGACAGAATAGATGCAAGCAAGGAGGAGGTGATGGGGGAGGGTGTTAAAGGAGGCTTTTAGTATGGAGGTTTTTTGTATGGAAAGATGTCCCAGGCCCATTTTACAACAGGAGACCAAGGTGATACCACGTGAGAGAGAGAGAGAGAGAGAGAGAGAGAGAGAGAGAGAGAGAGAGAGAGAGAGAGAGAGAGATATTTAGATGTGGGATTTAGAGAGAGAGGGAGAGAGAGAAAGAGAGAGAGAGAGACGTGGGATTTAGAGAGAGAGAGAGAGACGTGGGATTTAGAGAGGGGAGGGGGAGTTCTACGCAGAAATCTTGCCCTAACTTTTCTTCTTCTTTTTTCCTCCGTGGAGGAAGCTTTAAGAGAAAAGTCAAAGGGACCAAAAAAGGGAAAAAAAACGCTGAATTAAATATCCGCGTCGTCCCGCAAGATTCCCTACCTTCTCCTTGGATACACGCGTTTATTTACGGATTTATGCTGTCGCAGATTTTGTGGATTACTCATTAATTGAAGGTAACGTTATTGCTTTATTTAACTGACTTATATGGACGTCTCTGGTAGCGATACTTGACGTTTTGTGAGCTGTGTCGCTTTTGAAATAGTAAACGTCAGACTGGAAAGCGACTAGAACTTTCTGAGGAAACTTTTTTGATCGGTTCCACCGCAACAGGCTGATTGAACGTTATTGAAGCATAATAATTGAAGTAATTCCATACAGACACGATCTCTATGGCTTTATCATATTTGCAATCATCAGAGTAATGATGATAAACTGTGTCTGCTGTGTTTTTGTAGTGTTGCCGTATTGTCTTATGTCTATATGATTTTTGCAAGAAACTTAAAGTTTCTAATACAATGCATATGTTTTCTTCCACTATGCCAATGCCTTGATTGAACACACTGCACAGCAGAGCAGCTTTTCTTTTTGCTAGTTTTGCTTTTTTTTTCTGCTACATACAATCTAGCAAAGCAATTCAAACTTCTTTCCTCCTTGGAGTAAAAAAAGGGAAGGGAAAAAGTGCTGAGGAGGAGGAAGTCACAAATGCCACAGTCACATCTGCTGTCCTCATTACTCAGGCATACCATGTTTGCTGGTTTTCTGCATCCTGACCAGATCAGTAAAAAGTTGATTTATTGTCTCTTGGATGTTTGGGTCACAAGTGGAGACATTTTTGTGATTTTTGTGATTAATAAACTAAGAAGAGGAAAAAAATAGTTCAAGGACTATGGCTTATCTAGGATTATATTTAGGGCCCAAGAGACCAGTCAGCAAAGGCCCTATTGAATAGCATTGAATCTATGTATTTTATAGTTTTTTTTTGTTTTTTTTTTGTTGTTTTTTTTTTTTGGGGGGGGGGGGGGTGTCAGGTCATGAAAAATAAAGTTTGCTGTAACTTTAAAATATGATTTTGGCTGAAAAGACGCTCATCCCCCTTACTATCCGTGCAGATAAATAAAAAAAATAAATAAAAATGTCTATTCTCTCGTTGCAGGGTGCTTCGGCCCATGTCTGCGCAACAGTTCATTCATTCAACAGTAGTAGCAGATCCGTATTGGATATCGGCTGTTATGGAAAGAGGAGGATTGTATTGTATTTTTTTAACTCCTCAAAATAAAAATAAATAAACTAAAAATCGTATTTCTTTATTATATTTCTAAAATTTCATCAATACAGCAAAACATAATACATTATGGAAGGTAAACTTAAACCAGCAAGTATGGTCCAGCAGAGTAGTCACGTGGTGTCATTCTCACCAGGATGTGCTGCAGGGAAAATAAACATTTAATCATGAATTCTCATTGTGTATTTCATTTTAATAGTAGGCTAATATAGGCTAATATACACTTACAGCCTGTATTGACTTCATATAAGGCTTATATAAGGCTTTTAACTATTTGCGGCTCCAGACAGATTTGTTTTTTGTTTTTTTGGTCTAATATGGCTCTTTGAACATGTTGGGTTGCCGACCCCTGGTGAAGACAAACACAAAAGTTTCTGGTACCCATACCCTAAGTCCACATTGACACATTTTCGAGCCTTTGGCATTAAACAGGAAAGTGCCCAGATTCTTAGCTGTTCTTATCTGACAGGAGCAGCATTTGGTGTGCTCTCCTGCTGCTGTAGCTACTTCTACTTCAAAGTTTGACATTCAGGTGTCATCTTCTGACATACCTCTTTTGTAATGACTGGTTATTTGAGTTACTGTTGCCTTTCAATCAGCTCAAACCAGAATGGGCGTTCTCCTTTGACTTCTGCTATCATCAGGGCACTGAACTGCTGCTCACTTGATATTTTTCTTTTCATTCTCTGCATGAAAATCGAGGTATTTAGCCTGACAACTGAATTACGGCACAGACCATTTTGACAATCTAAGACAAAAATGTAGGGCGACACGGTGGCGCAGGGGTTAGCGCTGTTGCCTCACAGCAAGAAGGTCGCAGGTTCAAGACGTCCTGGGTCTGGGACCTTTCTGTGTGGAGTTTGCATGTTCTCCCCGTGTCTGCGTGGGTTTTCACCGGGTACTCCGGCTTCCTCCCACAGTCCAAAAACATGCTCAGGTTAATTGGCAACTCTAAATTGCCCGTAGGTGTGAATGTGTGAGTGAATGGTGTGTGTGCCCCACGATTGGCTGGCGACCATCTGGGGTGTATCCCTGCCTCTTGCCGTAACGCGCTGGGATAGGCTCCAGCAGACCCCTGCGACCCTAATGAGGAATAAGCAGGTATAGAAAATGACTGACTGACTAAGACAAAAATGTCTCAAATGCATGTTGCAAACTGGCCTTTTCTTAGATAAAAAATTGGCCCAGGCTGGTCCAGGTTGGGTGAATATTTGTGTGAATTGAAGCTGGGTCAGATGCATGTGGCAGAACATATAAAACATGGGATCGCAGATTATTCCTGTTCTCATGGCTACAGTAGAGCAGAAGTTCATGTAATATTCAGACCAGCCTGTCTGGCACCAACACCCATGCCATGTTTAAAGAATAAACTGTATAAATAATGGATTTAGCCTCGTTGACATCACCGGTTGTTTTTTGGATTTGTTGTGCTGCCATCTTGTTTTTCTTTAGCCAGAAACGTCTCTTCCATCTAGCAGATAGCTACTGGCAGCCATCTGACACTCAAGAGCAGTAGTAATTCCTTAGTAATGCTTAAATTTGAGCCTTAAGAATATTTAAACAGTTGAGAGATATAAAAATCCATCCCCTTGTATAGTGAACAGGGAAATTATCTTTAGAGGCAGAAACAGATTTTTGTACCAGGCTGTAAATGTTTATTTCTTCTGTAAAGTTAGGCATTTAAATAGGGGTGTGACGAGATCTCGTGAGATGTGATTTGACGAGATTGCTCGTCGCGTTAAAATTCTGTCTCGCGAGATTTATCCACCCCGCAGCCAGAATGACGGAAAACACGGGTATTACTATTGACGACGCCCCCGCCACTTTTAAATCGTTTGTTTGGCAGCATTTTGGGTTCCCGGCAGAAATGATAAATGGTAAGATACGGACAATATGCAGAGACTGTATGCAAACAATGCCATACAGCGCGGCGTACGGCGCGGCGCGGCGCATGCGTGGTGCTCCGCCGAGCCGTTCACTACTACTTTCACAACTACTTTCCTTGAAGTGGGTGCGAGCCGTTCACTGATCCGCTTCCCTGTTAGTGGGTGCGAACCGTTCACTGAACCACTTGCCCGTAGGTCTCAGCCATTTAGTGAACGGCTTCCAGTGAAATAGTTCTGAACGAATCCACTGAATGACTTTAAGGGGAAGCCGTTCGGTGTACGGTTCGTTCTTGTACTGTCGGTGTATGTGTCGTTTTTAAAAAAAAATTATATAGCTTTTTAAAACTCAGACATTTTACAGTAAAGGTTGGTTAAAAACAATAACAACTCAAAGTCACTTTACATTAAAAGCTAGTTAAAATTAGTTAAAAACAATAATACTGATATTATTAATAATAATAAAAAATATTGTTATAAGTATTACCCTTATTAAAATAACCAATGAATCAGAAATCATTTTTTTATTATATTATATACATATACGCATACATATACACACACGCTCTCTGCACCCCCCCCGTGCACGCTGAACGAAATGAACGGATCTTTTTACTGAACGATCTGAACTGAACTACTTCTTCACAGTGAACGACAATTCCCATCACTACAACTCAGTTAAATAAAAGTCTGTTGTCCAGGCATTCATATAATTTGTAATTTAGTTTTCTTAAAATCTCGTCTCGTCCCGATCTCGTGAACCCAATCTCGCATCTCGTCTCGTGAGCTGAGTGTCTTGTCACACCCCTACATTTAAACATATTGGTCTTTTGGGATTGACTCCATTTTGGAGCCAGCATCAAGTATCCATTTGAAGAACTGTGGTTTTTCACACATCAAAGTAACTTAAATCTCTTTTTTTTTCTCTGGCTTGACCATGTCTACATGCCAAAAGTGTCCAAGTGAGTATATATGCACACATATACATATAGCTTGTAAAACCTGGACCTTGGACATCACTTTGATTAACAGCAGCATAGACAGTGATTTGAGATGAAGCCAATTTGTCAGACCCGGATCCTCCTGTCAAGGTTTTGGATTTTTACAATGATATCTCAGTCATCAATTTTTCCTGGCAGTCTTTTATTTTGTTTTATTTTTTTCCCATTTCCCCATTTCTTTTTTTTTTTGCTATGATGAAGCATTTATCATGTCTCAGGGGCGTCATCACTATTTAGTCCCACTATTTAGTCAAGGATATGAATGAATGAATATGCATGTGAACTGCAGAATTTACAATAATTTTCATTGACACTAGTCCATGCCATACCATGGCCTAATTTCCTTGATGCACACAGAAGACAAATTAGAAGGGAAGTCAAATCTGTATGTAGCTCTCCCAGGGCCTCCGAAAATGCACCCTTTCATGTATAATACGGAGACCTTCAAAACAATTACATCTTTTTTTGCCAGTCTTTTCTCTTTTTTTTTCCTTTTTCTCATTACACAGGCACAGTCAAAGCACCTGTTAAAGGAAAGATTGAATAATTAATACATGCAATTTTCCAGAGCAATTTAAAGCAGAAAACTTTGGCAGAGAGATTTATCTTAACTTCCTAATCAATTACGACAAGTGGATCAGACAAATTTCTACAAATCCATTATGATTAGAGAACATAGTTTGAGATGCTGTGTGTGAAGGACATTCACAAACACGCAGAGGTGGCATTCTCGCCACTGTTACCTCCTTTTGATGTCATTTCTTCAACAAAATCAGGATCTGAGAACCTCAGATATGAAACTTGGATATTATTGTATGCTACCATATCTCCAGCAACCTATTCCTCTGCAGTGATGGTTCTATTCCCTCCTCTGAGCTCAGGGAATAAAGCTGTGTAAATATTACAAATTGATGTCCTTGAATTTAACTACACATTATGAGCTGCTCACTTAACCTGCTTCAGGCTGCACATGTGGTGTTTAGCTTGTCCATGCAGTGTTGGTTTAACTGCTTTCAATTTCAGCTTATGATGCGAGCAAAGTGTATCATCCATTCGAGTCTTTGCTTTTTTGGGTCAGCGGTGGAAGGGACATAGAGCATCAGAAATGTAAAACCAAGCTGAAGAAAAAGCGTCACCTGTTACCTTAAAGGCTGACTGGACTACTCGTAGTGTGGGCCCTAGGTTAACTGCTGTATTTATTGTCGTCAGAGAAGACCTTACTTTATATCACTACAATATATCAATGGAATAAAGTGTCATGGCACCAGATCTTCAAGGCAGCCCATGAGCACACACTCACAGTTTTTTTTGTGTTCAAAACATCCTACTTTTTTTTTTTTTTTTTTACCTCTTTCTCATTCAAAAATATTAAACTGAAGGCACTGGGCACAACCCAGAATGTAAGACTACTGAAAACTTGCCTCGGTGTCTCTTGGGTATTGTTCAGGTTACAATATTGCAGTCGCTAGTATAGAAAGTTTCTATTACCCCCAATCAACACCTTGGGGCATCTTTGGTTTCTTTTTATTCAACCTTATTTTTCCGTTGTAACAGGCCTCTTCCGTTTTGCCCTCCAGCACCTCAGCATTGACATGATCATGTTGCCTTCATAACATATCAGAATTACAGTAAACTGACTCATTCTGACTGAATCAATAGATTTTCCTTTTTGTGTTGCAACATCTTTTATCGAGTGTTCAGAAAGGTCTGAAATGCTGCAGCAAGTTGACTAATGTCAACATTCATTCATTTATTAACCACTTAGTCTGTTCAGGTTCGCACAGCTGTCCAGCACTCACATTGTCAAACATTAAAATGTTTTGACAGTTAGAATCAATCTTACTCACAATAACTTAATAAAATTGTTTTTTGTACATTTTTATAAATACAGCAGTTAGATAATGTTATGATTGCATCTGCTTTCTCAGTGTCAAAAGGGCATAAATATCTCTGTTTGTTCCTGTTTGAACTTAGATTTCCTCTTGCAATCTGATCAAGGATTGTTTCATTGATTAGTTATTAATCTATATTTCATTAATATTTTTTGATTAATCATTTTAATTTCATTCATTTATTCATCTTCTATATCTTCAGTGATGAGGGTCGCAGGGGTCTACTGGAGCCAATTACAGGCGAGAGGCAGGGATACACCCCAGATGGTCGCCAGCCTATCATGGGGCACACACACTATTCACTCACACACTCACACCTATGGACAATTTAGCGTCTCCAATTAACCTCAGCATGTTTTTGGACTGTGGGAGGAAGCCGGAGTATGAAAACCCATGCAGACACGGGGAGAACATGCAAACTCCACACAGAAAGGTCCTAGTCCCAGGACCAAGGAGGTTCTGGGTCTGGCCCCACCGTGTCACACTTCATTTTAATTTATTAAGGAAAAATTTTAAAAATTTGCTTGTTTCTGAGACTAAAATTTAAATATAACTGAACATTTTTTTGTTTTTTTTTAGACTGTTGGTTGAACAAAATAACATTCTGAAATCATCACCTTTGACTCTGATTATTCAAGTAATTAATTGGATTAATCTATCATTAAAATATTCCTACATCTGTGGCACGCTGTCTGTATGTCAGCGAATCTACCGGTCTACTCAATATGCAGATCTTCTGTGTTATCACTGCACTCCAGCCATCCGTCCCCTACATAACCTCTTCAGGAGTAATTGGAGGTCACAACTATGCAGCCCAGGCGGAGTCCAGATGGAGTAGTTGTTAGCTCTGTTGCCACACAGAAAAAGTACTCAGGTTCAAGACCTTGGACTGGGACCTGTCTGTGTGAAGTTTACATGTTCTGTCTATGTGGGTTCTCTTTTATGCCGAGTTCTCCCATTTAAACAGTTCAAAAAAGTAGTTCAATCAGTGGGTTACTGGTTCACTGTTATTTATTCATTCATGTCTGGGTGGCCTAAAAAGCAATTCTCTTGTCAGGCCATAGATAGGACATGTTTTATTTAACTCTGTCAGAGTCCGTTCCTCTAAACAGGTTCTGCATTGCATGATGATGAAATGCGTGACAACAAAAATTGCTAAGCACTGAGCAGTATTGGTTCCGTTGGTATATAGGACAATGTTGGTGCCTCTTTTGTCAGCATATAAGGGAATCCTAAGTATTCAGGCCACAAAAAGTACTGAAACTGATAGCTGCACCGGAAATTAAAAACAGGCCTGGACCTAGAACCCAAATTAATCTCTGGGCAGCACTGTATCTTCAAGGGAGACACATTGATGATTAACAAACAAATATCCAAGCTGAGAACAAGAATGAGAGCTTTGTTGTGATTGTCTGCGTCGGTCACCAGCTCTGTCAGCCAGCGTTTGTCTTCAGGCTGTTAGTTGCTGGAAGACTTTCAAATATCTCTCTGTTTTCCTTCCTTTTGAGGCAGATGGCCCGGTTCAGCTTGAGGTTTCTTCTCATCAAAGGTGACTGTTGGATGAATTGAAGAATATCTCGACCTCTGTGGAAAACGCAAGATAAATTATGTTTCTGGATTTGGTGCTATATAAATAAAACTGACTTGCCTTCTTCTAGTGGCTTCCTACTCAGAGACCTGATCATGTGCAGGCCTGCATACTGGGCTCGGTGCCAGCCCAGTGTCTAAGCCCTCCAGGCCTAACCTTGTACTGGCTTTATCTACCATAGCCAGCTGGGTGGCCGTGAAGCTGTGGATGGAGTGCAGAATGAGGAGGAATAAGAGAGACATCCATAGCAACATGTATTAGGAAACCTATTAAATTGTTTTGGATTATGGCCAGATAATAATAGCAATGAGCTGTAACTTTTATGTCAGCCTGTGTTCTCTGGACTGTGACACATTATGTATTATGTACTGTGTGAACTTTCCTATTATTGTGATCATGTGGCATGAAGCCTTTAATAATGGCTGCAGCTTAAGAGTGCTCAAACACAGCAGTCTGGGGCTTTGATTAACCTCCCACCCACCCAACTCCAGTTGCATTTTTTTAAATTTGGATTTTTTTGCTGTTTAGCTTGAAACTCCTTTGACAGAAATGGAATATGCATATGCATGTTTTAGTCAGTATATAAATACAATCAAAATTAGAATTGTTTTGTTTTTATTACTTTAGATTGAGCCTTGTTTTGTCTTGTCCCTCATGGTAGACCGCCATGTTGCATCACTATGTTTCTTCAGTCATCCAGAATGGACAAACTGAACAATGGCTCAAGAGACACCATTCACATTGATCGTATCCACCGGAGTTTCTCCCACACACTTATGCCAGGGATCCACTGGCTGTGTAGCATGTGACCATCTGCAAAAACTAGAGTGGAGCTGCACATGAGTTGCAAAGGGAGTGGAGCTGCTGATTAACAGGAAGACGATCTTCGACAACCAAACAGAGCCAGTGGAACCCTTTGGCCAGGCTCCTCTCATGCAATCGTCAAACACTAGACACTGCAGAAACGACACACTGTACCTTGAACAGAATTAACTGTTACAGATGTAGACAGGCCACAAGCTTAGATCACATGTCTTGCTCTTTTCATTAAGATTCAGAAAACCCAGCCTTTTTAAATGTAAGAAAACAAGGTGAGCAGCAACCTTGAGTTAATAGCCCCTAATTGAATGCATAATTCACAATGAGGGCCCAAGCTGTCCTTGTTATTTCAGAAGATAATTTGAAACACTGTCCTCCACCACATTGTCTGCACTGCAGGCAGTCAGGTCAGGCTAGATGGTATTCACACCATGTTCTTGGCCGGGCAAGAGCTCCACATTGTACACCCTTAGGGGAGAGTGGGGGTCATTTCTCCTGGCAGACAGGACAGGTGTATGCACGGAGACACAGTCTGCTCGCCTGCCTGCCCGTAGGGTCCCGCTGTACCTGTAAACACTGCAGAGTTATGGGGTCCTCACACATGCCGAGGGCAAATCCATGTCAGCTGGGATGTGTTTATGCAAGTCAGGGTTGCCGGTTTATGTGTGTGCATTCTTGTGTTTGTTCATGAGAAAGGGGAAAGGGACTGGAGTATAATGAATATTTAGACGTGGCATGAATTTGAATCTGTGCATGCGTATCTGTGTGAGCTTGTTGTTGGGCCACGTGGAGGCATCTGTTGCAACACATCCATGGCTCCAGCGGAATAGTTTCCAGATGTGTTTGTGTGTTTTGGCTATGACTGTCTGTTTGACTGAACCAATTTACCTTTGTGTGTGCGTTGCTTCAGTGTCTTTGCATGTGTAGTTTGTATATATTTGAAGTGGTTTGTTTGACTTTAATAAAGGTTTATCCTTATATAGATGTGTGCCTAAGTGTACACTCGCACACAGACATATCACTGTGTGTGTGTGTGATTTTGTGTCACAGCTGCCAACTCAAAGGCCAACCAGATGGACAAGATAATGACTATGATCAGACTTTATAGAGTTACACTCCTTAATGAGGGATGTTCTAGTTAATTCATATGCCACTAACAAAGCCTGTAGCATACCACATAATTACTATCAACTGTGACCATAGCTTACAACTATGCATCAACATCTACTTAGGAGCATAATTTGCAGCTGTGGGTAGAGAGAGAGATTTGACTTTTTTTTTACTTTCCCCTTTTCTGTTTGTTCATCTGTCAGCTGGTGGCGGAGGTGTTTGGAGTAAAACCATGTGGCTCCTCTGCTCCTCTCTGACTCTGCTGGCCCTCAACTTGGGATCATGTGATGTGCTTACACCGGAGCAAGGTGAGTTATCCCACTTCCACTGCTAAAGAAATTCTAGGAGTGTTCTTTCTTTCTTTCTTTCTTTCTTTCTTTCTTTCTTTCTTTCTTTGTGAAAATAGGATTTAAAGTGAGATGGACAAGAACTTTAACTTTTTGAACTTTAGTCCGAATTGGATGCATGGTATAAAATCATTGCATTACATTACTGGCTGCTGTTATTTATTTCTGCCAACATTACTGCTGCCTGCCACCAAACCTACAAATAAAAATGTTGAATGGAAAAGGCCACAAAAAATCGCTAAGTTCTCCCTGTTTTGTTTGTGTTATGGGTTCTTCAATAAACACACCGGTACTTGAAGAAGACAAGCTTTATCTAACTTGTTGCAGTCATCTTACAGATGTACACACAGAACTGTGTTCGCTAATACTTTCCCATATGTTCTAACACTATATAATGTACATGCGCCAACTATCTGGCTCATAGGGAATTACATCATTCAGGATGACCAATCAATTGTTCATATCATTACACTCCAAACAAATTTTCTCAGAAATTTTATATTTTCATTTAAAGGCTATAATGTCAAGTTCCAGCTGAATGCTTGACCAACTTCTCACATTTTGGAGCCCATCTGACTATGATGGAACTGTGTCATGTGTGTGTCTGCACGTGTGTGTGCTGTGTAAGTGACATGTAGCTGAAGGCCATATGTGTTTTGTAGCTGGTGGCCGTCAGAGTCAGTGCGGTCAGGCTGTGGTGAAGAAACATGTGTATTTACCACCTGCGATTTGCAGTCCTTATCTTGAGCCCTCAGTCATTCTGAGTTTCTGTGTGTTTTTGTACAGAAGATGATTCCTGAAACAAGCATGTGTGCAATTGTCAAAATGCAGGTGTGCTGTGGCATAGAGAATTTCTGTTTGCCTGTGTGTGTGTATGCATGCTGGAAGACAGAGACACTTAAGAGGCAGAGAGGTGAAGCAAGATCTCTTTTTATTGTCTTGTTTTATTTATTTATTTTCTGAAGGGAGCTTTGAGGAGAAGGAGGAGGAGGGTCCCTCTTGGGAGACCCTAGTCAGAGCTTTCAGATGAGACTGAGTCAGCTTGCAGCTCCCCTGAGTACTCTCCCCCAGTGGTTGAAAGAAAGTGCTTTCTCAAGTGCAGCTATAATATTTTGTCATAGCAAGCAATGCATCCCCCCACACACACATACACACACACACGCCCTCTATCACTATTCCTCCAACTCATCCAAATCTCTACTCGCTTATAATTTGCTGACATTACAGCAGGAAAGCAAGTTTAAGTAAAACTAGTGTTGAAGGTGATTGCACTGCAATTCTGCAGTGTACCAGCCAGAGAGACTAGTCCCTGTCATTAAATAAAATGGCTGAAACTCACTGCCTTTGGTAAAGTGTTGCTGATATGATTCTTTTTTTCATGCACCACAGACCCTCCGTCATGTGATGTAATGGATGTATTTGATTTATTTATCTTGTATGTTCCTCTCATGACAATGAATTTCTGCAGTAAAACACATTTGAACTAAAAACTGAAATTAACATTGATAATTAGCGCGCAGCAAAAGCACACATGCAATCTGAAGTCCGGAGCCTGGTTAGTTCTGTTTTTCCTTTGGTAGGATACAAATAAATAAATAGCTTGTCATGTTTGCTTTTAAACTTATATTGGCACCAATTAAGTGATGTTGAACATGCCATGAAAGGGCTTCATACAGTAGTGTTCAAAATAGTAGCAGTCCTATGTGACTAACCAGATTAATCCAGGTTTTTATTATATTTGTTATTGCTACATGGCAAACACTTTACCAGTAGGTGCAATAGATTCTCAGAAAACCAACAAGACCCAGCATTAATGATATGCACTCTATTAAGACTATGCAATTAGACAATTAGGTGAAAGGGATGTCTTAAAAAAATAGTGGTGTCTGCTTTTTTACTTTACAAACTCAAAACTATTTTGTGCAAACCTTTTTTGTTTGTTTCTGGGATTTAACAATCCTGTGAATTACTAAACTAATATTTAGTTGTATGACCACAGTTTTTTATAACTGCTTCATATCTGTGCCGCATAGAGTTAAATCAGCATGTGCACCTTTCAGCGTTATTACACTTAAAGACTTTTCAATAACATTCCACAATCTATTTGCATTTCTTGGTTTTATTTCAGAAACAGCATTTTTGATGTCACCCCAAAAGTTTTCGATTGGAATAAGGTCTGGGGTTTGAGCTGGCCACTCCATGACATTAATTTTATTGGTTTGGAACCAAGATTTTGCACATGTACTGTTGTGGTTTGGGTCAATGTCTTGTTGAAACACCAATTTCAAGGGCATTTCCTCTTCAGTATGAGGCAACATGACCTATTGAGTATTTTGACATATGCAAACTGATCCATGGTATGAGATAAATAGGGTCAACACCATAGTAAGAAAAATGTCCCCATATAATTACTTGCACCACCATGCTTAACTGTCTTCACAGTATTGTGGCTTGAATTATGGGGTTATCTCACAAACTGTCTGTGGCCCTAAAAGAACAATTTTACTCAGTCCACAAAATGCTCCTCAATTTCTCTTTCAGCCAGTTGACGTGTTCTTTGGGAAATTGTAGGCTCTTCTGCACATGCACTTTTTTTAACAGAGGGACTTTGCGGGGAATTCTTCACACAGACTCTACTGCACCTACTGGTAAATTGTTTGCCATATAGCATTAGAAAATATAATACAAATCTGGATTAATCTGGTCAATCACATTGGACTTCTATTATTTCGAACACTTAATATGCTGTAATTCCCTGTTAAAATATTATGTTGGCATTGTTCATTTATGAGGGTGTAAACCAATAATTTATGAATGGTGAGAAAAAGATGAGCAAATTAAAAAAAATTAAATGGATTTTTAGTTTCATGATCATGCCAATTAGTGTAAGTTAAAATTGTTATTGAGAAAATTTGTTGCAGCCCCGTGACTCCCTGAGTTTCCTGCTCCCTGTGTGTATGTGTATGTGCTCTATCCTCAGGCAGGTGTGATATGCAGCAGTCTGGCACACCTGCCTTCAATTAACTCAGCACCTGCAGTATATCACTCCGACTCTCCTACCCCTCATTGCCAGATAGTTGTTTTCCAACCCCTCTTTAAACCACAGCTCAGTTCTCAGTACTCTCCTCGTTCTTGCTATCTTGCTTCTCGTATGTTCCCATGCTCTCAAGTCCATGTATCCACTTAGTCACCACTAGCTGCTGTTGTCCTGCCCCTGCCATCTCCCCACATCTTATCTCGAAATCCAATCCAGCCTCACCACTCCACTCGCCGCTCCACTTCCCGCTACTCCCTGGTTCTCAACCACGCTCTGGACTTCCTTACCAATCTGCTTCCTTATCCACTGCATCCCTACCTGCAACCCACGCTGGTTCCTGCCTCACCACCCTCCTTCTTGCCACTATTTACACAAGTAAATATAACTTCACTCTGGCCTGCTATCATGCCAGTCTCTGTGTGTCTGCTCTAGGATCCAACCTAGTCTGTTCTGTAACAGAAATATCTGGCTAACGTGAACCCTGTGGACTCAAGAGATGTGGCACCGTGCTCTGGCTTCTCAGGGTCTGCTTGTCACTCAGCACTCCCAAGCTCTCCATGAGATTATGGACTCTCTTAAGACATTGCTTCCCTTGACAAGTTGGTCATGCAAGTTTCTCCCCACCTGTCTCAGCCAGTGGCCACCGCACCCGCTGCTTAGTCTCCCCAGTTCCAGTTCCCACTCTCCAGCCCCAAGAACTTTACTTTCCCACACCGGAGTGTTACTCCAGGGTTCTTGGATCTTGTTGTCGGTTTTTGCTGCCAGGCTCCCTAGTCTTGCTTATGTTATGACTCAAATCTATTAAAATCTATTATTTTTGGCACTATTTTAATTTGTAAAAATGACTTTTGACGTTTCCATCCAGAGGAAGCTGGGTAAGTCAAAGATGACTGCTTAAAGCTTTGAAGTCATTTCACCTAACATTACTCAACATACTATCCATGAGATGACAAAGCTATCCTCAGGCTCAGAGCAAGCTAGGAAAATCACAACAGCATTGTTTCCTGCAGTGCTTCATAGCTGAGGGGCCCACCTGAACAACAGATGCAGACATCCCAAGTTCCAAAAAGTCATTTCCGGGATATGTTTATCGATATCCCCTTACAAAACTCATTTATTTTATCAACAGTGTTCTTGTTACCCCCCACCCCCCCACCGCAAATATTTCTGCGGGAAAGTCTTATATTATTGCCTAAGATATGAGGCCATTTTGTCAAATAGAAAAAGAATAATTGGTTATCATGGATTGAGAATCGTTAATAATCAAAAATCGGTTAGTAATTAAATCAGGACCTCAATAACCGTAATTGAATTAGTCTGTCCTCTTAATATCACCCCCAGTTCAATGACCAGATGGAGCAGGCTAATCAGGTGGTGGCAGCCCTGTGGTGTGTGTGTTTCTGATAACGAGCTTCCTGGAGCCACCAGCTACTCTGGATATTTTTTGCGCAAAACTCCCTGTCCTGTTCGGCAAGCAGCATATTGCCTTTTACAGTGTTGTGTGGTTTTCAATCTACCCTGCTCCCAACCCAGGAGGAAGAGGTACTGGTGTTGTCAGTGTAAAGAGACAGGCCCTTGCTGCTTTGCTGAAGACTGCTGCCCGGAATCGGCACAGGAAGCTGGCCCCGTGATTCATTGTCCCATTCCCCGTGGAAGGTTATCAACCTCTTTGTGGTCTGCCTCAAACTACCCCCCTCAACCTGGATACATCCCACCATCCACATCATCCTGCTCAAGCCTGTCTCATCCAGCCCGTTGAGCTCGCTGACTGAACGTCCTTCTCCCCCTTGGGTCATGGATGGCCATCCAGCACTCTCAGTCAGCCAGATAGTGGACATCCAGCGACGGGGCTGTGGCTTCCATTATGTGGTTGATTGAGAGAGCTATGGGTCAGTGGATCAATACGATTTTTTCTGGACCTCATTTTCATCAACGACTTCTACAGGGAAAACCCTGACGAGCTCGGTGGGCTGACCGGAGGCGTTCGTCGAGGGGGCAGCCCCATGTGCGACTCCCTGAGTTTCCTGCTCTCTGCTCTGTCTCTTCCCACTGTGCTTCCTCCTCCCTGTGTGTGTGTGTGCTCTTTCCTCAGGCAGCACATAGCAGCGGTGTCTGGCACACTCGCCTTCACTCAGCTCATCACCTGCAGTATACATGTATAATTCTGGTTTTCCTATTACTCATCATCAGATAGTTCTTTGCCCTTGGTAAACCACAGCTCAGTTCTCAGTACTCTTCTTGTTCTTGCTGTTTTGCTTTTCGTATGTTCCTGTGCTCTCGAGTCTCCATCACTAACATAAATAAATACAACTTCACCCTGAACTGTTGTCATGTTTTATTAACTTTTAATCTTGGATTGCTCCACTTGGAACATTTCAGAAGCGGTGCACTACCTGTGATATCACGCTGGAATATTAGTAACAACCATGGATACATGAAGAGAACAACAAACTAACGAATGGTTGCGTTGCCTCTCCAACCTTGATATGCTGATTTGGTCATTATTACTTGATATGCTTCTCGCATGTGCAAGTAGATGGAAGTCTTCAAATGGTGTTTTATTTTAAAAATTGACCAGATATTTCATGTGTTTCCTGGATCTGACTTCCCCACAATGTCAGCCTAATGTTAGCCACTCAACATGACCTGCAATAGTGTCTTTTTCCCCCCAACAAATGAAGACAAATGTAAAGCAACATTAAAGGATTAAAACTAAATGTGGTTTGTTACACTGTATGTTTCCACCATTAAACTAGTTGGAAATATTATATGATCATTTGTAACAGTAGTTAAAGCAAAATGTTAACATATTCACAAAAAATGAAGGAGTAAATGAATTAATATCATAAATGTGACATCAGCTATCAGCAAGCCTCTTTATAAAAAGTTGTGTTTTGCAAAAGGCAGAAAGTCGAATATGCACATTAATAGTTTTAAAACATTAAATCAGTAGGAGAGAAAGTGGAGTCAAGTCAAATAAAAATAAGTGAAAATATATATGGCTTATCACTAGCTATTTTTTTTAATGTATCTACCCTTTTTTTTCCTGATGATCTAATCCTGCCACAAATTTATCAGCATCTGTTTGCACACAACAAACACATGGTGCCAGACGTTATGTCAAAGAAAAGAATCTCATTTGAAGATTGTCTAAGACAGAAGGTTGTCTGTCTAAGTTTATTGTTGTGAAAAGGTTGTAAATTTGCATGAGTCATGAGTTCTGTTCTGTGTGTTTCTTTGTGTGTGTGTGTGTACACGTGTATGTGCTTGTAGATTATACTGAGTGAGCCAGAGGCCTACAAGGGGAAAAAATGAGTGAGCTCACCCCTCTAAAGTGCTGCGTTTTAAGTCTTTCCACTCCTCTCCACTGCAATTTTATCTCTGGAAAACAACCAGGAATGTTCTTGCCTTCTGTCTCAGTCCCTCCTTCACATCCTATGACCGTTGTTTTCCACCTCATTTTTAGCCTCACAGGTTGCACTGAATCATCGTGTTCAATCGACTACATCACCCAGCAACATGTTCTGTCCTGGGTTTAAAGCAGAATATTTTTTTCTCAAGATCAGTCCAATTATTCTGGAATGCCATATTGTGGAGCATATTCAGTAACCACCATGCTATCGCTTATAACAAACTAACAGTCAGTTGGTTTCAGTAGACCTTGGACACAAAAAGGCATTGACAGATAAAGCTATTGATTCCCAAACCCATAAAAGTTTATTTAATATCACTTCCACATAAGGTCACTCATGACTTATTTTAGCTGGACAATTGCACTAGATCAAATACAATTGCATTAATATGGACCTGCTCTTTCATAAGAATAGTGAGACTTTAATGTCACCAGCTTCTGGTAAAGTTGTGTTTGCATTTCCTACTTTCTGATCTCATCTATTATTACATTTACAGTAATCAAATCATCCAGGTGTTCCTCCTCCATTCACATTTTACTCATCCTCCAAGGTGAGCGCACATCCTGTTACATCAAAAAAGTAGCTTCGCTTCTCTGAATACCCCAAATGTGATGATTTTCTACATTTTTCTTTGGCAAGGTGATGACATGAGGGAACACTCACAGCAGTGCACCGCATCACTTGCCAGTGTAGTATCATTACCTGCTTTAGCAAGACTCAAACGCAAACCCATCAAAGAGGAAGCAAACCCAGCCAAGACCATCCGATCTCTTTAAGGCTACATGCAGCTACAGTACTAGTGGGATCCTGGAGAGGACTTTGTGCTAATTAGCTTGTCAACAAGCAAATGCTTTCCTTTGATCACAGCTTGAGAGGAAATGGTGTTCAAGTTTCGCAGCATGTCTTCTGCAAAACTGCCAAATTGCTTTGAGTATGCAACAAACCACTAAAATATCACCCACCCTCCGACTTATGAAGAAACAGTCTGCTTCTCCCACAAAAGAAGAGCAAAAAACCCATTATTTTACAAAACGCAATTAGCTTGATGTATAGCTGCCTAAGAGAGGCGGCATATGCTTTATTGATAATACTATTTTATTTATATGCAACATCAGATCATATTACTATAGATCATTCTTAAGCTGTTCATTTGAGTGTCCAAATATACAAAAATTGCTGGCAAATTTCCTAAAATAGACTCTTTTCACGCCTACCAGTGATGCTAATTAAGGTGCCGGCAGGTTCACCGGAAAGGAGAAACCTTAGGGAGAACCACAGTGAAGGAGAGATCCACTCCCATGGACGGACAGGCTATAGATGGACCACGACTGACAGACATCCATCTGATGATGATTTATCAGTATGTGAGATGTAAAAATGATTCAGTCTGTAGAGAATCAGGGGGGCCTTGATGAGTCGCATCAGGAGTCGTCATCATTGGGCCTCATGCGGCTGAACTGAAGCAGTAGCCACTCCCAGTAATAAATGTGTAGTGGACATCGTGCAGGATCACAGCAGCAGCCACGATCCATGAGAACCTGCTGGATGATAGAGCACAGAAACTTTGGGGAGTTTCATTAGTAACATGTAAGTCCACAGATGGAGGTGGAGAGAAAGAGAGAGAGAGAGCGAGAGAGAGAGAGGGAAAGTGAGAGAGAGGGAGAGAGAGAGAGAAAGTGAGAGAGAGAGAAAGCCAGAGAGAGGGAGAGAGAGAGGGAGTGAAAGAGAGAGAGAGAAAGCGAGAGGGAGAGAGAGAGAGATAGAGAGAGAGAGAGAGGAGTCCCCCAGCAGTCTAATCCTATGGCAGCATAACTAAGGGATGACCAGAGCCAGCCCTAGCTATAAGCTTTATCAAAAAGGAAAGTCTTGAGTCTACTCTTAAAAGTGATAACCGTGTCTGCCTCCCGAACCCAGAATGGTAGTTTGTTCCACAGAAGAGGAGCTTGATAGCTGAAAGCTCTGGCTCCCATTCTACTTTTGGAGACAAAAGGAACCACAAGGAGCCCAGCATCCTGAGAGTGCAGTGTTCTAGAGGGATAGTAAGGTGTTATGAGCTCTTTTATACAGTATATGATGGTGCCTGACCATGGAGAGTTTTGAATGTAAGGAGAAGAATCTTAAATTCTATTCTCGATTTAATAGGTAGCCAATGTAAGGAGGCCAAAATGGGAGAGATGTGATCTCTAATCTTGGTTCCTGTCAGGACTCGTGCAGCAGCATTCTGAATTAGCTGCAGAGTCCTAAGAGACTTATTGGAGCAGCCTGATAACAAAGAGTTACAATAGTCCATCCTGGAAGTAACAAATGCGTGGACTAGTTTTTCTGCATCCGCTTGAGAGACAATGCGTCTGATTTTAGTGATATTACGTAATTGGAAAAGTCTAAATTTGTTTTATGTGGGCATTAAAGGACAGATCCTGATCAAAAACAACTCCAAGATTCTTTACAGTGGAGCTGAAGGCCAGGGTGATACCATCTAAATGAACTAATTCTCTAGAAAGAGAGTTTCTGAGGTGTTTGGGTCCAATTACAAGAACTTCAGTTTTGTCTGAATTTAACATCAAAAAGTTGTAGGTCATCCAACTTTTTATATCCTTAAGGCATGTTTGGAGTTTAGTTCGCTGGTTGGTTTCATCAGGTTTGATTGATAAATATAATTGGGTGTTGTCAGCATAACAATGAAAATTAATAGATTGATTCCTAATAATGTTCCCTAAAGGAAGCATATATAAACTAAATAGAAGTGGTCCAAGTACAGAACCTTGTGGGACTCCATGGCACACTTTGGTATGCGTGGAGGATTTATCATTGACCTGAACGAATTGAGTTCGATCTACAAAATATGACTTAAACCAGCTTAGAGCGATTCCTTTGATGCCAATTTGATGCTCCAATCTCTGTAAAAGAATTTGATGGTCAATAGTTTCAAATGCGGCACTAAGATCTAACAGTACAAGTACTGAGATAAATCCTTTGTCAGATGCCATTAGAAGGTCATTTGTAACTTAAACTAATGTCATCTCTGTGCTATGATGCACTCTACATCCTGATTGAAAATGATCAAATAGACTATTGTTATAGAGAAAGTCACACAGCTGATTGGCTACAACTTTCTCAAGTATCTTAGACAGAAAAGGAAGGTTTGATATCAGTCTGTAGTTGGCTAAGGCCTCTGGGTCTAGTGTGGGCTTTAGGCAGACTGGCTGATTACAAGATTGAAGATACCTGTGATGCTAATTAGAAGACACACATTAGTTTAACATATCTTTATGGTCAAATTATTTTCAATCTTTTTTAGGGGTACCATCATTTTTGTCCAGGCCAGTTTCATGAGTTGTTTTTTAAAATGATTCTGTTGAACCAAAATTCAAAATCAATGTCTGATTTTCATTCGTTAACTTTCAGTAAATTTTTATTTATTATTACTTTTGTCAGTTTCAAGTTATTTCAGTGACCACCGTTATCTATTTGGTCAAAATAGCTCACCATCTGTTCCTATTGGTCAGCTGCCGTGAGACAATTTAAAGAAAACACAACATATGGCTTTTATTAAGAGGTACAAAATACATTACTAAGCGGTTATGTTATAAAACACTTAAATAATCATCAAAGACTCAAAGGAGGAGGATATTTACTGCGGAGACAGAGGCTCTTTGTTTTATATTACCAAGAACATAGACGCAGCTTGACCAGGTTTTTGCTTGAATATGTACTGATGCCTTTGAGAATTATGTGACCAATAAAATGAATTGTGGCTACTATTTTTCCTCAGACACTCAGGATTTTTACCGAAGGGTGAACTCCTGAAGCTGGCCAATCAAAACCATCATTGTTAAAAAGCCTGTTACCAAGGCTGAACTGAGCTGCATAAAGAGCCCCTGTAAGATATAGGAGGAATACAACTATGGACCTGGAAGTGTGTATGATATAATCACATTTAAAATATGCCTGGATGAGATTGGAATGTCTCTATCTGACAATGCAGCATGTGTTTAACAAGCTGAATCTGAAATGTTCTCAAGTAGCCACTGGGGAGCCGTTATTTAGGGTAAAACATGTCTCTTATGTCTTCATTTCGATAGAAGCTTTCTGTCAGCCAACCTTAATATCTCCTCAGTTAATATAGCCTCCGGTGTGCTAGTCTGTGTTCAGGGACAGTTTCCTCTCCTCAAGTAAATCCTCATACCTCTTATTCCCTTTTCTTCACGTTCCCACTCTGCAGCCTCCAACTCCTCTTTAGTTTAACTTTTCATTGTACTTCCCACACCCCTCTAGCCAGGATCTCTCCTACTCCCGATGAAGCCTTCCTCTTAATTCTGTTCCATGGAAATGGTGATGTTGATAAAAAGCAAAAGCTGAGAAAAAAAAAAACATAAGCAATGACAAAAGGTAGAATGTAAAAACACCTGTGTAGGGTGAAAATGAAGGTATGTGTGTATATGTGTATGTCTTCTTTAAAAAGCAGCAGTGTCTGTGAGGCTGCAGAGTTAACTTTGTGCTGACAAAGCAGAAGAGGCTTCAGGACGGACCAGTCAAATTAGAAATAAAGTGTTTGTGTGTGGATATGAGATTGAGTGAGAGAGAATGAGAGGGTTCAAACGGCTCTAAATGTGCTTGATACTTTCTCTACTCACCACTGTTTCTACTGTTTTTATTTGGATGTAACTTTAACTTTTCATCTCAAGTACCCAAATCAGCATTGACTTTTTTTGAAGCCAAGATGAGCAGAGGCTGCAGGGTGTTAAGTGATGAACTTGATAATAGGTGATGAAGTACTAAATGTGATTTAATTCACTTTTCAGCCCGCCTCTGTGAAATTAAATTCCTAACTCTTAATTAAAGTCAGTTGGATGTTATATTCTAGTCAGACTTCCAGCCCAGATAAAATAAAAATGAGAATAGAAATGGTGCAGTGTGTTGCCACTGCATGCTTCAAGGCAACTCCCTTTGCCCTGTGCTCACTATTTCATCAAATAAAAATAACTTATTACACTGGATCCGTAAAAGTAGCAGACGAAAAAAATATTGCTCTTTTTTTTGCATTTTTACTTCATCAGTGACCTTCAAGTAAAACCTTTCATTTGAATCCACAGCTAAACACAAATTATTTGACATTTGTGGGAAATGTTCTTAATAGAGGTCCCATATCATGCAAACAGCAGTTTTTACTCCAGATACAGTAATTTGTATAAGAAATAAAGTTCAAAAATGAAAAACTTAAAAATCATTTTTTCAATGGGGAATATGTGTCCCTTAAGTCTGCTGGGAGGAAGTTTTGTCAGCACTATCCCACATTTTTATGCTAAGCTAAGCTAACAAGTTGCTATATTTAGCATACAGACATGATAGTATTGCTGCTAGAAGAAAAAAAAAAAAGAAGATAGCAATTCACAGAAAATAGCATGCAATAATTTGTATAAGAAATGGAGTGCCAAATTGAAAAAACCTGAAAAAAAACTTTTTTTGATGGGGAGTTATGTGCCAAACAGTTTTCGACAAACTGTCATTTTGAAACTTTATAAAGGGATTTAACAACAAGACATAACATGTTAATTAGCGTCTTATATATGTTCTGGGAGGCAGTTTCTGTTACCACTATCCCATTTTTGCTATGCTAAACTAAGCTAAAAAGTTGCTTTATTCATAACAGACATGATAGCATACGTATTATTGGCGATAGCAATTCGCTGGTGTTGACAAAACACCGGCTTAGTTTAGTGTTTAGCCCAATTGTTTGACTCTTAATACTGAGTGAAACTTAATCAAAGTCTCTTTCCTTTAGTTGTGGTATAAGGCACACGTTAATGATTTAGAATATTACTGACAGTGGCTCAGAGAAAATTATTAGGATTTATTTTTCATTAGCACAAAGCACCACCTGATTTTAGATTCTCTGCAGTGATTGTAGAAGAAAAACAGTTATTTGAAAAACTGTACCCTTGGCCCCAAAGAGATCAATTAACTGTGGATCACAGTGATTCAAAGGGCTCATGTCTACTTGTACTAGCACAGTTTTTCGACACATCTCACATTGCTCCCCTGTAGTCAGGCAGACCACTCTGACAGGCAGCACTTTCCTCTGTAACCTCCCTTGACAGGGTGAGAACATATCCATCAAACAGACTGCCGCGACAGACAAGCCTAGTGCTAGACAACCTGTCAGACCAGGCTGTGTTCCTTTCCACACAGGTTTGCCCTCATTTCATCTCACTCTGTATGTTTTACTTCTCTGGCTCTCTTTCTCTTTTTGCCAGATCAATATTTCTGTTACTTTCAAATGTAGCTACAGTTGTAGCTAATTTCTTTGTTCTTTCTCTCACACAAACTGTCAACTTCACTCTGAACACTAGATGTGAAAGCATTTGTGAAAATTTCTGCCTCGTTCTTCTTGACAAATCATGAATTACGTGAGGGGTTTTGCTGTTTACATGACCTTATTTTTTATGTTTTTTTTGAGTAATCTTCATCTAATTTTGTCTCCCCAGATGATCTATGCCCGTCCATACAAGTGGATGAATGGAAGTTTCCTCAGACATCCAGGCACAATATCACTGGTGAGAAGACATACACTGAAATATACACCTGTCATTTTTGTTTATTTGTGCGGATGTGTTGATTGCAGTTCATTGTCAGGTTTTAATATGGTGAGGCGATTTTCCCTGGTCAAGAGTCCAGAGATCAAGAAGGTCCGCAATACTCGAGGAACCGTCATCCTCCGCCTGGGCAAGACTGCACTCCTACGTCCCACCGAGTGAGTTTACTGCACATCTTGCTCAGCACCTTGATTTCCTGTGAGCACCTACAGGCAAACACTCGAGGAGGTTTACTGCTGGGTTTTCAGCTTTTTATGGACCTGTCGACAGGCTCTTTTTTTTAATGCCATATCTGAACAAAGAAAAACTGGCCATGTCCAAAGGCTGCTGTTTAAAAGCTGATACTACGGGGTCAGTCTCTGATTGCTTTTCCAGAAATAGCACTTCATTTCCCTCACCACTGACACTCATACTGGACTGCAACAGTCCTTTGGTTTTTCTGCTATTATATTATATTATTTTGACTTGTTGTTAGAAGAAATGCCTGATTTATTAACTATAGTGTGATTCTGTAAGTGATTCCATAATTAACAGGAATGATACAATTACCAATAAAAGTAAATTAAATATGGAGCCTGAGCTTGTTGTAAACTTATTTCTGACTGCAGACTGAGACCTGCAGACATGAAATACAAGTACAGCTTCTTTAAACAACATAGTTCTTGCATGGCGTATAATGATGCTTTCCTGGGTTTTCATGTTGTTATTACACAATAATGTTTATGGTCTAGATTGTGTTTGGAATTTCATGACAAGTGCATATTAGTGTTATGTGCTGGCTGTTTTTCAGCCTCGCTTTTTTATTTCTTTGTCTTTCTCTGAACTATAGATTCATGAAGGAGGAGAATGAAAGAGAAGCAAAAGAGAGAAATAGAAATTTTATTTTTAGTGAACTAATGCAGAAGGGGGATTGGGGTATGAGTCAGTGAGAGAAACATACACCTTTACTGCAGATTCTGCATTTCAGCCTACATGGGTGATGGGACATGATTACTAGTCTGGCTTATTTTGAAATTTTGGTACAGCGAGCATTCCCAGGCTCAATGCATTAGCAATATAAAAAAATTCGAAGAATTATTATAAACCTTTATCAACCAGGTAAATTCTTCCAAAGTGTATATTTTTTAAGCTCTGAGTCAAACATCCAAACCTTGGAGCTGCAACAACCATAGTTTTGGGCAGATCTACTGGATGCTGATATGCTGAAATTATACCCTTATTAGCATGAATATGGTACGAGTAGAAAGGGAGGACCAACCACATTCAGGTAACTTCGGCACTAATTTGATTTAATCACACAGCTGTATGTAAACCATTACATCAAGAGTGTACCCTCCCCATTGGAGTGGCGGATTACGCAGACCAATACATCACAACTCCTCCCCTCTTTTTTAAACACTGGCAAAATAAACAACAGTTGCTTAATATGGGTACTGTATAATAAAAACAAATGTAATCAAATACAGCATTATCTTACGCCATTCTTATTTTCTTCTGTATTAAAACATGTCTTAAAGAAACAAAGAAAACTTGGCCTAAGGGGTAGACTGCCTAGAGTGTGTCAAGGGCTTATTCTGCCCTTTTCTTCAGACAACACTCACTAACTGAACACATGAACATCTTCACCAGTTTGAAAAATTCAGTTTATCTGGTGGTTTACAGTCCCGCTTGGGGTACTGACTCACAGTGTGTTGGGGCATTCTTGGAGTGACAATGCAGTGACAACTGCATCAGCAGGCCTGACTGACGTGCTGATACAGTGGCACATTCACTGACCGGGATGGTTGTCTGGCTAAGTCTGGCTTTCCACCTGTGTCAGGCAGAGCAGGCGGACTGTCCATGCTGGGTGTCCTTTGCACATCTGCTGTAGCTTGGAAAATGTTAGGATCACATGCCATCATCTGGTCAGCATGCCGATTCCATAGGTGTGCTGAGCCGACACTGACCTGGTAGGATACTGAACCAACTTGTGATGTTACAATTCCTGCTGTCCTGCTGTCCACTTTTCCTCCCCCTTCCAATAATCTCTGACAAGTACAGAATCACCAGCGCTGAATGTCCTGCCTTTAGAGTGTGCTGCCCTTCCTGTATTGGAGCAGGAAAGCATCAAGACATTCATCAACACAACTTCTGGCCACCTTGAGCGCGCATCTACCACCACAAGTACATGCGACCTTCAAACGGTCCAGCAAAATCAATGTGAATTCACTGCAACGGGGCAGCAGGCCAGGGCCATGGGTGTAGAGGTGTTAAATTAGGTGTTTTCTGGATGCGCTAACAGGATACACAAATTTAGCATTTTTCTTCAATTTAAGCATCAAGGCCCGGCCACCATATATAGCTTCGTGCCATGGCCTTTATCTTGACCACTCCAAGGTGTCCTGTGTGCAGTTTTTCCAGCACCTGTTGACACAGTTTTGGTGGAACAATCACACTATTACCCCACATTACACAGCCTTTTACACAGCCACAATTCATTTTTCCGTACTACTATCTGATATCTTGGTGGTGGGGAAACGGCTGGTAGATACCATCTCCATGACCTGAGACAGTGTACCCAGTTTGTCCTTATGCTGCTCAGGAAGTGGCAGACGTGACAAACCATCAGCGTAGCCATGATCAGCAGCAGATTGATACTTTATGGTATAGTTGTGTGCAGCAAGTATAAGTGCCCATCTCTGGAGTCTCGCTGCAGCCATGGAAGGAATTGCCTTGCTGGGCCTCAGTATGGTTGACGCCTCAATTTGAGCATAGTTTTGCTCTGCTTTGCTCAATGTTCTTGAAGCAAATGCTATGGGTTCCTCTTTGCTACATCGCAGTTTGTGGGAAATCACAGCACCCACCCCATAAGGTGATGCGTCACAGGCAAGGATAACTGAGAGTATTTGATCATAATGAATTCGGATACTTTTGCTTGCCAATTCTTCTTTTGCTTTCCAAAATTCACTGCTGCATTTTTCTGACCAATCCCACTTACCTTACCTACTACCTCTTCATGCAGCAAATCATTCAATGGAATCAGTATCAGAATTCTTTATTTGTCACATGTGGATGTACATCCACAGTGAAATGAAAAATGACACTCACTTCCAAACTGTGCAAAAATACAATACAAGCATACAAATACAAGAATAATAAAATAAAAATAGAAAGAATAAGTAAAATATAAGAATGAAATATAACTTGAAAATAACCTCCGTGGCAGAGGGAAAATGCAATATACACAATATACATATATTGTAGGGAATATGCAAATATACATGATATACATATTGTATATATTACATAATATACATATTGTATACACAGTATACAGGTATGCATGCACGTATGTGACCAGTGCAGAAGTTGTCACACAATCTGTGTGGTGGGGGTTGGTATGCTGTGTGTATGTAGTGGCCTGGGGGAAGAAGCTCTTCCTTAGTCTCTCCGTATTGGCCCCGCAGGACCGGAGACGTCCCCCGATGATAGCCACTGAAAGAGTTTATTGTCCGGGTGGTTTGTGTCTTTTAAGATCCTCTGTGCTCTGGTGGTGCACCGTCTGGTGTACACCTCTTGCATGGAGGGCAGTGCTGTTCCTGTGGTGAACGTACCAGGTGGTGATGCTCCCAGTGGTGATGCTCCCAGTGATCACAGACTGGATTGCTGCAGTGAAGAAGGTTCTCTGCAGCACTGTGGAGACCCTGAATTTCCTCAGACGTCTCAGGTAATACAGGCGCTGCCTCGCCTTCTTCACCAGGGTGGAGATGTGAAAAGTCCATGTCAGGTCCTCGGAGATGTGGAGGACCTGTAGTTACTGACTCTCTCCACCGGTGTCCCATAGATCCTGAGAGGGGTGTGAAGGCTCCTCTGCTTCTCCCTCCTGAAGTCCAAAATCATCTCCTTTGTTTTGGAGACGTTCAGGTCCAGGTTGTTTATACGGCACCATGATGCCAGACCATCCACCTCCTCCATGTAGGCTGTTATCCTGTTATATCAGGCATCCTGAATATCAGGCATACCACCACTGTATCATCTGCAAACATTACAATGATGTTGGAGGGGTGAACGGCTTTGCAGTCATGGGTGTAGGGGGAGTAGAGCAGAGGACTCAGGACGCAGCCTTGGGGGGCACCGATGTTGAGGGTGCGAGGACTGGAGGTGTGTCTTCCGATCCTCATGGAGAAGGGTTGACGGGTTTGGGACAAAACATGTATAATAGTTAATGAGTCCCAAGAAGGAACACAACTGACTTGTGTTGGTTGGCTGAGGAGCATCCAGTATGGCATGGATTTTGTCAGGTGACTTCTGAAGTCCTTTTGAGTTTAGTACGTGTCCAAGGTACTCCAGGAAACTCTTGAAAAACTTACACTTACACTTTTCCTTTTGAATTCTCAAACCAAACTGTTCCAACCACTTGAGCACTGCTTTCAGGTTTTCTAAATGGTGAGCAGCATCTTTGCCAGTCACCAGGATGTCATCCAAGAAGCAGTGGACTTTGGGGAGTCCTTGCAACACTTGGTCCATGATCTTCTAGAAGATAGAAGGTGTGGACCTTATCCCGAAGGGTAGCCGGTTGTAACAAAACATGCCCTTGTGTGTCATGATAGTGAGATATTTATGTGACTCCTCACAGATAGGTACCTGGAGATAAGCCTGCAAAAGCTCCAGCTTGCTGAAATGATGGCTTCTGGAGAGTGCAGCAAAGAGATCCTGATGCATTGGGTAATGTCCAATGCATCAGGCTGGATGCACTGTTACTTTGAAATCTCCGCAAATTCTCACACAACTGGAACAACTGGGGTCACCCAGTTGCTGAATTGCATTGGAGAGTTGCATTTTTTTACACTGATGACTCCTTGATCATAATTGATCAATTTCACTTTGGGCTTCAATGTGTATGGAACTGCGCACATGACAGAATTTGGGGTGTTGGCCTGGTTTCAATGTCAGGGATGTTTCAAACCCCTTTAATGTTCCAATTGTTTCACTGAAAACTTGAACACGACAAAATTTTCCAAAGTCTCATTAGTTTTGTGTTCTATTCTCATTGTCTTTATTTCACACCATGTGAAATAAATACAATAAAGATTATGTTTTTTAGCCACTCACAGCCAATGAGTTGGGGTGACTTCCCTTTCACAACATATAAGGGCAATCTGATTTTTTGCTTATTCATCTTCACCCATACTTTCACCATGCCTTCGGGTAACACCACTTCTCCAGTGTATGTTTTCAACATTGTTAGTTTTTTACATGGGCAAATTTGGCTTTGTACAGCTCCATTGAGATCACAGATACAGCCGCACCAGTGTCAAGTTCCATATCAATGAGATGATCTTCAATCTTAGGCCTAATCATCATCAAAGATGTCGCTGTATTTTCCTTTTTAACCGCCATCACTGGTTCTGTATCTTTAACCTCAGCTGACACCATGTGCAATGTAACTTCAGAATCTGAATCTGATGTAGACTTCTGTTGACATTGAAATGTCCACAGCATGCTGAAAGGTTAATGCTTCCGCAACGTCAGTCTCATTAGACTCACTCGACAGCACTGGTGGGTACTTGTACTCATTGCCAGTTTGTTATATCATGCTATATTATGCTAATATTATACCCTTATTAGCATCAATATGCTACAAGTAGAAAGGGACAACCGACCACATTCAGGTGTACTTCCACAATAATTCACTTAATTCATACAGACATATGTAAACCATTACATCAAGAGTGTACTCCTCGGTGGTGTGGCGGAGTACACACACCAATACATCACAGATTGCCATAACATTGTGTGAAAGCTTTTCAGGCCCTAAAGGTTTAATCCTGATTAGTTTGATCTCCCAGCCATTCATCTAGCACAATATCATCATTTTTACCTCATCAATTTAGAACAATTTTACACTACTTTATAATATTACAGATATTCATTGTTTCCAGGAGATATTTCCTAATGTCTTTTCCCTGACATTTCCTGTTCCACCACAATGAGTTGACATTTTTGGTTCACAGTCTCAACAACTATGCTCCTAGAATTGCTGTAGCTATCTATCATAGCTTAATCATCCAGAAAATTGAATGGCATTGCCTATTAACAAATGTTAGCATACTTAAATAATAAACAAAGTGGACATAAGGGGTGTCACTATTGAGGGTCCGATTTTAACCTTAGACTTAGATCAAAAGCATATTAAAATTTTCTTTTTTAAGCCATTTTCCAAGTTTTTTACACTGACTTCTAGCTAACAAAAGAACACTGATGCAGTGTCCAAAATCATAGACTTCTGCAGTGTTTATTTGGGGCAGTACTAACGTCTCAAATTTAGTGCACACATCCCCCCCCCCCAATCTACATTGAGATGAGGTCTGTTGTTAGCAAGGCTAAATATTATATAATACAGCTACTAGCTATTTAAAATTCTTTTAGTTGTATAATGCATAAAGGCAAAGAAACTTGCACCATTGATTCCAGCACCCGGTACAACCCGGTGTGAGGGTGACTACACATCTCCAGGTGATATTCCCATCTAGAACCAGATATCTGCTTTTTCAACTTCAGATTTTCTCTCTCTCCCTCTTCCCTTGTGCCTCTCAGGCTTACGCTGACTTTTGTCTGGCTATGTTAAAAAAAGTGACAGAGAAAGGAATACTGAAAAAACTAAGAGGAGCTAAAGTTTCTCTAAAAATTTGGAGAGGCTAGATCTGATTTTAATCTGTCTGGCCCACTGAGTCATTTATCTCTATTTTGTATGTGTGTGTGTGTGTGTACCTTGTGAATGTTTGTATTGTATGTCCGTATTTCCATCTTCTTATTACTTCTTATAAGCCTACATTTCTTAATCTCTCTGCCTCTGTTACTGTTTTTCTTTCTGTCTTTCTCTCCAGATTCAACATTTTCTCTAACCCTTTCTCCTACTCATCCTCTCTTTGTTTTGACGTCTTGTAGTTGGCCGTTTTCCTTTGGATCTTTGCTCAGTCATAAATCACTGTCATCCCACTTCTAGGAGTGGGAAACCAGCTGCCAGCATTAACTGTGTGTGTGAGTGTGTATGCGTATAGGTGCAAGCATGCATGTGTGTAGAGAGAGAAAGAAATGGAACAAGAGAGGATATTTGCAGTGTCCACCATTTCAATGAGCAGGCTTTACACAGGTTTGTTTGTGAATCCTTCATCTCTAAATACATATACACACAGCTCCCTGTGGCGCTTATTTGTCTGCTCAGATGCCCTTGACCAAAATTTAAGGGTTGAGGCTTGCTTGACTACATCTGCTATGAAAATTAATGCTAGAGGGTTACACACAGCAGGCTTTGCATTGTACTGGTCACTGCAGTCACAATGTGAGGAAACAAACGGAAATGAAAAATTGTATTGAATATAAAAAGTGCTCACAGAGGCAGGTGCATGAATGTTGTCGCACAATGTTGTCGCTTTACATCAAAGGATAGATAAATATGTCTTATAGCGATACTAAAAATGTGGTTCACAAATGTATTTCTCACACATATTTTTCTTTAAATATGTGTAATAGAAATGTTTGTATTTAAAGGTATTTGAAATTTTCTTCAAAATGTATTTGGATGTTGTTAATGTTATGTTGTGAATCAATTCACTATAACAGACAGTTTTTTGCTTTCAAAGTAAAAGATATGACTTCAAAGTAAAAGCTGCATGGGTTAAGCTTTGTTTTTGAAGCTTGTTGGCTTCAGCAATTCAGTTATGGAGAGCTTAACTAAATAAATTAGCCTCATAATGTAACAAGTAATATAACTACTTCTGTTCTTTCCCCATATACTAAATATATACTAAACCCATATACTAAACATAGCTGTATAATGTATAAAGTGGGTTGAGATACCATTTAAAATAGTTCAGTACTTAGTTCCTCAGTATGACAGCTCTCAATTATAAATGACTGATGTTTCCTCCAACCCTTCTGTTATGGCAGCAGATCCAATATCCATGTCATTCAGGATTTAGTAACGAGCACTTTTGAAAAGAATGGACGCGAGCAAGCTGGGTTCTTTAAAAACAAAAATCTTCATCTATTCAAAAAGGGTTAACAAAAAAAGGTCTTCCAATACAATGTCCTTCTTTCTAAAGTTACACAGCAAGCACGGTCAAAAAACTATATACATCCGTGCTCAACTAAACTCCTTCTGGTTCTTGTTTCTGCAGTTCTGACGTCACGTCTTCCTTTATCCACGTAATCAAAATAAAAGTCACAAATCTAAATGTAAATCTAAATGACGGTTAAATTACTCTTCACTTACAGAAAACATTTCATGCCATAAATAAACTAGAAATTACAAAATACCATAAACATGAATACTAACATTCTTCTAAATTATATTTTTACTTATCCTGAAATATTGTCATGGCTCTAACACCTTCTAAATTATTGTGTTGCAGTCAGCTGTTTCCTCATGGTCTACCTGAGGAGTTCACGCTCATCTTCACCCTGGCATTAAAGAAGGCTTCCCTGAGGGATACCATTTACCTCTTCCAGATATCAGACCAGCAGGGATACCCACAGGTGCAGCTCTTTAAAATTCAATCCTTGTTGTCTCCCCTTTCTTCTTATGTGGTCCTTATTTGTTTTATTATACATTGTCTTCTCTTTCTCCTTCAGACATCCCGCATCTGTATTTCCCTGCTTCTCATTTCTCTCTCTCCCCATTCCAGCTCGCTCTGTTTCGTTCCTTGTCCTTTCCACCCAAGCGTTCTCAGTCTATCACCTTTTAATCATCACTCCCTCTGTCTGCTCATTTTTGCTGTGTCTCATCTCTCTTTTGCATAGTCATCCACTTTCCACTTCAATTTCTTTTCTGTTGTGACACCTTTTCAATTTCGCACCCCCCCTCCTTTCTTATTCTGGAGCATCGTTTGTCCTGACTTATTCTTCATCCGATCCTCCTCTTTCTCATTCTCCGTCGCTCATCCTCTGCTGTCTTCTTTCTTTCACCTTCATTGTTATTCATGTGTGTTCTATGATGAAGTGCCAGAGTCCCTCAGAGTCCCCATAATCACTAGAAATCTGGAGCCAGATTTAAATACTCAATGTGTATGTGTATGATGGATGCAGGCCAAAACCCCTCATTACGAGTGATTGATTGGCTGTACTGCTTGCATGTGTAATTAATGTCTTCCCCTTTACTGCATCTCTGCTACTGTGTTCAACATCTTTGTCAGTTGATAGTCACGTGTATATATTACCTATGTTGATGCCACCACTTTTTCTTTTCTGTCTGAAAACCAGTTCTCTGTAGATTTCAATGGCCCTGAAGGTACCTTGTCCCTGAGAGCCAGAGGGCTGGACCCCACAGCCGACCTGGTGGGCTGCGTTTTTGATGGGGAGGGCGTAGAGTCCCTGATGGACCTGCGGTGGCACAAGGTGGCCATCAGTGTGCAAAAGGAGGCCACCTCCCTCCATGTGGACTGCAGCTTCAGTGAAACAAAACCCCTGGAGCCCCGTGGAGTCGTGCTCACTGACGGACACACCATGCTCGGCATTCGAGCTTCAGATGCTCGGCCTGTGCAGGTATGGATTTATGGAAGCAAGTGGGCAAAAATAATATAAGGGCATGGAAACTTTTGATTGATTGATTGATTGATTATGTGTCCGACATTGTTCTGGTACAAGACACTGAACAATAACCAAGGAGGCCACATGATAAATCATGTTGTACAAATTCCACATATTCATATTGAATGAATTTATTCAGTGTTTAAAAAAAGAGAACAGAAGCATTTCCAGGACGTATAATATACTCCCATATATCACTGAGGATAAAAACACAAAAAAGCCCTGAGGCTTATTTCCATTGTGGGCCTTGTTAAACACATTAAAACCTCAAGTGACAAACTCACACAAGAAGCAGCACCAGCAGGGAATAGTAGCAGCATATCAATTTACTGTAAATCAGCCTACCAATTTATATATAACACATATCTTCACCAACACCATTGAGAATTTTAAGCAAACTGGGATTATTAACGCTGAAAAGATCCAGTAGTCGAGGCATTTAGTTCTGTTGTGCCCACAAAGGTAATAAACATTTTCAGCCAGATGCCTGGCTGAGCCAGGAACTTGTGACCCTTCCCCTGACAGGAAACCCTGTTTCACCCCTTCAAGGAATGTCACCAGAGGTATAAAGGCACCAGCCTTTTGCCCCTCTCGAGCTCTCTTAGGCTCTCGCTCTCACTCCAGACTCTCTTCAGCTCTCTTCTCCAACACCAACTCAAAACTCTCTCCTGGGCTCCTGCTCATCAGCAGAGCACCGCTCTGTAGCAGGAGAAGCTGCAGGACAGAAGCTTTCAGCAGCTTCTCTGCTCTAAAAGGGATTATCCAGCTGCTTTCAGCGTCTCACAGACCTGCAAGTGACCAAGGACTCAACGACGTCCAGCCAGCACCACTGAAGAAACTCAGGCCTAGTTCTACAACCAGAGACAAGGATTAACAAAGAGAATGCAACCTACACAACAGATCTACTCCTCAACAAACACCACAGCTGCAACAACATCTCCAGCTACTCAAGGAAGCAGAACCAGAGAGCAACCATTCCTCTTCTTTTCCACTGGTAACATGACTTGGGCAGAACTGAACATTAACAAACACGGTTAATCCAGACTGTTGAACTTTGTTAATGTGATGAGATCATAGGCTACAGTTCACTGTGTTTTGGGTTTGTAAGAAAGTTTAATTGGATGTTAGTATCCCAACTTGCATGCATACTAATCATTCTTTAACATGATACTCATTCTTTAACATGATACCATGATATGGTACCTACGCACACACACACACACACACACACACACACACACACACACACACACACACACAGCATCCATCCACGCACATTCACATGTACATAAGCCCATTTAGTTAGATTGTTTATTGTGTGTTTTTTACTTTTGTATTTTTGTGAATAAATGCTTTTGAGTCATACATTCTGCCTCTTTAATGTTGCACAATAATGAATTATGCCAACCTCTACTTTAGAACTCAGAATCCTTCATCTATTAATTAGCTATTAATATGATGACCCTGGTTTCTATTATTAAGTTAATTTTTAATCAGATGTCCAAATTAATAGTTTATTACAATTCATGAGACTGAATCAGAGAATTGAATTCTTTTCCTCTCAACCGAGAGGTGGTGCCCCGCAATTCTAGAACTTTTAATGAATACATAATTATTTCCAATAATTATTGATTCTTTCTGATAGTCAATTCCACCTGAAGAATTAGTGCAAGACACAACATTTATGGCCGCTGAGGCTAAATAAATCACACATTTTATTTGGTATCAGCGTGGCACAACATATTTATGGCTGCCCTGTGAGAAAAGTACTGTTGGCAATAATTCATAATTGTGCAATATTAAGTTCAGCTTAATTTTGACAAACTTCTGAAGAATTTTGAAACTAACCAAATGCATTCACATTCAACACCTAGTCTTCCACAGGAGTAGATGTCCAGTTGTATTAACAAACTAGTACATTGTGTTGGAAACAGCTATTCATAAAGATAACTAAAGTTATTTATAATCCAATAACCCAGAACCTCCAGGTTATTGATAACTAAGCCCATAGTTTAAGAGTTTGCTGTGGCTGCTGCCATTGTTTGATCTAGTTTCCAGCTGTGTTGAGACACATCTGCATTGTTTCAGGACAGGCTCCAGCAAGAGCCACACCTAACAATCACCCTTTGATCAGTCAACTGTGGTCTCACATGACTCAGAGTTATCAGTCAAACTGATCAATCTGATCCTAAAATGTGTCTTTGACAGAGTACAGAACCTGTCTTTAATTAAGTTGCCAAAATTTGTTAATCGAATCAAGTGTTCCAATTTCCCTTTAAGTTTATTCACAGCGTGCCACCGGCCCTGTGTCACAGAGAGATTATACCTGGTTGTCACTGCCATGCATGTCAACCTGAAGTAAGAACAGAGTTGAGAAAGAGCCACAGTTTGCTGTGAAATTACTTAGCTCTTACTGCCAAGCATTCCAGTTAAGGCAACTTTAAGACAACATCCTCTACCTGCATTCCAGTTAGTGCATGTTAAGATTTGGTAAGCAGACCCCCAAAGTCTCCTCCAAATTGTCCACTGGCCTCCTCCTGTTAAAGCCACCAGAGCTATCAGAAGCTCTGGTGGCCCTGACCCCTCCCCCCACAGGTAGCTACCCCCACAGTGTAGACTCCCTGTAGTTGTGTTGATACTCAATCAAACCATTTGATCTTTTCCCTCAGACAAGAACAATGGATAGCTCCTGTGTAGAGCAGTTTATTTCTTCCATAGCTCAGAGTGTAGAAACCAGCTACCTGGAATTAATCAACAGGATGAATTCCGATGAGTGTAGGAAAGAAGTAGACTCCCTAGTAAAAGAAAGGAGTGATGCACAGACCGCACCCAAAGGCCCATTGTTAAGATGCTTACTTCTGAACTTCCACAGGCAAACAAAACTTGCTGTTCAGAATGAATCTGTTATGGGTAAGCAGATTGAGTCCCTCAGAATACACAATTCCTGACTCCTTCAAGAACTGCAGACAGTGAACAAGAAAGCCATGAGGTACTTAGAAGACCTGCATTCAGCAGAGTCAGACCTCTGCTCACAGAAGGAGGAACGGTTAAGGCTAAGATTTGAACATTTTTCCCCAACACAGTCCTTTAGCCGATGTGATTCTGGTTACACAGATTCACACTCCACCTGGAGTGAAAGGCTAACTCCTTCTCCGTTCAAAAGATTTGAACACCCCCCCAACCGACCCTAGATTCTGTGAAAGTAAGTCAGCTTCTCAACCTCCATTGAGAGACAGAATTCACAATTACTTGACTTCACACCTCTCTCAATCTGAAACAGACATTGAAGAGCCACATAGCTTACCCCCCAGGGATAGATCTGCTCCATGTCCCCCTCAGTTACAAAGGTGTGAAACCTTCCTCTGTGCTCAACCCTCCAAAAGGGGGAGCACCATCCCATTAAACTGTTCAGCCCCTGACTCACAACCAGAGAGAACTGTAACACACAGTTCATACAGCCAGAGTAGGGATAGTTTAGTCTCGCCTTCCCTCAAGTTGTCACTGCCTCGAAGGGCTTGAGTTTATCACAAAAGATATTGAACAGTTCGATCCGGATAACCGTGATCATCAAATTGAGGAATATTTTGCCGAATTAGACAACAACCTAATTGACCTGCCCCAAGCAACCCAAAGGGAGAAAATTAACTTGTGTGGAAGACCTGCTCAAAAGCCACCGACAAGTTTATCCAAACACTACCTCCCGAGGTCAGAAATGTCTATAACCGGCTCCGTCATTCGCTGATTGAAGAATATTCATTTACAACCAATGAGATTACCTCCTGGAGTGCAGCCTCCCAAATCAAACACTCCCGTCGTGAGAATCCCAGAGATTATTACAGACGTTTTCGGCATGCATACTCCCAGAATTCACCAGGTTTAGAAGAAAACCCAATCTTCAAGTCTCTGTTTTTACAGAATTTACATCCGAGCATACGCTCCACTGTCACACTTTGTGCACGTGAGGACAGGTCCTCCATGCATCAGATCAGGAAGTTGACACAGGTGGCTTGGGAAGCCCTTTTCTCTCCAAGAGCAAGGGTGAGAGCCACTGGTCCTGCCAACTCCCACAATCAAGTGTCACACACATTGTCTACCTCTCAAGATCACCCTCAGCACTGCCAAAAGGGGGGTGAAAAAGGTAGACGTAGGGACACTGAGCATTACAGCCATGTCCATCAGATCCCCAGAGATAGACATTCACACAAAAGAAGTGTTCGTCGGCCATATTCAGAAATATTGGCCCAGACATATGACCACCCAACATTTGGTCCAGATGATGACCACAGCATCTCTGACCACCATTCAGAGCAGGATCACAGTCTGTCAGACAGTGATGGCTCTGAACTCTCTCTTCCCTCTGGCCATCTGGAGCTTTACAGCCCTGAGCCACAGGTGAAGAAGACCTCCAGGCATAAGAGCTCCAGAACTCCCTCTTTTTGGTCATAACTCAATCTCTAATGTGTACTAACTGAAAGACAGGTATGAGCGTGTCTTAATTCTTGCAGTTACTTAGGCAACTTGAGTTTGTCAGCAACAGCAGCAACCTCAACCAAACTAAACTCACTGATATCCAAACATCATAGTCATTTAGAGAGCCTAAATTCTGATTAGACACAGACAACATTCTCTAACTTTATAAGTACACCTAGACCAACTCCTTGGTAGTATTTATCAGTAGATCCACTATTGAAAAACACTATCTTTTATCAAACTGCCCAGATGTTGTGGATTTAAATGGACTAACACGAACTCCTTCTCTGTGGGCCACTCTTGGCCCCATGATCGCGCAATCAGGTGCATTCCTGAGACCAAAGGGGGGATGTTGTGCCCACAAAGGTAATAAATATTTTCAGCCAGATGCCTTCAAGGAATGTCACCAGAGGTATAAAGGCACCGGCCTTTTGCCCCTCTCGGGTTCTCTTAGGCTCTTGCTCTCACTACAGACTCTCTTCAGCTCTCTTCTCCATCACCAACTCAAAACTCTCTCCTAGGCTCCTGCTCATCAGCAGAGCACCGCTCTGTAGCAGGAGAAGCTGCAAGACAGAAGCTTTCAGCAGCTTCTCTGCTCTAAAAGGGATTATCCAGCTGGTTTCAGCGTCTCACGCAAGTGACCAAGGACTCAACGATGTCCAGCCAGCACCACTGAAGAAACTCAGGCCTGGTTCTACAACCAGACAAGGAATAACAAAGAGCAACGCGACCTACACAACAGATCTACTCCTCAACAAACACAACAGCTGCAACAACATCTCCAGCTACTCAAGGAAGCAGAACCAGAGAGCAACCATTCCTCTTCCTTTCCACTGGTAACATGACTTGGGCAGAACTGAACATTAACAAATACAGTTAAACAAGACTGTTGAACTTTGTTAATGTGATGAGATCATAGGCTACAGTTCACTGTGTTTTAGGTTTGTAAGAAATACTGCATGCATGCTATGCATGCAATGCATACTAATGCTTATTTAACATGAGACCTAGAAACAAACACAAGGTGACATTAAGCCTACACACACACACATGCACACACAAACACGGTCGGCCATTTTACCTTTGTTGTTAACAGACAAAGAGCACCCCACAGATATGCACACACACACACACACACACACACACACACACACATCCATCCACACACATTCACATGTACATAAACCCATTTAGTTCGATTGTTTATTGTGTGTTTTTTAGTTTTGTATTTTTGTGAATAAATGCTTTTGAGTCATACATTCTGCCTCTTTAATGTTGTACAATAATGAATTATGCCAACCTCTATTTTAGAACTCAGAATCCTTCAACTATTAATTAGCTATTAATATGATGACCCTGGTTTCTATTATTAAGTTAATTGTTAATCAGACGTCCAAATTAATAGTTCATTACAATTCATGAGACTGAATCAGAGAAATTTTCCTCTCAACCGAGAGGTGGGGCGACACGGTGGAGCAGGGGTTAGCGCTGTTGCCTCACAGCAAGAAGGTCGCAGGTTCAAGACCTCCTTGGTCCTGGGTCTGGGACCTTTCTGTGTGGAGTTTGCATGTTCTCCCCGTGTCTGCGTGGGTTTTTACCGGGTACTCCGGCTTCCTCCCACAGTCCAAAACCATGCTCAGGTTAATTGGCGACTCTAAATTGCCCATAGGTGTGAGTGTCTGAGTGAATGTTGTGTGTGCCCCACGATTGGCTGGCGACCATCTGGGGTGTATCCCTGCCTCTCGCCGTAACGCGCTGGGATAGGCTCCAGCAGACCCCTGCGACCCTAATGAGGAAAAAGCAGGTATAGAAAATGGTGATGAGGTGGTGCCCCGAAATTCTAGAACTTTTAATGAATGCATAATTATTTCCAATAATTATTGATTCTTTCTGATAGTCAATTCCACCTGAAGAATTAGTGCAAGACACAACATTTATGGCTGCTGAGGCTAAATAAATTACACATTTTATTTGGTATCAGCCTAACCAACATTTTTATCATACTCCGCGTGAGACTAAATAAATCACATTTTATTTGGTATCAGTGTGGCATAGTTCGATGATGATTTAATTAGCCTAGCTTGAAAGCATGTAGCCTTTTTTTGTTAGTGGCGGGTGGATGTATTCATACGCATGTGTGCGCACACACAGACTAGGAAACCTCCTGATAAAGTGCTTGCCTAATACATTATATAAATGAGAAATTAATAGGCTCAGCAACATTTTTATTTGACTTTTCCTTTTTTCGCTCTCTCAGATGGACATTCAGCAGGTGATGCTGTATTGTGATCCCTCACTTGCCATTCAGGAGGCTTGCTGCGAGATACCTGGAGCTCGGGTGAGAGCAGCAACATTTCATTACTGACTAACAATGTTTTTTTATGGGCAACTCACTAACTTCTCCTCTTCACTGAGAGTTCTGCAAAATTTAGGCACTCTTTCACTTCCAGAAAATAAAAAAAAAAAAAATCTCAAACCTAAGCTAAACTACCCCCTCTGACAGTAACAGAACACTTGTTGCAGCTGCTTCATAATAAAAGTCAGTCATTCACTGGAAGATTTTTACTACAGCAACAGCTGCAGGAAATGCTGAGATTGAATTATCAGAATTAAAAACTATAAACAGTCTCTGCTTTTGCTCTGGAGGCTTATTCTAGTTAATCACCACTTTCTCTTCATAATACCTAATGTTATGTCCTCTCCCAACAAAATATAGCAGCGCCCCTTAGTCTAAGATGAGACGTTATTTAGAACATTAATTCTATACTGGACTTAGGCTTCCACTAATATGACAAATCCTGACTTATTATGTTGGTTAACAATATTTTTCAAAAGATTTTATTTAAGGATTTATTTAGTCAATGTGTGTATTATGTGCACACATCGACTGTGGCTTGAAGTAATTCCATTGTAGAAAACATAAATAAAGAACATATGAAAAATAAATAGAATTGTGTATTTCTGGCAGACAAATGCAAACATGATAATAATGTTGTGCTCATCTAACTTTTAGTCTGAAAAGTCTCCAGTTTGTATGCTTACATGTCTGTGTGTTTATGCATGTCTTTTTTACTACCAAATTAATTTATGAGAGAGTTACAAATAGGGTGAGAATTTCCTTTAGACATTTAAAGGTGTAGGGTTACTCTGAAGGAGGGACTGAATGTTGTAAAATTGATTGAAGAAGAAATGATTCTCTCCAGGGTTCTCTCCAAGCTCCGCTTAAAAATGAGGAGCAAAGGAACATGCATTCATGCACTACACACCCACTCATATTCCTGTATAATCATGAAGGCTGGTGTTTCTTAAAATACTAATGAATAGACAGCAGGTTTTGTGTTTTGATTTTGGAGATGGTGTTTTAGATAAGTCATTCTGTAGATTGCAGTTTGTCTGTTGGTAACCAATTTTGTCCAGACTAAAATATATATACCAACATTTGTGATTTATAGGATAAATATTACTGACCTTTCTGCTCCCCTGACTTATCTATTGGCATAATACTGTTTTCACAGCAGCCATATTGACACTGAAACTCACTCATATTGAATTGAAACTTACCTAGCACTCGTCATCAGGTCAGAATTTTCTCTTCTTTCTTTGGTTCATGACCAAATTCCTGTGCAATACCATTGCATTTAGTGCTAATTAGAAAATATTACCATACTATCATATTGAACAAAAACATTGAACACTGTAAACATTACTTAAGCATGTTAGCATTATCATTGTGAGCATGTCAACATGCTGACTTTAGAGAAAGCAAAAGTACTTGTGACGTTTGGTTCTTGGCCAGCTGTGTCTCGTCTTACGCCACTGGCGGTCCAGACCACGTCCCGCCGTAACCCATCACTCTGCAGGACAACATAGTGGAAAAGGGAGAAAAAAAGAGAACACAACACAAAACCAAGAACCAAACCATAACAGTACTCCCCCCTCAACGGGCACCACCTGGCGTCCTACCTGGCTTGTCTGGAAATTGTTCGTAAAAATCTCTGATGAGGCTATTGTCCAAGATCAAGGAGCGGGAGACCCAAGAGCACTCATCGGGGCCATACCCCTCCCAGTCCACCAAATATTGGAAACCCCTTCCTCGCCGGTGGACGTCCAGCAGCTGCCGAACGGTGGATGCCGGGTGATCGTCAATGAGGCGGGGGGTGGAGGGGGGTCAGTGGGAGGGTTGAGTGGACTAGAGACCACAGGCTTCAGTAGGGAGACGTGAAATGCTGGGTGGATGTTAAGACCGAGGGGAAGCTTCAGCTTGACCACACTTGGGTTGATTATGTTGACAATCTCAAAAGGACCAATGTACCTGGGAGCTAGCTTCCTCAACTCGACCTGCAGGGGGAGATCGCGGGAGGAGAGCCACACCTTCTGCCCTGGCCGATAGTTGCTAATGGTGAAACGGGACCAATCAATCTGTGGTTGTGTAATGTGAGCCAAGGTAGACCTAAAACCAGTGATGAAGCGGGTGACAGAATAACAAAAAGAGTGATCATCTCACGGTGGTTACCGGAGAGCTGCAGTGACAGTGGGACAGTGCGGTGGGTGATGGTGGCTAGTAATCGGCCGTCCAGAGCAAAAATCTCTTTAGGCTCACTTAGCGTCACGAGGGGAATCTTTGCCTGAGAGGCTAGAGCACAGTCAATAAAATTATCATCGGCACCAGAGTCTATAAGTGCTTGCAGCGGCAGGGAATGCTGTGACCAAGTAACCATACCTGTGACTGACAGTCGGGAGGGGGGTCTGAGTGAGGTGGTGGTTTGGCTCACCAGCGTCCCCCCGGTCGCTGATGAGCCTGGTCTTTTAACTCCGGGCAGTGGGCGAGAAAGTGCCCCTCCCGGCCACAGTAAATGCAGAGCCCCAACCGGACCCGGCGCTGGTGCTCAGAGGAGGAGAGCTTGGTGCGTCCGAGCTGCATAGGTTCGCCGGCAGTACCCGGCGGCGGTGATCCTGGTGCCGGCCAGCAGCCACCGATGGCTCACTGGACGATGGCGGGGAAGAGTGAGGCGCAGGAAGGCGTGGCCAGACGGGCCTTGGAGTCTCCCTCTCCCGGCGTCTCTCTCTCATGCGATTGTCCAGCCGGATGGCCAACTCGATGAGCTGCTCCAGCGACGTGGTCTCCTCACGGACGGCGAGCTCATCCTGCAGACCCTTGTTGAGGCCCCTCTGGAACGCCACCTGGAGAGCCGTCTCGTCCCACCCGCTCTGCGTCGATCTCGTAGATTGACACCGGCACGGAACCCTGGCGAAATGACAGCAGCCGGGTGCCGGCCTCCCTGCCCCGAACCGGGTGGTCGAATACCCACCGCATCTCCGTCAGAAGGGCGGAATAGTCCTGGCGAACGGGTGAGTCTTGGGTCGCCTCGGCCCAGGCGGCCGCTCGCTCCGTGAGCAAGCTGACGATAAAAGCGATCTTCGAATGATCGGAATAATATGTCCAGGGCTGCTGATCAAACACCAGCGAGCACTGGTGGAGGAGTGTGATGCTCAGGGCTGAGTGAGGTGGCCGTCGCCGTGGGCCGGCTACTGGGGTCAGTTCCGTCTGGAGGAGAAACAGCGGACAGCTAAGTGGCGATAGACTCCACCCGATTCCCCAGCTGCGTGAAAGCCACGGAAAAGTCTTTCATCTCCCGCATAAGTTCGGCCAACACCCGCTCATGTTGTCCCATGCGTGAGCCTTGATGCGACAGTGCTTGTCGGAGCTGCTCTGTCTCCGCGGGGTCCATAGTGGTCGGATTATTCTGTGACGTTTGGTTCTTGGCCAGACTCCAGAGCAGAGACAGGGGCAGGTGGATGTGCAAAATCAAGTTTATTCCAAACAAAAGGGTGAAAACGGAACTAAAGGCGCTGGCTGGCATAGGAGGCAGTGACGGTACAGCAGACCCCTTCGACCCTAATGAGGAATAAGCGGGTATAGAAGATGACTGACTGACTGAAATGGATAGTATAAATATTGTTAATATTAATGTTCTAAGCACAGAAGCTTGTGGTACTCCCTTGGTTATAACTGATGACTCTCAGTTCAGATTGTGTGTCCTACAAATATGACATGGCAAATATGCATGAAACCAGTTATGAGAATAATTATACAAACTTCTAAGTGATCTTTTATACTGCCTCAAAATGTTTTTTCTTGCATTTTTTCAGTGCCCGTCTGATGTTCCCAAGAGTCGACGTGCTGCTGAAAATGACCTGTTAGAAAACACTTTTAATGAGGTAACAGACACTGCATAATCAAATGCACACAAGACATTTCATTATTCTTACAGATTACAGATAATAGATTGTAAATAATAGAAAGCGTTTCAGTCCTGTAACATATTGAGAAGGAAACATCATGGAACCGTCCATAAACTGCCACTTCCATCTTGAACACATGGTTCTCATCAGGCACAGTCATACTGTAACATTTACAGACACATACTTGACATCAAACAGCTTTGTTCTTGAAACAGCTTGAGTTGTCTGAGATACTCCTACTGGCAAGCAAACAATGGACTGTAGGACATGCACCAACTTTTGTATTTATATTGCCTTGAAACTCTGCTGTGGAGAACATGTTTCTACTCTGCTGGACTCCTTAGCACTTTTGAGTTTTATGACTTCAGTTCAGTTAGGCCTGCTGCAATCAGTCAAAGTGACATAAAGAGCCTTATGCAACACATGTAAACTTTTTTTTTTCACACAAGTTTCCATGGTATGCCATCATGCTACAATGCAGCCTGATACAGGCAGTTCTTATAGTACAATGTAAAGGCAATGTTTCCACATCCACTTGTTTCATCATTCATATAAACAAATTCTATATCCAATTCATTAGGGTCTAGTGTTTCTCTTGTGGCATGTATGTTAAATTAGAGCTATGGCAGGATGGTTCCAGCCAGAAGAACTTAGAAAATCATGTATGCCATCGCTGTTTCTTTCTCACTCTCACCTGCCACTCTGTCCATGTCCTGACTGTACTCTGAGCTGTTGCAGACAGAATATGGGAGAGAAATCCTGTCTCCTTTGTTGTTTGCTCCATTTTCACAAGCATGAACGCACATGCACACATGGCCACGTACTCAACATGAGGAGTTTCTATTTTTGTCTATTTATTTGCTTTGTACACAGGAAACAATGGAAGCCAAGATTCCAGCATGCACCAGATGTTACTGAGCTGTAACACTGCATCAATTAAACTAAGCATTACTGACTGACAGCATATTAAACTTAGCATTGAAATTTGTGTGATTTATGGAGTGTTCCACGTTCCTGTGGAGTGAGTGCAAATGAGGTCAACTACTGGGAAAGCAGCAGTTACCATTTATGGAAATGCACCTCCTTGACCATTAGCTTGGTTTAGCATAGCAAGACTAAAAACTGCTACTCTGGATCAGGTGAAAGGATACCTTACATTTCCATATTCACTCAGATACATTGGTACCTTTGAAAAATGTTTGAATCTCCACTAGAATTTACAATTGGACATCTGTTTATTTGAGCAGGGCTTGGTTGCACAGTGGTTTGTTATGAATGATATTAGTACAGACTTGCTTATAAGATTGCTGTGTCTGTGCTTGGGTCACAGCAGTTACTGCCTTCCTGAGATATGACAAATCCGACCTGTACTTGTCTGGTGTTTCTTGTCTTCTAACACTGTAAACCTCTTTTTTTCTTGTTGTCTTTTCTGCACTCTTTTCACAGCTCCCAGCTGAAAGGTCATCTAGTCTTCAGAAAACCCAAAGGCTTATTTGTATCTCGTTTCCCCTGTCTGTGTCTTTTTACTTGACTTTTTATGCTAAATACAAAAAAACTGCTGTTAAATGTCTCCTCTTACTCTTCCCTTCACCAAACCCCTTCGGTATCATTTCTGCCAACTGATTTGTGGCACACCAGAGTCCATTTCCTTGTTTGCCTCATGAATCAGCATTTTGCTTTCTTTTTCTTTTTTTTTCTTTCTCCCCCGCTCACTTTCATCCCTCTCTTTTTTCTTTTACGCAGAATAAACAATTATTAATGGCTTTGTGTTTTAAACCAAGATGTCCCTTATTTTTTATATTTCCTTTTCTTCATTTGCACATCTGATGCAAAGAATTGTAACACCAACAAGGTATAAAGGGGTTTACTGCCCGCACAATTGGAAATCAACTGCTTATCTATGCCAACAATATCATATGACATTGATATTGTGGAAACTTTTAGATGAAATATTATTCCTCTGAGCTTTCAGAGATTTAGTTTGCATTGCCACAGAACTGCAAGTTAATGAGTCTATGAACCATACGATCAAAGGTTTAAGAAGGTTATTAAACATGTACATGATTTGCCTCAACAGGCTTTACGATTTGTATAAGAGCAACACAAGCGACACCTGTCCTGAGACCCCTGGTCTCAGGACAGATGCAGCATTGAGGTTTCCCAGCCACTGTAGCTAACACATACAGTGTCCATATAAAACTTGCGCTGGCCCGACTAACATTAAACTTTCATATCAAGGTGGGGGCCTCAAACTAGCGTCTGCGAGTTTGACACCCCTGCCTTAGACACTCATGGTTAGTGTTGCCAAAATGGTGGCCAGCTGGCTTCAAAGTAAATGTTAAAATGGACTACAGTTATATAGCAGTATTTCAGTCTGCTGACCACTCAAAGTGCTTTACAATGCATGCCAGCATTCACCCATTCACATACTGATGGTAGAAAATGCATGCAAAATGCCAACCTGCTAGCCATTTTTTTTTTATCCAGAGTGATTCCTTCACACACATACAAACACACTAAAGCTATTAAACTTGTGTGGATATAAGAAAAACAATTATGGATCAATGTGAAACAAAACTGCAAGCTGACAGATATGATGTAAAATAGTAGCAAGCCTGACATTTTGCTTCTTTCTTTTTTTCCACCAACAGGACATTTTTGCATCCAAGGGGCTGGCAGAGAAAGTAAGACTCACAATTCACAGTACATGCATTGAGTACAACCATTTAGTTAATTTCTAATGAGGCTGTCTGGAAGGCTCAGTGGCTCAGACCAAGAAGCTCGCCTCTCAGTGAGAGTCCTGGGGTTAAGCATGGAGCTTTTGTGTTTGTAGTTCATATGCTATCCATCTGTCTGTGTTGGTTTTCTTGTAGATTCTCACTGAAGGCATCAAAACTACTACAATGTAAATAGTCATGAAAATAAAGAAAACACATTGATGAGAAAGTGTGTCCAAACCTTTAGCCTGTACTGTGTATATGTATATTCTATTTCTCACCCTCCTGGGTGGTTTCTGTGTATATTATTCTCTCGCGCACACACACACAGTGTATTATATATATATATATATATATATATATATATATATATATATATATATATATATATATATATATATATATTGTAGCGCCAATGCCCCCTGGACTGAACTGTGTCATACCCCCCATATGATCCCTTCTCTGTCTGTGTCTGTATGTGTGTGGATGTGCATTGTCTGTGCGTGTGACAGACAATGTGTGTCTTCTAGAATTCTGAGTGTGCCAATCAGTTTTGGGATGGATTTTGATTGGGGGGGGGGGGGATGTAACTGCTGTGACCCAAACCTCCCACAAAGGACCTACAGGACGTTCCCGTGCCCCACTGCAACAGAGAATGGTGGGATGTCCCATGGACCGGGTCGCTGTGGATGTGCTGGGGCCCTTCCCAAAGACATCTAGGGGAAACCAGTACATTAGTGTGGCAGTCGATTACTTCACCAAGTGGCTAGAGGCATATGCGGTGCCAAACCAAGAGGGAAGCACCTGCGTAGAAGCACTTCTGCAGGGCATGTTTGCACTCTTTGGCATGCCCAGTGAACTCCACAGCAACCAGGGCCGGAATTTCGAGTCCTGTGTCTTTGCCAACTTCTGTCAACAGATGGGCATCAAGAAGACCCGTACCACCCCTCTCCACCCACAGAGTGATGGCCTTGTGGAAAGGTACAACCGTACCCTTGCTACCCAGCTAGCCCTGTGTGTACAGCAAGATCAGAGAGACTGGGACCTCCAACTTCCTCTTGTCCTGCTGGCAAGCCGCAGTGCTGTCCAAGAGTCGACTGGATGCACACCTGCACTGCTCATGCTAGGTAGAGAGCTACGCACACCACCCTCACTCTTAATGGGCCAGCCCCCAGATGCTCCCGACGCTCCTCCCAGGCTGGAGTATGCACACCAGCTCCAAGACCGAATCCAGCGAGCACATGACTTTGCCCATCAGCAAGCCATTCAAGCCGGGGTTCGCCAAAAGAGGGCCTATGACCACCACAGTGTGGGGTGTGACTTCACTGGGGGTGAACTAGTCTGGGTGTACGCCCCGAAACGCCAGAAGGGACGGTCACCTAAATTGGACTGTGCCTGGGAGGGGCCAGAGTATGTCATAGAACGGGTTGGGGAGGTGACCTACCGGATCCGGAGGAAGCCCGGTGGAAGATGCGTGGAGGAAGATCTTGGGGATCGGAGACTGTTTGCACAGACATCTCCACAGGGGGGTAACCGCCCTGAGCCAGGAGGAGCGGAACACACGGCAGTAAGGGAAGGGCGGAGACCCTCAGGGGCCATTCGATATGGGCAGCAGCCCATCTCTCCTTTCACCAGCAGACGGAGAAGGTCCCACAGAGCCATGTCCTGGCATGTCAGTGCCTGACGACCACTGGGGGGAGAGGGTACGTCAGCGACGTCATCAACCAGGTGGAGCTGCTGACCAGCTACCACCCCCCATAGATTTAGAATATCATTATAGAATATAAAACATGTTTTCAGTTATTTTTTTTAAGTACATAACACCATAAACATGTGTTCCTTCATAGTTTTGATGCCTTGAATATTCATTTATTTGTTGGAACTGGTCAGGAAATTATATGTAATATAACAAGAGTCCTACACACAGGTGTTACCACTTGTTGAGATATATTATAAGCTTGTTAGATTTTTTAATGAATAGTTAACATTTAAATCTGATAAGTAATCTAGGGTTTGGGCCCCTTCAAAGGATCACCAGATAACTCTGAGGCGTCATGAGATGATAATAATAATAATAATAATAATAATAATAGGACAGAAAAGAAGAAATGACCAAGTTCAGTAAACAAACCTTTTATTACATTTTCAGAATTTGTTGACATTAAAGCGTGTAAAAAGTTTAGCAGGAAAAATCACTATTTGGTGGGATTGTTAAAAGCTTGTTATATTATCACCATTGTGCTAAACCTGCATCCAGAAGTAACTAAAGTTGTCAAGTAACTGCAGTGGAGTAAAAAGTACAATTTCCCTCTGAAATGGAGTGGAAGTGGCATCAAATGAAAAATGCCCAAGTAAAATATGCCAAAATTGTACTTAAGTACAGTACTTGAGTAAATGTACTTAGTTACTTTCCATCACTGTGCAGGCCATATGTTTGCATGGAATTAGAAATAGATAGTCTATGTCTACTTCCTCTGCTTGTTGGTGAACTTGCTAATTGATTTACCTCTCATTACGCACAAGTCTTAGTGGGAGTTGCTACTGCCTATCTGTTTTGTCATTCATCTACAATAGGCATGTTCTGTTCACAAATAGACTACAAAACTCAGATGTTTCATTGTGTCACTCATTTCTGTGCTTACTAATGCCTCGCTCCTGACTTCTTCAATGTAGGTTATTTCCTGGGTGGGAACACACAACTTGCACTGCCACTTGGGCACATGCAAAGAGACAAAAGTGTTTTTTCTCCCGTGAAAATTTGTCAAATAATACAGATGGGATTTTTCAACAGATCAACAGATATTAAGCTCTGAAACACCTTTATGCCGAATGGAAAATATGCCAAGCAAGCCTATATTAATGTGCTTATGGTAATAAATGATCTAAGTAAAGTAGTAGTAGGCTTCTCCAGCATAATCTTAAAGTCCAAAAACAAGTTTCTTCAGTGTTCATGTCAAACTGCTTCAGCTGTTGCTTTATAGGGGTAATGGGGTTTTCAGAAATAATTTTATAATTATTTTTTAAATAATTTTAATGATGATAATGATCCTGCTGCCACAAGGTGCACTTAAATGCTAAAATGTAAATGTAAAACTACTAGGATAATAATCCTCCATCCTAATCCTGCTCACCACACATGACCACAGTTTTTGTATTGCACACAGAAGTGTAGTCCCATCTTTACAGCTGAAGAAAAATGCATCCAGGTGACAATGTTTTGGTATAACCTGTTTAGCCCAAGATCCCCCGCCGGCGGCCAATTTCGTTTATAAATAATTAATCCTTCTTGTTATGCTGTCTAGTAAGCACCAATATGTAAATGGAACACACCAAAATGCCAGTGTTACTGGCTTCACTCTTGATATATGAAATGTAGGATGGATTCGCATTGATCGTGGCCTAGGGTTACTGCCCTAGGGTTGATGATCTTTTGGATGGCAAATGGCCCAATGAATTTAGGAGCCAATTTCTTGGATTCCACCCTGAGTGGAATATCCCGAGTGGAAAGCCACACCAATTGACCCACTTAGTAGGTAGGGGCCTGGGTGCACCGTCGATTAGCTGAGACAGAGTAACGATCTGCGGAGTGCGGAGGTCCGTGCATGGATCCAGGTGCGGCGAGAGTGGCGGATGAAGGCTTGTACTGATGGACAGGAGACCTCCTTCTCTAGTGAAGGAAAAATGGGAGGCTGGAACCCATAGGTGCACTGGAATGGGGACAGACCTGTGGCAGAACTGGTCAGGGTGTTGTGGGCATATTCCACCCACAGGCCCAGGACCTGGGATTCTGAGAAACCATGCAGCGGAGGATTGTCTCCTGATTCATACGCTCGGCCTGACCATTAAACTAGGGATGAAATCCTGAGGACAGACTGACAGTAGCCCCAAGCAGAGCACAGAATTCCTTCCAGAAAACTGAAGTGAACTGATGGCCCCGATCAGACACCACATCTACTGGGAGACCATGGTGCCAGAAAACATGGAGAAAGACCTGTTCAGCTGTTTTCTTAGCAAAATTAGTCAGCTTGCTAAATCGGTCAACGACAGTCAGGGTGGCCGTATTGCCCTCGGAATGTGTAAGACCAGTAACAAAGTCTAGGGAGATGTGGGACCAAGGGTGATGAGGGACAAGTAGGGGCTGCAAGAAACCAGCAGGAGCCAGGCGGGGTGAGTTGTGTTGATTGCAGTCCAGACAGGCATTGACAAACCCCTGGATGTCCTCGTCAAGGGTGGCCCACCAAAAACGTCACTGAACCACATTGGTTCTCTGGAGTTCTCTGAGCCCACTGGAGAACGTCAGACCGCAGAGCCGGGGGAACAAACAGGCAATCATAGGGAACGTTGCTGGGACCAGGATGATATTCCGTAGCTGACCTCACTCTCTCCTCAATCTCCCAGGTGAGGGTGGCGACCATGCAAGGCGCAGAAAGAATGGAAACCTGTCCAGGGATAGCATCCTCTTTCTCCTGGAACTGGTGAGACACGGTGTCAGGCTTGTTGTTGCGAGCTCCTGGTCTGTAGGAAAGGGAGAAGTTGAAGTGGGTGAAAAAGAGCGATCGCCGGGCTTGTTGGGTCTCTTGAGTCTCTTGGCTGTACGAATGTACTCCAGATTCTTGTGGTCAGCCATACCACGAAAGGAATCTTGGTGCCCTCCAGCCAGTGACACCATTCCTCCAGGGCCAACTTGACAGTGAGTAATTCTCGATTTCCAATGTCATAGTTTTGTTCAGCAGCTGAGAGTCGACGTGAGAAGAAGGCACAGGGGTGAAGTTTCTGAACAGAGGTCAAACATTGAGACAGGACAGCTTCTACCCCTACGTCAGACACATCGACCTCAACAACAAACTGTTGGTCAGGGTCAGGCACCTGGAGGATGGGAGCTGATGTGAACCGGGTCTTAAGGGTCCGGAAGGCCTCATCAGCTGGGGTCCACCTGAAGGGCACCTTGGAGGATGTGAGACCGGTAAGAGGGGCTGCGATGGAGCTGTAGTTGCGGTGAACATGTTCCTCACTGGACTTGGAGAAGATAAGGATATCATCCAGGTAGACGAACACATAATGGTTCAGTATGTCTCTGAGAACGTTGTTCACCAAGGCCTGGAACACTGCCGTGGCAGAGTTATCTGGTGGCCGTGGTGGCCCCCTGAAGAAGTTCAAAGACAGAAGAGATAAGAGGAAGGGGGTAACGGTTGTTAATCGTGATATCATTTAAACACCGATAGTCGATACACGTTCTCAGACTCTTGTCTTTCTTGGAAAGAAAGAAGAACCCTGCCCCTGCAGGTGACGAAGAAGGGCGGATGATGTCAGCAGCCAATGAGTCATTGATGTAGGCCTCCATGGCCTCCCTCTCAGGGGCAGACAAGGAATACAGCCATCCCTTGGGGGTAACGTGCCGGGTTGCATGTCAATGGCAAAATCATAGGGACGGTGAAGGGGCAGGGAAGTAGCCTTGGTCTTGCTAAACACCTCCTTGAAGTCATGGTACTCAGGGAGGGACCCCTCCCAGATAAAAATACAGTGCTGGTAGAAGACAAATGCCACGGTGAGGTGGCTTGTTTCAAACAGATCTGGTGGCATGATGAGCTCCACCCTAATGTTGTCCAATCAATGTGAGGATTATGACAGTGAAGCCATGGAAAGCCTAGGATGAGTGGGGCATGACTGCAAGGATGTAAAACTGGATGGTCTCATTGTGATTGCCAGATAATAGGACATGGACAGGGGTGGTCTGAAGGATCACTCTCCCTAGAAGATGACCGTCAAGGGCAGTGGCAGAAACAGTACCAGGCAACCAGACAAGCTCTATCCCCAATTGGTGAGCAAGTCCTTCATCCATTATGTTTACATCTGCCCCAGAGTCAATGAAAATGGCCAGGGTGTGAGAATCTCCAGGCAGGAGGAGCTTGGCTTGGAACAGGGGTCGTTGGGAAGTCAGAGTAGAAGAGCATTCCAGTCACTCTGGCGAGCCAGAACACAGAAATCAATGGAATAGCCACTGTCTGGTTGCCCTGGTGCATGTTCATGAGGGCTCGGACGGGGTCAGTCCCAGAATCCCTCCTGCCAAACACCTTCCGGGGCTTCTCACCAAATGACGCAGGCAGGAGCGCCTCTGTCCCACTCAGCAGTTCCCCAAAGGCGAGCTCTCCCTGTCAGTTGGTTAATGATGAAGGCCACCATGACTTATTCTGAGGAAAACGTGTGTGGCTGGAGGGCAAACAAAAAGGAACAGTTTGTCAGGAACAGGTTACAGCTCTCTGGATCCCCAGCGATAGCATTCAGGACTTCCTATCTGGATTTCACGGACTGGACCTGGGACTGTGATGGACAGAGATAGTTTTGCCCATTCTTCTTTGCAGCACCTCTCAAGCTTCATCAAGTTGGATGGGAAGCGTCGGTGCACAGCCATTTTCAGATCTCTCCAGAGACGTTCAATCGGATTCAAGTCTGGGCTCTGGCTGGGCCACTCAAGGACATTCACAGAGTTGTCCTGAGGCCACTCCTTTGATATCTTGGCTGTGTGCTTAGGGTCGTTGTCTTGCTGAAAGATGAACCGTCGCCCCAGTCTGAGGTCAAGAGCGCTCTGGAGCAGGTTTTCATCCAGGATGTCTCTGTACATTGCTGCATTCATCTTTCCCTCTATCCTGACTAGTCTCCCAGTTCCTTTTTTTGCTTTATTCTAGCTGGATGTACTTCACCACTGTACATTTTAATTAGATTCTGGCACTGATACAACTATCCCACAGATGTTAGCTTTATTTTAAACCTAAGATCATTCAGAAAAACACTAGTTGTGGAGATATACTGCATTAAATTTGGGCATGTCATTTTAGAGAAGTAGGCTGATAAATAGGGCTAGGGGGGAACAGGTTAAAGAGTGACTGTGTTAACTGGTGCCTTTCAGTTGAATGGTGGCTCATAGTGATGGCAGCCATTGGAAAAAGGAACAGATAAGTTGAGAATATACTGAACAAACGAACAGAATATACAGTAACGAATATTTGTTAATATAGGTTAAAATAATTTGAGGATTTTCAACAGCTGCTCTCACCGCGACAACCACGGATGCATTTGGCTGAAAGTATCCAGTTAACATGGTCACTGGTCAGGGTCAACCGAAACACCGGCACGGAAGACAGCGCCATTTATTTTTCTGTTAGGACAAGAATCATAGACACAATAATTTACCATGTTAATGATAGATTAACAAAGTCCAAAACTACTATAAACATACTGACTCAGTTAAACATGACCACTCTGACTGATTACATACCTACTCCCGCAGTGAGACAATATACATTTACAACACCAGCTCAAAACTCCCTATTGTGACATAATATGATACAATGTTGAAAAAAAAGCTGTTTTCTGCCACTATGCTCAAAATCATCACTTTTTAAGTTAAATATATGCCTTTGGGTCCTGGTAAACATTTTAAATGGTTACTTAGCTTTTCAAATGACATTTTATAGACAAGATTATATATGCATTTTGTAAAAAAAAGCAGGTATAGAAAATGACTGACTTATCATACTGATAGTATGATAATGTTGCATTTGCAGTTTGTTATGAATGGTCAAAAGAATTAATGAATGCTTAAACCAGAATAAGATCTTCCAAATGAAATCTCATGAACTGCGAGCAAATTAGCTTGGTAATAAAGTAAGTTCATCATTTGAAGCCTTGATTTATTGCCACCAGTTAAGTTTAATTAAGAGTAGTTACAGCAACAGGTGAGCTTAATTACAAAGATATTTCAAAGCTATTTCATTAAGTTTTAAGAATGTATACAGCTCTGTTGCAGCAATCTAACTTGTCCATCTAACAGTGAAGATTATTCTCACTGTGTACATTACAAAACCAAAGCTGCTGAGGTTTTACGTGGAACTCTATGCAGACTTCACTAATCCAACAGTCAAACTAGAATAGAAACTAGAACAGACTAGAATTTGGAAAGAGTGACTCGTCACTGTAGCTGATTGAGCCAACCATTGGTAGAGTCATAGCTTGTGAGAAGGCGGCAGAGGGAGAAAAAAAGGAAAAGGAGAATAATTGTTCCTGTGGTCCTACATTACCAGCCCCCGGTTGTGAGCTCAGCATGCTCATAGTCATGGCTTCAATATGCTGTATGCAAGCCTTCTTGGGTGTGAATGCAATGCTCCCAGAAACACTGGGTGGGTAGACTCAGATCTAATTACTTGCTTCCCAGAAAAAAAGTTTCAGGTATTTATAATGCTTATTAGGGGTGGGAATCTTTGTGCATCTCATGATTCAATTCAATTATGATTCTCAGGGTTACAATTCAATTCAAAATTGATTTCTGATTCAAAATATTTTGTTGTGATTTTTTTTTGTTTGCTTTTCAAATACCAGACCATGCAAGGAAAAACATTTTTTTTCAACCATGTGAAAAGTTATGTAGTGATAGGCCTATAACACAAGTGCTCACTGTAAATTTGACCTACATGCCCACTTCTACACTTTAGCACAAGAGAATGATTATTTGTGTTACAAATACAACAATTTATAGACATACCCTTAAATTATTATATTTTGATTAGATAGCAACTTTTACTATACTCAAGCAATCAGAGCCCCCTTTTAGCAACTATTCTGCAAGATTACAGGTGCAGCTAAATAAATTACAATATCAGTGAAATGTTTAATTATGTTACTAATTAAATTCAAAAAGAGAAACTAATACATCCATAATAATTCCATAATCTTTCTTTTATTAGTAATTGTGGTACATACATATGTGCCTGCATAAATATATTATCCAAATAGGTGGCAGTTACCCATCTAAACCATGCATTGTGAATACACTGCAGACTCTCAGTAAATAAACACTGCTCCTTTGAATTAGCTTGCCTGCTAACTTTCTTTCATCTTCATAATACAATAATAATGTAGCAGTTTATTAATGCAGCTGTAAAAATGTTCTAAGTGGCAGGCAAACAGCCAGTCATCTAAGACATGTAAGGTTGAAGCACTATCTCAAGGTGGGTGTTGACAACAGGAGAGAAGATTATAAAGAAAAAAATACACGTCAGCGGTAACAATGGGTTGTTACAGTGTGTCCGCCAATGCAGCGATAGTTATAACAAAGCAGCGTTGGGCCAAGATGTGCCCGACGTGCCTGTAAAGAAAGGCAGTGATCAGCTCCGGTGACCACGACGCTGATCCCATAAAAAAATGGGGGTGTCACGTAGGAAACATCATTAAAAATCGATTTTTGAAGATTATGAATTGAATTAGAATCATAGAGAATAAAAATCATGATTCTTACATGAATCAATTTTTTTCTCCCATCCCTAATGTTTATCCATATTTGGTGTGTGTGTATGTGTGAAGCTGGTCTACTCTCCCCATTGCTGTGGGAATCAGAATCAGACACGTGTGTGCGTATGGGAGTGTGTGCATGTGTGTGTGTGTGTGTGTGTGTGTGTAGTGTGCCCACCGCTCATCCTTTCCACAGCATACTGTAGCGGCACAGTTTAGCTTTGTGTAACAGTGCCACTGTCTGGCAGTGACAGAAACTACAGCCTTTAAATTTTCTCACTTGGCAGATGCATAAAAACCAAGGTGAAGAAAGACTGGGTCTCAGTTCCTTCACAGTCTCAGTTTTCCCACAGACACATGCCTGGTTCAGTTATTTTTAAATACAGTATGATAATACTTCTCTTTGTATCTGTCTTAGTGTGCAGGTTATTTACTCCTGTATAGTAAGGAAAATGTAAGGATCAATGATTTTTACTCCCACTTCTTTTCTTTTCATTAGATCATGTCAGTCCACATTTAACACAGTGGAGTGTCTTAACTGTGTGTGTGTGTGTGTGTGTGTGTGTGTGTGTGTGTGTGTGTGTGTGTGTGTGTGTGTGTGTGTGTGTGTGTGTGTGTGTGTGTGTGTGTGTCTGTGTTGCAGGTAGTGCTCAGTGGAGTTCCTGGTTTAAAAGGCGAAAAAGGTGACCGGGTAAGTGTAAATGTAATGTATTGGGACACACATACTAGTTCTGTGTAGGGGTGTGTGTGCGCGTGTGTGTGTATGTGTGTGTGATCACATAGGCCTAAACATGTCTCAGCCTTTGATGTAGTCTGTTATGATATTGGCTATGAACCAATCTGCTGCCTAGCTGATATGCATTCTTCTTGCACTCACTGATTTTAATCCTCAACCCACAAGCAATCATTCTACTTCTCTGCCTCTCTCTATCTCAGGGTGATGACTGTTCTGGCTCCTATTCAGGTCTAGTAAGTAACTTATTCATTGCATCTCGCTGTCGTACTATGCTTCATTTTGCAGAAAAGCATTGTCTCATTATTTGGCGTGCAGCATAGTGTGAATCTGAAATCTGGCCAAAAACGGTCTATGATAATACATGCCAACCAAATGTCTCTGACCTCAGTGTGCAGGAGGATCCAAAGGCCAGAAGGGAGAAAAAGGAGAGTCGGTGAGTGCTTCTTCTGCTACAGGTTATAGCTGCATATCCCACTGTATCCCAAACCCTCTAACCTGTCAACTGTTTACTGTGAACCATCCATGTTTCTGTGTCTGCTTAAGCCATACATATACTGTTAATGATTCATACCTCAGTTTCTTGCATTGTTTTATCAACTGCATGATAGTACTACATGCCTAGCGGTTGAATGTACCCAAGTACATTTGCACAAGTACAATTTTTAACACTTGTACTTCACTTGAATATTTCCTTTTGATATTCCACTACAGTTCAGAGTGAAATGCTGTGCTTTTTACTCCACTACATTTATATGCCACTTTTCAGTTTGAGATTTTATATGCCAGTACTTTAAAACAACAAACAAACAATAATACTACAATAATATAACAATCTAAAAGTAACTACATAATGAGTACTCTTACTTCTTATACTTTACATACATTTTGATATTAATAGTAAACATAAAGTAATATTTTGAATTCAGGCTTTTACCTAAGTGGAGAATCTGAATACTTCCACCACTGTTTAGGCCTGTGCACACCTGTGTATGTATGTGTGTGTGAGTGAGTGGAGCATATGGGTCCTGCTTGTCATCCATAGAGGTTGCTGACTGTTTACTGTGCTGCTTGCTCTGCTCCAGTGGTGTGTTTGTATGTGTGTGTGTGATGTCTCTTCATAGTCAGGTCATTGATCTGGGATCACTGTTCCTTCTCTCCACAGGCATTGCCTGTCAACTGGGGTGCAGCAGTCGGGTATAAGGTAAAAGGTTTAGAGAAACTTTTGTCATTGAATAATGAAGATATGGTCTGCAAATGATCCATCTAATTACAAACCTCTTATTTGTTTGTCTCATCTCCCCCTCTCTCTGTGTCCTTCTCACCTTTTTACTCTGACTCTATGTAGGGAGAAAAAGGTCAGAAGGGAGCTCTTGGTCCACAGGGTCTCACTGGCACTCCAGGGAAGGATGTACGTTTTAGTTTTTTCTGTTTTTCTATTATTAATCATTTTTACTTTTGTTTTAGTAAAATTGTCCACAAATGGTCAGACTAGTTAGCTTAGAATATATATTTTCCATGCCCTCAGACACTCATACTGCCACTTTCTTCAGGCGAAGAGTGGATTTTCAGTAAACCTATATGGTATTACTTTTTAAGCTCAGACTCCCATTGATATCTTCTCTTTCCCTCCTCTCTCCCACAGCGTTAAGTCAGCCTGTTAATGCCTGTTAGATTAGGCTAGAGCAACAAAGCTTGCACAATCAATGCTGCCTCATTAACTGTGCAGTTCATCTCTCACACAGGCATACTCCTATTCAGCGAGACTTAAACTTTTAATCTTCCCTGTTCAACACAGTGATCATGTAAACGCATGAAAACTTTTGCGTAACAAAATACCTTGTATGCGCTTCCGAGATATTCCTCTTGTTCCAGCTTCAAACACTCATATGTCATATTTAGCTGTTCACCACGCTAAGTGCTTGTTGTATTGGACAGATGGAATTTTTGGAGGATAGATTTTCTTAAACCTCCCATCTGTCTGATGTTTTGAATATAAATGTTATTGTTTATGTGACTTGAAAAGGGCAGAAAAGAAAGATGTTGCATATGCAGCACTGATGATAATATATCTGACAGACTTGCAGAATATTTCAAAATGCCAAATGAATGAGCGAAATCAAGGTGTCTTTTAATGTCCATTAAGACATTTTAGTGACAGATTTCTGTCCAGCTTTTTTGATTATTCTGGGATCATGATGTCACTGACCTGTCACTTCCCTCTATGTCTGTCACTATTTCACAGGGTCGAGCAGGGTCCATCTGTGTAGTTGGCCCCAAAGGCACTAAGGTCAGTCTGCACTAAGTTTCTTTTTGTCTGACACATACATTCAGTTCAGATTGGACTAAAAAGAGTTTTGTTAAACTTGTTTCCTCAGGGGACTCCAGGTTCTGTGGGTCCTGAGGGGTTAGCTGGAGAGCCTGGGAAACCTGGACTCCCAGGCCCACCAGGAGAAGGGAGGCCAGGCCCTGCCGTAAGTGTGTGTTTTTTTAATTAAAGTCCTCTAAAGGAAACACCTATATGCGCCTTTTGATGTCATTTCACTGATTATTGTCATGACTTTACCCCCCCCCCCCCCCCCTAGATAGTCTCAGCTTGACCAAAAAGTAATTTTATTAGACAAAACACTTCAGAAGTGCAGAGCAGGACTTGTCAAGGCTCCTTGTTAAGGTACAACTTTCATTAAAGCTTAAAAGCATCTTACCAGTCACCCCTTCACTCATAGATGTCTTATTTTGCATGGCTCATTTGTTATGTTTCGATTGAATCTTTGAGCTTCACTGTGGAGAATGATGTATGTTCAAAATTTGACACCAGAAGGCTGGTTTTCACTTTCATTTGCTAAAAGTGGATAGATTCTCTAAATTCATAGAAAATCTAGTTTTAAGGGACAGGCCTATAGGCATGATTTGTGATATCATAGTTACTTTAGAAGCCAATATGGGCAAATATTCAACTTGCACAAGTGTGATGTAAAAATTTGAAGCTTTCAGTGCTTAAATTGGTGTTCAGAACTGAATTAAAATATATTTGCTTATGTTTATATAATTTGGAATGTTTAATGAAGACATGAGAGTCATGACATATTTGACATGAGAGTCAAATAACTGTGTCTGGGGGGGGCTCTTTAAAAAAAATCATTTTAAAAAAGAGAGTCTCTCTTCTTGTTAGGGCCCTCCGGGTGAGCTTGGTGGTCCAAAAGGAGATAAGGTATGTTACCTCTTTGGCAGATGACTTAAGTATCAAATTTCATCCTGAGTGATGCAAACATTCTTAGAGAAATTCTTACCAACATTAAACTCAGAATGACTTTCGGCCAAGTTAAATCCCAACATGCTTTTTTTAAAGGATACTTTCAGGGTAGCTGTGAGCCAGCAGTACATGTATAACAAATGTGATGCGTGTGTCTCTAAACAGGGCGATACAGGACCTCCTGGATCTGATGGATTGGTTGGAGATCCAGTGAGAGACTCTTTTAAATATTGACTGTTATTCAGTAATGAATGTGTGTGCATCCAATATACAGTATTCTGACTGTGAGGTGATACATCAGTGTTTGACTGGGCTTCTGTTGTTTTCATAGGGACCGCGAGGACCAGGAGGATCTAAAGGAGAGAAGGTATAATACCCTCTAAACACTGTCTTTTATCTCTTTATCTGCATGTCTGCGTGCTCTCTCATCAACATAGCGCATGTTTGCTCAATCTTCAGGGTGACCCATGCGAGGTGTGTCCCATGCTGTCTGCAGACATGAGCAACACTGTGACTCTGCAAGGAAAGCCCGGCCCTAAAGGAGAATCTGGATTACCCGGTGTAGGAGAGAGAGGACTGCCTGTAAGTACAACCAGCAGTTTGGCTATAAAGCCTAACTGAAATCTATTCCAAACCTGCCCCAAATGTTCTGTTTAACATTTTTATGATCTAGATACATGTTTTATTATGGAGTAGTAGATGTGATCTGAGCTGTTGCTGCCAATGGGAGTTTGATAGTGTATTTTATATTTCTAATCAGCATAAAGGGGTGTTCACACCGGACTCATTTGACGCGTTTTTTTCACATGGACATGATTTTGTCGCGCGAAAATTCGCCAGATTGCGTAATCGCGTCCCCGTCTGTTTTGTTTTCTCTCATCATCCGTGTGTGTGATCACCACCGTCACTGCGTTGTACAGCTCTGAAAGTCCGAAGCTCCGCTGTCATTTCTGGGTACATTATACCGTCTGGAGGTGCACAGAGCTCGGCTGGTTTCTACTGGAGCTCCGCCTGGACGACGCGGCTCCGTTGAAGTCCGTTGGAAAGTAAAAGATAAGTGAATTTCTCATTGTCATGGAGACATGGAGCGAATCTCAATGCTAATTGGTTGTCGCGCTACGTCATCCTGCGAATTCGCTAGAAAAGTTACATATTTTCAACTTGACGTGACAGGCGAATTTCGCATCGCGAAGCGTAATTTTTTGCCACTTCACGTCCATCGCGTCGTGAAATCACGTCCATCACGTCGCGCCGCGAAAAATCGCATATTCCCATTGACTTAACATGTAATCTCGTTGTCCGGTGTGAACACCCCTTAAGGGATAGTATGCACTTACCCTTTCAGTGTTGCAACAAGGAATGAAAGCATGATACGCTATTAAATGTTTACTTTTTAGGTCGTTTTACTCAATGCAATCTTAACATGTTTCTTTTTGTGTTCATTCTGTATCTTCCAACTTACTTGAGCAGGCTGAAATGAGGAATGATTTATGAGGGGGTGCGGCATGAGAGCCGTATGAGATTCTCTGTGCAATGATTTTCAATAGTGCCTGTATCCATCTGTCATATCTGGTTCGGGCAGGAAAGGAAGAAGGTAGAGCCACAAAGAGGGAGAGGGAGATATGACCTCATTCTAATAAAGTTGAGCTAACAGCACTGGCTTATTCCTTTCTCTCTTATCTTCTCTCTCTTTCTCTCTCTCTTTATATCTACCAGGGGCCTCAAGGTGCAGATGGCAAGCCGGGACAGAAGGTATAGAGATCCCCTTCAGTCATTTACAGCTCACGGTTAATTTGGATTCTATTCAGCATGATTCAAACATGCAGAAGGCTCTCTCCTAAAGCAGATGCAAGCAAACTAGCTGAACTAATGCCCATGACAAAAGTGCACACACACACAAACCACACGCACACATATTCAGCACACCTACACATGGTGACCTTGCTAGATCTATACCCATATGTGCATGAGTGACACGCACACACACTCCACTCAATCGCCATATCTAGATATGAAACCTTAAAGAAAACATGTTCATCACGGTGAGCCAGGAATAATTTGTCTGGGTTGTCTATGTGTTTTTCTCTGTTTTGGCAGGGAGACCCAGGATCAGAAGGTCCCAGGGGAGAAAAGGTCAGTCAGTTGGGTGTCTTTGAGTAGTCTAATCGTTCAACTTTGCATTTTGATTTGATTTTGATGTCAATTCAGTATGTTTTTCCTTGGTAAGTCTCATTTAAACTTGTCCTAATAGGAATATCACCTGTACACATCTTTGACCAATGTCTAATTTGTTCATGTGATTCAGGGTGAGCCTTGTTCCGCCTGCCCTTCTCTCGGAGGGTTACCTGGAGTTGGACAGAAAGGAGAACAAGTAGGTCTATATGCACTAATGTTGTTTTGGCAAGGATCAATGTGATCCTTGTGCTGAATAAACAGCCGAGTATTTTGATGCAGTCATAAGCACAACCAAGGTGAAATTAACAAGCAGTCTTATCTTGTTAGTGTTGGAGGGCATATCCGGCATAAGTTCGGTCCAGAGGTTACAGAAACAAGAACAAATCAAGGCTAAAGGTTTAGAGAACCACAGACAGGTGATGAATTAAAGACAAGCTAGATCAATAACTGAATAGAGAAACATAATGGTGGATGCAGATGTTTCCACACAGGTGACACTGCATGGTACAATTAGTGAACATCCAGTCATGCTGTGCAGCATGTGTTAAGATACTGTGGAGGCTCAGTTGTTTGTGATTTAGTATCAAGACTACAAGATGAAAAAGTCTAAGGGAACTTCAACTTCCACTAGTGACTGAAAATATCAATGACCAGATGTGATCAGACTCTGTCAGCAGAAATAACCAGTTGACACTGAAACCGAGAGGGATAATATAGCAAGGTTGCAGTTGATAAATCCCTCATTACAAAGATAAATGCACATTTGTGGGTTCAGTGTCAAGGCAGTTATTTGTATAGCCCAAAATCACAAATCATAGTTAATGGTTTAATGGTTTCTACAACAGCAACACAACATCCCCTGTCCTTAGACCCTCACACCATACAAGGAAAACCTCCCTAAAAAACCCTTTCACAGGGAAAAATAAGAGGAAGAAACCTCAGGCATTTTAATTTTTGTAAAACAGTGTCCCATGTAGCGTCACGTGTTCCCACGTGTTCCCATGTGTTCCCATGTGTTCCCATGTGTTCCCACGTGTTCCCATGTGTTTAGGGTTTTTTATTACCTGCACTCACCGACTCCTTATAAGAGCCAAAACTATGACCCCCAAAAAATGTGTTAATCAACGACCCGATGTGCAAACCAAGAAGTTTATGCAGTTAGAGTAGTAACCCTAACCTTTTCTCAACACAGCGCTCTTTCAGGTGCTGCTCCTGTACTGGAGCAGCTGCAAATTGTTCCAGTGTCCTACATTGTTGAACAGCACCAAAACATGAAACCCACCATTGAACTCACATTAATATTGTCTCTCTCTCACTCCTTTTCTCACGCACACATTTGAATGAGTGCAGTTTTGGCTGTGGAGAGGCAGACACAGAAGCAGTCTTCTGGCAAATGGTTGAGATAGAATCCACTTTTGCAAAAAAGGAAAGCTGACGTCATGCTCCGGTGGCTAATCATGTTACCTGACCAGAGTGATACGACCCTGACATGAGGAAGTTCAAAGAGGGGAGAACGTTTATCTTCGTTTAAGGAGGTTAAAAGTAAAGTTATTAGGCTTTTCTGTTGACTTAAAAGAGGCAAAAGAGAGAGGGGGAAAGAGCCACAATAACAAGAGAGAGGGCAGCTGTGGTTGAGTAAGCTACTACATTTGTCCACCACAGGGGGAAGCAGGAAATGTAGGAGCACCTGGCCCCCGGGGAGAGAAAGTAAGTGACAGAAAAAAAACAGGACTGAGAATAGGTGACCTCAATAGCCGACCATGTAAGGGCTTGCATAAGGGGGAACATGTTCAGTAGGTTGTTGAATGGAGCTCTTAATAGACTTCATGATGAAAATAATTATAGCGGTGCACTAATTTTAGAGCCTTACATTGTTTGCCATAGGGATACTCAGCAGGGAAGTTATTCATGAAAAGGTTAGCCAGTGCAAAAACCAAATGTATTTGACATGGATACCTGTAGGTTACTACTTACTATTAAATTTAAAATACTAATTTAGAAACCCATACTTTTTTAATCTATTTGTGAAATTCAGGTAGTGATTTTTTTCTTGCTTGTCTGCAGGGTAATGCAGGGAGCAAAGGAGCGGATGGTAAGCCGGTGAGTTCAGATTCAAGTTCTTTGAAGCAGTATGAATTTTTTTCTCATCCCAATGAAGCCAAGTCATTAAAATGAAATCTGTCCGTATGACAGGGAAAAGTCGGACCAAGGGGATCCAGTGGCAAGGATGGACAAAAAGGTTTAAAGGTGCGAGAACAGAGTGCATTAACTGTGAAGGTTGGATCCTAATATCTTGCTGGATTTTTCTTTGTTCCTCAAACTTTTTAAGTAACACAGGTCCAGTTTGTCTTGTAGTCAGAGTTGTTCTGTCCTGACAAGAATGTACTGATGCACTAGGGCAGCGGTTCCCAAACTTCATTTATATCTCAACCTGGTTGACGCACCCCCTATTTCCCACACCTTCCAAAAAACAAGCAACAAAATTTCTTAAGGTAGCATGTTTAATTCTGCTCAACCAGAACACATCATCAAATGATCACATTAACAAAAGAGCATCTGAATTCAATTAAAATGTAACAAAGTTTTAAAATAATGTAACAGTAAAATGTATAGCAGGAGAGATGACAGGCTTAGTAGCAGGAAGTATGTTGGGGAAGCAGGGTATTTAAACCACAGCAACACTAATCTGATGATACTGGATGGGATATTGCGTTATGGCTGCTGTTTGGTTGATGTTTTTGAATGAATGATCATTCATCCATCTTTTTAAAAGGATGACACTGAGGAGCTTTCACACCGTCCTCATTTGGTCGCTTTAAACAGACTTAGAGTTGATTTCTTTGGGTGGGGGGGGGGGGTCTCGGTTGTATCCTGGTCTGGTTCTATACAGTGTGAACACTCACCGGACCAAACAAAGGACCAAATACATTTTATATTTACTTATATTTCAGAATCAGCATTTGTACAGAGGGAGGGATGGTTCTGATCCACTGGTGTTTACTTTCTCTCTGAGCATCTCCGCCAAAGCTGAGAGAATACTGTTCTCATTTTTGAGCTGAACAAGTTTTTTTATGATATATTAGGTCTACTTTATATAAACAACTCAACATCTCACCAGCGTGGAGTCTCTGCTTCAACTACATCTCCGCAAATCTGCAGAAATGTGAGCGTGTCTCCAGTGACTTGACTCAACTGCTGTGTGTCACCTAATGCAGGAAAAACGATGCAGGAAAAAAAAAAGTGGTAAACATGTCTAAAGCATGTCTACACAGAGACAAGTCGTCTAACGAGATGTTGAATGTCCATTTAATATGACAAATAAAACATTTATTTAGACGTCTTTTATAGTGTCAGAAAATTAAACTTTGAAAAAACTTTAATTATCCATTATTTAATAATCCAGACCGCCATCACATTTTTTAGCTTGCGCACCCCTGAGTGGCTGCTTGCGCACCCTCAGGGGTTTGCGCACCACACTTTGGGAATCCTAGCACTAGGGTAAAATACTTATTGTCATGGTAGCTAATACATACTGTATTTAAATATATGCAGAAGTAAATCCACATGCAGGAAAGCAGTAAAATTACTGTTTAGAGTTAAAAGATGATATAAGATGATATTGAATTTAACACTCCTTGCATTTTCACATACAAGACTTTAAAACATAACAGTATAAATAAAATAAATTAAAAGAACAGATGCCAACACGGTGGTGCAGGGGTTAGCGCTGTTGCCTCACAGCAAGAAGGTCGCAGGTTCAAGACCTCCTCGGGTCCTGGTTTCTGTGTGGAGTTTGCATGTTCTCCCCGTGTCTGTGTGGGATTTCACCGAGTACTCCGGCTTCCTCCTACAGTCCAAAAACATGCTGAGGTTAATTGGCGACTCTAAATTGCCCGTAGGTGTGAGTGTGTGAGTGAATGCTGTGTGTGCCCCACGATTGGCTGGCGACCATCTGGGGTGTATCCCTGCCTCTCACCATAACGCGATGCCAAATATGAATAAGTTCAACAATCAAAATGAGCTGAGTAATAATGTGCACTTATCAGTACTGCATAGTCAGTAATGTGTCATGCATAGACAGTTGCATGACTTTTGGTCATACAACTCTAACTTTAAGAGTTAGTCATTCAGTCTCCATAGGGCACTAGGGAAAAAAGACTAGTGCTGTCAGTCGATTAAAAAAATTAATTGAATTAATTACAGGATTTTGTAATTAATTAATCGAATGAATCGCATTTTAATGTCATATCTGCTAAAGGTCTCCTGATAAAGAATTTGAATTCTAATTGTAGTGCATGACTAATCAATTGAATACAGTAAGAAGAGAGGATCTGAAATCCAATTTTTTATTGGTCAACTGTGCTTCATGAATTAAATCCAAAAGTAAAGGTCAAGAACATTAAACCAGTTAGGCCAGGTGCATCATTCAGAAATGTAAAACAAATACAGCGATTCAGTTAAATAAATAAAATTCTGAAATGAAATAAGGCTCAAATAGGCACTTAAGCTCAATATAGCAATTCAAAAATGAATAATAGAAGTTGTATATTTTGCGGTGCATTGTGCCAACATAATTTTGCTCGGAGAGAGCAAACACGTATGGTTTGAACCAATCAGAATTAGCGACACTGATAACGTGACCACATGTCCATCAGCCAACCAGAAACGCATTTGTTCAGCTTGGCTCGCCTCGCGATTCATAGCAACCAGAGATGCGCTCAGACTTGTCGCTCCGTGCCAAATGGCACAGAACCGAAAGAGTGTAGATTATACTGAAACGAGCACAATGAAATTGTTCAAGCACTCGGATAATGTAACTAATGTGACTTTAGTACATCTTTATTTAACATGGGATTTTGACAGGGAGCTTCTCCTTTTTTTAACGGAACGTCGTTCCGGTCGTGAATCTTTTAGGGGAATGTAGTTCTGGACAGTTCCGGTTCACTTTCACCCCTGGGCTCGCCACTGTTGATACTCATAATTAATTGCGTTAAATTTTTTAACGTGTTAATTCGCGGTGTAATTAATTAATCGAAGTAACACATTAAAATGACAGCTCTAAAAAAGACACATGTGAGCTGTTGTTAGCTAAGATGACACCTAATACATCAACAAAGAAAGATTCTGATTCACACATGAAGATACACAGAGAGAGTTTAGATTAGCCTATTTATTCAACATGTTGCTGAACTTCATGTAATAGCATTATGTCTACTCATGAGTCAGAGTCTACTATGAGTCTACTACAGCCTCTGAGGCATCCACAGTTTATTCTGACATACCTCAACTTCAACATTGACATCTAATTGTCAGAGTGGCAACAGAAGCTGCATGTAACCACCTCTGAATAACAGTAATGCATTGGTTGCAATTATTCTATTAACAATTTTGACAGCACTAAAGTACAGTAGCTTTAGTGTCCAGTATTTGCAATTACTACTGATTTTCTGCACAACCTGCCACTAGGTCCATTTATGCCTTGCATGCATACAAAATATAGAATTTAATAAGTACTGTTAATCAGTCATCCACCATCTTTAAAATGTCTGACCAGATCGTTTGATGCAGTCTGAGCTGAAGCCGAGCTCTCTTTCTTGCAATATTGTCCAGTGCAATGAGGCAAGTGCAATCCTGCAAGTGTAATTTCCAGTTCACTTAATTTTGCTATTTGTGCAGTTTAAAAACAAAATGAACTAATATTGACCATTCATAAGTTATTATATTTTATTTCCTGCTATGTGCAGCATTGCTCAGAAACAGTCAGTCAGTCGTTTTATATACCCACATAGGGTCACAGGGTTCTGCTGGACTTACTTCAGGTCACCAGCTTATTGAGTGTACACACACACACACACACACACTCATACCTACTGGCAATTTAGAGTCTCCAATTAGAGATATTAATCTTTGGAGTGTGGGAGGAAGCTGTAGAACCCAGAGAAACCCAGGCAGACACAGGGAGAATATGCAAACTCAATACAGAAAGGTGCCATCTTGAAGGCCTTGAACCTGCAACCTCCTTGCTGTGAGTCAACAGCGCTACCCACTGCACTACCATATCGCCTTGCTCAGAAACAATATGTGCCTATTTTTATTCAACCATCTGCTAGTTTCTATTTTGACACTCATTCCACCCTGCTTATTGTCTTGTTTTGGCAGGGAGAGCCAGGTCTACCTGGTCTTAGTGTTCCTGGCCTTAAGGGTGAGAAGGTAAGAAGAGATACAGGGTCTCTGTGAACTTTAGCTTAAGTTTAATGCAAACAAACATCTCACGCTCTCTGTCGTCCCCAGGGCGAGTGTGGTGTGTGCCAGCCAGCCGAGGTTGGCAGTGGACCTTCTAACTTCAAAATGCCTCAGACAACGAGTGCTGAACCAGGCCCTCCAGGGCCCCCTGGACCTCCAGGGCTCGGGGCTGATGGCAAGCAGGTGAGGTTTCTCTGGAAGAAAAAAATAGCATTATAGGAATATCTCAAAACAAATATGTATCTAGTATGGTGCTCTGATATTATGTTTATAATAGTTATTACTGTGCGTTTGCTCTATAAAATCCTGAGATACAACAATAATATAACAATATATCTTGCAAATTGAGGGAGCAAATAACGATAACCTTATCCGATAGTGCACTTAATCACTGTAGTTAAATGATAGAAATCTTCACTGCATGCACCCCAACTGTCGTAAGGTTATGACTTCATCAGAAGTATAAATAAACGTCAAATTATTTAAATTATCCTATTTTGTGGTAACACCGAAACTGAATATTCAGCATTGGAACATAGGTATAGGTATTCATATTCTTCTTATATAAATAGGATTTGCAGGGATTCTCGTCTTAATACAGAACATTTACTCAGTGTATATCTCTGTTGGCTTCTCTCACCCCTCCCAATTGCAAACTGTTGCCTTTGTGGTTAGCTTTATGTCAACAGTTATTTAATCTGAATGGAAAGGGGCTTACATAGTACTTGTGAGCGTGTGTGTGTGTCTGTGTGTGTGTGCGTGAACACCTTTGCTTTGTATGTCACTATACTATTTGTTTACACAGGGCCCACGAGGTCTTGATGGCGTTCCAGGAAAAAAGGTAAGTTTGCAATGACAAGTTCAACATAATAGGGACCTTGCTGTCAGCTGAGAAATATAACTAATTATTTTAATTAATTACAACTTAATAATGTCTGATTGGGGGCAACACGTTGGAGCAGGGGTTAGCTCTGTTGCCTCACAGCAAGAAGGTCGCAGGTTCAGGACCTCTTTGGTCCTGGGTCTGGGACCTTTCTGTGTGGAGTTTGCATGTTCTCCCCATGTCTGCGTGGGTTTTCACCGGGTACTCTGGCTTCTTTCCACAGTCTAAAAACATGCTCAGGTTAACTGGCGACTCTAAATTACCCATAGGTGTGAATGTGTGAGTGAATGGTGTGTGTGCCCCACGATTGGCTGGCGACCATCTGGGGTGTATCCCTGCCTCTCGCCGTAATGCGCTGGGATTGGCTCCAGCAAACCACTGCAACCCTAATGAGGAATAAGCGGGTATAGAAGATGAGATGAGATGAGATAATGTCTCATTGGCTTATTCTGTACAGTCCCATTGTGGTGTTTGGAATCACTAATGACCCTTGCAGACAGCCAGAGCACCTTAACTAATACATCAGCCATGACTCAGGATCTTTCCAGGAAAGTCATCTCACAATATATAAATATATTTTAAAGACAGCCCATGCACTGTTTAATTCAGGTCACCAAGAGTGTCTTTGGAAAACATTCCCATCACTTTAACCAAAAAATTGGGGAAATTAATCTGCTGTTAACAAGTAGATGCAGACTAATAGTCTGTGTCTTTGGCTTATGCTATTAGCAATATTTAGGAGTTCAATAAATCACCAATACAAAAGCTCAAATCTGTCAATAATACCTGACTGATATTGATAGAACTCTGCCTCAAAGAATTGCATTAGTTTGATATTAGCAATGCAGAGAAAAAATAAATTACAAAAGGAAATTAAAGAAACAAAAGTAATATGTGCACTTAATATTTCTCTAAAACACTGTTTGTACTGTGTGCATGAGTTTTAAGAACCTCTCAAGCTCCCTCAAGTTGGATGGGAAACACTGGTGCACAGCCATTTTCAGATCTCTCCAGAGATGTTCATTCGGATTCAAGTCTGTGCTCTGGCTGGGCCACTCAAGGACACTCACAGAGTTGTCCTGAAGCCACTCCTTTGATATCTTAGCTGTGTGCTTAGGGTCATTGTCCTGCTAAAACAGTCGCCCCAGTCTGAGGTCAAGAGCGCTCTGGAGCAGGTTTTCATCCAGGATGTCTCTGTACCCTGCTGCATTCATCTTTCCCCCTATCCTGACTAATCTCCGAGTTCCTGCCGCTGAAAAACATCCGCACAGCATGATGCTGCTGCCACCATGCATCATTGTAGGGATGGTATTAGCGTGGTGATGAGCGGTGCCTGCTCATTACCGCTCATCATTTGGCGTGAATGCCAGGCATCTTTGGCATTCACGCCAAAGAGTTCAATCTTTGTCTCATCAGATGAGAGAATGTTGTTACGCATGGTCTGAGAGTCCTTCAGGTGCCTTTTGACAAACTCCAGGCAGACTGCCATGTGCCTTTTACTATGGAGTGGCTTCTGTCTGGCCACTCTACCATACAGGCCTGATTGGTGGATTGCTGTAGAGATGGTTGTCCTTCCAGAAGGTTCTCCTCTCTCCACAGAGAAACGCTGGAGCTCTAACAAAGTGACTATTGGGTTCTTAGTCACCTCCCTGACTAAGGCCCTTCTCCCCCAATCGCTCAGTTCAGATGGCCAGCCAGCTCTAAGAAGAGTCCTGGTGGTTCTGAACTTCTTCCATTTATGGATGATGGAGAGGCCACTCTGTACCCTCTGTAGATTTGTGCCTCGAGACAACCTGTCTCAGAGGTCTACAGACAATTCCTTTGACTTCATGCTTGGTTTGTGCTCTGACGGGTACTGTCAACTGTGGGACCTTATATAGACAGGTGTGTGCCTTTCCAAATCATGTCCAATCAACTGAATTTATCACAGGTAGCCTCCAATTAAGCTGTAGAAACATCTCAAAGATGATCAGTGGAAACAGGATGCACCTGAGCTCAGTTTTGGCAGCCAGCATAGGGCACCAACTAGTGGAGGGGGCCTCCAAAATTAAGATTGGGGAAAAAAAGATAATAATTAATACACTAATAAATAGAAATAGGGCTCCCTGAGTGAATACTTATGTACACGTGATTTCTTAGTTTTTTTTATTTGTAATAAATTTGCAAAAATCTAAAAAAAAAATGTTCTTCATGTTGTCGTTATGGGGTATTGTGTGCAGAATTTTGAGGAAAAAAAATGAATTCATGAATGAATGAAATGAATCCATTTCGGAATAAGGCTGTAACATAACAAATTGTGGAAAAAGAAAACAGGACCTATTAATGAAAGGTTATCCAGGATGGCTTTAATGTAATGTCTTTTATCATCATATGTCAATGTTACCAGGGTGACCAAGGAGAGCAAGGAGATAAGGGAATGGACGGAGCTCCTGGAGTACCAGGACTGCCTGGAGAGCCTGGGCAGGATGGACTGATGGGCTTAAAGGGAGAGAAGGTACAGAGACACCTAAAATATTGAACTGTAATTACCTTTTCATAGATGATGCTGTTTCTATAAACCTTATATGTTCAAAAACTGTTACTATTTTAGGAAATGGAAAATAAAAATAAAAAATGGATAGATCTGTGGATTTATGAAGTTCTGTCACAATCTCTTTTTACTAGTTTCATTCTTAAATATTTGGAAAAAAAAATATCATACAGACATGACCAGTAGCATTCATGAAAAAAAAATAAAAATGACTAAATATAGAGGTGGATGTTCGTGCTGGATAGTGACAACATATCCTAGAGATGTACGGTACATGGGTGTTTTTGTTTTAGTCTGGATTTGGATTCTGTTTCTTTATCCAGACATGAAATAGCAGGGAATATCTAGGAAACCAGTTGTCACAGTTTTGGATCTATGATGGTATCTATGATGGTTTCCAATGTTTTATTAATGCACATGGATGAGCTCCTATCATGTTTTTAATTGTTGTTTGTTTATTCCTATGATGTTTTGATTTGTTGTGCTCTGTCAGGGTGATGCGTGTACTAGCTGTCCATCTCTGGGCACGGGTGTGGCTGATGTGGTTGCTGTGCAGGGACCCAAAGGAGAAAGAGGAGACCCTGGTCCCCAGGGTGAAGGAAAGCCTGGAAAGAATGTTAGTAAATATTTCTGTGTTTTTCTTTATTCGCATCCGGCTCTCTGTAGTGCAAGATTTTCTGATGATGTTTTTTATTTTTTTTTCAGGGGAGTCCAGGCTTACCAGGTGTGCAGGGGTTTCCTGGTCCCAAAGGAAACAAGGTATAAGTGACCATTTATGTTTGTGTAGCATGATGTTTATGAATGTGTGCAGTTGTTTTCATTCATGCATCACTGACAGTTCTTAATCACTGTTGTCCTGTTTCCACTGCAGGGAGAATCTGGAGCTGCAGGAGTCGGCCTTCCAGGACAACAAGTAAGGCTGATAGGTCTTGAAAAAGCATCTGCCTTAATAATTATGGTTAATGCGAGCAACTAGTGCATCTCTATCAAACACAAACTTCACATAGCTTTTAGATACATGCAGTCATGCTGTGATCACACTACACCACACCCTCCTATGGTATTTCAGACAACATCAAAAAAAGCTTTGAATCCTTTCAATTGATGAAATCTTAACTTCGTTGCTGATTGACAGAAAGTCACTCCCATCACCAGTTTATTCTGCCTATTTACATCACAGGGTGAAGAGGGACCAAGAGGGCTTCCAGGACCTGTAGTAAGTTTGTGTCATATTTATATCCAAAGTCCTACTTTTCCACAGGATATTTATAGTTGAGTCTAATGTGTGTGTGCTTTGTGCAGGGACCTCATGGCGCTAGAGGACTGACTGGTCCTCCGGGCCCTGCGGGGGAAAAGGTAACATAAAGTAGACTGATGGCAGACAGCTTTTTCTTGCAATATGCAGTCAAATGTATCCCATTCAGTTTGAAATGATGAAATTGTGAGCCTTAAACTGTTCCTGTTCACAGGGCTCAGTGGGAGATGTTGGGCTTCCAGGACCACAGGGGCCAATGGGTATTGGAATTACAGGGCCACGGGTAGGACGTAAATGCATCTTTTTGCAAGTTCTCACAAATATTGAATGTCATGCCATTTTTATGCAGCAAATGCACCTTTCTTATTTTCTTTGTCACCAACAGGGTAAAGATGGAGTCCCCGGCTCTCAAGGATTGCCAGGAGCTGATGGCAGACCTGTGAGTTGTCGTATTCTGCTATTGTCCTAAAGCTTGTAGTTGTATATTTTTGCGCATAAGCGTCGGTAATTAACATAGATGTTTTGAGCTGTTGCCTCCATGTTGGCGTCTGTTCAAATTTTTAAATTTCTTTAAGGTTCCTTCAAAATTGGCCTTGATTTAGGCATCATTTGTAACCAAGGATATCTGCCCCAATCCATAACACAGGCAATGTCTGCTCCTATCTCATCCTCTGTCCCCTGATCAGCAATCAGCTCACTGCACCATGAGCTTTCTTCTGCAACAAAGCGAAGTAACTTAAGAGTGTATGTGTGTGTGCGCGCATGTGTGTGCGTGCGTGTGTGCAATTGTGTGTATTTGTCTCCTTCTCTTGCAGGGACTTGATGGTGCTAAAGGGGACAAGGTAAGTCTACAGTTTTGTCTGGATGAAGGGATCTGGAGGGGTTTGAATATGAGGGGTGGAACAGATGGTATTCACAAGAGATGGTTCAACAACCACCCAACTCGGACATACCCACATGCACTTACATCCACACATGCGTATGCGCCGGCTGCAGGGCACCAATAGAGTAGCAGAGGAGGTGACAAGTGTACTGTTGCTAGCAGACAAAAGGAACTCCGGGGCCTGAAGAGAGAATGTGTGACTATTAATTACTGCATTCATCAGATCCACCAGTCCAGACTGTCACTGAGAGGTGAAGGGAGGGATAAAGGAGTGACGGAGGTGGTGTCAAAGGGTTGGAAGGAGCATGAGACATGGGACATGAGGCTTCCTGAAGGTTTAAAAAAAAGATGAAGTTCAGAAAGTAAAAAGTAATGCTAAGTAAGAGAGGGAGCACAAAGAAGAGAAAAATATTTATACACAATCTATCTGCCATGTGCCAGCTCATATGTATTGTAAAAATCTGGCTTGATTGTTAAAGGACACAGTCATCATGAGTGCTTCTCCTGTTGAAGTGGTTTTGTGTATTGCAGCCTTTTTTCATCATTCATTGTATCCTTATATGTCACAGAGTTTAAAGGTGATTATTTCATAGAATAAAGCTAACAATTTTAAAAATGTCATTAGTCTTCAGTCTGTGCTTTAAATCTACACAGTTTAACTTGACCTTTGATATATAGATTGTGTTTGTATATTTCAGGGTGAACCTGGAGAATGCAACTGCATAATGCCAATGCACACGGGCGTAGGTGGACCAGTGAGTATATACAGATATACACACACAAGCACAAAAAGCTAGTTTGTGCTGCTCTGATTTCCACTACTCTTTCCCTTCTTAGGGAGCTCCAGGAACTCAAATAAGCACATGGCAGCCTGGGCCCCAGGTATGATCTCTCAGCCAGCAGTCTTTTGTTTTAAACTTTGCCTGTTGTTAACTTGTAAACTATATTCAAACTTACAGTAATCTTTTTGTTTTGTGTTTGACCATGTGAAAATGATCTATGGCTGTCTCTTGTGTGTTGTAGGGGCCCCCAGGACCTCCTGGCCCCCCTGGTCCCCCTGGGCCCCATGGTGCAAATGGTATCCAAGGACCCCAGGTAAGAAGAACGGCAATAGGATGGTGAAGAGGGGTCTCTTAAGTTCTGAAGTTCAATTCAGCAGCTGACTGAATTGAACAACAAGCTACTAGTCATGGAAGCTTTCAGCTTGGGCAGTTTGGGCACTTCAGGAAGGCTCTAAAATGCTTTGCAACTTGTTGGGTGAACAAGTTCATAATATGCATGTAGGAAATGAAGTGGACAATGGATACTCAATTTCAATAGGCTTAAAATGTCTATGATGAAGTGATAAAAATGCACTAACCCATCTGGTGCTTCATGCTTTAACCCATGTGGAGAGCAACTCAGCAGGCTTTGGGAAATGTCATTGAGCATGGACATGAACAGTAATTTGAAGGTCTTCTTGAATTATACAAGTCAAAGAAACATCCTACATTTATAGATGTAGCATCGAACCTACCTGCCCATAGATGCTGACGAGACACAGGGCTGCCATCTTGGAGTGGTGATACGTTTCACTTAGTGTAATCTGCTTTAACTGAAGCAAGAGCAAAGAACTACTGCATTTTATTAACAATACCTTACTAAATACCACTGATTTTGAATTTATTAAAGATAATACATTTAAAAGATGAAAGTGTAATCAAACCATAAGATTACAAATATTATATAAATATAGATTACAAATATAGAGAAATATTATGTATATATAAGCACATGACATACTATATATATATATATATATATATATATATATATATATATATATATATATATATATATATATATATATATATATATATATATATATATATATATATATATATATATATATATGAAGGTATTATATAATTATATATTATATTATATAGGTACTATATAGTATAAGTAGTAGTAGAGTAGTAGTAGTAGAGCTTCCGTATAATGGTGTCATAACAGGTAATAAAATTCATGTAGGTGTTAGTAAAGGATCTTATGGTGTAGTAACACATAATGACATATTAATGAGTAGTCCAAATTGTACCACTTTACTTGAGCTCAAGGAAAATGTTTATGACACATTCATAAAGGTGTCATGACAGGCTAAGTTGCATTCATGATGGCCATGACCATTTAACATCATCAAGTTCAGACAAAGGCAAGAAATTTCATCCCAAGTTTTAACTGTTGGTCCTGCCAGGGAAGGAGATGGTTGAAAGTAAAAGGTAAGATGTTTTTTGTAATGATAACCAGTTGATATCTGTGCAGTAAGCACATTCGCAAGGTTACCCTTGGGTCGGGGCTACAGAAAAAGTAATACACGGGTCATGCTTAGTTCATGTCAAGTTGTCACGACACACATTCTTCCCAGGTATGTGGTCTTGATTAATGTCAAGTTGTCATGACAAAGATATTTACTGGCTATTGGTCTTGGTTAATGTCACATTGTTATGACAAAGACATGGACAACCTATGTCATCTTGGTGAATGTCAAGTTGTTATCACAAAGACATCCTAAACAATGTCAAGTTGACAGTAAAACATGACATAATTTACCGAATGACAATTAATGACAGCAGTCATTGGCATTCACTAACCTTCATGACAGTTGTCATGTCATGTTTATGACAATGTCATGTCAGTCTTATGCACAGCCCTTCAAATAAAGTGTTACCATTAAAAACCTGGATTGATATATTAAGTCACATTGGATTTTTTTATGATGTATTATGTCAGTGTGATTCACCTGTTTTTATCCATAAGTTCAATCATTATAATTACTGCTACATACCGTTTCTCATTTCTAAATAGAAGTTGAAAATAGTCCTGCACAAACAGAATACATAGCATTTACATTTGATGACATCTCGAAGACTGAAATGTGTGGGAATATTTTACTTCTTCTAATTTCAACCCCAACACGGAGGCTGAACCATGGCCATTTGAAGGTGCTGATCTTCATTCCAACAGCTTCACACTTGGCTGTGAACTGCTCCAGTAAGGGCTGAAGGTCAAAGCCCAATGAAGGACCATATCATCCACAAAAAGCAGCAACTCAATCCTGAGGCCACCAAACCACAGCCCCATAACGCAATGGGTGCACCTAAAATACTGTCCATGAAGGTTATGAACAGAATTGGTGACAAAGGGTCCAACTCCCACAGGAAACAAGTCACCGGCAGAGTGGACCAAGCTCTGGCACCGGGAGTACAGTGACCAGAACTCCATACTCCCAGGGCACTTCCAACACAAATAACCAAGGCACAAGGTCAAACGCCTTCTCCAAGTCCACAAACACATGTAGACTGGTTGGGAGCACTCCCATGCATCATCCCTATATTCGGGGCATGACCATCTGGGAGGTGGCCCCAGGGAAGACCTAGGATGCGATGGAGAGACTATATCTCTCGGCTGGCCTGGGAACACCTTGGGGTTCTCCTGGAAGAGCTGAATGACATGGCTGGGGAGAATGAAGTCTGAGTTTCCCTGCTGAAGCTGCTGCCCCTGCGACCCAACCTCAGATAAGAAGGATAAGACGAAGATAAAGTCAAAAACAGTGCACATACAAGTGTAATTTATTGAAACTTAAAAACAGAAAAAACAACACTGAGCAGGGTGTTCTCCATGGCATTCACCAGTTGACACTGGTGATCTATTCTGTTACAGCCACAGTGAATGAAGAAGACCATCACTGCTGAAGGCTTTTCCACCATAGTCCAGCCAACCAGCAGAATCTACAGCAACAGACCGCACACAGCTGTCACCAATGAGCCACACTGAGATGAGCCTATGAGAGGAAAATAAAGCACTGTAATGAAAAATGTAAAGGCCAGTTCATCTTTTTAGGTTAATACTATTATTCTATATCAGTAGGACAAAAGGTCATTAAAACATGTTTGACAATAAAGGGCAGTGAAATATTAGTATCTAAAGCTAATAGTGCTTAGACACAGAGCTCTGCGAACAGTCAGCCTCTTTAGCAATGACCTTTTGTGTTTTACCATCCTTGTACAAGATGTCAGTGGTCATCCTTCGGACAACTGTCAGGTCAGCAGTCTTCCCCATGATTGTGTAGCCTACAGAACTAGACTGCGATACCATTTAAGGGCCTTTGCAGGTGTTTTGAATTATTTGGTTGATTAGAGTGTGGCACCAGGTGTCTTCAATACTGAACCTTTCCACAATATTCTAATTTTCTGAGATACTTAATTTAGGGATTTCATTAGTTGTTGTTAGTTATAATAATCAATATTTTAAAAAAATCAACGATTGAAAAATATCAGTCTGTGAAATGAATTATACATTAAACAAGTTTACCGTTTTGAATGGAATTAGTGAAATAAATTATTTATAAAATAAAACTTTTTCATGATATTCTATTTATATTATGGTTATGGTTATGAGTTCATTTTTTCATATTAAATTGTTAGTTCAACATGTAACGATAATGTCATTAAGTAAATGTCCAGTTAATATTATACATTAAATATTTCTGCAGGTCAACAATAGAATCTAATGTTAATGTAAGGTTAGTGTTGCAAATTATTTTAACATTATATTTCAAAAATGTTAAAGCCTGTTTAGCTTGTGTCTGAATAACAGATAAATCAAAGTTGTTGGAGTTTCACATTTAAAAACAATACCTTAAGTACTAGAAACTTCTATTTCAGAGCTGATCAATAAGACGAGTCTGTTTGCTTTCCATCAATGGTTGTAGCTTAGCTTCTTAGTTTAGTTCCTTAGCTTAGCTAGCCTGGCAACTTTGCACTTGCCTTTCCGTTAAAGAGAGAAAATCCCACAATGGTCACTGAAATAACTTGAAACTGCCAAAAGTAATACTAAATAAAAATTTATTGAAAATTAACGAGTGAAAATCAGACATTGATTTTGAAATGTGGTCCAAAAGAATCATTTTAAAAAACAATTTAATTAAACTCGCCTGGACAAAAATGATGGTACCCATCTTAATATTTTGTTGCACAACCTTTTGAGGCAATCACTGCAGTCAAGCGATTTCTGTAGCTCTCAATGAGACTTCTGCAGCTATCAACATGAATTTTGGCCCACTCCTCATGAGCAAACTGCTCCAGCTGTCTCAGGTTGAAGGGTGCCTTCTCCAGACTGCATGGTTCAGCTCCTTCCACAGATGTTCAATAGGATAGTTAATAAAGAGCCACATCAGAACAGTCCAGTGTTTTGTTCTTAGCCATTTTGTTGGAGGACCCATGACCTGCGACTGAGCCCAAGCTTTCTGACACTGGGCAGCACATTTCACTCCAGAAAGCCATGATAGTCTTGAGATTTCATTGTACCCTGCACACATTCAAGACACCCTGTGCCAGATGCAGCAAATCAGCCCCAGAACATAACCGAGCCTCTTCCATGTTTCACAGTAGGCACAATGTTCATATGCTTTATTTTTAGAGCTGATGTGACTTTTCAAAAAGGTCCAGTTTTGTCTCATCTGTTCAAAAGACATTGTCCCAGAAGCTTTGTGGCTTTTTAATGTGTTTTGGCTAATTCCAGTCTCGCTTTTTTATGACTTGCTTTCAACAGTGGTGTCCTCCTGGGTCATCTTCCATGAAGTCCACTTTGGCTCAAGCAGTGACGGATGGGGTGATCTGACACTGATGTACCTTGACCTTGGAGTTCACCTCTAATCTCTTTTAGTTATTCTGGGCTCTTTGGTCACCATTCGTATTAGCCGTTTCTTCAATTTGTCATCCATTTTCCTCTTGCGGCCACGTCTGGGGAAGTTGGCAACATTCCCGTGGACTTTAAACTTCTGAATAATATGTTCAACTGTTGTCACAGGAACATCAAGCTTCTTGGAGATGGTCTTTATTTCAAAGCCTCTGAGACAACTCTCTCTCCTTTGCTTTCTGTGGTACATGTTCAGTGCAGTACACAGCATGATACAAAACAGCACAGTGACTACTTTTCACCCTTTAAATAGGCAGACTGACTGATTACACGATTGAAGACACCTATGATGCTAATTAGAGAACACACCTTAGTTTAACATATTCTTATGGTCTAATTATTTTCAATCTTTTTTAGGGGTACCATCATTTTTGTCCAGGCCACTTTCATTAGTTTATTTTTTAAAATAATTCTGTTGAACCAAAATTCAAAATCAATGTCTGATTTTCATTCGTTAATTTTCAGTAAATTTGTATTTATTATTACTTTTGTCAGTTTCAAGTTATTTCAGTGACCATTGTGGGTTTTACTCTCTTTAACAGAAGGGTACCAACTATTTTGTCCATGTCTGTATCCATAGCCTTTGCTCAATACTGTTGCTGCACCTTTGGCAGCAATTACAGCCTCAATTCTTTTTGAATATGATGCCACAAGCTTGGCACACTTACCTTTGGGCAGTTTTGCCCATTCCTCTCTGCTGCACCTCTAGCAAGTTGGATGGGAAGTGTCAGTGCACAGCCATTTTCAGATCTTTGCAGAGATGTTCCATCGGATTCAAGTCTGGGCTCTGGCTGGGCCACTCAAGGACATTCATAGAGTTGTCCTGAAACCACTCCTTTGAGATCTTGGCTGTTTGCTTAGGGTCATTGTCCTGCTGAAAGATGAACCGTCGCCACGTTCTGAGGTCAAGAGCGCACTCTGGAGCAGGTTTTCTTCCGGGATGTGTCTGTACATTGCTGCCTTCATCTTTCCTCCAACCCCACTAGTCTGTGGCAGCATCATGCTGTGGGAAAACATTCCCACAGCATGATGCTGCCACTACCATGCTTCACTGTAGGTATGGTATGGTATGGTATTGGCCTGGTGGAGTGGTGCCTGGTTTCTTCCAAACATGATGCCTGGAATTCACGCCAAAGAGTTCAATCTTTGTCTAATTAGACCAGAGATTTTTATTACTCATACTCTGAGAGTCCTTCAGGTGCCTTTTGGCAAACTCCAGGCGGGCTGTCATGTGCCTTTTACTAAGGAGTGGCTTCCATCTGGCCACTCTACCATAAAGGCCTGATTGATGGATTGCTGCAGAGATGGTTGTCCTTCGGGAAGGTTTTCCTCTCTCCACAGAGGGATCACTCAGTTTAGATGCCCGGCCAGCTCTAGGAAGAGTCCTGGTGGTTCAGAACTTCTTGTATTTACAGATGATGGAGGCTACTCTGCTCATTGGGACCTTCAAAGCAGCAGAAAATTTTCTGTAACCTTCCTCAGATTTGTCCCGTGAGACAATCCTGTCTCGGAGGTCTACAGACAATTCCTTTGACTTCATGCTTGGTTTGTGCTCTGACATGCACTGTCAACTGTGGGACCTTATATAGCCAGGTGTGTGCCTTTCCAAATCATGTCCTTTCACTGAATTTACCACAGGTGGACTCTAATTAAGCTGTAGAAACATCTCAAGGATGATCAGTGAAAACAGTATGCACCTGAGCTCAATTTTAAGCTAAATGGCAAAGGCTGTGAATACTTACGTACATGTGATTTCTTCATTTTTTTAAATTATTTTTAATAAATGTGTACAATTAAAACCCCTGAAAGAGGGCTGTTTTGCATAGCTTCTTTTTTGTCCTATCTTTCTGAATTTCAAGACAGGCAAGCTTGGAAATGTGGTACAGCTTTATCTTGTGAAATACAGAAATGACTAATGATAAAAGGTCAGAATGGTCGTTGTCAATTCCAAACTGTAATTCCCCAGCATAAATACGTCTTTGGCTCCTATTTCCCCCCTAACATTGTAAAGGACTGCTGCTCTGACTGTGAATCATAAACGTCTATAGTCTGACTCACCACTTCAAGATGGCGGCCATTTCTCACATCCCAGCAGCCAATACTTCGTTGATGTATAGGATGTCTATGAAAGAAACATCACTGCTCAGTTTTAAGTGCTAGTTTGATTGACCTGTTTGTTGTCTTTTGAGCAGACTTTTAAATAAACTATGTTTAACTAAGTTTAAAAAATGTACATCAGGAGTGGTGATGATAGCTGGGTGCTCTGGTAATATTCACTGAAGTTAAAATAGTACTAAATCAGCTATATGTTCAAATTTAGAGTGAACACAGGTAAAGGGTTCTTTTGAAAATACTTTATATATAAGGTCCTTGTAACAACTTAAAGCAACAATGAAGCTTAGCAAACATGTATTAATGAAATGAGTAAGTTATCTTCTCAGTAAATGTTTGTACTGCGATTGTATGAACAATTACATGAAACTATATATATTAGAACTATAATTAGATTAAGGACAACACAGTGGGACAGGGGTTAGCACTGTTGCCTCACAGCAAGAAGGTCACAGGATCAAGACCTCTTTGGTCTGGGACCTTTCTGTGTGGAGTTTGCATGTTCTCCCCGTGTCTGCGTGGGTTTTCACCGGGTACTCCAACTTCCTCCCACAGTCCAAAAACATGCTGAGGTTAATTGGAAACTCTAAATTGTCCATGGGTGTGTGACCTGTGTGTGCCCCACAATAGGCTGGTGACCATGCGCTGGGATTGGCTCAAGCAGACCCCTGCGACTCTAATGAGGAATAAGCGGGTATAGTAGATGAATGAATTAGATTAAGTTATGATAAGTTATGAGCATGCAATACTCATTAGAATATGATAAAGACATTAAGTCAAATCAGTTTTATTTGTATATTTACACCTTAATGTGATCACATCATCCTCTGAACATAGACTCATATCAAACAAAGAAACTCCCTAAACATACCCTTTAAAAGGGTAAAAAAAAAATCTCAGGAACACTATCAGATTCCTCTTCCATGATGAACAGGGTACAATAGATGTATGCACAGGATGGAATACAATACATTTAGAACAGGAAAAGAACAGCAACAGTACAATATTACAATATTAAATAGGATGACAATTATATTGATTCATGGTGTATGGAGGATGAGGTAACAGGGATCCATTGCAGCTTCCATTTGCCACCAGGACAAAGTAAGACCCTAACAACAGAATCCTCCTTCCAGTGGCTGCACTGCAGCATGGTCTGATATATTAACGGATAAACAGAGCACTCATGGGACAAAGGGGAATCAAGATCCATATCCAAGTACTGACAATGTTTATTATACAACAAGGAACATATGTGGGTCTATTCGTAGGAGAGAGATTGCAAGGGCAAACAGTTCAGAGCAAACAAAAACTGAGGCTGAGGCTTGTGGCTGAGTGTAGCAGACTGCAGGTGTGGAATAGCAGGGCTCTGAGGAAAAAAAGGAGTACAGGTTAAAGTGGTCGACATTCATTTTAGACACTTTCATTTTTAACACTTTCACTGTGTCCAAAACCACCTACTTCCCGCCTATGTAGACAAAAATAAGGGAATCCACTTTCTAGAATGTCCGGATACCCAAGTAGGCTTTCAGCAAACAGCAACAAACAGTATCTGGATGGTTTGCTACATCCAGTCGTATTTTGCAGCGTGCAAGTGAACCACACTACACTATCCCAGAAATAATCGGGAAGTCAGTATCTGCAGTAGAAGAAGAACTTTACTTTTACTTTTTTCCCAAAACTTTATTGAACAATACAGTAATTACAAATTTATGTAAGAATCTCCATTTTTCTAGTGACAAGGCAAAAGGTAGAATTAACATTGAGACTATCCTCTCACTAAATGAGAATGAGACAGTCCTCACAATATCATTCACATTTCAACCACATCATACATTTATTTTTCATTCAGTTATAAAAAATAAAAAGCATAAAAAATTGAAAAACTTTTCATCTAAAATAATAGAGAGTAATACAAGAATTTTTGTTTTTAAAACATGTTATTGAAAGTCTTTGATTTTTCCATTTACATGCATGTATATGACACTTTTCCATAATCATGATAATATTGATCATATCAGATATTTCATTAGTAATGTCTTACTTGTACATTAGGATTTGATTCATATGAAAAGGCTAGTGCTTAACCAATTCTGCCAAAATTGACTATAGACTCTACATAAGAAGAACTTTTCCGGTGGTGCTATAGTGCATCCTTTGTACTTTCAGATTCAAAGGACAGGCAAGATGGCGGAGCTGTAGTACGACTTCTACTGGCTAACTTCCTATATAGAAGCTACTACTATGGCATTTGGAGTGGGAGGTTCTGGTTAGTAGGCAGTGAATACTAAGATTTCAGACGTAGCCTTCCTTTTCTCTTGCTTTTAAGCTGCAGAGACCAGAAAACTAAAGGCCCAGCCAGGGAAACCAAAACGAAGGGTAAACTGAAAAAGAAAAAGCTAAATAGCACAATAAATATATTAGCTATATACATTAGCTTATTACAAGGACCTTAATAAGTGTTTAAATTTATATTTTTTATTATTATTTCTGTTTCATAACCTATGGTTGGAGGGGAACACTGTTTGATCATTTTGACCTTTTGATTCTGTCTTGACCACTGGTGAAGATGGGAGTGGCCCTTGATTTGAAACAAAACAGTTCAACCTCAGTTCCTTCTTTCAGGGTATCCCTGGAAACAACGGGATACCAGGGAAACCCGGTTTGCCTGGATCCATCGTAAGTAAAATTAGAGAAGGAAGGTGGCTATTATACACTGATTTCAGATCTGGGGGTTACAAACAAATTACCTAAAGGCACAAGGGTGTGTGTCTGTGTACGTGCATGCATGTGTGTGTTTTAAAGGTCTTGTGAGTTGTATGTTTATTTCAAAATCTGGGGATGTGTTAATATCACTTCTCCAGAGTCTGTGCCAAGTGCCAAAATTAAATATGAGAACTTAGACTTAGTTATGAATGCATAAAGTTTAGAGTGTCAATGTCCAGGAGGATGTAAGAACCTTTAACCTTGATATTCCCAGAGACGCTGTTGTCAAAGTTTAACCAGGTGGAAATTTGATGCAAAGTAAAACACCATGAATAAATTCAGAATTAGGTAGATTAACTCCTGGTTCTTAGTATATAAACAGACATATTACTAAAGATCTTAAGGCTTTAAAAAATGATGTCATGTGTACCATCAGGTGTGCTTTATAAGGGATATTTGGATATGCTTTGCATGATGTGTACGTTCTGACACACATTTTATGTAGTTTTCTGTGGATCTCTGTATTGTTGTGCTGTAATTGTGCTGTAATGTGATACATAACTACACACAGCATATTACAAGCACAATAAGTTGTTTTAGTTCAGCTAAAGAGTTTATCTCAAATAACATTAAATAGAGGTTTTGTGTGTGATCTGCAAACTAAAATGCAGATGATCCATAAATCTGAGTTGCATCAAATGATGATCTATAATCTATGCTATCTATACACAATGCTAAATACTCATTTCTTCAATGAGGACTTGGACTGCATTGGAAACAATTGCACCCTCTGGCCTCTATACTGTCTGTCCCTAGTGTTGGTAGATAAGTTCAGTGATATCTACTTTTCTACTACTTTTCAAGATTCTACTGATATTAGCTCACTCAAAGTGGCAGGGTAGCTCCCCAGGCCCTCACAAAATGCTTTTTTTCCTTGAAAACGTGTAGGTCAGAACAATCACAAAATTTGCAGAGACAGATACCTCATAGTGACACATAATTACCGAAAACCTTCTTTTGAGCAAGGTCTTGTTCTAGAACAGTCAATGATGCACAGCATAAAATAGCCTTTCAAGCTAATGGCTCCAGTTTTAACAATGTCAAATTGGTTTGTAACGACTTTGAAGATGGGCCAGGTGCTATTGACAAACTCCTGTCAGTAGAAAGTGTCTCACAGCTCTGATAAAAACAAGCGTTTAGCCAACAAGATGAGTGTTATTCAGTGTGATGCATTCAGGGTTTGTGAAGTGATCTGTTTTATTTATGAACATTTTTATTTATGAACATTTGTCACATTTTTTGTTGTTTATGTGTCTGAGCAGTTTGTGTGGGCAGAGCGAGTTATGTGTATTTTTCGACAGGCTTGAAGCAGATGAGCTCTTGACAGAATTTAATTGCGGTAACATGTTTGTAAAAGGGAACACTGATGTTCATTTGTTTTTCCAGCGTTTATCTGTTTTTGATTTTTACTTTCCTAAATTTTATAAAATTGCTAAACTGCAAAATTACATATATACAGTATACACAACAATTATATAGACATGACACCACAACCTTGAAGGATAAAACAATTGGGTATTCTTTTTTTTGTATGTGAAATATTTTTTTGAACTTTTTTAGATAAGGTTAAAATCGAATTATACATTAGGTAGAAAATCAAGATTTTATTTTCTGGCCAAATCACCCAGTCTCTTTAGTGTTCACAAAGGCTAATGTTATTTTGGGTTGATTAATTTAGTTAACATAAGTATCTGTCACTGCTATTTAATTAATGGGGCTAGATTTGTACTAACCAGATAAGCATCCATTAAACTTTAACTTTCACTTTAGGAATCTACTACCAACTTCGAACAATTGAAAAACAACTCTTTCTTTATATTTGAAACTGTCCTAAAAATATTATTACTTTACCCTCTGAGTACATTGTGTGGCAGAACAATCCCCATGTGAATGATTTATTCAAGTCTGGTTAGTTACTAACTACTGAACTAGGAACTACTGATCTCATTCTTTTGAGTCATTAGCATGTAGAGAACCCAAAATCTGTGTGAGTTACAGACTGTTACACAATCAGTCACATAAAAGCAGGTGTGTGCAATTGTGAAAATGTCGAAGAAAGCATCATTCACTCCAATCTATTGAAGTGTTTCCAAAGAAGAACATTGGGAAACTTTTATTTTTTTAGGGGAGGGGGTTGTCAAATATGGAAGAAAATAGTTGGATTTGATCATTTTGGTTTCTCTAATATATTGTATTTAGTGCTATAAAGTTCTTCGAATAATATTGATTTAAGTTCTGTTTCCTTGTCCCATTTGTAGATTCCCCAGGGACTGCAGCAGCTGCCTCAAGACTCCACTGCAGCAGATGATGAGGTATGTTCTTCAGTAAAAAAAATTGCATTTTGGGATTTATTATTGGTTGTTGTTGTTTTTTAGCATAAAAGCAGCTGATGAATGCATATGTTCATGTTTTTTTTCTGTGTTTGTTTTCTGTAATGCAGAAAGCCTGTGTTGGGGGCTGTTCTCATGGGTCGCCAGGGGTGCCAGGGGCAGCTGGTGCTAAAGGAGAAAAGGGAGATGAGGGCAAGCCCGGTGTAAACCCCTTGGACAGCTGTGACAAGGTGAGTCCGCTGTGGAGACTGGGTACTTGTCCTGAAATGATTCTCTAATTTCAGAATCATATGATAATGCTACTAATAGTACAGCCACTGAATTTGTCGCTCTGCTTTTGAGGAGTGTGAAATGGCAATGCCTCATTTTGTACTGTTATTGAGTTCAGATGCCTAATGTGAGCAGTTATAAGTCTGAGTTTTGCAGCAGTGAGGTGTTTCTCTGAGAGCATATTCTGTTGTTTGTCTGTAGTGTTTGGAGCGACTGCAGCGAGAGCAGGCGACACAAGCGGTGGTCAGTTAAGATCATTGGCATATTCTAAGAACATACACGCATGCAAGGAGACATTTGAACATTTCATGGTATTTTATTCCTTTGCTTCATAGGAGGATCGAACTTATATAGGAACACCTGGAATACCAGGAGTGGCTGGTGCGCCAGGACAACCGGGAGAACCAGTGAGTCTGTTAATGTGTGCCATCATGTATAAGTTGTGTACGAATTAGATCTAGACAACTCCACAGACTTTATGACAGGGGTGTCAAACATGCGGCCCGGGTGCCAGAATCAGCCCGCCGTAGGGTCCAATCTGGTCTACTGGATGACTGTACATGTGACAAAAAATTTTTCCTGTTTCTTCACAGAAATGAAAAGTTTGTAAGCATCTTTCAAGCTTCTTGGAATAAAATATTTACAGTTTTGATTTGTTAATGGTGTGTAAGACAGGAAATAACTTCACCTGTTGCATAAACAAATAAATATTGTTCAGTGAATACAATTTTTGAATTGAAATGAAAAAGTAGACTGACTGAATATGGAATAACTGAGACACAATACTGTTAAAATTGCACTTTTCTCATGTCATCTCCCCTGTTTTGTAAATTGAAGGTAAATTAATTGTGTTAATAAATATGACGTATGCGTTTAGATGAAAAGGAGCAGAGAAATTTGTTATTGTTATTTATATTTTAATTTTACAGGTCCTGCCCACTTACGTTTAAATTGGGCTTGATGTGGCTCCTGAAGTAAACTGAATTTGACACTCTGCTTTAGCATAACTCTTAACTTTTAACTTAACTTTTTTTATCTGTATGACAGGGTACACCAGGAGAGAGAGGTAAAGCTGGACTACCAGGAAACATGGTGAGCCTTCCTCAGAAATGAAAAACTGAAATCCTAATCTACTGTATTGATGTGACATATAATATGAAGATGCAGATTTATGAATATTACAGCAGTGAGAAAAAACATTTCCAGTACATCTTTTTTTTCCAACTTATAGCTCCAGCTTGTCATCTACCAAAACTATAAAAGTTTAAAAGACTGTTGTAATTGTAGTCTTACCATTGTTTTGTGTCACTTTTGTGAAGGAAAAGGAAGAAAAGATTTCAAATGAGTTGAGAGGAGCTTGTATCTTGTCACTTTTCATGGGTTCACAGAGCCCCCTATTGGTCGCAATGTAAATGTTGTACAATATGACCTAAGACACCCAAATGTTTAAATACTGCTTTTACAGTACAGAAACACAAACAAGGTGTACTGTGGTGCTAAGTGCAACATTCATACAACACATTAATTGTGAGGTGTAAGAGGTGTAAATCATTTGTATTTGTACCTATTACAGGGTTTGAATTATAAATTTGACCCTATGAGGGTCTCTATTAAAAAAAAACAATGCATATGCGCTCTCCTGGAAGGAAGATTATTTTAAGACTTCTCCTTTATTTTAAGGAGAAGTCTTCTGTTCTTCGGACTAAACTTCACATTCATAGTTGCAGTTTATTACATGTTCAATAGCCTACAAAGTTATGGCTGCATGGTGATCGGAAATGAAACAAGTTTTATTTATATTTATATGGTGATGTATTTAAGCCTTTTATGGTGATATATGATATATTTATTTTACCTCCACAGAAAATAAAGTTTGCTTCTTTCATGGAAGCCTGAGGGAATGGGAGCCCAGCTCCTATTGGCTCCCACGTAATTCAAACTATGACCTGTTAGCTTGTTTTGCCTCAGGTGTTTTAACCAAAGTCTTCTTTTCGCCATCCACAGGGACCTCCTGGTTTCCCAGGTCCTCAAGGTCCATCTGGTTTACCTGTAAGTTTTTATTCATACACTTTCCACATACTTTTTTATACTCTCTGTTGATTAATGGAGAAAGTACAACTGAGATCCTAACATTTATGTGAAAATACTCCACTACAAGTAAAAAGTCTTTCCTGAAACTCTGTTATCTAAATCAAAGATAACAGATATTGTTTTTTAAGTCAAAATTCATCTTAACTCTAGCTATATAATGATTCCCTGGAGTATAAGCAGTCTTATCACTTTTTTGCCATTCTCATCTCAAATAGGGATCATCTCACTTTTAAATCAAGCAGATTATGCCGCCTTTGCCATCTCACTATCCCCTTGCCTCTCTCCACAATGCTTCAGTTATTTCACGAGGAAACGATTTGGTTGTCCATTTCTCCAGTTGTTCAATTATTACCCCGTCGTAGTGATGGGAGAGTGGGGCTGCTGTGCAGACAGAGCCTTCTGCTCCTTCTCATACAGATTTATTTTTTCGTAAAATAGTGGTACTAAATGAATAAGCTGTGTGAGTGCCGCATGAAATCTATTTGCAGCATGCCACCACTCATAACAGCTGTTAGCCTCTACTGAGAACAGTGATATGTCAGTTTGTACTGTATGTGAGAAGGGGGAGGGAAGCGTGACTGCTGCTGAAGATAATACTGATATTCACTCTTCAGGAAGTTACTCACATTAGTCACCTACTAATTAGTTTCTCCTCAGTATAATCAATTAGTAATTGCTTTCTCTAGATTCCATCCCTCAGTAATCACTCTCTAATAAAACAAGCATACTACTAAATGGTGCATCTTATAGTGATATTCTTACAATTCTGTGAGGAACATTTTGATGGTTTCATTCAAAAGGTTTTACAGGAACACAAGGCTAATGAACAGTCAAAAGTTTATTGATGAAGTCGGGGGGGGGGGGGGGGGGGGGTGCTGCCACTGGACACCGGGCAGTGAGGCAGTCTGGTGGAGAACCAGGAAGCAGCGGGGAGTGAGGCCAAGGGGCGATAACTGGAGCGGAGAGCCAAGGAAAAATCCAAAGGGAAGGGGAACTAGAAGGCAGAGATAACTGTGGTTACTAGACAGAAACAAACCGTGAGGAGATGTGCTATACATTATCTAGAGCCTGAATAGGCCTGGTGATACCAAGTAGCTGGTACAACAATCTGGTTAAAAGTGGCTATAGAGCTGGGTAGAAATGCACCAGTTAATGAGGTGATTAAAGGATTAAAGGTCAGGTTCTTTTGGTTAGGTCAGACCAGGAACAGGATCTCGGCCCCCTCTAGCCAGTGCCTTCATTCCTTCAGGGCTAGCACCACTATGAGCAGCTCCTGTTTACCTACATCATAATTCCGCTCAGCAGGCGAAAAAAGAAGGTACATGGATGGAGTTTAATATTGCCATGTTGAGACAGAACTGCTCTGACCCCCATCTCGGAGGTATCTTTCTCAACAATGAAGTGTTTGGCAGGATCAGGGTGGACAAGGATGGGGGTGTCGGTAAACAGGGACTTGTATCATGCTCTGCTGGCGACAGCCGGGAGTGACCCAGTTGCATGGGTCCGCAGGGGGGTTCTGCTACTGGAGAACTGCTTCATGGGGAAGCAGCTGGGGGGAAGGACCTGATGTAGGAACAAGGCAATGGTCAACTGCCACATTTGCAGCATTTCTCCTTCATGTGATTGTCTAGACGAGTCACAAATGATATGACGTCAGCCAGCGTCATCGTCCCATGCCACACCGCCAGCTCAGACTTACTCAGAGACAGAGTAAAACCCCTTTGTAATGCTGCCTGGTACCACCCACTCTCTATTGCGAGGTAAGGAGGACCTCATTGGAGAAGTATATTACAGATCTGAAGCCTTGGTGAAGTGACAGGAGGTGACTGGCAGCCTCATCACCCGGATGTTAAAAAATCCTCTGCATCCCTGTTGTGAAAGCCTGGAATTATGACGAGACCAGGCTATGCTCCCACACCGGAGTTGGTAGCTGAGGCTCTCAGGACTGGAGAACTGGAACTGGGGGGGGTGCTGCTAGACAAGGCAGGGAGGTGATGACCGGAGCAGAGAGCCAAGTAAAATTCCAAACCAGGTTGGCAGAGGCAGAACAGCAGCAGTGGAGGATGCAAACTGGAAGACAGGGGTAACTGAGGTTACTAGAAAGAAAAAATGCGCGAGGAGCAGCGGCTGGAGAGCTGAGTAGAAAAACACTGGGTAACACTGGCTTTGTTTGCTATTACAGAGGTCAAACGTTTCTTGTATTTTTTCACCAGGTTTGCACATACTGCAGGAGGGATCCTGGCCCACTCCTCCACACAGATCTTCCCTAGATCAGTCAGGGTTCTGGGCTGTCGCTGAGAAACACGGAGTTTGAGCTCCCTCCAAAGATTTTCGATTGGGTTCAGGTCTGGAGACTGGCTGGGCCATGCTAGAACCTTGATATGCTTCTTACGGAGCCAGTCCTTGGTTTTCCTGGCTGTGTGCTTTGGGTCGTTGTCGTGTTGGAAGACCCAGCCACGACCCATCTTCAATGCTCTGACTGAGGGAAGGAGGTTGTTCCCCAAAATCTCACAATACACGGCCCCAGTCATCCTCTCTTTAATGCAGTGCACTCGTCCTGTCCCATGTGCAGAAAAACACCCCCAAAGCGTGATGCTACCACCCCCATGCTTCACAGTAGGGATGGTGTTCTTCGGATTGTACTCTTCATTCTTCTTCCTCCAAACACGCTTAGTGGAATTATGACCAAAAAGTTCTATTTTGGTCTCATCTGACCACAAAACTTTCTCCCATGACTCCTCTGTATCATCCAAATGGTCATATGCAAACTTAAGATGGGCCTTGACATGTGCTGATTTAAGCAGGGGAACCTTTCGTGCCATGCATGATTTCAAATCATGACGTCTTAGTGTATTACCTACAGTAACCTTGGAAACGTTGGTCCCAGTTCTTTTCAGGTCATTGACCAACTCCTGTCGTGTAGCTCCGGGCTGATTCCTCACCTTTCTTAGAATCATTGAGACCCCACGAGGTGATATCTTGCATGGGGCTCCACTCCGATTGAGATTGACCATCATGTTTAGCTTCTTCCATTTTCTAATGATTGCTCCAACAGTGGACCTTTTTTCACCAAGCTGCTTGGCAATTGCTCCGTAGCCCTTTCCAGCCTTGTGGAGGTGTACAATTTTCTCTCTTGTGTCGTTGGACAGCTCTTTGGTCTTCGCCATGTTACAAGTTAAAGTCTTGCTGATTGTATGGGGTGGACAGGTGTCTATGCAGCTAACGACTTCAAACAGGTGCATCTGATTAAGGATGATACATGGAGTGCAGGTGGACTTCTAATGGGCGGACTAACAGGTCCTTCAGGGTCAGAATTCTAGATGACACACAGGTGTTCAAATACTTATTTGCCGCTATATCACACAAATAAATTGTTAAAAAATCATGCATTGTGATTTCTGGATTTTTCTTTTTAGTTTATCTCTCTCACAGTGGACATGCACCTACGATGAAAATTTCAGACCCCTCCATGATTTCTAAGTGGGAGAAATAGCAAAATAGCAGGGTGTTCAAATACTTGTTTTCCCCACTGTATATATATATATATTTCTTTTTTTTTTTTTCGCAGAGTGGGGTGTGTAACAGCTCCTTCATCGAGGTGTAGAGGAGAGGACAATATGAAATGAAAGCAGTCCCAAAGGGAGATAGAAGAAGCCAGTTAGCTCGTTCCTTCTCTTTGATATTGACTCGCCTTGTCATTGGTTAATTTTTTTGCCAGGGGGAGTCTCTCTTCCAGACAAATATTATATCCTCTCCTTCATGTTCTAATTATCCTTCACTCCTGTCATTCCCAGGGTCAGAATGGGGAGCGTGGGACACCAGGCCTCCCAGGAATTAAGGGGGAGCAGGTAAGTGTCTGCCAATCAATTTCCCTGAAATTATAACAATTAGTAAAAAATATTTAGTTTCCCTGTGTGATAGAGTATATGATCTTTACTTCAGGGCCCGCCAGGTACATCAGGATATCCAGGAGGCATGGGACCGCCTGGAATGCCTGTAGGTTCCTCTCATTATAAATAAATGACAGGATTGACAGCAATCTGACAGCTTTAATGGATGAATAGGTGGTTACACTGATTTGTGACCTGATATTGATCAACTGCCTGTCTATGTTTGTCAGGGACTGAAGGGTGAACGTGGGAGCCCGGGAAACAGTGGTCAGAAAGGAGACGCGGTTCGCCACTACACTGTTTTATATACAATGACTCTTATTCTTTAATAGAAATGTCTACAGCCTGTGTTGGTTATTTACTAACATTTCATCCTTTGCTGCAGGGCTCTCCTGGTATCCCTGGATACCAAGGACAGCCTGGTGCAGCGGTCAGTGTTTCATTATACATTTGACTACATATTTTGCCTGCGTCATTTATCATTATACAATGTAATAACCAAGATTTGCTTCACCATTAGGCCATTCTGTGTCTACAGGGTGTTAAAGGAGACACAGGACCAGCAGGGCCTGTTGGGTCCAAAGGGGATCAGGTAAATACAGTGCTTGGTGTACATGCATAATAAGAACATTGCCAATTACCATTAAAATTGAATTATCGGGGCTTTGGGCAACATCTGTTTTCTATTTCTATTTTTTTTCAAGGGTTTCCAAGGGCAACCAGGGTTCCCTGGACCACCAGTATGTAAATGATTTGATCCTCTCTTGCAAGGTTTTTTTTTCTTCGGGACAAGTTGTACTGTTTTGTATATGTTGCTTTATGTGTTTTTTTTTTAGGGTGCACCAGGTCTCCCTGGCAAAAGTGGAAGGGAAGGGCTTCCTGGGCTCAAGGGTGAAAAAGTGAGCTGTTTTACATCTTTGTTGCATCATCTGTGGTCATAAATGTTTGTGATATTACCTACCTTTTTCTCTCTCTTAGGGAAATGATGGTAGCCAGGGCCCTCAGGGACCAACTGGACCCCCAGGCTCACCTGGCTCCCCAGGACTGATGGTATATGCATTTGACATCATTATTTAACCAATCCTTTCCAACATATTTCTTGTGTCCTCAACTGCACTTCCTGTCTATATTTGCAATGAAAGGGTCCCCCTGGTATTGAAGGAATGGACGGAAAAGATGGGAAACCAGGGTTGCGGGTAAGTTACACATATACAGTGCATCCAGACAGTATTCACAGCACTTCACTTTTTCCACATTGTGTTATGTTACAGTCTTATTTCAAAATGGATTCAATTGACTTTTTTCATTTTTTAAAATAATTTTTTATCAAAAAGGTTTCAAGTCTTTTCGAATATGATGCCACAAGCTTGGCACACCTATCTTTGGGCAGTTTTGCCCATTCCTCTTTGCAGCACCTACAGCAAGTGCACAGCCATTTTCAGATCTCTCCAGAGATTTTCAATCAGATTCAAGTCTGGGCTCTGGTTGGGCCACCCAAGGACATTTACAGAGTTGTCCTGAAGACACTCCTTTGATATCTTGGCTGTGTGCTTAGGATCGTTGTCCTGCTCAAAGATGCACAGAGTGTAAGGTCCAGGTTTTCATCCAGGATGTCTCTGTATATTGCTACATTCATCTTTCCCTCTCTCCTGACTAGTCTCCCAGTTCCTGCCACTGAAAAACATCCCCACAGCATGATGGTGTGACCACCATGCTTCACTGTAGGGATGGTATTGGCCTGGTGATGAGTGGTGCCTGGTTTCCTCCAAATATGATGCCTTGAATTCATGCCATAGAGTTCAATCTTTGTCTAATTAGACCAGAGATTTTTATTACTCATAGTCTGAGAGTCCTTCAGGTGCCTTTTGGCAAAGTCCAGGTGGGCTGCCATGTGCCTTTTACTAAGGAGTGGCTTCCGTCTGGCCATTCTACCATACAGGCCTGATTGGTGGATTGCTGCAGAGATGGTTGTCCTTCTGGAAGGTTCTCCTCTCTCCACAGAGAAACACTGGAGCTCTGACAGAGTGACCATTGGGTTCTTAGTCACCTTCCTGACTAAGGCCCTTCTCCCTCGATCGCTCAGTTTAAATGGCTGGTCATCTCTAGGAAGAGTCCTAGTGGTTCCGAACTTCATCCATTTACGGATGATGGAGGCCACTGTGCTCATTGGGATCATGTGTGCCTTTCCAAATCATGTCCAATCAACTGAATATACCACAGGTGGACAATTAGGCTGTACATCTCAAGGATGATCAGTGGGAACAGGATGCACTTGAACTCAATTTTGAGCTTCATGGCAAAGGCTGTGAATACTTATGTGATAATATATGATTTCTTAGTTTCTTATTTGTAATAAATTTGCAAAAATCTCAAAAAAACTTTTTTTATGTTGGTATTATGGGGTATTGTGTGTAGAATTTTGAGGAAAAAAATGAATTGTATCCATTTTGGAATAAGGCTGTAACAACAAAATATGGAAAAAGTGAAGTGCTGTGAATACTTTTAGATGCACTGTATTAGGAAACTATAGACATGCTCATGCATACACATACTATCATTGCATGCATAGTAGTTGGTCTTTGACACTGACTGTTTTCTTTATTTGTCAGGGAGAGGCAGGCCCACCAGGACAAGCAGGGCCACGAGGAATCCCAGTGAGTGTACCCAGTCCAGAAAACAACATCAATTAGTATTATGAAAAAAGAAGAAAAAAAATGTGCCTTACACTGAATCCTATCAAAAGTATTATAAATTACCTGTTCCTACAGGTAATCGTGATTTTGCAATTCACAATATTATGCTGTCTTTTTTGCAAAAAAGACAGCATAAAATCAATAATTTTTGATTGCCTGATCTGGTTAATTTTTTTCTGTTCATTTTTCTGATAACAATATTCAAAGTTACATAGTTGTTTATGACAAAGTAAACATTTTGTTATGAGTCTCAACCTGCGCTTTCAGTCTCATGCACTGAGATTGGCTGCATGTCTTGTGCCAGATCCTCATGGTCCCCAGAGGATGAATCTTGAGGTCCATGACTTTTCCTATAACACTTTACCGTTGACATAGGTTGACATTTAGTATCTGTTTATCCAATGGACAGTTGTGTGTTCACACTGGAAACATGATAAAAATTAAGAAAATTCCAAACATTTGGTTTTAACACTAAATACCTTGGATTTATACATGTGCTGTTGATGGAAGCTGTTTTAAATGGTGAACCTACTAGTGAACCTACTACAGCTGGACATAATTGAATGTGAACACGGATAGTGCTAAAACATTATTTCCTCATTGGATTGCCATGAGAAACAAAACTCTTTCAGGTTCACAAACAGCCAAATTTGCAAATCAACCTGCATGAGTTGATGACCTGAAGCTTGTTTGGCCCTTAAGACTGAAAATGTCATTAAAAATCATGTTAGCATGTTGTTAGTATTTAGCCTAAAGAATCTCTGTACCTAATGGCATCTCATGTAAATTAGCAAAGTGTGCCTTAATTAGCCTAATGTTGTAGATGTTACAGGTGATGAAACATGTAGGCTTGTTATCTTTCTTATCTTTATTTCTAACAGATTGTGATATTGACACTAGTCAGTCACACACACACACACACACATACACACACACACACACGTTTTCCCTTCTCCTTTTTTTGTTTCAATCTGTAACTCAGTTTGTGGGTTCAGTGGGTTTTCAGAATTTCAAAGACAGCACTGCTGCTTCTTTCACTGCCTTGACTTTTTGCATTTTGATATTGTATCAATTTCATTCTCTTTGATGTCTCTCCTCAGGGATTCAAAGGGAAAACTGGCCACGTTGGCTTCCCCGGACAGAAGGTAAGACAACAGCTCACTGCTTCATCTTCACCACTCTGTCTGTCTGCATAAAGTCGTGCCTCCTGCTTGTGCATCAGACTGTCTTGTTTTGCTTCCTCCATTACATTTTCATTACTCTCTCATCCCTCTAGGGTGAGCCTGGACCTACAGGTCCACCTGGATCATCAGGCAGACCAGGACATGAGGTGAGTAATATTTGTTTCATCATAACCCCAGGTCAATTTTTGAAAAAAAACATTAGAGAGAACATAAATACATTACGCACACCAGCTTGATGCAAGAGTTAATTGCAGATTATCACAGGCACTGTAACCCTAGAGATCTCTAAAGGTCAATCTGTGACCTTTCCAGGGTGATCCCGGTACCCCAGGTGCTCAGGGACGACCTGGACCCCCCGGCCACCTTGTAAGTTCACTGCTCTATTAACCTCAGCTTTTTCATTCTTGTACTTCTGCTAGTGTAATATGCATGTTAAACATGAATAATGTGATGCAATTTCCTTAACAGGGCTCTCCTGGTCCAGCTGGACCTGTGGGACCTCCTGGTCCATCAGGAGTGGTAAGAGAGCTGTTCTGAAACATGTGATCATTATACATGTTGAAGGAATGAGAGATATATTAGAGCTAAATCTTATTTAGTCTTATTTCTTATTTAGTCTTATTTAATTAGCTGAAAATTTAACACACACCAGGGCAATGTGGGCTGTTTTAACATCAGAAAAAGAATGAAAAAGATAAATAACGAGTGCTGAGGATGATAAATGACTATGACTACCATTAATAATGATTCTAGTGAACACGTGGGCGTTAGCGTGTTTGTGAGATAGAGAGGGGGACGGTGCAAGAGGGCAGAAAACAATACAATTGAAATTCTGTCTAGCTGCCAAAAATGCAAACATTAAATGGCAAGCTAACTTATCTGTCTTCCTCCGGTCTTCAGGGTATAAAGGGAGATAAGGGCCAGACTGGAGAGAGGGGTCTCCCAGGAATGGCAGGTTCCCCAGGACCTCCTGGGCATCCAGGGGCCATGGTCAGTATTCCTTAACAACCCAGAAAAGCCTGATGTCTAATGCCAACTTGAATTAAACCCCAATCTTACTGCTAGCATGCTATTATATCTCACATAACCTTTTTTTCTACCGGGTTGACTTTGTCTATTAGGGAGAGCCAGGCAATGATGGCGCTGCTGGTAAAGATGTAAGTAATGTCTGTGTGTGCACTTTGTCTGAATTAAATTGTAATGAAGCGAGATTGATGTAGTAGTGTTTGTATTTCATACCTTGATGGATGTTTCTTCTTTTGTTTTGACAGGGTGCGCCAGGCCTGCCAGGTGAGATCGGGCAGGTGGGTCAAAAGGTAAGGGTCAGCACACTATAATATATTATTATTATTATTATTATTATTACAGTGTGTGTGTGTTGACAAAGAGAGAATCATATCTCAGCCATCCATTAGCATCCATTACAGGCAGACTATTTCAATGCAGCAAAATCTCTTTTTTCGTTGAGGGCGTTGAGGGAGACTCAAGCTGAGAAACACTTTCTGCCTGGTCAGCACCTACAGTAAACACAGTCATCAGTTCACTAACCCTCCGATCTGCCCATGACACCCCCGTCCCCTCCTCACACCACATTGCCCAGCAGTCGCAACTAGTCTTTGTAGCCTGTTGGATCTCTGCTCAGACTCAGTCTTACAGTAGGTGGCTACAGTGAGAGTCATCCTCTGCCTCTGAGATAGTGCTATTAAGCATGAAGGGAGATGTTAGATGAGGCTATTTGTCACACTGACAGTACACCATTATCAGGGTTTCAGACACACAAATAAAGAGAACAGAGGAGAATGTGAAGAACAGACTCTTCTATTCTTTTTTCATCCTCTATATTTCAAGAACCGCTTGTCTGTCTTTGATGTGTTAACATTAGACCTCCATTATGGTCTGCTTTGTACTCCATAAATCACTGCTGGTGCACTGTTTTCTGAGTGTATTTATGCAACCTGAGTGGTTGGTGCTGTTATGTGTAAAAGTGAGATGTAGGCAAAAGCCTGCTGCTTATTTACTAGATTTGGGTCAGTATTTATGGATCTCAAAATAAAAAAGCTGTAAAATAATATTAAGCCATTAATATTAACATTTTTGGTAAATACAGTTATTTCTAGTTAAATATCCCATGTTTACGATTTTAATATCTTTTTGATTATAAGAGGGTCTAGATGTCATATAAAGTATGTCCCATATTTCATTCAGAGGAGACGCTTTAATATATATTAATGACAATTAATATACAAAATTATTCATACTGTACAAACTATAAAGATCCCTGAGGTGGATCTGTGGTTTGTGATTATGAGCTATGCAAATAAAATTGTCTGTACTATCACAGACTACTCAAGTGAAGTACAAGTACCTTAGGATTCTACCCACGTACCATACTTTTATAAATGTAATGAGTTACTTTCCACTGCTGCTTTTTAGCAGATACAACTATCAGATAAACATGAAGCTTACGCTTACAGCAAGGAGTTACAAGAATAGAAGCAGGGGGAACTGGCCACAACTGTACATATCAAGCAAACATTATAAAACAGATAAGTCTAATGGAGCAATCTGATTGGTTAGTAGCCTTGATATAATTAGTTTTGGGCTACAATTTGAGTTACTCTACATGATTCAGTATCACTCCACTTCTGAGCAAAATCCTATTGAGTCAACCAGCTAATTAGAGCTAATGCTTTTTAGAGATTAGGGTTTCCAAACCTCAAAGAATACCACAAAGCTGCCTTGCTATTGCAATCTTGTTTTAATTAACCTATTTGCTGAAAAAAAGCTACCAGGTCTGCTAATTCACATTTCATGAACTATGGCCTGTTGTGAGCTATTGCTTAAATATGTAAAATATTAATTGATGAGGTTTACATGTGGTACTATATTTATTGCACAGACATAAGCATAGTATGGATCATTTCATCAAGACAACAAATAAGTGGTTTAATAAAACTCTGGATCCAGTTCAGGAAGCAGCACGGCTTACATAGGACTTTGATTCTCGCCCCAATTTGGAAGAATCACGCATTTCTCCCTTCCCACTCCGACCCTACATTTTGCACATGGTCAGATAAGGGTGTCAGAACACTTAACGACCTGTATGAGGAAGGTGTTTTCACATCCTATGCATCCATGTCGGAAAAATATGGCCTGCCGAAAAACCACTTCTTCCGGTATCTTCAAATGAGACACTTTATCCAAAAGCAGTTCCCACATTTCCCAAATCACCCCCCGAATCTGAAATAGATCAATTACTATCCCTCAACCTGCGACAAAAGCGACTAATATCCATCATTGATAATAAGATCGCACTACTGAGCCCAATCTCCACCGTATCACCTAAAAATGCATGGGAAAAGGACTTGGGGATAGACATCACTCGGGCCCAGTGGAGAGACATTTTAAAACTGATCCATTCTTCATCGATCTGCGCTAGACATGGTCTCTTACAGTTGAAGGTGCTCCATAGAGCATATTTCACTAACGCTAAATTAGCAAAGATATACCCAAGTCAGAGTGATGCTTGTAACCATTGTAAACAGTTCCCAGCCAACCAGGTACATATGTTCTGGACGTGCACGAAGCTGACCAATTTTTGGTCCAGTATATTTCAAACTCTCGAATAGGCCTTCAACACAAATTTAGAACCAAATCCCTTGATTGCTCTTTTTGGTCTCCCTCCATCTAAAAATCTTCCTGTCTCTACACAACGTGCTATAGCTTTCACCACCGTACTTGCCAGACACACCATTCTCTTGAAATGGAAACATTCTTCCCCACCAACTCACAACAGTTGGATACGGGAAATCCGACAGTGTCTAAAGTTAGAGAAGCTAAGGTTCTCACAGAAGGGATCTCTGATAGCTTTCCACAAAACATGGGACCCAGTGTTGGCTTATATTAATAATAGTCTCAAAGTAACTCCTGATGATGCTGTGGATGCTTCCTAAACCAGTTGGAGGGAGAGAGAGGGAGGACCCCCCCCCCCCCCATTCAAATATCTTCCCTTCTTCACCCCCCTTTATATATATATATATATATATATATATATATATATATATATATATATATATATGTGTGTGTGTGTGTGTGTATATATGTGGATATACGTATTTACATTATCATACGTTGTATAATAATGTAATTGCTCATTGTGACCACATCTGATGTTATGGGCTGGTGGGAGGGATACTGAGATTCGGGTAGGGGTCCTATTTTTTGTCTTGTTTTGTTTTCTTTCTATATGCTCCACTTTAAAGCAGACACCCGGACATGTGTAAATGCTGTATTGTTTACATTGTCTGCATAAAACTCAATAAAGAAATTTGGAAAAGAAGTAAAATAAAATAAGCTCAAAGGTAATCAATAACAAATATTACACCTTCAAAGCGGACGACACGGTGGCGCAGGGGTTAGCGCTGTTGCCTCACAGCAAGAAGGTCGCAGGTTCAAGACCTCCTTGGTCCGGGGTCTGGGACCTTTCTGTGTGGAGTTTGCATGTTCTCCCCGTGTCTGCGTGGGTTTTCACCGGGTACTCCGGCTTCCTCGGTACTCCGGCTTCCTCCCACAGTCCAAAAACATGCTCAGGTTAATTGGCAACTCTAAATTCCCCATAGGTGTGAGTATGTGAGTGAATGGTGTGTGTGCCCCACGATTGGCTGGCGACCATCTGGGGTGTATCCCTGCCTCTCGCCGTAACGCGCTGGGATAGGTTCCAGCAGACCCCTGCGACCCTAATGAGGAATAAGCAGGTATAGAAAATGACTAACTGACTGACACCTTCAAAGCAGGCTCATAATGTTGAGCTTAATTAAGTAATCTAAAGCTTGCTAGTAAGACAAACAATATAATCATTACAAAATAGATAATCCATAATAGTGACAGAATGTTTGGTCCATATTAGGATAAAAGCCTGCATTCTAATCAGAGGGATGAATTTTTATAGAGGATGTAAAGTACAACTGACATAAATGACATCATTTATATACCATTTATATACCATATATTTATATACCAAGACTACCATGGTGTGTGTGTCTGTCTCCTAGGGTGAAGCAGGGGCACCAGGTCTGAAGGGGCCTCCAGGAGAAAGAGGTAGACCAGGGCCTCCCGGTAGTGGAGGATACCACTCCAAAGATGCACAGCCCATAATTGGCCCAGTTGGACCAAGAGGAGAAAGGGGAAGTCCAGGCTTAGAGGGCCCCCCAGGGATTCCTGGTACTCCAGGAACACCAGGGAATGATGTAAGATACAGTTTTATCACACTTACATCATAGCATGTTCATACCAACTGCAAAACATGCAGTATCCAGCTGTGACAAGCGGTGATGATATAGATGATGATATACATGTATAATGATGATATATACAGTGGCCAGGACTCTGCCCTTGTGAGTAATATTTTTTTTCATTATCTACCTTAGTTAATTGTTACACTTTTGTCTTTCGCTTTATTTCTCTGTCTTTTCTCAGGCTGTAATTAATCAGGAGGAAATCAAGAACTTCATCCGCCAGCAGGTCATCAAGATCTTTGATGGTGAGGGCAGATTTGCACACCGTTGGGTGAATTTTTACTGTGTGTCACGCCACAGTTTCTACCGTAGAGCAACATTTTCTTCTGAAATGCATATACTCTCTTTTAAAGATTCCATCTCTCCTTTGAGACAGAGCTTTTGTTGTTATTGCAGAATCATTGTTTTCAATTGCATGCTTTTCCTCCCTAGAGCGGATGGCCTACTACATGTCTCGCATACAGATGCCAGTAGAAATGGTGGCTTCCCCAGGTCGGCCTGGGCCTCCAGGGAAAGACGGTGCTGCAGGTAATCCTGGAATCCCAGGTGCACCTGGACAACCGGGGTTGATGGGTAGACAAGGCCGGCCAGGAGCCCAAGGGCCCCCAGGTGAGACATTTATTATAGTATTCCTGTACTCAAAATATCTGTATCTATATCTATCTTTTCTGTTTTCTGTCAGTATAACTGTAGTCATACTTACACTATTATATACTTACATCATGAAAGTGATGTCATAAACTTACATTCATCTAAACGTGTTTAGGACCACGAGGACCCAGTGGAGAAAAAGGAGATAAGGGCATTGGGGAGATGGGAGATATTGGACCTCCTGGACCACCAGGTAAAGTACCCCACAAATCAGTAAAAGCTTATATATCTCCCAAATCAACATTTGAGAATCTTTAATCACACATTGTGTAACAAAATTAGCAAATCTGTCACTTTATATGGAGCATCCTCATTATTACTCATAGAAGTTGCAGATTAATTAAAATAAGTGTTTATAAAGGGACACACTGCTGTCAAGTCTCATGCATTGACCATGAGACTCATGCATTTGACACATTTTATGCACTCTCATGCCACATGATAAATTCAGAACTGATGATGGCATGAAAAGAGTAGACTGACAACAGAGAACGAGCAGCACAGTGTCTGATTCTCTGAGTTACTATGGCGGAGACATTCTCTTGTCTGTTGCTCTGAAACTTTGTTGTGATTCCCAGTACTGTTTTTTAGATTAGTTGTAAAGGTGAGCTATTCAAATGTTTGTAGTTTGTTGTATTTGTTAGAGTTTGAAGATGACCTTGTCAGAATGGAGAATAGAAACCTTCCACCCCATTTTAGTCATAATGTTGATATATACTGTTGCTGGTCATCTAACTGACAACTAATAAAAAGCCCAAATTGAGTATTGTAAAATTAGAATATTGTGGAAAGGTTCAATATTGACACAATATTCAATAAGACACCTGGTGCGACACTCTAATCAGCTAATGAAATTAAGACACATACAAGCCTTTAACTTGTCTCACAGTCCAGTTCTGTAGGCTACAAAATGATGGGGAAAACTGCTGACAGTTGTCCAAAACCATGACCATTGACACCTTGCACATAGAAGAAAAGGCAACACATTAATAGAGAGGTGAAGTGAAATAAGAGATGTGGTAAAAAAAAAAAAAAAAAAAAAAGTGTACAAGCAATTGGAATAACCATACCCTGGAGAGGATTGTGAAACAAAACCCATTCAAAAATGTGGCAGATATTCACAAAGAATGGACTGTAGCTAGAGTCAGTGTTTCAAGAACCATCATGCACAGACATATGCAAGACATAGGTTTCAGCTATCGCATTTCTTGTGTCAAGCCACTTTTAAACAAGAGACCGCATCAGAAGCATCTCGCCTGGGCTAAAGACAAAAAAGGTCTGGACTACTGATGAGGTGTCCAAAGTTATATTCTCTGATTAAATAAATTTCACATGTTCTTTGGAAATCAATGTCCCAGAGTCTGGATGAAGAGAGAAGAGGCACAGAATCCACAGTGCTTGAGGTCGGGTTTAAAGTTTTCACAGTCAAACAAAGTTACCAGTACCTGGTTTAAGGACCATGTTAACTGGCCAGCAAACTCGCTGACTATCAGAGCAGCAACTTGGGCTGTCATAACCTAAGCAGTGTCAAAGATTGATTGATTTCATGCCACGCCGCATTGCTGACTGACAGTCTGTGTGTAATGAATGAATATAATATACAAGTTTCACTTGTTGAATGGAATTAATGGAATCCATTGTTTAATGGAATCATTAATTAACTTTTTCATGACATTTTAATTATATGACCAGTATCTGTATATTAATATAATTTCCAATATGAAATTGCCATTCTTCTGGTAATCATTTCTTATTCTGATCCACACAATTGTATGCTGTTCCACCCTCAATCTAACAAATCCAGTAAGCCTTCTTAGAGTAGAGCAGGTGGATGTTTCTTTATTTAATCCAAGAGGCTATGTGCTAAATGGAGGAAATTAGGTTTAAATTAGGATTGTAAAATAGATATTTCTTATGTGTTTTGTAGAATCGACCCAATAAACACCAGAGAGAGGTCGGGTGGGTAAATTGACCATGAATAATTCTGATTGGTACATTTCTTCTATTCCGTTTTTTCCCCCAGGTGTTCCAGGAGCCCCAGGCTATGGTAAGATGGGACCCCCAGGTCCTGTTGGCCAGCAGGGAGTTCCTGGCATCCCAGGCCAGCCTGGGAAGCCTGGTTCAAAGGGAAATGATGGACGGTGTAATCCTAGTGATTGTATGAGCCATCAGGTAGAATACAGCCCCAAAGGCCCACCTATCAAGGGCCCCTGGTAAAGGACTGAAGATGATGGAGGAGCAAGGGGACTCAAGCAAAGCAACTATGGAGAAGATAGAAAGCCAAAGACCATGACCAAATGTTATTAAATCTGACCACAGGGTGAAATAAAGGAGCTGCCTTTGTTGTTGAAATGTATAGTTAGTCACAATGATTTCTATTTGAGTTCTGTGCCAAAATCCACAATTCTTTTCTAAGAGCCCCGCTGGAACCGAGGCCTGAAAAGACACACCAGCAGCACATTTTCATTGTATAATTTTTTTTCTACGAATTCCAATTCATTGTCATATTAATGACTCTTTTTTGGTCTCACTTTTTTTGAGCTTCCACTGGGTTTTCAATCCTTTTTGTGCATATTTCAACAGCACAGGGCACCTGATAAGAATAAAAAAATGAAGTCTCTTCTTCTAGATTAATTCTGACCTCCCGTGTTGTGTTTTTGTGTTCTTTTTTAATTTGTAGGAAGAGAATACACACTTGCTTTCACCTCTCTCATATCTTCACCTTTTGCAAAATCACATTCATAGCCCATGCATTTCTAATATTCTGTCTCAGTGCTTGCGGTGTGATACATACCTGGATTCAGATTGTAAGAAAATATTCCCAGAACTTTTATTAGTACTATTTTAATTATGTAGAAACAGCATTGCATTCATACCCTGTTTGATGGATTGACTGTTTTTGTATATATTTATATTTATATATAGTGGCTTTTTTATACTTATTCAAAACATTTAATAAAGGGCATAAGTATGGTTAGTCACCATTTTTTATTCTCCAAGGTACAGCAAAAACAAAAGAGATACTTTTTTCTATAAGGTCTATAAGATTTGAATGGAATGGTGTTTTCATGAAAGACAAATCAAATTATTTATAGAAAATATAGAAGAAATAGAATAAAATTATGTTTACATGAGAAAAGAATATTGGCTTTTGGAATTGTGCTATGAGTTAATTTTGTCATTTTAACTCCAGTCTTTTAGAAAGGCAGCCACTTTAACACATCTTGTCTAATTTTGTATGCCAAATTTGGTGTTTCACTTTCTACAAAAAAATATGAGCAATAATTAAGCCCATTCACCATGAGGTACCCAAGGACAAAGAAAATATTCTAACTATAATGCATCACAAATGACTTTATTTTGTATTTTACATCTTACTGTATTTGGGGATTGTTATCTGTTGTTTATGTTATATTCTATGGAACTTTAAATCATATCATCTCCATACTTACACCTTCACCTAAAGGACCCCTAGTTTAGAACAATGAGAACTGATATCTTAATTAAATTCCTTTTCAAAGACATTATTGTGAAATCTGTGTTCAAATGGCAGCACTGTTGTCCATCAACTCTTCAGCCTGTGTATATGCTGTTTTGTGTCTTATGTCATTGTTGTCCAACCCATCATGTGCCATATGTTTTGTTTTATGAAACATTTGAGGAAAATAAAAAGATACCTTTTAAAGCAGAAGAAATGTAATATTTTTTATTGCAAGGAATGTGTGCATTTGAATTATAGTTTTTCTCCATTGGTTTGGCTAATTTTGAAACAGAAATTAGCCAAACCAATGGCTAATTTCTGTTGAATGAGAAAAATTTCCTCTAGGGAAAGAGGGGTCTAGGGGCTACTGCCGGAGTGCCAGAGTGTGTAAATTATTATGAGCGTCTACAGTGATTTCAAACAAATAATTCAAGTTATTATATACAAGGAGCACACCGACAAAAAACATTTATTAACCAACTTATGCCACTTCAACAGGTTTGCTATACACATTTGACATTACAATGTTCCAGACTTATCATATAAAAAAATTAATAATTATAAATAATAATAATAATAATAATAACTTTATAATAATAAATCATTTCCATCCATCCATTTTCTAAACCCACTTATTCCTCACTAGGGTCATGGGGGGGTCTGCTGAAGCCAATCCCAGCATACTAGGGTGAGAGCAGGAATACACCCTAAATAGGAGTGGGGCAGATATGAGCCTATTTTTGGACTGTGTGAGGAAGCCGGGGAACCCAGATAAGACTTATGCAGACACAGAGAACATGCAATCTCCACACAGAAAGGTCTCAGACCAAGGTCTTGAACCTCTGACCTTCTTGCTGTGAGGCAAAAATGCTACCCACTGCACTACTATGTCACCCAATCAAAAAAAATTTGTAAGTAGTACTTTTTTTTCCCAAGGTGGTGCTGCAGGAGTGGCAGCCTGTTAGCAGCCCTGAACTTTCCTTGTTGTTTTGAGCATAGATGGACAGAGTACTTGATCCCAGTACTTGAGTAAGAGTACAAATACTCTTGGTCAAAATTTACTCCGCTACAAGTAAGAGTAGCCCAGTCAATGCATTACTTGAGAAAGAGTAAAAAAGTACTTGCTTTTAAATGTAATGTAATGTAAAGTATTCAAGAGTAAATGCTTTTAAATGCACTTAAAGTGAAAGTAAGAGTAAATTCCTATTTTCCTATTTTTTAATCTTTGACAAGAATGGACCTGACTGAATTAGTCTTTTTACAATTTTATATAGTACCTTGTATCTTTTGTTTCACAGAAAAGGGGGGGGGGCAAAACCAAATGGAGCCATACAGGCCCAACCAAATCGTTTAACTAGGGACCAACTGGAACCCCTAAAGGACACACTGGTGGACTACTGGTTGAGTACCACTGCTTTACAACAAACTAAATATCTGCTTTCAACAACTCAGTGTCCACGGGAAGAACATATCCCAGTACCACAATATTTGTCTCCCCCACCTGTCTGTCTCCCCCTACCTGTCTGTCTGTCTGTCCCCTCCACCTGTCTGTCTGTCTGCCTGTCTCCCCCCACCTCTCTGTCTGTCTGTCTCCCCCACCTGTCGGTCTGTGTGGCCCTATGTCCGCCAATCTCTCTCAGTTTGTAGTATTGTAAAATTAAGTGACAAGATGTCTCTCGGTGTGACAGTTGTCAGCTTGGTAAAACTATTGAAACTTGAAGAAGTCCTTATTCAACTTCAGTAGTAGCTGGTTTTCCAAGATCTGTGAATGAATTCTTCCCTGTCTTGGGCTGAAGAGCGAACCAGCTGCACTGAAGAGCCTTTCACAGGCAGCAGAAGTGGGTAGAGCTGTGTTTAACTTGAGCAACAGTTTGGCCACAGCCGGACAAGATTGAAAAATGTCCATACCACCAGCTGTGCATGCCAGGTATGTATCGAGTTGCTTGGTGGTTTCCTGGCTGAGTGTGCGCTTCATGCTGGAAAAGAGGTCCTCTTCATCAGAGGTGCTTGAGGAGTCATTCGGCTGCTGAAGAGGTTCATCATAGTCCGGAAGATGTTCCTTGATGTATCCAAGGGCTATCATCATTCATTATACCAATTTTAATTGTATTGGCCATTTTCAGGATTTAACAATTTTGCTTTTAAGGAATAACTAGGCTAGATCTTAGATTGTGGTCCTTCTGGTATGAATGACATACTTGTGTTTAAAAAAAGTGAAAAACCTGACCGAAGGAGTGATGTTTGCTCATCTAGTTGGAGAACATTATCAGTCATCCGTAATGTTGGATTCTCCATGCAGTATATACAGTGACTTCGTGAGTGGAAGCATGGTGGTGACATATTCACCCAAAAAGGATTTCAGCTAGACTGTACCTATCAGACAGTCACACAGACTTGTATAACAGCCATTTTAACATTTGTCAAGATAGTAAAACTATCTTTTTTAAACGGCAAGGTTTAGGAATAAGGGATGGCATGCATGGGGGGCATATTTACTAGTTAATACATTTAAGCATTACTTTTTTCATGAAGGGAAACTAGGAATTTTCCTACAAGTTTGGCAAAGGGTATTTGTATTACAGTGCATGCAGGTAATGAAACAAACATCTCCTACTTACATTGGCAGATTGAATGCACAGGCTGCTCTCACAGCCCCTTCTCCTTGCTCTTTGATGATCCTCAGTATTCGCTCTACAGCCATGTAGAAGCTGTTCCATCTTGTGGCATTAGGTTGCACAAGCTTGAGTTTGCAGTGCTTTTCCACGAGCTCTGCAGCAGATGTTGACCTTGATGTCTTGTTCCACAGAGCCTGAGATTTGGCAAAGGTGGATCTTGAAAGGTTCTTGTATTGCACAGTCTTGTTTGCCTCATTGACATCCACTGAAGACACAAGATTTAACAAATGATAAGCACAATGATGGTGCTTTGGCAGTTCGTACTGGAGACCATCATCTTCAGCTAAGAATCAACATCAATGAAGTCCACCTCCTCCTCAGTCTCTGGGGTATCAGGTTCATCTTCTTTATTAGTGGTCTCCTCAGCAGTTGTCTCCTCAGGAGCAACATTGTTGTTTTCATCTTCTCCAAATACATGGAACGCTTTGAGGAAGTTTGATCCATTATCAGTTGTGGTTCTTACAATTTTCTCACCGATTTCATACTCTGAGTGTATGTCATTTAACGCACCTGCCAGGACATCAAATGTGTGAGAGCCCTTCAACTGCCTGCATGCAAGAGCGACAGAATGCCTCTGAAAACTACGTGGATCCAGCCAATGTGCTGTAATTCCAATAAAACCTCTCCTTCTTGCAGACCAGCAGTCTGTTGTTGTAGCTATGTATGAAGTCTTCCTCATTTTTTGCTTTATCTTTTCCTTCATCAGCCCTGTGGCATTGAGAAGCTTGCGCTGGACAGTGGTTCGAGACATAAGGGTACTCTTTGGCTGTAGATCTTTGACAAGGCTTTGGAAAACTGGTAGCTCAACAAGAGAGAAGGGCTGGAGACCTTTGACTATGAAGTTGAGTACTACATTGTCAACTTTTTTTCTGAGATATTTGCTTGGTTTCTTCAAGCTTCATCTGTTTGAGATCCGTGGAAGATGCCCCAGGCTCCAATTTAGATTTCCTCTTCAAGTATGCTGAAGTCAGTTGTGAGTATTTACTCAAGTGTGCTTTATGGGACCTCTGTAAAAAGGCAAAAGTATACTTGATTTAAAATTGTAAACATAGATTAGCATCAAAAGGGGATTGCTTAACAATAAATAGATTTAACTGTGTCACTTTCATTTCACCAGGAGTATTTCACCCACAAAAGGACTTTTTATGTATTGATTACTCATGCATGCCAAGGAGACTTGAGTCCAATAATATTTGTTTGAATTGTCGCATTCACAAAACAATAATTAAATTTTAATACATGTACCCCCATTGATTCCAGGTAATTTTACCATTACCACATTTCTGCCTAAAAGCATTGTTGTGGTGTTCATCCTTTTAGTTGACCTTACTGTACTGTCATGAAACTGTACCTTTCCTATGCTGACTTCTAATAAAAATATCAGTCAATCAATCGATGACCTAAGGACCTGTGTCAGTGTCATAACAAGGCAAGGGGATTGAGGATTGATAACTTTGGTGAGTGACTAACATCTCAATTATATAACGTTATGGGCATAGTTTCAAACTGAATCAGTCATGCAGTAATTCTTTGCTTGCTTCCAACAGCATGTAAACTGTTTTCTTATATTTGGAACCAGGCAGCTCAATTGAGTCAATCCGTAGCGACGGAGACATCCTGGTTGTGTTTACAACACTACTATCATGTTTTAAAAATGATGGGACCGCATTATGGACATTCCGAATTAAAATACAAAATAATGCCGGAAAACAAAGAATACTCTCAAACAAACATGAAGACATAATGTTATCTTACCTATCAAGTAGAAATACGGCGACCATGGCGTCGATTTGCAATCCTCTCTGTAGCTTCAGGTGACGCCACCGTTCATATGCTTCACCGATGCAAACTGTGGTCATATTTCTTTCTTTGTCTGCTTTTTTCTTGGCAGTAGCCTTCTCAAAAAAAGACTTACGCTTTCGGCCAGTTGGCGCTTTATCTGCAATGGTGTCGCAAACGTTTAAACTGTATTTCAGCCTGTAGTCCCTGAAACGCAGCTAACAAGCCAAGTCTCTGTGAACGCGCCGCTCGTTCGTTCATGAAGACATGGACGCGCAAAATCGGGAGGCGAGAGGGGTAAATATCAGTTTAGTTTGATTGACACATCACTATTCAATGACTAAGACTGGGACGTGTAACGCGATTGGATGATGTTTATTTAGTCTTGCTCATCCTACAGGTTATTATTTTTTATTCTGTAAGTGTCAGCGCTTAACTAATTTAACTAATTGATTGCCATCTGCGTGTAACGGTGAATTTAAGCAATATGATAAAAAGTGTTCCCGGGAAAACATCACCTACCCTATTTGTATATCCAATGTTTTATTTTTCTGAGTGTACAATGGACTGGCAGCTTTCAGTATAGAGGCACTAATACAAAGGAAGTTGTCAAATCTTGAAGTTGCATTTGGTCGCTTTAAGATTACTAAAATCGAGATGACTAAAACAGACTCCATACAAAAGTCAAATCAAAATGTTACCATGTTAAATGCCACCAACAACTACCCATTCGAACAAATCTACAATCACTTGCAAATCAGTAGCATGTAAAGGAAGATTTTCATGAAATCCCATGAAAAGAAGAAGTAAAATAGTCCTCATTTAAATCATTGTGTTGTGTATGTGAACGATAGAGACAAAGCTGGTGTGTGTGTGTGTGTGTGTGTATGTGTGTGTGTGTGTGTGTGTGTGTGTCTTCTCTGAGACAATACAGGCATGTCTAAGTGACTTTGATCCTCCACAAAATAGTGAAATTCTTATTTATGTGGATGATGTTTTAGTAGCATCAGATGACATGGCTAAGTATACACTAGCTCTCTTGAAAGTTTTAGGAGAAACAGGAAATAAAGTGCACCCAGACAAATGTAAACTGATGCAAGGAACTGTCACCTTCCTTGGGCATCAGCTAAGCGCAGAGGGTATCGCCACAGAGGGTAAGAAGACAGAGGCTGTGCGTAACTGGCCAACCCCCTGCAGCTTGAGACAGTTAAGGTCTTTCCTTGGGCTTGCTTCTTACTACCGGAAGTTTGTCCCAGGCTTCGCTACTCTGGCTTCCCCACTCCATCAGCTGTCACAGAAAGGGCAGAGATTTCACTGGGGCCCTGAACAACAGCAGGCTTTCGACAAGCTGAAGCAGACCCTTTGCAATGCCCCCATCCTTGCTGCCCCAGACCCAAAGCTCCCCTTCATCTTAGACACCGATGCCAGCAATGCGGAACTTGGTGCAGTCCTATCCCAAGAGACAGCAGAGGGGGAAAGAGTTATTGAGTATTACAGCAGGACATTTAACCGGGCTGAGCGCAACTACTGTGTGACTCAAAGAGAACTGCTGGCTGTTGTGGAGGCTGTGCATCATTTCAGGCACTATTTGTGTGGCCTCCCATTCGTGGTCCGAACTGACCATGCCTCCCTGCGCTGGCTGCTGTCTTTCCGTGAGCCTGAGGGGCAGGTGGCCCGCTGGATTGAACAGCTGCAAGAATACCAGTACACCATCCAGCACAGGAAAGGGGAGAGTCATAAGAACGCTGATGGGTTGTCCAGGCGAAGCTGCCCAGCATTCTGCCCTCAGTGTATGAGGCTCTCCGGTGGTGAAGAGGGCACAGTAGCCAAAGAGCTGGGGGGGGAACCATCTGTAGTTGAGTGCAGAGCTGTCCTGCCAGACTCTAACCTAACCTGGGCTGCTGAACAGCGGAGAGATCCAGAGCTCCTTGTGGTCATCAGCTGGCTGGAGTCCGGGCAACGTCCATCGTGGGAGGACACGGCTGCGCATGGCCTTACCATAAGGGCCCTCTGGTCCATGCAAGATGGGCTAGCTCTGCAAGCTGGTGTGTTGAAGAGGCGCTGGGTGGAGCCTGCCACAGGACAAGCGAAGTGACAGATTGTCATCCCAAAGTCATGCCATGGAGCCGTCCTTGAGGCTATGCATGGACAACCTGGAGTTGGACACTTTGGGGTAAAAAAGACCCTGAAACATGTGCGGCAGGAGTTCTACTGGAGCACTTGCCGGAGAGATGTGGAGTCCTACTGCCGCAGATGTGATGCCTGCACCTCCCGCAAAGGACCTACAGGACATTCCCGTGCCCCACTGCAGCAGAGAATGGTGGGATGTCCCATGGACCGGGTCGCTGTGGATGTACTGGGCCCTTCCCAAAGACATCTAGGGGAAACCAGTACATTATTGTGGCAGTCGATTACTTCACCAAGTGGCCAGAGGCATATGCAGTGCCAAACCAAGAGGGAAGCACCTGCGTAGAAGCACTTCTGCGGGGCATGTTTGCACGCTTTGGCATGCCCAGTGAACTCCACAGCGACCAGGGACGGAATTTCGAGTCCTGTGTCTTTGCCAACTTCTGCCAACAGATGGGCATCAAGAAGACCCGTACCACCCCTCTCCACCCACAGAGTGATGGCCTTGTGGAAAGGTACAACCGCACCCTTGCTACCCAGCTAGCCCTGTGTGTACAGCAAGATCAGAGAGACTGGGACCTCCAACTTCCTTTTGTCCTGCTGGCAAGCCGCAGTGCTGTCCAAGAGTCGACTGGATGCACACCTGCACTGCTCATGCTAGGTAGAGAGCTACGCACACCACCCTCACTCCTAATGGGCCAGCCCCCAGATGCTCCCGACGCTCCTCCCGGGCTGGAGTATGCACACCAGCTCCAAGACCGACTCCAGCGAGCACATGACTTTGCCCATCAGCAGGCTATCCAAGCCGGGGTTCGCCAAAAGAGGGCCTATGACCACCACAGTGTGGGGCGTGACTTCACTGAGGGTGAACTAGTCTGGGTGTACGCCCCGAAATGCCAGAAGGGACGGTCACCTAAATTGGACTGTGCCTGGGAGGGGCCGGCGTATGTCATAGAACGGGTTGGGGAGGTGACCTACCGGATCCGGAAGAAGCCCGGTGGAAGATGCGTGGTCCTACACCGTGATAGGCTGGCCCCCTATCTTGGGGATAGGAGACCGTTTGTACAAACATCTCCACAGGGGGGTAACCGACCTGAGCCAGGAGGAGCAGAACACACGGCAGCGAGGGAAGGGCGGAGACCCTCAGGGGCCATTCGCTATGGGCAGCAGTCCATCTCTCCTTTCACCGGCAGACGGAGAAGGTCCCACAGAGCCATGTCCCCACCAGTGCCTGATCACCACTGGGGGGAGAGGGTACATCAGCGACATCATCAACCAGGCGGAGCTGCTGATCAGCTACCACCCCCCACTGCGCCACCACCAGTGCCTGCTGCCCATCGGGGGAAGAGGGGTACCAGTCGCCATTCCAGCCGTCGCCCTCCTGCACCAGCTGATACCCCGACAACACCCCTGGGCGCTGTTCTCCCTCCTACAACTCCACCACAGTCTCAGGGACCAACCCTGCGCTACAACCTGAGGCCCCGGAAAGACCTGCATCGGCGCCAGTGATGCCTTCTTTCCTCGGGACGAGGAAACTTAAAGGGGGGGGCAGTGTAGCGCCAATGCCCCCTGGACTGAACTGTGTGTCATACCGTCATACCCCCCCATATGATCCCTTCTCTGTCTGTGTCTGTATGTGTGTGGATGTGCATTGTCTGTGTGTGTTGCCCCCCCCCCCCCCCCCCCCCCCCCCCCCCCCCCTTGTGTGTCTTCTAGAATTCTGAATGTGCCAATCAGTTTTGGGATGGGTTTTGATTGGGGGAGGTGTGTGGGGGCGGGAATTGTTAGGGGACTGGATAGGACAGATGTTGTGAAGGGGGGTGGGTTCGTTGTTGGGGGGGAAGACGTTGCTAAGGGGATAAGTGAAGTGGAGGAGACTGTTTAGGAACGGGATGTTTTGTGTGTGTAGTTGTAATAATCTACAGTTTAGTATTTCAGCTTAGTTCACTGTTTGTTGTTTTCTGGGGAACACCTCCGTTTGCCCACGTTAGCCTGTGAAAGGGTAGGCATTAAACGGGACCAGAACCCAAACTTTATCTGCTGCCTCCGTCATCCTTTAAAAGCGGCTACAGCTTGGCGCTACAATATAATGCATTAATATACATGTATAACAAACTTAACCTAAAACCTTCTGTCAGGTTCAAACAACCTAAAATATTAAATACACAAACACAAAGAGGAGAGAAGACAACAGAATTAAGTTTTACTTGCAAGGAGAGCAGATGGAGATGTGCACAGTTACAATTCTCCTACCTACTCTGATTCCATCTCCTGCTCTCCTGCTATTTATTAAGGGCTTCCCTCATGACAAATGGTTGTTGCTTCTAAGGGGAGGGGGAAAGGTCAGCAACAACCTAAACTATCGTAAATACCTAACTAACACATGGTCTTGTTTATTTTTATCTAGAGTGTAAACAGGTCAGCTACTTTCCCAAGTTAGGTATGGTCTTACAACAGTTTTACAACTTTCCTGTCATTACGACAGGAGCCTGGTAAAATCATTGAACAGTTGGAAGGAAGTTCAGATCTTGGTCAAGTCAACAGCTGTAACATCTCAATTGTCCACCTAGAAGATAACTCAGAAAAGGACACACACACACAACTTATTACAGAACAAAGAATAAAAGAATGGAAATGAGTAAATATGGGATAACTTATATGCATCATTCTAACACCTTCAGAGTACATCTATGTATGTTATTAAAATCTTCAGACATTAGATTCTAGATTCAGAGTTCACTTTGTCATTTCACTCCACATTTACATTCGGTCTGAAATTAAATTGCTTCTCATCATTGACATTACATTAAAAGAAAATGGTGATTAAATGATTACTAAAAAATTCTATCTATATAAAAATATATTTTCAATCACATTTAAAAACAGTATTTCACAGCATTATTAACCAAGTAATATCAGTAAAAGGTGCTTCAATGTCTCCAATCCAATGCTGTTTAAAGTAGTTCAGACATGTCCAGGTTGTCCAGGTTGTTGTCCAGCTGGGGGGGTGGTGTGTGTTTGGGGGGTTCAGGGTGTCAGTGAGTATGTGTGTGGGGGGATTCAGTCCACTTGAAGTCCTACAGCTTGTAAAACCTGTTGATCATAGTGAAGGGTGGAGTGGGTCTTTGATGGTGGAGGTAGCTGTGTGAATGCATTGCTGTTGGTAGAGCTCCATCAGGATGAGACAGCAGCAGCAACGGTTCTGTAGGCGGTCTCCATCAGTCCTAATTGGCTGTCTTTGTTGTCCATAGAAACTGCAGCTCCTGAACCAGGAAGTGATGATGTTGTTGGTCAGGATGCTGTCAGTGGAGCTCCTGTAGAAGGTGGTAAAGTGAGGAGACCAGTTACTATCAATGACCATTAAAATTCTTTAGTGATATTACAGTGTAGATGCATTAACTGGAAAAACACAACAACCAAGCAGATTATAAAATGACTAATAAGTCTTACTTGTTCTCTATTCCTACTCCATGTTTCTCCACAGTAAGTCAACATGGTCATCAGTTGGATTTGGCACACCATGAACTTGTCAGCAGCACTTCAAGACAAAAAAATAAAACATTTAGTGTTAATGTTTGCAGGTATGACAGTATTTGGTGATAGACAATCTGAAATGAGTCTTACTTTTGGCAGGATGAGATTCCTGTACAGGCTGATGTGGGCGTGACTTGTAAGTTGTACTTTAATACATTAGTTTATTTAAATTAATTTATTCATGTATTTATGTCAGTTACATAAAATATCTATATATAATGCATTAATATACATGTATAACAAACTTAACCTAAAACCTTCAGAGTACATCTATGTATGTTATTAAAATCTTCAGTACTACATTAAGGTATCCAGTACTTTAATCCTTCTTCAAGCAGACAGGTTATATGGAGCAGTCATCTCACAGGGTCAGTCACAGAGAGTCAGTCTGTGGGAGAAAAAAAACAAACCAACATCAGGTTAAAACTATCAATATCATCATTTAGTGAAGAATCATCAGTGAAATGAACATCAAATATTTTACTCACCTTGTTTCTGTATGCGTGGAACTTCCAACCTCAGCCAACATCACATGTTACCAGGCTGTAGGGTTATTTACCCTTAGCTGGGACAGTGGTTGACGGACACCAGGACTTGTCCACAGCGGTGGTCCCGGATGCTGCATCTCTAGGGTCCACTGCTGCTCCAAGATCCCCATACAGTTCAGCCTGGGACCATGAGGAGGAGTCTGGGGAAAGTTTCCATGCGTGGCCCCGGGGAGGCACTGTAGGAGTCTTGGTAGTGGAGAGGCTATATACTGGCTTTCACCCTCCATTAAGAAGGCTAGCCAGCAGCAGTAGGTGTAACATGCAGGATCGCATGACTACTGCATGAGACGCTTCACACATACCCTGTGTTAGCACACAAAACTGTGTACAAACACTCACACACACACGGGACAAACATTTAACAAGACAAAGTGGCATATGTTGTATTGGCCAAATTAAACATGATCATGCAGCGTTACTTTTAGCTGTGAAGTTAATAATAGCAGTTGTAAATCAGATTAGTCAATTAGCAATTATATTAACATTACAGTCGTCAGATCACTGTCAAGTTCTTCTAACTGTTGGCTTAACATTAAACTACTTAACTAAACATTAAACTGAGCACTTAACTGAACCCCGAACTGCACAGTGACGTCTCAAGGGGACAACCAAAACTATATAAAACGCATCAATATGTAGCTGCGGTATTTGGCAAATGAAACAGACATGTAGCACAGGATGGGGTGCTGGGTGGGGTGGTGGACAGAGGGATACAGAGAGTGTAACCATGCTCTGTTTCTATCTGTACCACAAGAGGAGTTGCAAAAGGAAAAAGACCAGGAACAGCAAGAAAGACAATGCTTCAAAGACGCATCCAGAGAAAAAGAGAAGCATCACGCATTGCTGGATGGCACAAGGACAGCACCGGAAGGTTCTGTGCATGCCCACACCTTGCACATAAGGACAGCACCAAAAAGAAGTGTGCAAGCCAACACCTTGCACAAAAAGACAGCACCGGAAAGAGAAAAGCAGTACATCAGCAGCGACGCTACAGGATTGAAAAAACTATGGCATGTGCTGCTGGCTGGGCCATAACCAGCAGACAAATGTAACACAAACATTCACATGCCAAAACTAAGAAAGTACGCACAATAAAGACGAGAAAAGGTGGCGTCAGCTAAATCAAAATACAGTATACTGGCTGGTGGTAACTGTAATAGGAGTGCAGAACACCTGACTGAAGAGAAGAATTGGAACGCGAAATGTAAATGTAGTCAATCAGGGTCTGCTTTTCGGTGGTGGGGCCGGTGACGAGCTGACTGCGTAACAGACGTTTCTGTTGCGAGCAAACATGTCGCATCCCTCCAATTCAAATGCCGGAGGGACAGACAAACCCGATAAATGGCTCTCGCTGATGCACAAAACGTCAGGGAGGAGGAGGTCATGATGGTGTTTCATGTCCTCCATGTGGGATGGAAGCCCCTGGCTGCTGTGGTGGATCACAAATCAGCGTTGGCGCAGCGGTGACCAGCGACTTCACAAAGTGCAAGAGTGGCCTAGAAGACTCGAAGGATGCGCACGTCATGCCCTCCAACACCGCCTTAATGGTTGGGTCAGCGAAGATTTTCTTCTCTTCAAAGTCTGTGATCTGCAGACCTTGAAGAGAAGTCATCCTGCTGAGGGCGACGTACAACATCCCCGGATCAAAAAAGTGTTTCAGAGAGACAACAGCAGACTGCGCGGTCATGCCTTGCACTTTGTGAGCCGTACAGCCAAATGCCAACTTGATTGGGAACTGTCGCTGAACCGCTCCCCTCTTGCTCATGGGTTCCTCGACTCGTGCGAAGTAAACCAGCATGTCCGTCGACCCAAGAACCTTTTCCGGAACTTCTGACCAGCCTCTGGATTGTTCAATTCCAGTCCAATCAGCTTCAAAGCGCCATTGACGAGGCCATCCTCGATGTCGACGTTCCTCGTCACCATGACACGTGCACCGACAGTGGCTTTGATGTTGTCCAGTAGATCCCTTCTGTTGCCCTTGAAGCCCCAGGCGATCATTTCGCCTATGCGGGGATCCTTCCAATAATCCTCCGCAGGAATGTTGATGACACTCACAAGGGCTGCAACGGTGGTTGTGTTGTGGGTGTCCACCTCCTTGTTTGTCGCAAAGATGTGAAGGGCATCCACCAGACGATGTTGGGCGTCAACGACACACTGTTCGAGCGGAGCTTTGTCATAGACGGAAAGTGGTTCGGTCTTCTGCTTTGTGCAGAGTCTGTTCAACAGCTCGGCAAAAGACCGGTCGTCCTTTTGCAATTGCATTTGAATGTGCGATTTCTGCCACTCCCAGAAAGCAAGATTGGTGCTGTACTGCTTCCGAACCTAAGACTTCATTGAAGATTTATGATGCGCTTGGAATACAGGGTCAGTGTTATACCGCTTCATTAAGTAAGCCCTCTTTTTGTGCCGATGCTGGATATAGCTTGCCCTCATTGCCTGTAATTTCTTCTCCCGAAATTCTGATCTACTGGCATATTGAAGTTTTTCAGACTGACGTCTGCCAATGGTTCTCTTTTCACCAGAAGTCAGACGTTTGCTGATCGCACTTGCTCGATGTGCAGCTTTCCTGCATCTGCTCGAGCCAAGTCTTGAAACGTATTGCTTTGTTTTCTCACAAACTACACCAACTTCAGCTGGGATATGTGGAACGTTGACTTACACAGATGCAGGTGCTGGCACAGCATCTGGAGTGAGAACCGTGTCAGCTTCACATTCGGGGGTGTTTCCTTCAAGAAAAACTGCACGTTGAAAGACCTCCTGACCACAGCTTCTGATAAGACTGCAACATTATCTGTAGTCACATCACTGTAGTCCCTGGAGAAGGAAACAGGCATAAGCTCATAGTTGGCATAAGATCCATGATCCTGCAAGAGCTTATGCACGTGGTTGACCAGATCACTGAAGTCAAGGAAGGTCACCATTATTGCAGTGGTATGGAAAACCTGTGTCTGACCTCGAGTGAGAATCAAAGAAACCATAGCGGCCTGTGTCGTCACGAAAAACTGCAAAGCATTCAGGTGCGACCAGAAGAACTGCATGGCGGAGATCAAGAGCCAAGCACTGAAGTTGAGAGGCAAGGGGCAGTGATACTTGACTTTGCAGACTGTTTTCTGCAACCTTGAGCGGCCCAACCATGAGATCCATTGAGTTCATGGTAACATGATAGGAACGATAATCAGTAAAGACATAATTTGGCATCTGCTCAAAGGTCAAGTTTATGTGTAAAAGTACTATCTGCAATAAGCTGCCGTTTCAAACTTACATAGAGTGCATCTTCCTGAGAAAGCACTCTATCCAGAGAAACCCTATTTAATTGCAACCCCTCGTTGTGATACACAAGAAAAATAAGAGCCATGCAGGTGCACTGTTCACCCGCTAGACATCAGAATGCTGAAATGAAGGAATGCATTGTGTTAGATCTCTACCATGGAAATGAACACTGTTGCAGACATTGTAAAGCAGTACATTTCTCTACCCATGTTTTCATCATAAAAAAAATCTGAAATATGAAAACAAAAAGAGACCATTTCTAAAAAATCTCATCAATATCTATAAAATAAGGAATATATAAATGTACCTCTGCCATCAGTTCCAGGACCTCAGGGCTAAACCACACTGGGTTCAGTGGGATGGAGGGCACGGCCTTCTGCTTCCCCTCAGTATTCTGTGTCTGTAAAGAAAAAAGGCATAGTTTGGATTAAGAAGTGCATAGGAGACAAAAAAAGAAAAAACTGTTGGCATTGTAAATATAAATAGGAAACAAAAACAAAGGGTTAAAAATAATAAAATGATAATGACTAAAAACAATGCAATAAAATCACAACATTATGTGCAGAGAAAAAGAAGTTAGCAAGGAGCAGCAGTAGGTTATGGTAGAAAATACATTAGTTATTTCAGTAAACTTTCAAAGAAACAGTATCAGCCTATGTTACCTTCTTGGTGGGACCCACCTGGGTCCACCGAGGAGGGAGGGAAGAACCAGAGGCTGGAGCCTTGGCCTTCACAGACACTTCCCGTGAAACCTGTGGGGTTGGAGGTGTGAGCGGAGTCAAGCGGGCCCTCGGTGGAGTCTGTGGAAACAATGACAGTTTACAATAAAATAGTGCATAAGAGACACCAGACAAACAGAAAGTTAAAATACACAATACAGCAGTTATTCTGGAAAATGTTCAAACAACCAATAATGGTTGATAACGCACCTTCTTGGCCTGAGCCACACTAGTCCCTCCAAGAGGACTGGAAGGATGAGGTACAGGGGCCTCGAGGGTGTGGCTGCAGGTGGGGGGAGGAGGCGTCCGGGTCGTCGGCACTGTCTGTAGAACCAAAGACATTTATATTAGACAAATGAATGAGATAAGATACACCAGACGGCAAGGTGACCAAAGACAATGGAAGTCCACAGTACACTGGTTATAGAGGTAAACACTCAAACAGTTATAATGTAGTAATAAAATACTTTGTAGCCGGAGCCACGGCAGTCACACCAGGAGGACTGGAAGGAGAAGGAACAGGGTCCTTCACCTTCACAGCCACACCTGGTGGTAATTTATATTAGACAAATGAATGAGATAAGATACACCAGACGAACTGAATATGATGTAAATAAAGGGTAGAAATTTACGTGTTGTTCAGTCTGTCAACAGAGACAATGAATTGAGACAAAAGGTTAAAAACAACAACATTACCAAAAATAAAGACAGTGATAAACATTCTGACATGCATTAACACATAGCAGCAGTGAGGTAAACTTCACAATACAGTGGTTATTGTGTTAAATATAATACCTTCTTGGACCTGTGGACAGTGGTCCATCCAGCAGGACTGGAAGGACGAGGTCCAAGGACCTCAGCCTTAACAGCCACTGCTGGGACGACCCGTGGAGGAGGAGGAGGAGGCACCGCCTGAAGAACCAAAGACAGTTTACAATAAAAAAAGTCTTCACTAAAGACAAACCGCAACAGCAGTGAGTTCAACCACACAACACGGCGGTTATTGTGTCAAATGTTCAGACAGTGAATGGGTAACGAATCTTCTTCTTGGCCTGAGCCACACTAGTCCCTCAAGGACACAGGGGCCTTCACCTCCACAGACACTCCTGCTGGAACCCGTGGGACAGCAGGCGGGGGGAGGAGGTGTCTGTGGAACCAAAGACATAGTTTTTATTAGAAAAATGAATGAAATACACCAGAAGAACTAAAGACTGTAAATAAAGGGTAAAATTTTACATGTACTTGAGTTTGTCAACAGCAGCAGTGGGAAAAAATAAAAATATTGAACTAAATAGGAAGAGGGTAAAAACAAGGGCAACATAACAAAAATCATTTGAATAAACATTTAGTGCATATAAATAATCTGATAGCAGCAGCAACATAATATAAACACTACATAGGTTATTCGGTTAAAGTCCATGGACACACGGTGTCCATGGACACACGGGTTGGAAAAGAAGATTTGTTCAGTAAACAGGACAAGATCTCAAAATGTTTGTAGAAATCTCTCACCATGTCCAGGAATCATCATCTGTGTCTCCACCTTCAATGGTTGGGTAACATACTCAACTTCAAACATGTTCTGAAATCAATCATGGAATTATCTAGTCATAATAATTCAAAGTAACTTAAATTGCTGCAGGCAGCCCGGGCGGTGTTCACCAGCCTCTGGAAGTCCGTAGCCGAAACTGAAAGAGAAACTGTACGGTCCAGGTTATTACTAGGGGCCAACACAACGACTGCCTCGGGGGGGCGAGATAAATTTGGTACCTCGACCTCTACAGCGGGCGACACGGTGGCGCAGGGGTTAGCGCTGTTGCCTCACAGCAAGAAGGTCGCAGGTTCAAGACCTCCTTGGTCCTGGGTCTGGGACCTTTCTGTGTGGAGTTTGCATGTTCTCCCCGTGTCTGCGTGGGTTTTCACCGGGTACTCCGGCTTCCTCCCACAGTCCAAAAACATGCTCAGGTTAATTGGCAACTCTAAATTCCCCATAGGTGTGAGTGTGTGAGTGAATGGTGTGTGTGCCCCACGATTGGCTGGCGACCATCTGGGGTGTATCCCTGCCTCTCGCCGTAACGCGCTGGGATAGGCTCCAGCAGACCCCTGTGACCCTAATGAGGAATAAGCAGGTATAGAAAATGACTGACTGACTGACTGACTGACCTCTACAGCGCTGGCCTTGGCTCCAGGGATGGAGAGGAGCCCGAAGGAGATCCACCCCACCGGCATGGCCACGATTCCCTCCACGATTGAACGCAGATGGGAATCGACGACCACGAGGACAAACTGCAAAAGAAAAGAATTGTTTAAGATGTGCAAATCCTCCAAAGTTAGTCTGACATCAATTAGTCTCTAGAAACTGGGACCCAGCCGGACGGCGGAGGAACCACGACCCTCTTGGTGTGCTTGGTGTAGTGGGACCTGGGGCAGGTCACCGGACGGTGACGCCTGCCACAGCCCCGACCTGTAGAAATACAACAAAGGAGATCAAAGTCTGGAACACTTTACATGAAAAAAGCCCAGATAACTGTTTACTGATGAGCAACAAGAACCGACATGTTATAAACTAGAGCTGGGCGATATGGCCTAAAAATAAAATCTAACAAAAAAAACAAATAAAAGATGACAAATGGGACCTGCACTTCTCCCACTCCGCTGCATGTCTCTGCTTTAGGTGCTGGAATAAATTTAACAGCTTTTGAACAGACCTTACAACGAGCAGTTGTTTGTTCTAAGTCCGACACAAGAAAACCAAACCAATTCCGTATAACAGATGTAGCAACACCTTTCTTTGGTACAAGCTCCGGCTTTCCCTCAGTCGCTGCCATGCTTGTGAATCGACAATGTTTGGGTGCGGCCCGCTAGCTTACCCGTGTAGAGCGTTGCGGCGCAATTAGTTCCGCTTTGACGGTCGCATATAAAAAATATTAATAATATATAAAAAAATCGATTTTCATAAAAACACATCGTCCTGAACTGTAAATTCGAATTAATCGATTTAATCGATATATCACGCAGGTCTATTATAAACTAGGGGTGTGACGAGATCTCGTGTGACGAGATATCGAAAGATGTGATTTGACAAGATCTCAAAAAAAACAAATAAAAGATGACAAATGGGACCTACACTTCTCCCACTCTGCTGCACGTCTCTGCTTTAGGTGCTGGAATAAATTTAACAGCTTTTGAACAGACCTTACAACGAGCAGTTGTTTGTTCTAAGTCCGACACAAGAAAACCAAACCAATTCCGTATAACAGATGTAGCAACACCTTTCTTTGGTACAAGCTCCGGCTTTCCCTCAGTCGCTGCCATGCTTGTGAATCGACAATGTTTGGGTGCGGCCCGCTAGCTTACCCGTGTAGAGCATTGCGGCGCAATTAGTTCCGCTTTGACGGTCGCGTATAAAAAATATTAATAATATATAAAAAAATTGATTTTCATAAAAACACATCATCCTGAACTGTAAATTCGAATTAATCGATTTAATCGATATATCACGCAGGTCTATTATAAACTAGGGGTGTGACGAGATCTCGTGTGACGAGATATCGAAAGATGTGATTTGACGAGATCTCGCGAAATGTGATTTGACGAGATTGCTTGTCGCGTTAAAATTCTGTCTAGCAAGGGTTATCCAGCAAGCAGCCAGAATGACGGAAAACACGGGTATTACTATTGACAACACACCCGCCACTTTTAAATCGTTTGTTTGGCAGCATTTTGGGTTCCCGGCAGAAATGACAAATGGTAAGAGAGTGACTGATAAGACATGGACAATATGCAGACACTGTATGCAATCAATGCCGTACAGCGTGGCGAATACAAGCACAATGCAGAGACATTTACAGCACTACCACAGCGCAGTACTCAAATCATCAACTGCGCCTGCTGACAGAGAAGAATGTTTTGTTTTGCACATATTGTTTGCACTTGAAAAAAGGACAAATGTATAAGTTTTTTCTATATATTTTAACTTTTATAACATTTTATTTTAGTTTCAATTTGTAGAGGAAGAAGTTCATTAAAAGGAAGAAGTTCATTAAAAGTTAACGGTTACAGAGTTATAAAATCCATGTGCAACTCAGTTCAATAAAAGTCTGTTGTCCAGGCATTCATATAATTTGTAATTTAGTTTTCTTAAAATCTCATCTCGTCTTGATCTCGTGAACCCAATCTCGGGTCTTGTCGAGTCTCGTGAGCTGAGTGTCTCGTCACACTCCTATTATAAAACACATTAAAGTAAAAAGAGCGGGTCACGTATCAGGCCAGATGCCAGGGACAGGGAGGAGGAGGTCCGACCTGGGGGACACCTTCCGAGCCGCAGGGACTGACAGGCAGGTCATCTGATGAAACAGCAATGACAACAGTCAGGATTCACTCATTGGAGGATGATTCATTAGAAATGATAACCAACCAACCAAATAACCAACCAGAGGGAGACTTACCTTTGCAGATGGGGACTCCGTGGCGATGGTCCAGACTACAGGGGGTGGGGGCGGGGTCACAGGCGGGGTCGTCTGAAATCAAGAAAACAATAGCCCAGCTTTAAGAGCTGCAATGTTGGTGCAAAGATCAGTATTGTAGAGGCAGACTGTCAGAGGACTAGATGATGATGCTGGTTTTGATGTGTAAATGGTGGCGTGGTTTTGAGAAGATGTGGGATGTGGATGGTGCAGTTACCTCCTGGAACCGAGGGTCCAGCGGGTCCAGCGGCCTCCAGCGCAGCGTCCGGGCCCAGGAGCGCTTCCCCTTCCGTGGTATCCTGCACAGATCAAGCACAAGTTCCAAATGAAGTTAGTTAATGTGGTGAAAATGGTAGAGATGTATGGAATGATTGTTCCTGTGTGACAGGTGTGTGTAAATGCAGGTATGTGTGTGTGAAACCTGAGGAGGAGCTGCAGGAGAGAAGAAGACCACCACAAATGTTATTACTGATTATATTAACTACATTGACTCACATTAACATTTAGTTTACTGAAATAATTTAACTACAGCAACTCACAACAGCAAGAACACAATCTATGTTATTGCCATTTTTGTTTTTTATTTCTTCACTGTGAGTCTTCTGGGTTGAGTGACACCTACCTATGCGCAGGTGTGGATATTCCAGCAGCGTGCTGATTAAGTGTGTGTTCGAAAACCAGTGTCGGGCGGTGTGGAACTTGGGACAGGAAAATATTTTTACCACACAATCATACAGACATACAAGGCAAGACCTGGAAGTAAGACATTTTTTGTTTGAAAGAAATCATTGGAATAAAGCTGGAACTTTTTTCTTGGAAACTTGTGTTTGGTGCGAAAATCTTCACTTCGAACCCACGCCACTCAAGGCTTTTTTATTTTTTTTTTATTTTTAGAAGCCTACAAAGGCCAATACAATCTATTAATTAAACACATCAGTTAATGACATGATCACATTAACATGTTCAACTACAAACACACACACACACACACACATCAGTTAAATACATCAAAATCACACGACTATGTTCAACTACACAAATCACATGACTACGTTCAACTACACACACACACACTGACCAATTAACTCCATTGACTCAGATTACTGTGATATTGACTACAAATAAAGACCAGACATACACTGTTTACATCTTGACTGCAATACTTTACTACATTAACTCACTAACTAGATGTGTTTATTAAAACACAACTAAAAGTCACTATATAGACTCTGATTAATATCTGACTGAAAATGACTGAAACATAATCAAAGATGTCAATAACAATATTCTGATATTATACAGTGCATAATACTGATGTACTTAAACTGTTTAACTGCAAAACTTTAACTCCATTAAGATCACACAACAGTTATTAATAAGCACTCATTCTATCAAAAGCAGATCACACACACCGTCCGAATACACTAACAGTAGTTATGTCTCACACAAGCAAAGGGCTAACAAGCTAGCGGTTTTATCGGCGCTAATGCTAACAATAACCACAATACACGGAAAAAAACGAACATAAACAACAATCTTGTCAAAAATATACATTTTACTCACCAACAAACACACACCGAGTCATAGTACGTCAAGTAACAGGAGCGAAGATAGACACACACACACTAGTGATGGGAATTGTCGTTCACTTTGAAGAACTAGTTCAGTGCAGATCGTTCAGTAAAAAGACCCGTTTATTTCGTTCATCTCTGTGCAATCCGCTCTCTGCTACCCCCAGCGCGGGGGGAGGGGCACTGCGGACAGGTGTGTGGGTGTATATGTGTGAGTATGTGTGCTTGTGTGCTGGTATGTTCCTTATTCATTTTCATTGGTTATTTTAATAAGGGTAATAATTATAACAATAGTTTTTATTATTAATAATAATAATATCAGTATTATTGTTGTTCTTATATCTTGTTTTTAACTAGCTTTTAATGTAAAGTGACTTTGAGTTGTTGTTTTTAACCAACCTTTACTGTAAAATGTCTGAGTTTTAAAAAGCTATATATTTTTTTAAAAAAACGACACATACACCGACAGTACAAGAACGAACCATACACTGAACGGCTTCCCCTTAAAAGTCATTCAGTGGATTCGTTCAGAACTATTTCACGGGAGACGTTCACTAAACTCAGACCTATCTTACGGGCAAGTGGTTCAGTGAACGCTCAGACCTGTTCCGACGGCTCGCACCCACTAACAGGAAAGCAGTTCAGTGAACGGCTGGCACCCACTAACAGGAAAGTAGTTCAATGAACGGCTCGCACCTAACAGGAAAGTAGTTCACAGCCGCGGCCGCCGCCCCACACACACACGCGTGCGAACGATAAGAACGGGTCTTTTCGAGGAAGTACCTAGTTCACCCCGTTCACCAAAAAGAACTAGTTCGTTTGATTTGTTCGTTCACGCCCGACACAACACTAACACACGCACACAGACACACACACACACACACACACACACAGGGCTAACACAACAGCGTCAACGCTAACATCATACATCAACATCACACGGTAAAAATCCGTTGAATAGTCCAATAAATAGCGGAGCAGCAGCAAAGTCCTTTGTTCTCTGAGCTGAGCTGAGAGTCAAAGGGAGAGAACAAGATGGCCGTTGTCTATACTGGATGATGACATCAGTCCTGAAACCGATAAATTTGATAATTTAACGATTTAGAGATTAAAAAACTAAAAGTAATTATTTTACTCGTCATTTTCCCCCTGAAAGTCCTGAGTAGTTTAAATGTGTTTATAGTTTTTTAACCCTTTTTTCTTGATGTGATCCTGTGATATATTCTATGTCTTTGTTTTAATGTATTTTCTCCTGAGTCTCCTGTGAGTCTCCTGACCAATAAACTGTGATTTATTTAGATTTAACCTTAAAATAAATCATACAGATCCACACTACTGCCAGTAATAGATAATACATCTAAATTCATTCATTATAGATACTTGATTAAAAATGTAAGTAATAATTAATATTAAATATGTTAAACATACATAAACATAAATATATTAATATAATACCATACTATTATTTTATATTATGGGTTAAATTATATAATTCTTACTGTTACTTTGTATTATTTTATATAATAAAATTAAAATGTATTATATTATAAATAGTATTATAATACTATTAGTGTTAGTATACTGTTATGTAACTATTATTAGTTGGGGCTGGCGTAGCACAGGCCAACTCACCCCCAGAGCATTGAACAATGCACTTGTAATCCTACACCTATATTATTATATTCTTATTATATATTCTTCCGCAAAAAGTTTGGCTCGCTTCTCCTCCTAGGTTTTTGAGAAAACCCCCACAATAGTTATATCAAAACGACCGGAACAGGCCGGGAATGGTGTGGAATGACTTTTCTCAGAGATTCCCGTTACTATGGCGACGTAGTCGCAGTTTTCGTCGGGAATTTTGGCCCCATTCATTCCGGATGGGAGAGCTTCCCGAGGCTAGAGTGGGTGATGTCATCGTTAGAGTGTAGGGGGAGAAAAAACGGCCCTGAAAAATAAATTTATAAATTGCCGGCGTAGCCACAATTTTAACCGCACATCAATAATTTTTTACATCAAAACATAGGCACGACCATCCTTATCGCTCCAATACCACTATCCAAGCTGAAAGTTCTGCGGTTTTCTCGCTATGAGCCTCCAAGTGCAGCTTGGTCCTTCTTTTGCTCCCATTCAGTCCCATATTAAATTTGAATTTGAAAAACCTGGATTTTCCAAATCTTCCTACTTTTTAAACTGCTCTCGTGCGTACATTTTTCAAGTTACAGAAATAAAAATTATATCACTACGACCGGGCGAGGGTCGGCTCTCAGAAAATATGATCATTTTTTTCTCCATATGTCACAGTTTCGAATTATGAGCATTTGTTCGGCGTGTGGTCCGACCAGTCATAGTCTTTCTACCTCCCCAGATTTCGTTGGTTAGTCATGAATTCAAATGTAACAGAGCAGTTAGTCACCATGGTAACGGCCCAGCTGCTGGAGAAAGGTGATCAGCAAGTGAGCTGATAGCTGATTGGCTGAATGGTTTTCATCAATAACTTTGGATCTAAAGTTTCCACCGTCACCAAATCTTATAGATGGCCGCGATAGCCGCCACATAAATGTTTTTATAATGAATAAATCTAATAGGTGGTGGCGATAGCCGGCATTTAAATGTTCCACAATCACCAAACTGAATAATTAAATAGTGGCAGTGATAGCGATAGCCGCCATCTATTGACCTGCATGGCCCTTCATTTATTTAAGATATAAAATGCAGTGTTCCCAATGCATTTAAATAATAAACACAATAAGGATTTGGGCTTTACTCATGTTTTTAAAGACATTGCTATTACTTTGATATCAACTTCATGTCAATAAACAAATTGAAAATGTTCTTTACTATATCAACTCACAATACTACACACAATACTGCATATGGAAATTCATTATTTGTTATATCCTTGTATTTCTTAAATTTGAAATGGTCATATCTACTATCACATATTACATATTGAGTTAATGGCCGACAATATATCAATAAATTCATTCTAACATTATTAACATTATTTTTAGAGTGAATTTACTGTATTCAATAAACCTAAATAATATACATAATAAATTACATTTTTCAAACTGGTATTTCATTTAGAAATTAATAGAAACAATATAAGAGAATTGTACAGTATAATAATAGCTACATAACAGTATAGTAAAACTAATAGTATTATAATGCCATATATAATATAAAACATATAAATATATATATATATATATATATATATATATATATATATATATATATATATATATATATATATATATATATATATATATATATATATATATATATATATAATTTATTATAATTATTATAAAATAATTGTAATAATGACTAATAAAATTATTACTTTTAGTTTTTTTAATCTCTAAATCGTTGAATTATCGTCATTTATCGGTTTCAGAATCAACGGAATCTTCTAGAAGGACTGACGTCATCATCCAGTATAAATAGGCAGCAGCCATTTTGTTCTCCCCCTTTGACTCTCAGCTCCTCAGGGAACAAAGGTCTTTGCTGCTGCTCCGCTCTTTGTTGGATTATTCGACGGATTTCGACGGAAATCGCCTTTTTCTGGATTATTTCATCGTTTTCTTCAATTCCGGACGCCTGTGACTCCTGTGGACCGCCTTCAACAGGTAAGATAGACTTTTCTTGATAAATTACTGTTTTTTTGCCTCGTCATCCCGTTAGCATTAGCCTGCTAGCTACTTCGCCCGAGTGCTTCTGACATAACTGCTGTTAGTTTTAGTATTTAAATGGTTTTATGTCCGTGTGGGAGTCTGTGTCCGAGACGGAAAGTTATATTTTTGTCAGTATTTGGATTTTTGGTCGTTTTTTTTCGTGATGTTGTGATGTTAGCATAAATGCTGTTGTTAGCCCTTTGTGTGTGTGTGTTCGCTCCTGTTACTTGACGTAATATGACTTGGTGTGTGTTTGTGTGTGAAGTAAATTGATATTTTTGACAGAATTCGTTATTTATTGCTTTTTTATCGTGTAAAGTATTGTGGTAATTGTTAGCATTAGCGCCGTTAGGCCGCTAGCTTGTTAGCCCTTTGTTCGGTACCGTTAGCATTAGCCTGCTAGCTACTTCGTCTGAGTGCTTCTAACATAACTGCTGTTAGTTTTAGTATTTAGATGGTTTTATGTCTGTGTGGAAGTCTGTGTCCGAGACGGAAAGTTATATTTTTGTCAGGATTTGCTTTTTTGGTAGTTTTTACCGTGTGATGTTGTGTGATGTTAGCATAAACGCTGTTAGCCCTTTGTGTGTGTGTGTGTGTGTGTGTGTGTGTGTGTTCGCTCCTGTTACTTGACGTAATATGACTTGGTGTGTGTTCATGTGTGAGGTAAATTTATATTTTTGACAGAATTCGTTATTAGTTTTTCTTGTCGTGTAAAGTATTTGTGGTTATTGTTGGCATTGGCGCCGTTAGGCCGCTAGCTTGTTAGCCCTTTGTTTGGTACTAACTACTGTTACTGTATTAGGAGGCTGTGTGTGTGGGTGTGTGTGTGTGCGCGCGCGTGGGTGTGTGTGCGCGTGAGTGTGAGAAAATCTGCTTTTGATCAATGAGCGTTTTTTAAGAACTACTGTGTGATCTTAATGTAGTTAAAAGGTTTTCAGTTAAAGTGCATCAGTATTTTAATGTCAGAATATTGTTATTGTGATATTGGGTTGTGTGTGTGTAATTGAACATATTAATGTGATTTTGATGTATTTAAATGATGTGTGTGTGTGGTTGAACATATTAATGTGATTTTGATGCATTTAACTGGTTGTGTGTGTGTGATTGAACATAGTCATGTGATTTTGATCCATTTAACTGGTTGTGTGTGTGATTGAACATAGTCATGTGATTTTGATCCATTTAACTGGTTGTGTGTGTGTGTGTGTGATTGAACATAGTCATGTGATTTTGATTCATTTAACTGGTTGTGTGTGTGTGTGATTGAACATAGTCATGTGATTTTGATGCATTTAACTGGTTGTGTGTGTGTGTGGTTGAACATAGTCATGTGATTTTGATGCATTTAACTGATGTGTGTGTGCGTGTGTGATTGAACATAGTCATGTGATTTTGATCCATTTAACTGGTTGTGTGTGTGTGTGGTTGAACATAGTCATGTGATTTTTATGCTGTGATGCCCTATGTGGCATCCTGAGTGTGCTCCTTCCTCCTCCTCCTCTCCTGGGTGTGGCCTATCTCTTTCTCTTCCTCTTCTCGGGGTGTGGTTTTCTGTTTGCAGGTGTTTTCTATTAATTACTCTGGGTATTTATACCATGGCAGGCTGGTACTCTTGTTCTCTCTCTGATCTCTGGCTGTGACCTGTTCTGGGCTCTTCTGTTCCCAGTCAGGTTTGGTTTGGTCTGGTTTGGTTTGGTCTGGTTTGGTTTGGTCTGGTTTGGTCTCGTTCAGTTTGATATTCTCTTGGTTTTCCTTTGCTTTTGTTTCACACTACCAACACACCCACACACACACTTGTCACTCATGCACACCCTACACCACTAATACCACTGTTTCTACACACTTCATAACCTTACATACCTTATGAATGTTTAAGTTGATTTAATTGATTCAATAAATATTGTCTAAACGATGCCCATGGTGTGAACTCCCTTTTTTTTGCCATGACCCTCAGAGCCAGGGTCATGACAAATGGGGGCTCATCCGGTCCTTTGAGTGGATGACAAATTAGTATTCCATTTAAAGGTTTTTCTGTTGCCTTAGGGGTTGGACTTAAGGTAGCAGTCTGATTATAGATTGGTCTTGGTTCAACTGTGTGTTTTTCTGATTTTTGATCCAGGCATATGGTTTGATTGAGTATTGTATATGTATATATGCTGGGGGGATCACCATGTGGTTTGGGAGTCATTTGGTTTTTTCACTGTATCATTCAGAACTGTCACTGTTTAAAGCACTCTCTGAAGGGAATTCCTCCAGTAGGTTATAGGGGCACTTCCCTCTAGGGGTTGTGTTCAGTTTTTTTGTTTTTTCTGTAGTGTGGTGAGAACGTGGAAAGAGCAGTTGTCTCGGGGGCACATCCGCTGCTGCAGGTGAGTCGCCAGTTTATGGTTGCTTTACCGGGCTGTCGGGCTAAGCCATTGTCTGTGTGGAGACAATGCCGTGTATAAATACCCACCACAAGTATCACACGAAGACTAGGGTTGAGTATTAGCCAGTTTTGGTTAGGCAGTCAGGGGGGAGATTCCCTGGTAAGAGGCTGAGAGTGAACAGTACTTTCGGTATTTTTTGTTTTTGATTATGGCTTCTTTAAGTGAATTTGTTAAGGCACCGACAGTTTCATTTGTAGATAGGTGTAAGAAGGATCAGTTACTGTCGATAGCCAGCCATTATGATATTGATGTTCCTGAAAAATGCCATAAAGAAGAGCTGAAAGAATTAATTTTGTTAGTTGTTTGACCAAGGGGTGCTGCATAAGAGTGACCCTGACATCGAAATTGCACCCGAGTCAGTGTCTGTACCATCAGTTATGAACGTTACTGGTTTGACATTTGAACAGCGTAAAGAGCTGTTGTTGCTACAGTATGAGCAGGAGAGAATGCAGAAGCGGATGGATAGGGAACAGGAACTTGAGTTGGAACGGCTGCGGCAGGATACAGAGAGGATGAAGTTGGAGTTAGAGAGATCTAGGTTGCAGTTACTCCAGGAGGGGAAGCTTACTCCGGCTGGGTTTGGTCCAAATTCTGTTATGTCTGGGTTAAGTGGTGGTGAGGTTACTGCTAACTTACAGTTGCTTCCAAAATTTAATGAGCGTGACCCGGACATTTTCTTCACATTGTTTGAGCGTGTTGCTGATGCGAAGAAGTGGCCTGATTCTGATAGGGTGCTTATGCTGCAGAGTGTGCTCACTGGGAGAGCCCAGGAGGCGTACTCAGCAGTTTGTGGCGAGGACCCTGATTATGACACTGTGAAAGAAGTGGTGTTGAAGGCATATGAGTTGGTCCCAGAAGCCTATCGTCAGAGGTTTCGAAGCTGGAGCAAAGGTCATGATCAGACACATGTGGAGTTTGTTCGTGAGCTGACCATTCATTTTCAACACTGGTGTACAGCCAGTAAAATTAGCTCTTTTGACGAGCTTTCGAATTTGATTATTCTAGAACAGTTTAAAAATTCTATCCCTGAGCGTGTTGCTACATATGTGACCGAGCAGAAGCCCATCAATGTAGTGAAAGCAGCAGAGTTAGCTGATGATTTTGTGCTCACACATAAGGTTGGCTGGGTAACACGTTTTGGGGGGAATGCCAAAGGAGTTAATATTGGCAGTGTACCCTTGTGTGGCAGTCCTAAGGTCATGAGGCCCGGTTTTCCCCGTAACCCTGTATCTTCAGGGCGGCAACAGGGTTCTAACGAGTGTCACTACTGTCATAGTGAAGGCCACTGGAAAGCTAAATGTCCTCTGTTGCGGTCAAATGGGAGACACAATGCAGCAGTGCATGATCCAGCTATGCTTTGTGCTGTGCCTGAAAATACTGCTTGTGTTAATCCTGATAAGTGTCTTGCTGGGTTTGAGCCGTTTATTACTGATGCAGTTATAGCATTGGTTGGTGGTGGAGCACGTGTTCCAATTAAGGTGTTGCGTGACACAGGTGCAAATCAATCCTTTGTTTTGGATACAGTGTTGCCTTTCTCATCAAAATCTGAAACTGGTGATTCCATCCTTATGAAGGGAATGGAGTTGGGCTTGATCACTGTGCCACGACATATCATAGAGATCGATTGCAAGCTAGTCCAGGGTGTTGTTCCTGTTGGCATTCGGCCAGAGTTACCACTCAAGGGTATTTCTATGGTTCTGGGTAATGACCTAGCTGGGGGTCGGGTGTGGGCGGAGGTTCCACCTCCGCCTGTGGTTGTTTCCAAGCCAGTGGTAGAAAGTGACCCCATGCCAGCAGTTTTTCCAGCTTGTGTTGTGACTCGGGCCCAAAAGAAAAGGTCTCTTGACCATTCCAGCTTAGGTCTTAGTAAGAGAAAGGTAGTTGATAGCCATGTTGTACTGCCTCATCTTCCCCCTACTGTTTCAAGAAAAGACTGGGTGGCAAGTCAAAAAGCTGATTCCTCCTTGTCTCTGTTGTGGGCTGAGGCTTATTCAGTTGACAAAATCAGGGATTTAGCTCAGGGGTACTTTGTGCAGGAAGGTATGTTAGTGCGCAAATGGGTGCCCTGTGATGGTAATTTTGTGGGGGAAGCAATTTTTCAAGTGGTTGTGCCGCGTGATGTCCGTGATGTAGTGCTGAAAACTGCTCATGATGATTGTGGACACTTGGGTATAAAAAAGACACATGACCGTGTCCTGCGATATTTCTTTTGGCCACGATTGAAGCGTGATGTCTCCAGGTATGTTAAGTCTTGTCACATAGGCCAACTGGTGGGTAAATCCAACCAAGGTATTAAGCCTGCCCCCCTTAGTCCGATTGTAGCTGCAAGTACACCCTTTGAGCATTTGATTATTGATTGTGTGGGGCCGTTGCCTCCTTCCAGGTCTGGTTGTACTTATATGTTGACAGTGATGTGCCAGACAACGCGGTATCCTGCTGCCTTTCCCTTGCGCTCCATTACAGTTAAGGCCATTGTTAAGGCTCTGACTCAATTTATTTCCATATTTGGTGTTCCACGTGTGATTCAGAGTGATCAGGGTTCCAACTTCACTTCACACATGTTTAAGCAGATTTTGCAGCAGTTGGGAGTGAAACATAATCGTGCATCAGCCTATCATGCGCAGAGTCAGGGAGCACTGGAGCGGTTTCATAGAACCTTAAAATCTATGCTGCGTGCTTTTAGTATGGAACTGGGCAGGGACTGGGAGGAGGGATTGCCCTGGCTAATGTTGTCTGCTAGAGAGGTTGTCCAGGCTAGCACTGGTTTTAGCCCCAATGATTTGGTGTTTGGTCATTCGGTGCGTGGTCCTCTAGCCCTGTTGCAGGACAGGTTGGTTGAGAGTGAACCACCAACTAATCTGGTAGACTATGTTAATGGATTTCGTCGCCGTCTGTATATGGCAGGGGAGGTAGCGAGGAAGAACTTGGAGGGTGCTCAGGATAATCAGAAACGGCAGTATGATCGTCAGGCTGAACATCGCCAGTTTAGCCCTGGGGACCAGGTGTTGGCTCTCTTGCCGGTACAGGTTTCTCCTTTTCAAGCTAAATTTGCTGGCCCATACACCGTTACAAAAAAGGTTTCTGAACTAAACTACCTGATTTCAACCCCGAATCGTAGGAAGTCCTCTCAGTTGTGTCATGTGAACTTGTTAAAACCCTATTTTGCTCGTGGAGTTAGTAAATCTGATCTCTCAGGAGATCATGTTCACCCGACCTTGATGGTGGACGCAGTGTTAAATCTCAGTGATGCTGATGGGAGTTTGGACAGTGAGAGAGATGTTGAAATGCCCAGTGATCCTGTCATGTGTGGCAGATTGAAAAATTCTGAATCACTCTGTCAACTTGACAAATTATTGGGTCACTTGTCTGCATCACAGCGTGCTGAGCTCATGGGGTTGATTGGGAGGTTCTCAATGCTCTTTGGTGACACACCCACACGGACGCATCTTATTAGTCACGATATTGATGTGAGCAATAGCCCACCCATTAAGCAGCGGTTTTATCGCTGTTCATTAGAAAAGTGGAAGGTATTAGAGGCTGAGGTCAAGTACATGTTGGATAATGGGATTGCGGTTCCATCATCATCTAGTTGGGCATCACCTAGTCTGCTGGTTGGTAAATCAGATGGGTCGCCACGTTTCTGTACGGACTATAGAAAAGTCAACAAGGTCACGAAGGCAGATTGTTATCCTTTGCCTCGAATGGAAGATTGTATAGACCTAGTGGGCTCCGCTGGTTTTGTTAGCAAGTTTGACTTATTAAAAGGGGTATTGGCAGGTCCCACTGTCAGCACGTGCACGTGAAATTTCAGCTTTTGTGACACCTTTTGGTTTGTATGAATACACTGTTATGAGTTTTGGCCTTCGTAATGCGCCCGCTACATTTCAGCGCCTCATGAACCTAGTGGTTGCAGATCTTGATGGTTGTGCAGTTTACCTGGATGATGTTGTTGTGTTTAGTAACACCTGGGAGGATCACATCCGGTATATTGGTGCTCTCTTTAGTCGTTTGGCTGAGGCACAGCTCACCGTCAACCTGGCAAAGTGTGAGTTTGTCAGGGCAACAGTGACTTATTTGGGCCGGGTGGTTGGACAGGGGCAGGTTCGTCCAGTTGATGCAAAGGTTCAGGCGGTCATGCAGTATCCTGTTCCTGCTACCAAAAAAGGACTTATGCGGTTCTTGGGTATGGTTGGCTATTACCGTGCATTCTGTAAAAACTTCTCTACGGTGGTTGCACCTTTAACAGACTTGCTGAAAGCAAATGCTAAGTTTGTGTGGGCTGCTCAGTGCCAGCGTGCATTTGAAAATGTGAAAACTCTATTGTGTGCTGCACCTGTTCTTGCTGCACCACGCCTGAATCAGCCTTTTAAACTAGAAGTTGATGCTAGTCTTGTTGGAGCTGGTGCTGTGTTGTTACAGGAATCAGAGGGGGTTGACAGGCCTGTATGCTACTTCTCCAAGAAGTTTAATGTTCACCAACTTAATTACTCAACAGTTGAGAAGGAAGCGCTGGCCTTGGTCTGGGCCCTAAAACATTTTGAGGTGTATGTTGGCTCTGGAGTAAGTCCAGTTGTGGTCTATACTGACCACAATCCTTTGACTTTTCTTTGTTCATTGAGTTGTCCAAACCGTCGTCTGATGAGGTGGACTTTGTTTCTTCAGTCTCATGGTTTGGAGATTAAGCACATCAGAGGTAAAGATAATGTTGTGGCAGATGCTCTATCACGTGCCCCTGTAGAATAGATGCCATGCTGCTTTGTGATCTGTATAAGTGCAGTCTTTGTTTCTTTGGTTAGAAGTGTTTGTTATTAAGGGATGATGTTGCAGGATCCCTTTTGGGCCCTGTCTTAAGGGGGGGGGTGTGATGCCCTATGTGGCATCCTGAGTGTGCTCCTTCCTCCTCCTCCTCTCCTGGGTGTGGCCTATCTCTTTCTCTTCCTCTTCTCGGGGTGTGGTTTTCTGTTTGCAGGTGTTTTCTATTAATTACTCTGGGTATTTATACCATGGCAGGCTGGCACTCTTGTTCTCTCTCTGATCTCTGGCTGTGACCTGTTCTGGGCTCTTCTGTTCCCAGTCAGGTTTGGTTTGGTCTGGTTTGGTTTGGTTTGGTTTGGTCTGGTTTGGTCTCGTTCAGTTTGATATTCTCTTGGTTTTCCTTTGCTTTTGTTTCACACTACCAACACACCCACACACACACTTGTCACTCATGCACACCCTACACCACTAATACCACGGTTTCTACACACTTCATAACCTTACATACCTTATGAATGTTTAAGTTGATTTAATTGATTCAATAAATATTGTCTAAACGATGCCCATGGTGTGAACTCCCTTTTTTTTGCCATGACCCTCAGAGCCAGGGTCATGACAATGCATTTAACTGGTTGTGTGTGTGTGTGATTGAACATAGTCATGTGATTTTGATCCATTTAACTGGTTGTGTGTGTGTGATTGAACATAGTCATGTGATTTTGATCCATTTAACTGGTTGTGTGTGTGTGATTGAACATAGTCATGTGATTTTGATCCGTTTAACTGTGTGTCAGTGTGTGTGATTGAACAGTCATGTGATTTTGATCCATGTAACTGTGTGTGTGTGTGTGAACATAGTCATGTGATTGTGATCCATTTAACTGATTGTGTGTGTGATTGAACATAGTCATGTGATTTTGATCCATTTAACTGGTTGTGTGTGTGTGGTTGAACATAGTCACGTGATTTTGATCCATTTAACTGGTTGTCTGTGTGTGTGTGTGTGTGTGATTGAACATAGTCATGTGATTTTGATCCATTTAACTGGGTGTGTGTGTGATTGAACAGTCATGTGATTTTGATCCATTTAACTGGTTGTGTGTGTGTGTGTGATTGAACATAGTCATGTGATTTTGATCCATTTAACTGGTTGTGTGTGTGTGTGTGTGATTGAACATAGTCATGTGATTTTGATCCATTTAACTGTGTGTGTGATTGAACATAGTCATGTGATTTTGATCCATTTAACTGGTTGTGTGTGTGTGTGGTTGAACATAGTCATGTGATTTTGATCCATTTAACTGTGTGTGTGTGTGTGATTGAACATAGTCATGTGATTTTGATCCATTTAACTGGTTGTGTGTGTGATTGAACATAGTCATGTGATTTTGATTCATTTAACTGGTTGTGTGTGTGTGTGTGTGTGATTGAACATAGTCATGTGATTTTGATGCATTTAACTGGTTGTGTGTGTGTGTGATTGAACATAGTCATGTGATTTTGATGCATTTAACTGGTTGTGTGTGTGTGGTTGAACATAGTCATGTGATTTTGATGCATTTTAACTGGTTGTGTGTGTGTGTGGTTGAACATAGTCATGTGATTTTGATCCATTTAACTGGTTGTGTGTGTGTGTGGTTGAACATAGTCATGTGATTTTGATCCATTTAACTGGTTGTGTGTGTGATTGAACATAGTCATGTGATTTTGATTCATTTAACTGGTTGTGTGTGTGTGATTGAACATAGTCATGTGATTTTGATGCATTTTAACTGGTTGTGTGTGTGTGTGGTTGAACATAGTCATGTGATTTTGATCCATTTAACTGGTTGTGTGTGTGTGTGGTTGAACATAGTCATGTGATTTTGATCCATTTAACTGGTTGTGTGTGTGATTGAACATAGTCATGTGATTTTGATTCATTTAACTGGTTGTGTGTGTGTGATTGAACATAGTCATGTGATTTTGATGCATTTAACTGATGTGTGTGTGCGTGTGTGATTGAACATAGTCATGTGATTTTGATCCATTTAACTGGTTGTGTGTGTGTGTGGTTGAACATAGTGATGAGATTTTTATGCATTTAACTGGGTGTGTGTGTGTGATTGAACATAGTCATGTGATTTTGATCCATTTAACTGGTTGTGTGTGTGTGTGTGTGTGTGCAATTGAACATAGTCATGTGATTTTGATCCATTTAACTGTGCATGTGATTGAACATAGTCATGTGATTTTGATCCATTTAACTGGTTGTGTGTGTGATTGAACATAGTCATGTGATTTTGATTCATTTAACTGGTTGTGTGTGTGTGTGATTGAACATAGTCATGTGATTTTGATGCATTTAACTGGTTGTGTGTGTGTGATTGAACATAGTCATGTGATTTTGATGCATTTAACTGGTTGTGTGTGTGTGGTTGAACATAGTCATCTGATTTTGATCCATTTAACTGGGTGTGTGTGTGTGATTGAACATAGTCATGTGATTTTGATCCATTTAACTGGTTGTGTGTGTGATTGAACATAGTCATGTGATTTTGATTCATTTAACTGGTTGTGTGTGTGTGTGATTGAACATAGTCATGTGATTTTTATCCATTTAACTGTGTGTGTGTGTGTGTGTGTGATTGAACATAGTCATGTGATTTTGATCCGTTTAACTGGTTGTGTGTGTGTGGTTGAACATAGTCATGTGATTTTGATCCATTTAACTGGGTGTGTGTGTGTCTGTGTGATTGAACATAGTCATGTGATTTTGATCCATTTAACAGGTTGTGTGTGTGTGATTTAACATATTCATGTGATTTTGATCCATTTAACTGGTTGTGTGTGTGTGTGTGTGTGGTTGAACATAGTCATGTGATTTTCATCCATTTAACTGGTTGTGTGTGTGTGTGGTCGAACATAGTCATGTGATTTTGATCCATTTAACTGGGTGTGTGTGTGATTGAACATAGTCATGTGATTTTGATCCGTGTAACTGTGTGTGTGTGTGTGTGTGTGTGTGTGAATATAGTCATGTGGTTTTGATCCATTTAACTGGTTGTGTGTGTGTGGTTGAAAATAGTCATGTGATTGTGATCCATTTAACTGATTGTGTGTGTGTGTGTGATTGAACATAGTCATGTGATTTTGATCCATTTAACTGGTTGTGTGTGTGTGTGTGATTGAACATAGTCATGTGATTTTGATCCATTTAACTGGCTGTGAGTGTGTGTGTGTGATTGAACATAGTTATGTGATTTTGATTCATTTAACTGGTTGTGTGTGTGTGTGTGTGTGTGTGATTGAACATAGTCATGTGATTTTGATGCATTTAACTGGTTGTGTGTGTGTGGTTGAACATAGTCATGTGATTTTGATCCATTTAACTGGTTGTGTGTGTGTGTGGTTGAACATAGTCATGTGATTTTGATCCATTTAACTGGTTGTGTGTGTGATTGAACATAGTCATGTGATTTTGATTCATTTAACTGGTTGTGTGTGTGTGTGTGTGTGATTGAACATAGTCATGTGATTTTGATGCATTTAACTGATGTGTGTGTGTGTGTGTGTGTGTGGTTGAACATAGTCATGTGATTTTGATCCATTTAACTGGTTGTGTGTGTGCGTGTGTGTGATTGAACATAGTCATGTGATTTTGATCCATTTAACTGGTTGTGTGTGTGTGGTTGAACATAGTCATGAGATTTTTATGCATTTAACTGATGTGTGTGTGTGTGTGGTTGAACATAGTCATGTGATTTTGATCCATTTAACTGGTTGTGTGTGTGCGTGTGTGTGATTTAACATAGTCATGTGATTTTGATCCATTTAACTGGTTGTGTGTGTGCGTGTGTGTGATTTAACAGTCATGTGATTTTGATCCGTGTAACTGTGTGTGTGTGTGTGTGAACATAGTCATGTGATTTTGATCCATTTAACTGGTTGTGAGTGTGTGTGTGTGATTGAACATAGTCATGTGATTTTGATTCATTTAACTGGTTGTGTGTGTGTGTGTGTGTGTGTGTGATTGAACATAGTCATGTGATTGTGATCCATTTAACTGGTTGTGTGTGTGTGTGATTGAACATAGTCATGTGATTTTGATCCATTTAACTGGTTGTGTGTGTGTGTGGTTGAGCATAGTCATGAGATTTTTATGCATTTAACTGGTTGTGTGTGTGTGTGTGTGTGTGTGATTGAACATAGTCATGTGATTTTTATCCATTTAACTGGGTGTGTGTGTGTGTGTGATTGAACATAGTCATGTGATTTTGATCCATTTAACTGGTTGTGTGTGTGTGTGTGTGGTTGAACATAGTCATGTGATTTTGATCCATTTAACTGTGTGTGTGTGTGATTGAACATAGTCATGTGATTTTGATCCATTTAACTGGTTGTGTGTGTGATTGAACATAGTCATGTGATTTTGATTCATTTAACTGGTTGTGTGTGTGTGATTGAACATAGTCATGTGATTTTGATGCATTTAACTGGTTGTGTGTGTGATTGAACATAGTCATGTGATTTTGATTCATTTAACTGGTTGTGTGTGTGTGTGTGTGTGTGATTGAACATAGTCATGTGATTTTGATGCATTTAACTGGTTGTGTGTGTGTGTGATTGAACATAGTCATGTGATTTTGATGCATTTAACTGGTTGTGTGTGTGTGGTTGAACATAGTCATGTGATTTTGATGCATTTTAACTGGTTGTGTGTGTGTGTGGTTGAACATAGTCATGTGATTTTGATCCATTTAACTGGTTGTGTGTGTGTGTGGTTGAACATAGTCATGTGATTTTGATCCATTTAACTGGTTGTGTGTGTGATTGAACATAGTCATGTGATTTTGATTCATTTAACTGGTTGTGTGTGTGTGATTGAACATAGTCATGTGATTTTGATGCATTTTAACTGGTTGTGTGTGTGTGTGGTTGAACATAGTCATGTGATTTTGATCCATTTAACTGGTTGTGTGTGTGTGTGGTTGAACATAGTCATGTGATTTTGATCCATTTAACTGGTTGTGTGTGTGATTGAACATAGTCATGTGATTTTGATTCATTTAACTGGTTGTGTGTGTGTGATTGAACATAGTCATGTGATTTTGATGCATTTAACTGATGTGTGTGTGCGTGTGTGATTGAACATAGTCATGTGATTTTGATCCATTTAACTGGTTGTGTGTGTGTGTGGTTGAACATAGTGATGAGATTTTTATGCATTTAACTGGGTGTGTGTGTGTGATTGAACATAGTCATGTGATTTTGATCCATTTAACTGGTTGTGTGTGTGTGTGATTGAACATAGTCATGTGATTTTGATGCATTTAACTGGTTGTGTGTGTGTGGTTGAACATAGTCATGTGATTTTGATGCATTTAACTGGTGTGTGTGTGTGCGTGTGTGATTGAACATAGTCATGTGATTTTGATCCATTTAACTGGTTGTGTGTGTGTGGTTGAACATAGTCATCTGATTTTGATCCATTTAACTGGGTGTGTGTGTGTGATTGAACATAGTCATGTGATTTTGATCCATTTAACTGGTTGTGTGTGTGATTGAACATAGTCATGTGATTTTGATTCATTTAACTGGTTGTGTGTGTGTGTGATTGAACATAGTCATGGGATTTTTATCCATTTAACTGTGTGTGTGTGTGTGTGTGTGTGTGATTGAACATAGTCATGTGATTTTGATCCGTTTAACTGGTTGTGTGTGTGTGGTTGAACATAGTCATGTGATTTTGATCCATTTAACTGGGTGTGTGTGTGTCTGTGTGATTGAACATAGTCATGTGATTTTGATCCATTTAACAGGTTGTGTGTGTGTGATTTAACATATTCATGTGATTTTGATCCATTTAACTGGTTGTGTGTGTGTGTGTGTGTGGTTGAACATAGTCATGTGATTTTCATCCATTTAACTGGTTGTGTGTGTGTGTGGTCGAACATAGTCATGTGATTTTGATCCATTTAACTGGGTGTGTGTGTGATTGAACATAGTCATGTGATTTTGATCCGTGTAACTGTGTGTGTGTGTGTGTGTGTGTGTGTGAATATAGTCATGTGGTTTTGATCCATTTAACTGGTTGTGTGTGTGTGGTTGAAAATAGTCATGTGATTGTGATCCATTTAACTGATTGTGTGTGTGTGTGATTGAACATAGTCATGTGATTTTGATCCATTTAACTGGTTGTGTGTGTGTGTGTGATTGAACATAGTCATGTGATTTTGATCCATTTAACTGGCTGTGAGTGTGTGTGTGTGATTGAACATAGTTATGTGATTTTGATTCATTTAACTGGTTGTGTGTGTGTGTGTGTGTGTGTGTGTGATTGAACATAGTCATGTGATTTTGATGCATTTAACTGGTTGTGTGTGTGTGGTTGAACATAGTCATGTGATTTTGATCCATTTAACTGGTTGTGTGTGTGTGTGGTTGAACATAGTCATGTGATTTTGATCCATTTAACTGGTTGTGTGTGTGATTGAACATAGTCATGTGATTTTGATTCATTTAACTGGTTGTGTGTGTGTGTGTGTGTGATTGAACATAGTCATGTGATTTTGATGCATTTAACTGATGTGTGTGTGTGTGTGTGTGTGTGGTTGAACATAGTCATGTGATTTTGATCCATTTAACTGGTTGTGTGTGTGCGTGTGTGTGATTGAACATAGTCATGTGATTTTGATCCATTTAACTGGTTGTGTGTGTGTGGTTGAACATAGTCATGAGATTTTTATGCATTTAACTGATGTGTGTGTGTGTGTGGTTGAACATAGTCATGTGATTTTGATCCATTTAACTGGTTGTGTGTGTGCGTGTGTGTGATTTAACATAGTCATGTGATTTTGATCCATTTAACTGGTTGTGTGTGTGCGTGTGTGTGATTTAACAGTCATGTGATTTTGATCCGTGTAACTGTGTGTGTGTGTGTGTGAACATAGTCATGTGATTTTGATCCATTTAACTGGTTGTGTGTGTGTGTGTGTGTGTGATTGAACATAGTCATGTTATTTTGATCCATTTAACTGGTTGTGAGTGTGTGTGTGTGATTGAACATAGTCATGTGATTTTGATTCATTTAACTGGTTGTGTGTGTGTGTGTGTGTGATTGAACATAGTCATGTGATTGTGATCCATTTAACTGGTTGTGTGTGTGTGTGATTGAACATAGTCATGTGATTTTGATCCATTTAACTGGTTGTGTGTGTGTGTGGTTGAGCATAGTCATGAGATTTTTATGCATTTAACTGGTTGTGTGTGTGTGTGTGTGTGTGTGTGATTGAACATAGTCATGTGATTTTTATCCATTTAACTGGGTGTGTGTGTGTGTGTGATTGAACATAGTCATGTGATTTTGATCCATTTAACTGGTTGTGTGTGTGTGTGTGTGTGGTTGAACATAGTCATGTGATTTTGATCCATTTAACTGTGTGTGTGTGTGATTGAACATAGTCATGTGATTTTGATCCATTTAACTGGTTGTGTGTGTGATTGAACATAGTCATGTGATTTTGATTCATTTAACTGGTTGTGTGTGTGTGATTGAACATAGTCATGTGATTTTGATGCATTTAACTGGTTGTGTGTGTGTGGTTGAACATAGTCATGTGATTTTGATGCATTTAACTGATGTGTGTGTGTGTGTGTGGTTGAACATAGTCATGCGATTTTGATCCATTTAACTGGTTGTGTGTGTGTGATTGAACATAGTCATGTGATTTTTATCCATTTAACTGGGTGTGTGTGTGTGTGTGATTGAACATAGTCATGTGATTTTGATCCATTTAACTGGTTGTGTGTGTGTGTGTGTGTGTGCAATTGAACATAGTCATGTGATTTTGATCCATTTAACCGGTTGTGTGTGTGATTGAACATAGTCATGTGATTTTGATCCATTTAACTGGTTGTGTGTGTGTGTGGTTGAACATAGTCATGTGATTTTGATCCATTTAACTGGGTGTGTGTGTGTGTGTGTGTGTGTGATTGAACATAGTCATGTGATTTTGATCCATTTAACAGGTTGTGTGTGTGTGATTGAACATATTCTTGTGATTTTGATCCATTTAACTGGTTGTGTGTGTGTGTGTGTGTGTGGTTGAACATAGTCATGTGATTTTCATCCATTTAACTGGTTGTGTGTGTGTGTGTGGTCGAACATAGTCATGTGATTTTGATCCATTTAACTGGGTGTGTGTGTGATTGAACATAGTCATGTGATTTTGATCCGTGTAACTGTGTGTGTGTGTGTGAATATAGTCATGTGATTTTGATCCATTTAACTGGTTGTGTGTGTGGTTGAACATAGTCATGTGATTGTGATCCATTTAACTGATTGTGTGTGTGTGTGTGTGATTGAACCTAGTCATGTGATTTTGATCCATTTAACTGGTTGTGTGTGTGTGATTGAACATAGTCATGTGATTTTGATCCATTTAACTGGTTGTGAGTGTGTGTGTGTGATTGAACATAGTTATGTGATTTTGATTCATTTAACTGGTTGTGTGTGTGTGTGATTGAACATAGTCATGTGATTTTGATGCATTTAACTGGTTGTGTGTGTGTGGTTGAACATAGTCATGTGATTTTGATGCATTTAACTGATGTGTGTGTGTGCGTGTGTGTGATTGAACATAGTCATGTGATTTTGATCCATTTAACTGGTTGTGTGTGTGTGGTTGAACATAGTCATCTGATTTTGATCCATTTAACTGGGTGTGTGTGTGTGTGTGATTGAACATAGTCATGTGATTTTGATCCATTTAACTGGTTGTGTGTGTGATTGAACATAGTCATGTGATTTTGATTCATTTAACTGGTTGTGTGTGTGTGTGATTGAACATAGTCATGTGATTTTTATCCATTTAACTGTGTGTGTGTGTGTGTGTGTGATTGAACAGTCATGTGATTTTGATCCATTTAACTGGTTGTGTGTGTGTGTGTGTGTGTGCAATTGAACATAGTCATGTGATTTTGATCCATTTAACTGTGTGTGTGTGATTGAACATAGTCATGTGATTTTGATCCGTTTAACTGGTTGTGTGTGTGTGTGGTTGAACATAGTCATGTGATTTTGATCCATTTAACTGGGTGTGTGTGTGTCTGTGTGATTGAACATAGTCATGTGATTTTGATCCATTTAACAGGTTGTGTGTGTGTGATTTAACATATTCATGTGATTTTGATCCATTTAACTGGTTGTGTGTGTGTGTGTGTGTGTGTGGTTGAACATAGTCATGTGATTTTCACCCATTTAACTGGTTGTGTGTGTGTGTGGTCGAACATAGTCATGTGATTTTGATCCATTTAACTGGGTGTGTGTGTGATTGAACATAGTCATGTGATTTTGATCCGTGTAACTGTGTGTGTGTGTGTGTGTGTGTGTGAATATAGTCATGTGGTTTTGATCCATTTAACTGGTTGTGTGTGTGTGGTTGAAAATAGTCATGTGATTGTGATCCATTTAACTGATTGTGTGTGTGTGATTGAACATAGTCATGTGATTTTGATCCATTTAACTGGTTGTGTGTGTGTGTGTGATTGAACATAGTCATGTGATTTTGATCCATTTAACTGGTTGTGAGTGTGTGTGTGATTGAACATAGTTATGTGATTTTGATTCATTTAACTGGTTGTGTGTGTATGTGTGTGTGTGTGCGTGATTGAACATAGTCATGTGATTTTGATGCATTTAACTGGTTGTGTGTGTGTGGTTGAACATAGTCATGTGATTTTGATCCATTTAACTGGTTGTGTGTGTGTGTGGTTGAACATAGTCATGTGATTTTGATCCATTTAACTGGTTGTGTGTGTGATTGAACATAGTCATGTGATTTTGATTCATTTAACTGGTTGTGTGTGTGTGTGTGTGTGATTGAACATAGTCATGTGATTTTGATGCATTTAACTGATGTGTGTGTGTGTGTGTGTGTGGTTGAACATAGTCATGTGATTTTGATCCATTTAACTGGTTGTGTGTGTGCGTGTGTGTGATTGAACATAGTCATGTGATTTTGATCCATTTAACTGGTTGTGTGTGTGTGATTGAACATAGTCATGTGATTTTTATCCATTTAACTGTGTGTGTGTGTGTGATTCAACATAGTCATGTGATTTTGATCCATTTAACTGGTTGTGTGTGTGTGTGTGTGTGTGTGTGTGCAATTGAACATAGTCATGTGATTTTGATCCATTTAACTGTGTGTGTGTGATTGAACATAGTCATGTGATTTTGATCCATTTAACTGGTTGTGTGTGTGTGTGTGATTGAACATAGTCATGTGATTTTGATCCATTTAACTGGTTGTGTGTGTGTGATTGAACATAGTCATGTGATTTTGATCCATTTAACTGGTTGTGTGTGTGTGATTGAACATAGTCATGTGATTTTGATCCATTTAAGTGGTTGTGTGTGTGTGTGTGTGTGATTGAGCATAGTCATGTGATTTTGATCCACTTAACTGGTTGTGTGTGTGTGTGTGTGTGTGTGATTGAACATAGTCATGTGATTTTGATGCATTTAACTGGTTGTGTGTGTGTGGTTGAACATAGTCATGTGATTTTGATCCATTTAACTGGTTGTGTGTGTGTGTGGTTGAACATAGTCATGTGATTTTGATCCATTTAACTGGGTGTGTGTGTGTGTGTGATTGAACATAGTCATGTGATTTTGATCCATTTAACTGGTTGTGTGTGTGATTGAACATAGTCATGTGATTTTGATTCATTTAACTGGTTGTGTGTGTGTGTGTGTGTGGTTGAACATAGTCATGTGATTTTGATCCATTTAACTGGTTGTGTGTGTGCGTGTGCGTGATTGAACATAGTCATGTGATTTTGATCCATTTAACTGGTTGTGTGTGTGTGATTGAACATAGTCATGTGATTTTGATCCATTTAACTGGTTGTGTGTGTGTATGTGTGTGTGTGTGTGTGTGTGTGCAATTGAACATAGTCATGTGATTTTGATCCATTTAACTGTGTGTGTGTGATTGAACATAGTCATGTGATTTTGATCCATTTAACTGGTTGTGTGTGTGTGTGTGATTGAACATAGTCATGTGATTTTGATCCATTTAACTGGTTGCGTGTGTGTGATTGAACATAGTCATGTGATTTTGATCCATTTAACTGGTTGTGTGTGTGTGATTGAACATAGTCATGTGATTTTGATCCATTTAACTGGTTGTGTGTGTGTATGTGTGTGTGTGTGTGTGTGTGCAATTGAACATAGTCATGTGATTTTGATCCATTTAACTGTGTGTGTGTGATTGAACATAGTCATGTGATTTTGATCCATTTAACTGGTTGTGTGTGTGTGTGTGATTGAACATAGTCATGTGATTTTGATCCATTTAACTGGTTGCGTGTGTGTGATTGAACATAGTCATGTGATTTTGATCCATTTAACTGGTTGTGTGTGTGTGTGATTGAACATAGTCATGTGATTTTGATCCATTTAAGTGGTTGTGTGTGTGTGATTGAACATAGTCATGTGATTTTGATCCATTTAACTGGTTGTGAGTGTGTGTGTGTGATTGAACATAGTTATGTGATTTTGATTCATTTAACTGGTTGTGTGTGTGTGTGATTGAACATAGTCATGTGATTTTGATGCATTTAACTGGTTGTGTGTGTGTGGTTGAACATAGTCATGTGATTTTGATGCATTTAACTGATGTGTGTGTGTGCGTGTGTGTGATTGAACATAGTCATGTGATTTTGATCCATTTAACTGGTTGTGTGTGTGTGGTTGAACATAGTCATCTGATTTTGATCCATTTAACTGGGTGTGTGTGTGTGTGTGATTGAACATAGTCATGTGATTTTGATCCATTTAACTGGTTGTGTGTGTGATTGAACATAGTCATGTGATTTTGATTCATTTAACTGGTTGTGTGTGTGTGTGATTGAACATAGTCATGTGATTTTTATCCATTTAACTGTGTGTGTGTGTGTGTGTGTGTGATTGAACAGTCATGTGATTTTGATCCATTTAACTGGTTGTGTGTGTGTGTGTGTGTGTGCAATTGAACATAGTCATGTGATTTTGATCCATTTAACTGTGTGTGTGTGATTGAACATAGTCATGTGATTTTGATCCGTTTAACTGGTTGTGTGTGTGTGTGGTTGAACATAGTCATGTGATTTTGATCCATTTAACTGGGTGTGTGTGTGTCTGTGTGATTGAACATAGTCATGTGATTTTGATCCATTTAACAGGTTGTGTGTGTGTGATTTAACATATTCATGTGATTTTGATCCATTTAACTGGTTGTGTGTGTGTGTGTGTGTGTGTGGTTGAACATAGTCATGTGATTTTCACCCATTTAACTGGTTGTGTGTGTGTGTGGTCGAACATAGTCATGTGATTTTGATCCATTTAACTGGGTGTGTGTGTGATTGAACATAGTCATGTGATTTTGATCCGTGTAACTGTGTGTGTGTGTGTGTGTGTGTGTGAATATAGTCATGTGGTTTTGATCCATTTAACTGGTTGTGTGTGTGTGGTTGAAAATAGTCATGTGATTGTGATCCATTTAACTGATTGTGTGTGTGTGATTGAACATAGTCATGTGATTTTGATCCATTTAACTGGTTGTGTGTGTGTGTGTGATTGAACATAGTCATGTGATTTTGATCCATTTAACTGGTTGTGAGTGTGTGTGTGATTGAACATAGTTATGTGATTTTGATTCATTTAACTGGTTGTGTGTGTATGTGTGTGTGTGTGCGTGATTGAACATAGTCATGTGATTTTGATGCATTTAACTGGTTGTGTGTGTGTGGTTGAACATAGTCATGTGATTTTGATCCATTTAACTGGTTGTGTGTGTGTGTGGTTGAACATAGTCATGTGATTTTGATCCATTTAACTGGTTGTGTGTGTGATTGAACATAGTCATGTGATTTTGATTCATTTAACTGGTTGTGTGTGTGTGTGTGTGTGATTGAACATAGTCATGTGATTTTGATGCATTTAACTGATGTGTGTGTGTGTGTGTGTGTGGTTGAACATAGTCATGTGATTTTGATCCATTTAACTGGTTGTGTGTGTGCGTGTGTGTGATTGAACATAGTCATGTGATTTTGATCCATTTAACTGGTTGTGTGTGTGTGATTGAACATAGTCATGTGATTTTTATCCATTTAACTGTGTGTGTGTGTGTGATTCAACATAGTCATGTGATTTTGATCCATTTAACTGGTTGTGTGTGTGTGTGTGTGTGTGTGTGTGTGCAATTGAACATAGTCATGTGATTTTGATCCATTTAACTGTGTGTGTGTGATTGAACATAGTCATGTGATTTTGATCCATTTAACTGGTTGTGTGTGTGTGTGTGATTGAACATAGTCATGTGATTTTGATCCATTTAACTGGTTGTGTGTGTGTGATTGAACATAGTCATGTGATTTTGATCCATTTAACTGGTTGTGTGTGTGTGATTGAACATAGTCATGTGATTTTGATCCATTTAAGTGGTTGTGTGTGTGTGTGTGTGTGATTGAGCATAGTCATGTGATTTTGATCCACTTAACTGGTTGTGTGTGTGTGTGTGTGTGTGTGTGATTGAACATAGTCATGTGATTTTGATGCATTTAACTGGTTGTGTGTGTGTGGTTGAACATAGTCATGTGATTTTGATCCATTTAACTGGTTGTGTGTGTGTGTGGTTGAACATAGTCATGTGATTTTGATCCATTTAACTGGGTGTGTGTGTGTGTGTGATTGAACATAGTCATGTGATTTTGATTCATTTAACTGGTTGTGTGTGTGTGTGTGTGTGGTTGAACATAGTCATGTGATTTTGATCCATTTAACTGGTTGTGTGTGTGCGTGTGCGTGATTGAACATAGTCATGTGATTTTGATCCATTTAACTGGTTGTGTGTGTGTGATTGAACATAGTCATGTGATTTTGATCCATTTAACTGGTTGTGTGTGTGTATGTGTGTGTGTGTGTGTGTGTGTGCAATTGAACATAGTCATGTGATTTTGATCCATTTAACTGTGTGTGTGTGATTGAACATAGTCATGTGATTTTGATCCATTTAACTGGTTGTGTGTGTGTGTGTGATTGAACATAGTCATGTGATTTTGATCCATTTAACTGGTTGCGTGTGTGTGATTGAACATAGTCATGTGATTTTGATCCATTTAACTGGTTGTGTGTGTGTGATTGAACATAGTCATGTGATTTTGATCCATTTAACTGGTTGTGTGTGTGTATGTGTGTGTGTGTGTGTGTGTGCAATTGAACATAGTCATGTGATTTTGATCCATTTAACTGTGTGTGTGTGATTGAACATAGTCATGTGATTTTGATCCATTTAACTGGTTGTGTGTGTGTGTGTGATTGAACATAGTCATGTGATTTTGATCCATTTAACTGGTTGCGTGTGTGTGATTGAACATAGTCATGTGATTTTGATCCATTTAACTGGTTGTGTGTGTGTGTGATTGAACATAGTCATGTGATTTTGATCCATTTAAGTGGTTGTGTGTGTGTGTGTGTGTGTGTGTGTGTGTGTGATTGAGCATAGTCATGTGATTTTGATCCACTTAACTGGTTGTGTGTGTGTGTGTGTGTGATTGAACATAGTCATGTGATTTTGATGCATTTAACTGGTTGTGTGTGTGTGGTTGAACATAGTCATGTGATTTTGATGCATGTAACTGATGTGTGTGTGTGTGTGTGTGTGTGTGTGTGTGTGGTTGAACATAGTCATGTGATTTTGATCCATTTAACTGGGTGTGTGTGTGTGTGTGTGTGATTGAACATAGTCATGTGATTTTGATCCATTTAACAGGTTGTGTGTGTGTGATTGAACATATTCTTGTGATTTTGATCCATTTAACTGGTTGTGTGTGTGTGTGTGGTTGAACATAGTCATGTGATTTTCATCCATTTAACTGGTTGTGTGTGTGATTGAACATAGTCATGTGATTTTGATGCATTTAACTGATGTGTGTGTGTGTGTGTGTGTGTGTGTGTGTGTGTGTGGTTGAACATAGTCATGTGATTTTGATCCATTTAACTGGTTGTGTGTGTGCGTGTGTGTGATTGAACATAGTCATGTGATTTTGATCCATTTAACTGGTTGTGTGTGTGTCGTTGAACATAGTCATGAGATTTTTATGCATTTAACTGGTTGTGTGTGTGTGTGTGTGTGTGATTGAACATAGTCATGTGATTTTTATCCATTTAACTGTGTGTGTGTGTGCAATTGAACATAGTCATGTGATTTTGATCCATTTAACTGTGTGTGTGTGATTGAACATAGTCATGTGATTTTTATCCATTTAACTGGTTGTGTGTGTGTGTGTGATTGAACATAGTCATGTGATTTTGATCCATTTAACTGGTTGTGTGTGTGTGATTGAACATAGTCATGTGATTTTGATCCATTTAACTGGTTGTGTGTGTGTGTGATTGAACATAGTCATGTGATTTTGATCCATTTAAGTGGTTGTGTGTGTGTGTGTGTGTGTGTGTGTGTGTGTGATTGAGCATAGTCATGTGATTTTGATCCACTTAACTGGTTTTGTGTGTGTGTGTGTGTGTGTGATTGAACATAGTCATGTGATTTTGATCCATTTAACTGGGTGTGTGTGTGTCTGTGTGATTGAACATAGTCATGTGATTTTGATCCATTTAACAGGTTGTGTGTGTGTGATTTAACATATTAATGTGATTTTGATCCATTTAACTGGTTGTGTGTGTGTGTGTGTGGTTGAACATAGTCATGTGATTTTCATCCATTTAACTGGTTGTGTGTGTGTGTGGTCGAACATAGTCATGTGATTTTGATCCATTTAACTGGGTGTGTGTGTGATTGAACATAGTCATGTGATTTTCATCCGTGTAACTGTGTGTGTGTGTGTGTGTGTGTGAATATAGTCATGTGATTTTGATCCATTTAACTGGTTGTGTGTGTGTGGTTGAAAATAGTCATGTGATTGTGATCCATTTAACTGATTGTGTGTGTGTGTGTGTGATTGAACATAGTCATGTGATTTTGATCCATTTAACTGGTTGTGTGTGTGTGTGTGATTGAACATAGTCATGTGATTTTGATCCATTTAACTGGTTGTGAGTGTGTGTGTGATTGAACATAGTTATGTGATTTTGATTCATTTAACTGGTTGTGTGTGTGTGTGTGTGTGTGTGTGTGTGTGTGTGATTGAACATAGTCATGTGATTTTGATGCATTTAACTGGTTGTGTGTGTGTGGTTGAACATAGTCATGTGATTTTGATCCATTTAACTGGTTGTGTGTGTGTGTGGTTGAACATAGTCATGTGATTTTGATCCATTTAACTGTGTGTGTGTGTGTGTGATTGAACATAGTCATGTGATTTTGATCCATTTAACTGGTTGTGTGTGTGATTGAACATAGTCATGTGATTTTGATTCATTTAACTGGTTGTGTGTGTGTGTGTGATTGAACATAGTCATGTGATTTTGATACATTTAACTGATGTGTGTGTGTGTGTGTGTGTGTGGTTGAACATAGTCATGTGATTTTGATCCATTTAACTGGTTGTGTGTGTGCGTGTGTGTGATTGAACATAGTCATGTGATTTTGATCCATTTAACTGGTTGTGTGTGTGTGGTTGAACATAGTCATGAGATTTTTATGCATTTAACTGGTTGTGTGTGTGTGTGTGTGTGATTGAACATAGTCATGTGATTTTGATCCATTTAACTGGTTGTGTGTGTGTGTGTGTGTGTGTGTGTGCAATTGAACATAGTCATGTGATTTTGATCCATTTAACTGTGTGTGTGTGATTGAACATAGTCATGTGATTTTGATCCATTTAACTGGTTGTGTGTGTGGTTGAACATAGTCATGTGATTTTGATCCATTTAACTGGGTGTGTGTCTGTCTGTGTGATTGAACATAGTCATGTGATTTTGATCCATTTAACAGGTTGTGTGTGTGTGATTTAACATATTAATGTGATTTTGATCCATTTAACTGGTTGTGTGTGTGTGTGTGTGTGTGGTTGAACATAGTCATGTGATTTTCAACCATTTAACTGGTTGTGTGTGTGTGTGGTCGAACATAGTCATGTGATTTTGATCCATTTAACTGGGTGTGTGTGTGATTGAACATAGTCATGTGATTTTCATCCGTGTAACTGTGTGTGTGTGTGTGTGTGTGTGAATATAGTCATGTGATTTTGATCCATTTAACTGGTTGTGTGTGTGTGGTTGAAAATAGTCATGTGATTGTGATCCATTTAACTGATTGTGTGTGTGTGTGTGATTGAACATAGTCATGTGATTTTGATCCATTTAACTGGTTGTGTGTGTGTGTGTGATTGAACATAGTCATGTGATTTTGATCCATTTAACTGGTTGTGAGTGTGTGTGATTGAACATAGTTATGTGATTTTGATTCATTTAACTGGTTGTGTGTGTGTGTGTGTGTGTGTGTGTGTGTGTGTGATTGAACATAGTCATGTGATTTTGATGCATTTAACTGGGTGTGTGTGTGTGTGTGATTGAACATAGTAATGTGATTTTGATCCATTTAACTGGTTGTGTGTGTGATTGAACATAGTCATGTGATTTTGATTCATTTAACTGGTTGTGTGTGTGTGTGTGTGATTGAACATAGTCATGTGATTTTGATGCATTTAACTGATGTGTGTGTGTGTGTGTGTGGTTGAACATAGTCATGTGATTTTGATCCATTTAACTGGTTGTGTGTGTGCGTGTGTGTGATTGAACATAGTCATGTGATTTTGATCCATTTAACTGGTTGTGTGTGTGTGGTTGAACAGAGTCATGAGATTTTTATGCATTTAACTGGTTGTGTGTGTGTGTGTGTGTGATTGAACATAGTCATGTGATTTTTATCCATTTAACTGTGTGTGTGTGTGTGTGATTGAACATAGTCATGTTATTTTGATCCATTTAACTGGTTGTGTGTGTGTGTGTGTGTGTGTGCAATTGAACATAGTCATGTGATTTTGATCCATTTAACTGTGTGTGTGTGATTGAACATAGTCATGTGATTTTGATCCATTTAACTGGTTGTGTGTGTGTGTGATTGAACATAGTCATGTGATTTTGATCCATTTAACTGGTTGTGTGTGTGTGATTGAACATAGTCATGTGATTTTGATCCATTTAACTGGTTGTGTGTGTGTGTGATTGAACATAGTCATGTGATTTTGATCCATTTAACTGGTTGTGTCTGTGTGTGTGTGTGTGTGTGTGTGATTGAGCATAGTCATGTGATTTTGATCCACTTAACTGGTTGTGTGTGTGTGTGTGTGTGTGGTTGAACATAGTCTTGTGATTTTGATCCATTTAACTGTGTGTGTGTGATTGATCATAGTCATGTGATTTTGATCCATTTAACTGTGTGTGTGTGTGTGTGTGTGATTGAACATAGTCATGTGATTTTGATCCATTTAACTGGTTGTGTGTGTGATTGAACATAGTCATGTGATTTTGATTCATTTAACTGGTCATGTGTGTGTGTGTGCGTGTGTGTGGTTGAACAGTCATGTGATTTTGATCCATTTAACTGGTTGTGTGTGTGTGATTGAACATAGTCATGTGATTTTGATCCATTTAACTGGTTGTGTGTGTGTGTGATTGAACATAGTCATGTGATTTTGATCCATTTAAGTGGTTGTGTCTGTGTGTGTGTGTGTGATTGAGCATAGTCATGTGATTTTGATCCACTTAACTGGTTGTGTGTGTGTGTGTGTGTGTGTGTGTGTGTGATTGAACATAGTCATGTGATTTTGATGCATTTAACTGGTTGTGTGTGTGTGGTTGAACATAGTCATGTGATTTTGATGCATGTAACTGATGTGTGTGTGTGTGTGTGTGTGTGTGTGTGTGGTTGAACATAGTCATGTGATTTTGATCCATTTAACTGGTTGTGTGTGTGCGTGTGTGTGTGTGATTGAACATAGTCATGTGATTTTTATCCATTTAACTGTGTGTGTGTGTGTGTGTGTGATTGAAAATAGTCATGTGATTTTGATCCATTTAACTGGTTGTGTGTGTGTGTGTGTGTGTGTGTGCAATTGAACATAGTCTTGTGATTTTGATCCATTTAACTGTGTGTGTGTGATTGATCATAGTCATGTGATTTTGATCCATTTAACTGGTTGTGTGTGTGTGTAGTTGAACATAGTCATGTGATTTTGATCCATTTAACTGGTCGTGTGTGTGTGTGCGTGTGTGTGGTTGAACAGTCATGTGATTTTGATCCATTTAACGGGTTGTGTGTGTGTGTGTGTGTGATTGAACAGTCATGTGATTTTGATCTATTTAACTGTGTGTGTGTGATTGAACAGTCATGTGATTTTGATCCATTTAACTGTGTGTGTGTGTGTGTGTGTGTGTGTCTGTGTGTAATTGAACATATTGATGTGATTTTAAACCATTTAACAGGTTGTGTGTGTGTGATTGAACATATTCATGTGATTTTGATCCATTTAACTGGTTGTGTGTGTGTGTGTGCGTGTGTGGTTGAACATAGTCATGTGATTTTCATCCATTTAACTGTGTGTGTGTGTGATTGAACATAGTCATGTGATTTTGATCCATTTAACTGGTTGTGTGTGTGTGTGTGTGTGTGTGTGTGTGCAATTTAACATAGTCATGTGATTTTGATCCATTTAACTGTGTGTGTGTGATTGAACATAGTCATGTGATTTTGATCCATTTAACTGGTTGTGTGTGTGTGTGATTGAACATAGTCATGTGATTTTGATCCATTTAACTGGTTGTGTGTGTGTGATTGAACATAGTCATGTGATTTTGATCCATTTAACTGGTTGTGTGTGTGTGTGATTGAACATAGTCATGTGATTTTGATCCATTTAAGTGGTTGTGTCTGTGTGTGTGTGTGTGTGATTGAGCATAGTCATGTGATTTTGATCCACTTAACTGGTTGTGTGTGTGTGTGTGTGTGTGTGTGTGTGTGTGTGTGTGTGTGTGTGTGATTGAACATAGTCATGTGATTTTGATGCATTTAACTGGTTGTGTGTGTGTGGTTGAACAGTCAAGTGATTTTGATGCATGTAACTGATGTGTGTGTGTGTGTGTGTGTGTGTGTGTGTGTGGTTGAACATAGTCATGTGATTTTGATCCATTTAACTGGTTGTGTGTGTGCGTGTGTGTGTGATTGAACATAGTCATGTGATTTTTATCCATTTAACTGTGTGTGTGTGTGTGTGATTGAAAATAGTCATGTGATTTTGATCCATTTAACTGGTTGTGTGTGTGTGTGTGCAATTGAACATAGTCTTGTGATTTTGATCCATTTAACTGTGTGTGTGTGATTGATCATAGTCATGTGATTTTGATCCATTTAACTGGTTGTGTGTGTGATTGAACATAGTCATGTGATTTTGATTCATTTAACTGGTCATGTGTGTGTGTGTGCGTGTGTGTGGTTGAACAGTCATGTGATTTTGATCCATTTAACGGGTTGTGTGTGTGTGTGTGTGATTGAACAGTCATGTGATTTTGATCTATTTAACTGTGTGTGTGTGATTGAACAGTCATGTGATTTTGATCCATTTAACTGTGTGTGTGTGTGTCTGTGTGTAATTGAACATATTGATGTGATTTTAAACCATTTAACAGGTTGTGTGTGTGTGATTGAACATATTCATGTGATTTTGATCCATTTAACTGGTTGTGTGTGTGTGTGTGTGTGTGGTTGAACATAGTCATGTGATTTTCATCCATTTAACTGGTTGTGTGTGTGTGTGGTCGAACATAGTCATGTGATTTTGATCCGTGTAACTGTGTGTGTGTGTGTGAACATAGTCATGTGATTTTGATCCATTTAACTGATTGTGTGTGTGTGTGATTGAACATAGTCATGTGATTTTAATCCATTTAACTGGTTGTGTGTGTGTGGTTGAACATAGTCATGTGATTGTGATCCATTTAACTGATTGTGTGTGTGTGTATGATTGAACATAGTCATGTGATTTTAATCCATTTAACTGGTTGTGTGTGTGTGTGTGATTGAACATAGTCATGTGATTTTGATACATTTAACTGGTTGTGAGTGTGTGTGTGTGTGTGTGATTGATCATAGTCATGTGATTTTGATCCATTTAACTGTGTGTGTGTGTGTGTGTGTGATTGAACATAGTCATGTGATTTTGATCCATTTAACTGGTTGTGTGTGTGATTGAACATAGTCATGTGATTTTGATTCATTTAACTGGTCATGTGTGTGTGTGTGCGTGTGTGTGGTTGAACAGTCATGTGATTTTGATCCATTTAACTGGTTGTGTGTGTGTGGTTGAACATAGTCATGTGATTGTGATCCATTTAACTGGTTGTGTGTGTGTGTGTGATTGAACATAGTCATGTGATTTTGATACATTTAACTGGTTGTGAGTGTGTGTGTGTGTGTGTGCTTGAACATAGTTATGTGATTTTGATCCATTTAACTGGGTGTGTGTGTGATTGAACATAGTCATGTGATTTTCATCCGTGTAACTGTGTGTGTGTGTGTGTGTGTGTGAATATAGTCATGTGATTTTGATCCATTTAACTGGTTGTGTGTGTGTGGTTGAAAATAGTCATGTGATTGTGATCCATTTAACTGATTGTGTGTGTGTGTGTGTGATTGAACATAGTCATGTGATTTTGATCCATTTAACTGGTTGTGTGTGTGTGTGTGATTGAACATAGTCATGTGATTTTGATCCATTTAACTGGTTGTGAGTGTGTGTGTGTGATTGAACATAGTTATGTGATTTTGATTCATTTAACTGGTTGTGTGTGTGTGTGTGTGTGTGTGTGTGTGTGTGTGATTGAACATAGTCATGTGATTTTGATGCATTTAACTGGTTGTGTGTGTGTGGTTGAACATAGTCATGTGATTTTGATCCATTTAACTGGTTGTGTGTGTGTGTGGTTGAACATAGTCATGTGATTTTGATCCATTTAACTGTGTGTGTGTGTGTGTGATTGAACATAGTCATGTGATTTTGATCCATTTAACTGGTTGTGTGTGTGATTGAACATAGTCATGTGATTTTGATTCATTTAACTGGTTGTGTGTGTGTGTGTGATTGAACATAGTCATGTGATTTTGATACATTTAACTGATGTGTGTGTGTGTGTGTGTGTGTGGTTGAACATAGTCATGTGATTTTGATCCATTTAACTGGTTGTGTGTGTGCGTGTGTGTGATTGAACATAGTCATGTGATTTTGATCCATTTAACTGGTTGTGTGTGTGTGGTTGAACATAGTCATGAGATTTTTATGCATTTAACTGGTTGTGTGTGTGTGTGTGTGTGATTGAACATAGTCATGTGATTTTGATCCATTTAACTGGTTGTGTGTGTGTGTGTGTGTGTGTGTGTGCAATTGAACATAGTCATGTGATTTTGATCCATTTAACTGTGTGTGTGTGATTGAACATAGTCATGTGATTTTGATCCATTTAACTGGTTGTGTGTGTGGTTGAACATAGTCATGTGATTTTGATCCATTTAACTGGGTGTGTGTCTGTCTGTGTGATTGAACATAGTCATGTGATTTTGATCCATTTAACAGGTTGTGTGTGTGTGATTTAACATATTAATGTGATTTTGATCCATTTAACTGGTTGTGTGTGTGTGTGTGTGTGTGGTTGAACATAGTCATGTGATTTTCAACCATTTAACTGGTTGTGTGTGTGTGTGGTCGAACATAGTCATGTGATTTTGATCCATTTAACTGGGTGTGTGTGTGATTGAACATAGTCATGTGATTTTCATCCGTGTAACTGTGTGTGTGTGTGTGTGTGTGTGAATATAGTCATGTGATTTTGATCCATTTAACTGGTTGTGTGTGTGTGGTTGAAAATAGTCATGTGATTGTGATCCATTTAACTGATTGTGTGTGTGTGTGTGATTGAACATAGTCATGTGATTTTGATCCATTTAACTGGTTGTGTGTGTGTGTGTGATTGAACATAGTCATGTGATTTTGATCCATTTAACTGGTTGTGAGTGTGTGTGATTGAACATAGTTATGTGATTTTGATTCATTTAACTGGTTGTGTGTGTGTGTGTGTGTGTGTGTGTGTGTGTGTGATTGAACATAGTCATGTGATTTTGATGCATTTAACTGGGTGTGTGTGTGTGTGTGATTGAACATAGTAATGTGATTTTGATCCATTTAACTGGTTGTGTGTGTGATTGAACATAGTCATGTGATTTTGATTCATTTAACTGGTTGTGTGTGTGTGTGTGTGATTGAACATAGTCATGTGATTTTGATGCATTTAACTGATGTGTGTGTGTGTGTGTGTGGTTGAACATAGTCATGTGATTTTGATCCATTTAACTGGTTGTGTGTGTGCGTGTGTGTGATTGAACATAGTCATGTGATTTTGATCCATTTAACTGGTTGTGTGTGTGTGGTTGAACAGAGTCATGAGATTTTTATGCATTTAACTGGTTGTGTGTGTGTGTGTGTGTGATTGAACATAGTCATGTGATTTTTATCCATTTAACTGTGTGTGTGTGTGTGTGATTGAACATAGTCATGTTATTTTGATCCATTTAACTGGTTGTGTGTGTGTGTGTGTGTGTGTGCAATTGAACATAGTCATGTGATTTTGATCCATTTAACTGTGTGTGTGTGATTGAACATAGTCATGTGATTTTGATCCATTTAACTGGTTGTGTGTGTGTGTGATTGAACATAGTCATGTGATTTTGATCCATTTAACTGGTTGTGTGTGTGTGATTGAACATAGTCATGTGATTTTGATCCATTTAACTGGTTGTGTGTGTGTGTGATTGAACATAGTCATGTGATTTTGATCCATTTAACTGGTTGTGTCTGTGTGTGTGTGTGTGTGTGTGTGATTGAGCATAGTCATGTGATTTTGATCCACTTAACTGGTTGTGTGTGTGTGTGTGTGTGTGGTTGAACATAGTCTTGTGATTTTGATCCATTTAACTGTGTGTGTGTGATTGATCATAGTCATGTGATTTTGATCCATTTAACTGTGTGTGTGTGTGTGTGTGTGATTGAACATAGTCATGTGATTTTGATCCATTTAACTGGTTGTGTGTGTGATTGAACATAGTCATGTGATTTTGATTCATTTAACTGGTCATGTGTGTGTGTGTGCGTGTGTGTGGTTGAACAGTCATGTGATTTTGATCCATTTAACTGGTTGTGTGTGTGTGATTGAACATAGTCATGTGATTTTGATCCATTTAACTGGTTGTGTGTGTGTGTGATTGAACATAGTCATGTGATTTTGATCCATTTAAGTGGTTGTGTCTGTGTGTGTGTGTGTGATTGAGCATAGTCATGTGATTTTGATCCACTTAACTGGTTGTGTGTGTGTGTGTGTGTGTGTGTGTGTGTGATTGAACATAGTCATGTGATTTTGATGCATTTAACTGGTTGTGTGTGTGTGGTTGAACATAGTCATGTGATTTTGATGCATGTAACTGATGTGTGTGTGTGTGTGTGTGTGTGTGTGTGTGGTTGAACATAGTCATGTGATTTTGATCCATTTAACTGGTTGTGTGTGTGCGTGTGTGTGTGTGATTGAACATAGTCATGTGATTTTTATCCATTTAACTGTGTGTGTGTGTGTGTGTGTGATTGAAAATAGTCATGTGATTTTGATCCATTTAACTGGTTGTGTGTGTGTGTGTGTGTGTGTGTGCAATTGAACATAGTCTTGTGATTTTGATCCATTTAACTGTGTGTGTGTGATTGATCATAGTCATGTGATTTTGATCCATTTAACTGGTTGTGTGTGTGTGTAGTTGAACATAGTCATGTGATTTTGATCCATTTAACTGGTCGTGTGTGTGTGTGCGTGTGTGTGGTTGAACAGTCATGTGATTTTGATCCATTTAACGGGTTGTGTGTGTGTGTGTGTGTGATTGAACAGTCATGTGATTTTGATCTATTTAACTGTGTGTGTGTGATTGAACAGTCATGTGATTTTGATCCATTTAACTGTGTGTGTGTGTGTGTGTGTGTGTGTCTGTGTGTAATTGAACATATTGATGTGATTTTAAACCATTTAACAGGTTGTGTGTGTGTGATTGAACATATTCATGTGATTTTGATCCATTTAACTGGTTGTGTGTGTGTGTGTGCGTGTGTGGTTGAACATAGTCATGTGATTTTCATCCATTTAACTGTGTGTGTGTGTGATTGAACATAGTCATGTGATTTTGATCCATTTAACTGGTTGTGTGTGTGTGTGTGTGTGTGTGTGTGTGTGCAATTTAACATAGTCATGTGATTTTGATCCATTTAACTGTGTGTGTGTGATTGAACATAGTCATGTGATTTTGATCCATTTAACTGGTTGTGTGTGTGTGTGATTGAACATAGTCATGTGATTTTGATCCATTTAACTGGTTGTGTGTGTGTGATTGAACATAGTCATGTGATTTTGATCCATTTAACTGGTTGTGTGTGTGTGTGATTGAACATAGTCATGTGATTTTGATCCATTTAAGTGGTTGTGTCTGTGTGTGTGTGTGTGTGATTGAGCATAGTCATGTGATTTTGATCCACTTAACTGGTTGTGTGTGTGTGTGTGTGTGTGTGTGTGTGTGTGTGTGTGTGTGTGTGTGTGATTGAACATAGTCATGTGATTTTGATGCATTTAACTGGTTGTGTGTGTGTGGTTGAACAGTCAAGTGATTTTGATGCATGTAACTGATGTGTGTGTGTGTGTGTGTGTGTGTGTGTGTGTGGTTGAACATAGTCATGTGATTTTGATCCATTTAACTGGTTGTGTGTGTGCGTGTGTGTGTGATTGAACATAGTCATGTGATTTTTATCCATTTAACTGTGTGTGTGTGTGTGTGATTGAAAATAGTCATGTGATTTTGATCCATTTAACTGGTTGTGTGTGTGTGTGTGCAATTGAACATAGTCTTGTGATTTTGATCCATTTAACTGTGTGTGTGTGATTGATCATAGTCATGTGATTTTGATCCATTTAACTGGTTGTGTGTGTGATTGAACATAGTCATGTGATTTTGATTCATTTAACTGGTCATGTGTGTGTGTGTGCGTGTGTGTGGTTGAACAGTCATGTGATTTTGATCCATTTAACGGGTTGTGTGTGTGTGTGTGTGATTGAACAGTCATGTGATTTTGATCTATTTAACTGTGTGTGTGTGATTGAACAGTCATGTGATTTTGATCCATTTAACTGTGTGTGTGTGTGTCTGTGTGTAATTGAACATATTGATGTGATTTTAAACCATTTAACAGGTTGTGTGTGTGTGATTGAACATATTCATGTGATTTTGATCCATTTAACTGGTTGTGTGTGTGTGTGTGTGTGTGGTTGAACATAGTCATGTGATTTTCATCCATTTAACTGGTTGTGTGTGTGTGTGGTCGAACATAGTCATGTGATTTTGATCCGTGTAACTGTGTGTGTGTGTGTGAACATAGTCATGTGATTTTGATCCATTTAACTGATTGTGTGTGTGTGTGATTGAACATAGTCATGTGATTTTAATCCATTTAACTGGTTGTGTGTGTGTGGTTGAACATAGTCATGTGATTGTGATCCATTTAACTGATTGTGTGTGTGTGTATGATTGAACATAGTCATGTGATTTTAATCCATTTAACTGGTTGTGTGTGTGTGTGTGATTGAACATAGTCATGTGATTTTGATACATTTAACTGGTTGTGAGTGTGTGTGTGTGTGTGTGATTGATCATAGTCATGTGATTTTGATCCATTTAACTGTGTGTGTGTGTGTGTGTGTGATTGAACATAGTCATGTGATTTTGATCCATTTAACTGGTTGTGTGTGTGATTGAACATAGTCATGTGATTTTGATTCATTTAACTGGTCATGTGTGTGTGTGTGCGTGTGTGTGGTTGAACAGTCATGTGATTTTGATCCATTTAACTGGTTGTGTGTGTGTGGTTGAACATAGTCATGTGATTGTGATCCATTTAACTGGTTGTGTGTGTGTGTGTGATTGAACATAGTCATGTGATTTTGATACATTTAACTGGTTGTGAGTGTGTGTGTGTGTGTGTGCTTGAACATAGTTATGTGATTTTGATTCATTTAACTGGTTGTGTGTGTGTGTGTGTGTGTGTGTGTGATTGAACATAGTCATGTGATTTTGATGCATTTAACTGGTTGTGTGTGTGTGGTTGAACATAGTCATGTGATTGTGATCCATTTAACTGATTGTGTGTGTGTGATTGAACATAGTCATGTGATTTTAATCCATTTAACTGGTTGTGTGTGTGTGTGATTGAACATAGTCATGTGATTTTGATCCATTTAACTGGTTGTGAGTGTGTGTGTGTGTGTGTGTGATTGAACATAGTCATGTGATTTTGATGCATTTAACTGGTTGTGTGTGTGTGGTTGAACATAGTCATGTGATTTTGATGCATTTAACTGGTAGTGTGTGTGCGTGTGTGTGATTGAACATAGTCATGTGATTTTGATCCATTTAACTGGTTGTGTGTGTGTGTGGTTGAACATAGTCATGAGATTTTTATGCATTTAACTGGTTGTGTTTGTGTGTGTGTGTGTGTGATTGAACATAGTCATGTGATTTTGATCCATTTAACTGGTTGTGTGTGTGTGTGGTTGAACATAGTCATGAGATTTTTATGCATTTTACTGGTTGTGTGTGTGTGTGATTGAACATAGTCATGTGATTTTTATCCATTTAACTGGGTGTGTGTGTGTGTGTGTGATTGAACATAGTCATGTGATTTTGATCCATTTAACTGTGTGTGTGATTGAACATAGTCATGTGATTTTGATCCATTTAACTGGGTGTGTGTGTGTGTGTGATTGAACATAGTCATGTGATTTTGATCCATTTAACTGGTTGTGTGTGTGATTGAACATAGTCATGTGATTTTGAAGCATTTAACTGGTTGTGTGTGTGTGGTTGAACATAGTCATGTGATTTTGATGCATTTAACTGATGTGTGTGTGTGTGTGTGTGGTTGAACATAGTCATGTGATTTTGATCCATTTAACTGGTTGTGTGTGTGTGTGTGATTGAACATAGTCATGTGATTTTGATCCATTTAACTGGTTGTGTGTGTGTGTGGTTGAACATAGTCATGAGATTTTTATGCATTTAACTGGTTGTGTGTGTGTGTGTGTGTGTGTGTGATTGAACATAGTCATGGGATTTTTATCCATTTAACTGTGTATGTGTGTGTGTGATTGAACATAGTCATGTGATTTTGATCCATTTAACTGGTTGTGTGTGTGTGTGCAATTGAACATAGTCATGTGATTTTGATCCATTTAACTGTGTGTGTGTGGTTGAACATAGTCATGTGATTTTGATCCATTTAACTGTGTGTGTGTGTGTGTGATTGAACATAGTCATGTGATTTTGATTCATTTAACTGGTCGTGTGTGTGCGTGTGTGTGGTTGAACAGTCATGTGATTTTGATCCATTCAACGGGTTGTGTGTGTGTGCGTGTGTGATTGAACATAGTCATGTGACTTTGATCCATTTAACTGTGTGTGTGTGTGTGTCTGTGTGTAATTGAACATATTGATGTGATTTTAAACCATTTAACAGGTTGTGTGTGTGTGATTGAACATATTCATGTGATTTTGATCCATTTAACTGGTTGTGTGTGTGTGTGTGGTTGAACATAGTCAAGTGATTTTCATCCATTTAACTGGTTGTGTGTGTGTGTGATTGAACATAGTCATGTGATTTTCATCCATTTAACTGGCTGTGTGTGTGTGATTGAACATAGTCATGTGATTTTCATCCATTTAACTGGTTGTGTGTGTGTGGTTGAACATAGTCATGTGATTTTGATCCATTTAACTGGGTGTGTGTGTGTGTGTGTGATTGAACCACAGTCATGTGATTTTGATCCATTTAACTGGTTGTGTGTGTGATTGAACATAGTCATGTGATTTTGATTCATTTAACTGGTCGTGTGTGTGTGTGTGTGTGCGTGTGTGTGGTTGAACAGTCATGTGATTTTGATCCATTTAACGGGTTGTGTGTGTGTGCGTGTGTGATTGAACATAGTCATGTGATTTTGATCCATTTAACTGTGTGTGTGTGTGTCTGTGTGTAATTGAACATATTGATGTGATTTTAAACCATTTAACAGGTTGTGTGTGTGTGATTGAACATATTCATGTGATTTTGATCCATTTAACTGGTTGTGTGTGTGTGTGTGGTTGAACATAGTCAAGTGATTTTCATCCATTTAACTGGTTGTGTGTGTGTGTGTGATTGAACATAGTCATGTGATTTTCATCCATTTAACTGGTTGTGTGTGTGTGGTTGAACATAGTCATGTGATTTTGATCCATTTAACTGGTTGTGTGTGTGTGTGTGGTTGAACATAGTCATGTGATTTTCATCCATTTAACTGGTTGTGTGTGTGTGTGATTGAACATAGTCATGTGATTTTCATCCATTTAACTGGTTGTGTGTGTGTGATTGAACATATTCATGTTATTTTGATCCATTTAACTGGTTGTGTGTGTGTGGTTGAACATAGTCATGAGATTTTTATGCATTTAACTGGTTGTGTTTGTGTGTGTGTGTGTGTGATTGAACATAGTCATGTGATTTTGATGCATTTAACTGGTTGTGTGTGTGTGGTTGAACATAGTCATGTGATTTTGATGCATTTAACTGGTTGTGTGTGTGCGTGTGTGTGATTGAACATAGTCATGTGATTTTGATCCATTTAACTGGTTGTGTGTGTGTGTGGTTGAACATAGTCATGAGATTTTTATGCATTTTACTGGTTGTGTGTGTGTGTGATTGAACATAGTCATGTGATTTTTATCCATTTAACTGGGTGTGTGTGTGTGATTGAACATAGTCATGTGATTTTGATCCATTTAACTGGTTGTGTGTGTGTGTGTGTGTGTGTGTGTGTGCAATTGAACATAGTCATGTGATTTTGATCCATTTAACTGTGTGTGTGATTGAACATAGTCATGTGATTTTGATCCATTTAACTGGTTGTGTGTGTGTGTGGTTGAACATAGTCATGTGATTTTGATCCATTTAACTGGGTGTGTGTGTGTGTGTGATTGAACATAGTCATGTGATTTTGATCCATTTAACTGGTTGTGTGTGTGATTGAACATAGTCATGTGATTTTGATGCATTTAACTGGTTGTGTGTGTGGTTGAACATAGTCATGTGATTTTGATGCATTTAACTGATGTGTGTGTGTGTGTGGTTGAACATAGTCATGTGATTTTGATCCATTTAACTGGTTGTGTGTGTGTGTGTGTGATTGAACATAGTCATGTGATTTTGATCCATTTAACTGGTTGTGTGTGTGTGTGGTTGAACATAGTCATGAGATTTTTATGCATTTAACTGGTTGTGTGTGTGTGTGTGTGTGTGTGATTGAACATAGTCATGGGATTTTTATCCATTTAACTGTGTATGTGTGTGTGTGATTGAACATAGTCATGTGATTTTGATCCATTTAACTGGTTGTGTGTGTGTGTGCAATTGAACGTAGTCATGTGATTTTGATCCATTTAACTGTGTGTGTGTGGTTGAACATAGTCATGTGATTTTGATCCATTTAACGGGTTGTGTGTGTGTGCGTGTGTGATTGAACATAGTCATGTGATTTTAAACCATTTAACAGGTTGTGTGTGTGTGATTGAACATATTCATGTGATTTTGATCCATTTAACTGGTTGTGTGTGTGTGTGTGGTTGAACATAGTCAAGTGATTTTCATCCATTTAACTGGTTGTGTGTGTGTGTGATTGAACATAGTCATGTGATTTTCATCCATTTAACTGGCTGTGTGTGTGTGATTGAACATAGTCATGTGATTTTCATCCATTTAACTGGTTGTGTGTGTGTGGTTGAACATAGTCATGTGATTTTGATCCATTTAACTGGGTGTGTGTGTGTGTGTGTGATTGAACCACAGTCATGTGATTTTGATCCATTTAACTGGTTGTGTGTGTGATTGAACATAGTCATGTGATTTTGATTCATTTAACTGGTCGTGTGTGTGTGTGTGTGTGCGTGTGTGTGGTTGAACAGTCATGTGATTTTGATCCATTTAACGGGTTGTGTGTGTGTGTGCGTGTGTGATTGAACATAGTCATGTGATTTTGATCCATTTAACTGTGTGTGTGTGTGTGTCTGTGTGTAATTGAACATATTGATGTGATTTTAAACCATTTAACAGGTTGTGTGTGTGTGATTGAACATATTCATGTGATTTTGATCCATTTAACTGGTTGTGTGTGTGTGTGTGGTTGAACATAGTCAAGTGATTTTCATCCATTTAACTGGTTGTGTGTGTGTGTGATTGAACATAGTCATGTGATTTTCATCCATTTAACTGGCTGTGTGTGTGTGATTGAACATAGTCATGTGATTTTGATCCATTTAACTGGTTGTGTGTGTGTGGTTGAACATAGTCATGTGATTTTGATCCATTTAACTGGTTGTGTGTGTGTGTGGTTGAACATAGTCATGTGATTTTCATCCATTTAACTGGTTGTGTGTGTGTGTGATTGAACATAGTCATGTGATTTTCATCCATTTAACTGGTTGTGTGTGTGTGATTGAACATAGTTATGTGATTTTGATCCATTTAACTGGTTGTGTGTGTGTGATTGAACATATTCATGTTATTTTGATCCATTTAACTGGTTGTGTGTGTGTGGTTGAACATAGTCATGTGATTTTCATCCATTTAACAGGTTGTGTGTGTGTGATTGAACATATTCATGTTATTTTGATCCATTAAACTGGTTGTGTGTGTGTGGTTGAACATAGTCATGTGATTTTCATCCATTTAACTGGTTGTGTGTGTGTTTGTGTGATTGAGCATAGTCATGTGATTTTGATCCACTTAACTGGTTGTGTGTGTGTGTGGTTGAACATAGTCATGAGATTTTTATGCATTTTACTGGTTGTGTGTGTGTGTGATTGAACATAGTCATGTGATTTTTATCCATTTAACTTGGTGTGTGTGTGTGTGATTGAACATAGTCATGTGATTTTGATCCATTTAACTGGTTGTGTGTGTGTGTGTGTGTGTGTGTGTGTGTGCAATTGAACATAGTCATGTGATTTTGATCCATTTAACTGTGTGTGTGATTGAACATAGTCATGTGATTTTGATCCATTTAACTGGTTGTGTGTGTGTGTGGTTGAACATAGTCATGTGATTTTGATCCATTTAACTGGGTGTGTGTGTGTGTGATTGAACATAGTCATGTGATTTTGATCCATTTAACTGGTTGTGTGTGTGATTGAACATAGTCATGTGATTTTGATGCATTTAACTGGTTGTGTGTGTGTGTGGTTGAACATAGTCATGTGATTTTGATGCATTTAACTGATGTGTGTGTGTGTGTGGTTGAACATAGTCATGTGATTTTGATCCATTTAACTGGTTGTGTGTGTGTGTGTGTGATTGAACATAGTAATGTGATTTTGATCCATTTAACTGGTTGTGTGTGTGTGTGGTTGAACATAGTCATGAGATTTTTATGCATTTAACTGGTTGTGTGTGTGTGTGTGTGTTTGTGTGTGATTGAACATAGTCATGGGATTTTTATCCATTTAACTGTGTATGTGTGTGTGTGATTGAACATAGTCATGTGATTTTGATCCATTTAACTGGTTGTGTGTGTGTGTGTGTGTGTGTGTGCAATTGAACATAGTCATGTGATTTTGATCCATTTAACTGTGTGTGTGTGGTTGAACATAGTCATGTGATTTTGATCCATTTAACTGGGTGTGTGTGTGTGTGTGTGATTGAACATAGTCATGTGATTTTGATTCATTTAACTGGTCGTGTGTGTGCGTGTGTGTGGTTGAACAGTCATGTGATTTTGATCCATTTAACGGGTTGTGTGATTGAACATAGTCATGTGATTTTGATCCATTTAACTGTGTGTGTGTGTGTCTGTGTGTAATTGAACATATTGATGTGATTTTAAACCATTTAACAGGTTGTGTGTGTGTGATTGAACATATTCATGTGATTTTGATCCATTTAACTGGTTGTGTGTGTGTGTGGTTGAACATAGTCATGTGATTTTGATCCATTTAACTGGTTGTGTGTGTGTGGTTGAACATAGTCATGTGATTTTGATCCATTTAACTGGGTGTGTGTGTGTGTGTGATTGAACCACAGTCATGTGATTTTGATCCATTTAACTGGTTGTGTGTGTGATTGAACATAGTCATGTGATTTTGATTCATTTAACTGGTCGTGTGTGTGTGTGTGTGTGCGTGTGTGGTTGAACAGTCATGTGATTTTGATCCATTTAACGGGTTGTGTGTGTGTGCGTGTGTGATTGAACATAGTCATGTGATTTTGATCCATTTAACTGTGTGTGTGTGTGTCTGTGTGTAATTGAACATATTGATGTGATTTTAAACCATTTAACAGGTTGTGTGTGTGTGATTGAACATATTCATGTGATTTTGATCCATTTAACTGGTTGTGTGTGTGTGTGATTGAACATAGTCATGTGATTTTCATCCATTTAACTGGTTGTGTGTGTGTGATTGAACATAGTTATGTGATTTTGATCCATTTAACTGGTTGTGTGTGTGTGATTGAACATAGTCATGTGATTTTGATCCATTTATCTGTGTGTGTCTGTGTGTAATTGAACATATTGATGTGATTTTAAACCATTTAACAGGTTGTGTGTGTGTGATTGAACATATTCATGTTATTTTGATCCATTTAACTGGTTGTGTGTGTGTGGTTGAACATAGTCATGTGATTTTCATCCATTTAACTGGTTGTGTGTGTGTGATTGAACATAGTCATGTGATTTTGATCCATTTAACTGGTTGTGTGTGTGTGTGTGATTGAACATAGTCATGTGATTTTTATCCATTTAACTGTGTGTGTGTGTGTCTGTGTGTAATTGAACATATTGATGTGATTTTAAACCATTTAACAGGTTGTGTGTGTGTGATTGAACATATTCATGTGATTTTGATCCATTTAACTGGTTGTGTGTGTGTGTGATTGAACATAGTCATGTGATTTTCATCCATTTAACTGGTTGTGTGTGTGTGATTGAACATAGTTATGTGATTTTGATCCATTTAACTGGTTGTGTGTGTGTGATTGAACATAGTCATGTGATTTTGATCCATTTATCTGTGTGTGTCTGTGTGTAATTGAACATATTGATGTGATTTTAAACCATTTAACAGGTTGTGTGTGTGTGATTGAACATATTCATGTTATTTTGATCCATTTAACTGGTTGTGTGTGTGTGGTTGAACATAGTCATGTGATTTTCATCCATTTAACTGGTTGTGTGTGTGTGTGTGATTGAACATAGTCATGTGATTTTGATCCATTTAACTGGTTGTGTGTGTGTGTGTGATTGAACATAGTCATGTGATTTTTATCCATTTAACTGGTCGTGTGTGTGTGTGTGTGGTTGAACATAGTCATGTGATTTTGATCCATTTAACTGGTTGTGTGTGTGTTTGTGTGATTGAGCATAGTCATGTGATTTTGATCCACTTAACTGGTTTTGTGTGTGTGTAGTTGAACATGTTAATGTGATCATAATGTCATTAACTGATGTGTTTAATTAATATATTGTGTTCTTACTGCTGTGAGTTGCTGTAGTTAAATTATTTCAGTAAACTAAATGTTAATGTGAGTCAATGTAGTTAATATAATCAATATTAACATCTCTGGTGGTCTTCTTCTCTCCTGCAGCTCCTCCTCAGGTTTCACACACACACACACACACACACACATACCTGCATTTACACACACCTGTCACACAGGAACAAAACATTACATACATTTCTACCCTGAGGAGCATCGCCACGGACTCCCCACCTGCAAAGGTAAGTCTCCCTCTGGTTGGTTATTTGTTCGGTTGTTATCATTTCTAATGAATCATCCTCCAGTGATTGAATCCTGACTGTTGTCATTGCTGTTTCCTTCATCAGGTGCCCTGCCTGTCGGTCCCTGATGCTCAGCAGGTGTCCCCCGGGTCGAACCTCCTCCTCCCGGTCCCTGGCTTCTGGCCTGGTACGTGACTCACTCTTTTTACTTTAATGTGTTTATAACCTATGTCAGGTCTTGTTGCTCATCAGTAAACAGTTATCTGGGCTTTTTTCATGTAAAGTGTCCAGACTTTGATCTCCTTTGTTGTACTTCTACAGGTCGGGGCTGTGGCAGGCGACCCTCGTGTGACCTGGCCCAAGTCCCTCTACACCAGGCACACCAAGAGGGTCGTGTTTCTAGATACTAATTGATGTCAGACTAACTTTGGAGGTTTTGCACAACTCAAACAATTCTTTTCTTTTGCAGTTTGTCCTTGTGGTTGGCGATTCCCATCTACGTTCAATTGTGGAGGGAATTGTGGCCATGCCGGCGGGGGGGATCTCTTTTGGGTTCCTCTCCGTCCCTGGAGCCAAGGCCAGCACCATTGAAATAGAGGTACGAAATTTATCTCTGCCTCGCACACCCGAGGCAGTTATTGTGTTGGCACCGAGAAATAACCTGGACCGTAGAGTTTGTCTTACAGATTCGGCTACGGACTTCCAGAGGCTGGTGACCACCGCCCGGGCTGCCTGCAGCAATGTAAGTTACTTTGACTTATTATGACTCTATAATTCCATGATTGATTTCAGAACATGTTTGAAGTTTAGTACATGTTACCTAACCATTGAAGGTGGAGACACAGATGACGATTCCTGGACACGGTGAGAGATTTCTACAAACATTTTGAGATCTTGTCCTGTTTACTGAACAAATCTTCTTCTGCAGGTGTGTGTCCTGGACTTCCCCCCCAGGCTGGCTGTTCCACCGGAGTGGAACGACGCCCTGTGGCACCGCTACCAGGAGGTGGTTATTGTGTCAAATGTAGCGGCACGATTGGGTACGTAAAGATATACGTATACTGTTTCTGCCCATGTAATGTGTATTACAGGTGTCAGTTTATGTCAGTTTCATCAGTCTCATCTAATGTTTATGTTTTACAGGTGTCGGGTACCTGCCGGCGGCGCGTTCCTTCCCCCTGACCCGGAGGGACCTGTGGACCAGGGACGGTGTAAGTATAACACTTCATATATAACACACCCTGACACACAGTTGATGTTCAGCTGTTTCTCTTTGTAGATATAAATATTGGTTGGTTTCATGCCAGATGCAGGTTGGCTGTTGAATTGTGTTTTGTTTAGTGTGTGTTTTCTCCAACAGATTCACCTCAGTGACAACGGGTGCCGGTCCTCGCTGGCCTCCTGTTTGCTGCTGCTTCCAGGCAGCTGCAGGAGGCCGTGGTCCCCGCCCGGACCTCCCCCAAGAAGGTATCTATATCACTTCCTGTTACTGCTTTTCATCTTTGACTCAATAACCAATGTAGTGTTTATATTATGTTGCTATCAGATTATTTATCTGCACTAAGTGTTGTGCATTCCAATGATTGTGGTCACGTTGCTCTTGTTTTTAATTGTTTTAACTTCTTCTTCCCATTTAGTTCAGTATTTTTGTATATGTCCACTGGTGCTGTTGACAAACTCATCATGTAAAATTTTACCCTTTATTTACAAAGTCTTTAGTTCTTCTGGTGTATTTTATTCATTGTTCTAATATAAACCGTCTTTGGTTCCACAGACGCCTCCTCCCCCGCCTGCTATCCCACGGGTCCCACCAGGAGTGTCTGTGGAGGTCAAGGCCCCTGTGCCTCGTCCTTCCATTCCTCCTGGAGGGACTAGTGTGGCTCAGGCCATGAAGAAGGTACGTTACCCGTTCACTGTCCGAACATTTGACACAATAACCACTGTGTTGTGTGGTTTTAACTCACGGCTGTTTGTCTTTAGTGAAGTTTTTTACTGTAAACTGTCTTTCTTTCAGTTCTACAGGTGGTGCCTCCTCCTCGGGCCGTCCCAGCAGGGGCTGTGAAGGCTGAGGTCCCTGGACCTCGTCCTTCCAGTCCTGCTGGATGGACCACTGTCCGCCGGTCCAAGAAGGTATTATATTTAACACAATAACCACTGTATTTTCATTTTTGGAAATGTTTTTAACTTTTTGTCTCATTTTGTACCATATTTGAATTTATTGTCTCTGTTGCTGTTGACAGACTCAACACGTAAATTTCTACCCTTTATTTACATCATATTCAGTTCATCTGGTGTATCTTATCTAATTCATTTGTCTAATATAAACTATGTCTTTGGTTCTACAGACGTCTCCCCCCACGCCTCGTGCCCCACGGGTCTCACCAGGTGTGGCTGTGAAGGTGAAGGACCCTGTCCCTTCTCCTTCCAGTCCTCCTGGTGTGACTGCTGTGGCTCCGGCTGCAAAGGTATTTTATTACTACACTATAAATGTTCGTTTGAATGTTTGACTCAATAACCAGTGTACTGTGGACTTCCATTGTCTTTCGTCACCTTGCCATTATTGTCATCTGGTGGATCTTATTCATTTGTCTAATATAAACTATGTCTTTGGTTCTACAGATGGTGCCGACGACCCGGACGCCTCCTCCCCCGCCTGCAGCCACACCGGTCTCACCAGGAGTGTCTGTGGAGGTCGAGGTCCCTATGCCTTGTCCTTCCAGTCCTCCTGGAGGGACTAGTGTGGCTCAGGCCAAGAAGGTACGTTACTCACCATCATTGGTTGTTTCAACATTTTCCAGTATAACTGCTGTATTGTGTATTTTAACTTTCTGCTACTATCAGTTTGTCTGATGTCTCTTATGCACTATTTTATTGTAAACTGTCATTGTTTCCACAGACTCCACCGAGGCCCCGCTTGACGCCGCTCACACCTCCAACCCCACGGGTTTCAAGGGAAGTGTCCATGAAGGCCAAGGCTCCTGTGTCCGGTTCTTCCCTCCCTCCTCGGTGGACCCAGGTGGGTCCCACCAAGAAGGTAACATAGCCTGATACTGCCTCTTTGAAAGTTTACTGAAACAACTAATGTATTTTCTACCATAACCTACTGCTGCTTGTTGCCATCTGCTTTTTATCTGCACATAATGTTGTGATTTTATTGCATCGTTTTTGGTCATTATCTTTTTATTACTTTTAACCCTTTGTTTATGTTTCCTATTTAAATTTACAATGGCAAAATTTTTTTCTATTGTATTTTGTCTACTATGCACTTCTTAATCCAAACTCTGCCTTTTTTCTTTACAGACACAGAAGACTGAGAGGAACCAGAAGACCGTGCCCTCCATCCCACTGAACCCGGTGTGGTTTAGCCCTGAGGTCCTGGACCTGATGGAAAAGGTACGTTTACATATTCCTTATTTTATAGATATTGATAACTTTAGCATGGCGTCCAGCTTTTTTATGGTGTAAACATGGGTAGAGAAATGTACTGTTTTACACTGTCTGCAACAGTGTAAGTTTTCCTTCTAGAGATAGAAAAAAATGCATGTCTTTATTTCAGCATTCTGATGTCCAGCGGGTCAACATCGTGAGGGCTTCCCACTCCCAGGCGTCGTCAAGGTACGAAACTTTTTCTCGTAACCGTCAATGCACCTGCATGGCTCTGACTTTTCTTGCGTACCACAACGAGGGGTTGCAGTTTGACAGGGTTTCTCTGGATAGAGTGCTTGCTCAGGGAGATGCACTCTATGTTGGTGTGAAACAGCAGATTATTGCGGATGGCACTTTTACGCACAACTACTTGACCCTTGAGCAGATGCCGGAACATGTCTTCATGGATGATCATTCCTATCATGTTACCATGAACTCTACGGCTCTCATGGTTGGGCCACTCAAGGTTGCAGAAAACAGTCTGCAAAGTCGAGTATCGCTGCCCCTTGCCACTCAACTTCAGTGCTTGGCTCTTGATGTCCGCCACGCAGTTCTTCTGGTTGCACCTGAATGCTTTGCAGTGTTTCGTGATGACACAGGCCGTTATGGTTTCTTTGATTCTCACTCGAGAACAGCCACCAGTTTTCCACACCATACTGGTGTGGAAAACTGGAAGCATTATTGCTGAAGAAAGGTCAGCAATAATGCTGACCTTTCTTCACTTCAGCGATGTGGTCGACCATGTGCATAAGCTCTTGCAGGGTCGTGGCCCTTATGCGAGCTATGAGCTTATGCCCGTTTCCTTTTCCAGGGATCACAATGAGATCCCTGTCGTGGCAGACACTGTTTCAGTCTCTCCCGCAGCTGCAACAGAACCAAGTTTCTTCTTGTTGGTGACTCCCCTGAACTGGAAGATGATCAGATTATCATTCCAGATGCTGCACTGGATCACAGCTGTGTTCATGAGGACTTCCAACGTGCAGTTTTACTTGAAGGGGGCACCCCTGAACTGGATGCTGATATGTTTATCAGTCCAGATGCTGCTCCAGGTCACAGCTGTGTTCAAGAGGACTTGAGAAGTGCAGTTTCTCTTGAAGGGAGCACCCCCGAATGTGAAACTGATATGGTTCTCAATCCAGATGCTGCACCTGAACCAGCGTCTGTGGAAGTGGACGTTCCACAGATCCAAGCTCAAGTCCGTGTAGTTCGTGAGGAAGCGAAGCAGTATGTTTCAAGACTTGGCTCAAGTAGGCGCAGGAAAGCTGCACGTCGAGCAAGTGCAATCGGCAAACGTCTTCCTTCTGGAGAGAAGAGAACCACTGGCAGATGTCAGTTTGGGAAACTGCAATATGCCAGTAGCTCAGAATTTTGGGAGAAGAAATTGAAGGCAATGAGGGCAAAGTACATTCAGCACCGACAAAAAAAGAGGACTTACTTGATGAAGCGGTACAGAACAGACCCTGTGTTCCAAGCGCATCATAAATCTTTGATGAAATCTTACATCCGGAAGCAGTACAGTGCTGATCTTGCTTTCCGGCAACGGCAAAAATCTCATATCCAGACCCGGTACAGCATTGACGTTGTTTTCCGGCAGTGCCAGAAATCGCACATCAGATTGCGGTACAGCACCAATATTGCTCACCAGCAGCAGAAGAAAGCTGCAATGAAGTCATATGTTCGGAAGCAATATAGGACCAACTTTTCTTTTCAGGAGCGACAGAAGTCCTATATCTGTAAACGATACAGTTCTGACCCTGCTTTCCGTCAGCGGCAAAAGGACTATCTTTGTAATAGATATCAGCACGATGACCACTTTCGGAAAGTTCACTTGCAGCGTTGCAGACAGTACCAACAGGCTCAGCGCACAAATGCAGGACTTCAGCTTCGTCACAAACTGCAGTGTGCATTGAGCGTCAAGCGCAGGTATATGTCCAACGTTTGCCGATTATCTAAACCAGTCCAGCTTCTTTCCAACTCCTTGCTGGATACCGCTATCGCCACGTTCCGGGAGAAGGTCCGGCTTGGGCCCACCTTTGTTTGCAGTTTGTCACAGGACCCGAACCAGGTTAAACGGTGCATCAGAGGTAAGTACACCAAAGACCAGCGCTTGTCTGCCGTGTGCTTGACCAGAGATTACGTCCACGTGTGCGATTCATCATGCTCTGTTCCTTGCACAGTTCCTCGGGAGACTGTGTGAGTGGATCTGTCACACTTGTGACAGCCACTTAGTCCGAGGGAAGATGCCGTCCCACGCTGTCTCAAACAAAATGGGACTGGCCCCTATTCCGCCGCAGCTGGAAAGATGTAACGTCTTGGAATGGCACCTTCTTGCAAAAGTCCTTCCTTTTGCCAAAATTGTCACGTTGCCTAAGGGAAGGCAACAGGCTGTCCGTGGTGCCGTCATTTGCGTTCCTTCGGAGGTGGAAACCATGGTCAACGCTCTCCCCAGGCCCAGCGCTGAGGCTCGCCTCATACAGGTGAAGCTGAAGCGCAGGATTAGGTACAAGGGGTACCAGCACTTTTACAAAGTCGACATGCGTAATGTGCTGCAGGGATTGTGGACCCTCGTAGAAAACCATCCTCAGTATAGGGACGTAACGATCGACGAAGGCGCGATGTTCGACAATGTTTTTGAGGACGAGCCAGGCAGCGACGACGAGCCAGGTAACGAAGCGCCAACTGAGGATGTTGCGGACGTGGGGGAGACGGAAGCTGCTTTAGATGCTCCGGACCGGAAACCTGATGAGCAGGAAGCGCTCAGACCAGGCCTGGATCTGGACACGTGCATGCAGCCCCCCGACATTGCACAAGAAGTGCTGTCCTACGCTGACGGAATTTTTAGCGTGGCGCCCGCCCAGGGCAACAGACCAGTGAGTTTTTTCGGCATCCCCAAGCTCAAGGTCATGGCTTTTCCTGTCCAGTTTCCCACCGGACAGAACACGTTGGATGAAGAGCGGGAAGTCAAGCTGTCTCCCAGCATGTACTTTAACACTCGGCTATTCAGCGTGGATCCTCGCTTTGCGCAGGATCAAGCGTATCTGTTTTTTGCACAGTTTCTTATCGAAACTTACATGGCCAAGAACAGCATGTCGATACAGATGCGTAAGGGACGCCCTACGAAAAGTGGCCGAGCGATTACCAACGAAATGCTCCAAAATAAAGAGGAGCTGGAAAAGCTCATCCTTGACAAGGAAGCCACTCGTTTTATGCAGCCGCTCAGAGGCACGCCTGCATACTGGAAGAAAGCGCTGCGTGACTTACACGCGATGAGGCGACAGCTGGGAAAGCCCACTTTCTTCCTGACTTTTTCTGCCGCCGAGATGCGATGGCCTGAAGTCATCGAGGCAATAAAAGCCCAAGAAGGCCAATTGGTGGATTTTTCCGCACTTGAGTGGAACGAGAAGTGCGATATCCTTCGCAGCAATCCGGTCACAGTCATGCGCATGTTTTCAAAGAGGGTAGAGGCGCTTCTCACAGAACTCCTCCTCTCACCCGCGGAGCCCATCGGGCCCGTCAGAGATTTTTTTATCCGCACCGCGTATCAGGCCAGAGGAAGTCCACACATCCATATGGTGGTGTGGATTAAAGGTGCGCCTGAGATCGAGGATCCCCGACACTGCCCCAAAGTTTTGGAGTTCATTGACAAATATATCTGTTGTCAGATTCCGGACGGGAAGGCGGATCCCGAGCTTTTCCGGATTGTCATGGAGGTGCAGATCCATAGCTGCAACCACTCCAAAACTTGCAGGAAAGGGAACGTCGTTTGTAGATTTGGCTTCCCCAATCTACCCATGTGGGAGACGGTCATCATCCCCTCGCCCTACACCATCTTCGACGACGAAGACGAGGATGACGACGACCAAAAGAATCCGGAGGCGGCTTCCTCGAAGAATCCTGAAGCGGCTCAACCGAAGAAGCCGGATGAGAAAGCCGCCAAGAAGAAAAAGAAGAGGACCAAAGCGTTGCGCAAGAGACAGCGGAAGGCCGAGAATCTCCAACCGGTCCGAGATCTCCTCACGGATGCCAACGCCTCCTTTGAGGACTTGCCCTCCCTGCTGCGCCGCTGCAACATGACTCCCCAAGAGTACAGAGACAACGTCTACGCTCTTGTCTCTGGAATGGTGGTCATGTTAAAGCGTGACCCCAAGGACACATGGGTCAACGCTTACAACCCACATTTGTTGCGCGCGTGGAACGCAAATATGGACATCCAATATGTACTTGATGACTTTAGTTGCATCATGTACATGATGTCCTATATTTCGAAGCCGGAACACGAGATGACCGAGTTGCTTAACTCTTCAGACTGACGAAGAGGGTGTGAAAATGAGCCTTCCCATGAGCCGACTCCTCGACATGGCCGACAACGCTGAGAACGTTTGGATGTCAGGCTTGCCCGAAAAGTATTTGCACAGACCTGACACCCTGGCCTTTCGATCCATGTGTCTGGCCGAGTTTGCGTCGTGCTACAGGGTCGTTTATGGCGCCGCAGCCAGAAGACCCAACAGCATCGCCCTCCAGAACGACATGGGCTTCATCCAGAAGCGCACTGTCCGTCCGGCCGCCATCCGTTTTACGCGCTTCTCTGAGACTAAATATCCAGAGAAGAATTACCGGCGTCTGCTCAAGCTGTATTACCCGCACAGAGCAGACGAAGAACTGCGCAGTGCCGCTCATCCCCTGTATCGGGATTTTTATTTTAGTGACAAACGCGTCAAGCGTGTCGTAGATTTACACCAAAAACTCTCAAAGGCTGTGGTAAATCCCACCTGATTAAATGTGTATTTCAGGAAGCTTCAAAGATTCTGCGGGACCTTCCCAGATTTCGAGATGATGCCGACATATCGACGCCCGCCGTTCTCCTTGCAGCGTTTACCGGTACCGCTGCCTACAACATCTCTGGGAAGACTCTGCACGCTCTCTTGAAGCTTCCTCGTAGTTTGAAACCGCCTTATCAGGGACTTGGCAACGCGTTGGACGAAGTCAGGGCGTCTCTGTCCAACGCGGAAATCTTGATCATCGATGAGATCTCTATGATTTCCAAGGACCTCTTTGCCTATGTGCACTGGCGGTTGCAACAAATCAAAGGCAACAAGAGGCCCTTTGGAGGCATGTCGGTCTTGGCGGCTGGGGACTTTTACTAGCTGCCGCCGCTTGGAAGGGCCAAGCCGCTCTGTGTGCGTGAGGATGATTTCCTTGACCTCTGGATTTCTTTCCAGGTGGTCACCTTGACGGAAATCATGAGGCAAAAGGATGACCGGTCTTTTGCCGAGCTTTTGAACAGACTCCGCACAAAGCAAAAGACCGAACCGCTTTCCGTCGACGACAAAGCTCTGTTCGAGGAGTGCGTCGTCGACGCCCTAACATCGTCCGGTGGATGCCCTTCACATCTTAGCGACGAACAAGGAGGTGGACGCCCACAACGCCACCACCGTCGCAGCCCTTGGGTTGACTGTTGTCAACATTCCTGCGGAGGATTATCGGAAGCATCCCCGCACAGGAGAAATGATCGCCTGGGGCTTCAAGGGCAACAGGAGGGATCTGCTGGACGTCATCGAAGCCGCTGTTGGCGCGCGCGTCATGGTGACGAGGAATGTTGACATCGAGGACGGCCTCGTCAACGGCACTTTTGGCACAATCCGACACCTGTGCATGTACGTGGACCTACCGGAAACTGTGAAGCTGATCGGACTGGAATTGGACAATCCGGAGGCCGGTCAGAAGTTTCGGAAAAAGGTTCTCGGGCCAACGGACATGCTGGTTTACATCGAGCGAGTCGAGGAACCCACGAGCAAGAGGGGAGCGTTCCGGCGACAGTTCCCGATCAAGTTAGCGTTTGGCTGTACGGCTCGCAAAGTGCAAGGCATAACCGTGCAGTCTGCTGTGGTCTCTCTGAAGCACGTTTTCGAACCAGGGATGTCGTACGTCGCCCTCAGCAGGACGACTTCTCTTCAAGGTCTGCAGATCACAGACTTTGAAGAGAAGAAAATCTTTGCTGACCCGACCATCAAGGCGGCGTTGGAGGGCATGACGTGCGCATCCTTCGAATCTTCGAGGTCACTCTTGCACTTTGTCAAGTCACCGGTCACCGCTGGGCGTGATCCACCGACGTTTTGTGCATCAGCGAGAGCCATTTGTCGGGTTCGTCTGTCCCTCCGGCGTTTGAATTGGAGGGATACGACACGTTTGCCCCTAACAGAAACATCTGTTACGCAAACAGACCCGACATGGCTACCAAGGATGGAGGTGGTGTCGCCGTGTACTACAGGAGCACTCTTGCAGCCGGGCCGCGCAAGTTCTTGCAGAACGTAACGGATCTTGAAGTTGCCGTTCTCAAGGTTGAGCGCCTGGTCACAGCTTTAATTGCTACTGTGTACAGACCACCGAACTACTCTCTCGGCTTGTTTGTCGCAAACATGCAAGCGCTCTTGGATTCCTTGGAGCTCATGGGTTGTCAGCCGATTGTCGTTTGCGGCGATTTCAATGAGAACCTTCTTTCTGGTGGGAAGAAGGCAATCAAAGAGATGTTTGTATCCAGAGGATATAGTCAGCTCGTCACCGGTCCCACCACCGAAAAGCAGACCCTGATTGACCACATTTACATTTCGCGTCCTGATTCTTGTGTTCAGTCAGGTGTTCTGCACTCCTATTACAGTTACCACCAGCCGGTATACTGTATTTTGGCGCAGCTGACACCACCTTTTCTGCGTGTACTTTCTTAGTTTTGGCATGTGAATGTCTGTGTTACATTTATCTGCTGGTTATGGCCCAGCCAGCAGCACATACCATAGTTTTTTTTTTTAATCCTGTATCGTCGCTGCTGCTGTACTGCTTTTCTCTTTCCGGTGCTGTCTTTTTGTGCAAGGTGTTGGCTTGCACACTTCTTTTGGGTGTTGTCCTTATGTGCAAGGTGTGGGCTTGCACAGAACCTTCCGGTGCTGTCCTTGTGCCCTCCAGCATTGCGTGATGCTTCTTTTTCTCGGGACGTGTCTTTGAAGCATCGTCTTTCTTGCTGTTCTTTGCCGTCTTTCTTTTTCCTTTTGCAACTCCTCTTGTGGTGCAGATAGAAACGGAGCACGGTTACGCTCTCTCCACCTCTCCACCACCCCACCCGTTTGTTTGTCCTGTGTTACATGTCTGTCTGCATTTGCCAAATACTGCAGCTACATATTGATGCATTTTATATAGTTTTGGTTGTCCCCTTGAGACTTTGAAAGTCGTCCGGTCACTGTGCAGTTCGTTGTTCAGTTAAGTGCTTAGTTCAATGTTCGGTTAAGTAGTTCAATGTTCAGTTAAGTAGTTCCATGTTAAGCCAACAGTTAGAAGAACTTGACAGTGATCTGACGACTGTGTAATGTTAATGTAATTGTTAATTGACTAATCTGTTTTACAACTGCTATTATTAACTTTGCAGCTAAAAGTAACGCTGCAGTGATCGTGTTTAATTTGGCCAATACAACAAATGCCACTTTGTCTGTCTTGTTAAATGTTTGTCCCGTGTGTGTGTGGGTGTTTGTACACAGTGTTGTGTGCTAACACAGGGTACGTGTGAAGCGTCTCATGCAGTAGCCATGTGATCCTGCATGTTACACCTACTGCTGCTGGCTAGCCTAGTGAAAGCCAGTATATAGCCTCTCCACTACCAAGACTCCTACAGTGCCTCCCCGGGGCCACGCACGGAAACTGGGTACCTCACGGTCCCAGGCTGAACTGTATGGGGATCCCAGAGACGCGGCATCCAGGACCACCACTGTGGAAAAGTCCTGGTGTCCGTCAACCACTGTCCCAGCTATGGGTAAATAGCCCTACAGCCTGGTAACGTGATGTTGGCTGAGGTTGGAAGTTCCACGCATACAGAAACAAGGTGAGTAAAATATTTGATGTTCATTTCACTGATGATTCTACACTAAATGATGATGATGATAGTTTTAACCTGATGTTGGGTTTTTTTTTTTGCTCCCACAGACTGACTCTCTAAACCCTGTGAGATGACTGCTCCATATAACCTGTCTGCTTGAAGAAGGATTAAAGTACAACTTACAAGTCACGCCCACATCAGCCTCTACAGGAATCTCATCCTGCCGAAAGTAAGACTCATTTCAGATTGTCTATCACCAAATACTGTCATACCTGCAAACATTAACACTAAATGTTTTATTTTTTTGTCTTTAAGTGCTGCTAACAAGTTCATGGTGTGCCAAATCCAGCTGATGACCCTGTTGACTTACTGTGGAGAAACATGGAGTAGGAGTAGAGAACAAGTAAGACTTATTAGTCATTTTATAATCTGCTTGGTTGTTGTTTTTCCAGTTAATGCATCTGCACTGTAATATCACTAAAGAACTTTATTGGTCATTGATAGTAACTGGTCTCCTCACTTTACCCCCTTCTACAGGAGCTCCACTGACAGCATCCTGACCTACATCACTTCCTGGTTCAGGAGCTGCAGTTTCCATGGACAACAAAGACAGCCAATCAGGACTGATGAAGACCGCCTACAGAACCGTTGCTGCTGCTGTCTCATCCTGATGGAGCTCTACCAACAGCAATGCATTCACACAGCTACCTCCACCATCAAAGACCCACTCCACCCTTCACTATGATCAACAGGTTTTACAAGCTGTAGGGCTTCAAGTGGACTGAATCCCCCCACACACACACTCACTGACACCCTGAACATCCCAAACACACACCACCCCCCCAGCTGGACAACAACCAAGGACAAGGTTTGAACTGATTTAAGGACAGGTCTGAACTACTTTAAACAGCACTGGATTGGAGACATTGAAGCACCTTTTACTGAACCTCTGAAATTATTTGGTTATTAATGCTGTGAAATACTGTTTTTAAATATGTGATTGAAAATATATTTTTATATGGATAGAAATTGTTAGTAGTCATTTAATCACCATTTTCTTTTAATGTAATGTCAATGATGAGAAGCAATTTAATTTATGACTGAATGTAAATGTGGAGTGAAATGACAAAGTTAACTTTGAATCAAGAATCTAATGTCTGAGGATTTTAATAACATACATAGATGTACTCTGAAGGTTTTAGGTTAAGTATGTTATGCATGTATATTAATACATTATATATAGATATTTTATGTAACTGACAAAAATTCATGAATAAATTAATTTAAATGAAATAATGTATTAATGAGGTATAGAGCTACATATCAAAGACATCACATCTCATAAGAATACCCTCCTCAATGCTGATGTTAGAAAATATCTTTACTTAGAGGATAAAGAGTTTTTGAGTTAGAAGCAGTTGGTCTGTCAGTGATGTCATCATCACCATGGAAACACCACAGCTTGGTGGCTGAGGTGATTTCTCTGAAAGGGCTGAAAGCTGATTGGTCAATATTTTTTCATCAATAACTTTGGATCTAAAGTCCCCACAACCATCAAACTTTTTAGTATTAATAGAGGACCCCCCCATCCCATTCATGGTATCACGACCATTATCAAACTGCAGCAAGGACCCCGACACCCCCAGAGCCCAGCCCCAACTCTCACAATTTCCGTGGGAATTGTCTAGTTATACCCTATTCTCTTATATAAATATTCTGTTTCTATTTATTTCTAATTAAAATACCAGTCTATAAAATGCAATTTATTATGTATATAATTTAGGTTATTTGAGTACAGTAAATTCATTCTAAAAATAGAATGTTTATAATGTTAGAATGAATTTATTGATATATTGTCGGCCATGAACGCAATATGTAATATGTGATAGTAGATATGACCATTTCAAATTTAAGGAATACAATGACATAACAAATAATGAATTTCCATATGCAGTATTGTTTGTAGTATTGTGAATTGATGTAGTAAAGAACATTTTCAATTTGTTTGACATGCAGTTGATTTCAAAGTAATAACAATGTCTTTAAAAACATGAGTAAAGCCAAAATCCTTATTGTGTTTATTATTGAAATGCATTGGGAACACTGCATTTTATATCTTAAATAAATGAAGTGTCATGCAGGCCAATAGATGGTGGCTATCGCTATCACTGCCATTATTTACTTATTCGGTTTGGTGATTGTGGAACATTTATCGCTGCCACCTATTACATTTATTCATTATGAAACACACACACGTTAAATACATCAAAATTAGATTTATTCAATACAAAACCATTAAATGGCAGCTATCGCCGCCACCTATTAGGTTTAGTGACTGTGGAACTTTTAGATCCAAAGTTATTGATGAAAACCATTCAGCCAATCAGCTTTCAGCTGAGTTGCTGAGCAGCTTTCTCCAGCAGCTGGGCCGTTACCATGGTGACTGCTCTGCTACATTTGAATCCATGACTAACCGACTAAATCTGGGGAGGCAGAAATGCTACCTCTGGTCGGACCATATACCAAACAAATGCTCATAATTTGAAAACCGTAAAAGATGGTGACAAACTGATCAGACTTTCTGAGAGCAGGCCTTCCCCCGGTCATGCTGATATAATTTTTAATTCTGCAACTTGAAAAATGTGTGCACAGGAGCAGTTTAGAAAGTAGGAAGATGTTAAAAAATCTAGGATTTTCAAATTCAACTTTAACATTGGACTAAATGGGAGCAAAACAGGGACCAAGCTGCGCTTGTAGGCTCGTAGCAACAAAACTGTAGAACTCACAGCTTGGTTAGCTGTATTTTTTCAATCACGATGACGATTGTGCCTACGTTTTGATATAACAATTATATCAAAGTGTATATAATTGTGTAGCAGTTACTAGCGCAATTTATAAATTTATTTTTCAGGGCCATTTTCTCTCCCTCTACACTCTAACGATGACATCACCCACTCTAGCTTCCTGAGACTATCCCATCCAGGATGAAGAGATAGATAGATAGATAGATAGATAGAATAATAATAATAATATAGATGTAGGATTACAAGAGTCTCACTAAGAACTCACCCCCAGAGCATTGAACAATACACTAGGGGTGAGTTGGCCTGTGTTACGCCAGTCCCAACTAATTAAAAAGGTCATACATTTTTTTTTTGTGAGGTTTATTGTAGAAAATTCCAGAGTCTTGTACAAGTTTGCTGTATGGTGGTAAATTTTTTCTCAGTGATCTATACTGTCACAGAGCAAGTCTGTTACAGAAAGTCAACCCTGAATGGTGGTGGGTCTATAGCTTCTATGTCATGACATCAAAGCAATCACAAGGAAAACAAAGACATTTGGATGTCAACAAAAGGGAAGGTGGGGATCATCAAAGGAATTCAGTTCAATGTCTGGTGACTTTCACATTTGGAGATATGTGAAATTCCCAGTAATCCTACGAAGAAGCACAGACATTCTACAATGTGATAGCTTTAGTTGTTCAGCGGAATGTGATCCAGCATATAACTTTGTGATTAGCCTTCAAACAAAAATTTAATTGAAAGTGCAAATGCCTGTTGGGTCCTTAGGAAAACCTCTGAATAAACTAGTAGAGCTAGCTCAGCATCATTGGGATAATACAGGACAAATATATTATAAAATGCAAGAAATTCTAATGTATGTTCAAGTTTCTCACTATACAGGCGGAGCTACGAGAGGTTGCAGTGGAAGGGGAACCAATAACAGAGGAAGGGGGGACAGAAAAACATGACAATCAATCAAATCAGAACATGATCCTTACTTCTTTTGTGGTGAGCCAGATGGGTAGGGGACTGTCCACATAGAGCACAACAAAACAAATATACCCTGCCTACGGCAGCATTAGGGAGAACTCAACAACCTAATTTCTTGTGGATACAGGAGCTTCACTTTCGACTATAAAACCCTGGTCAAAAGTCTTACAACATATATATAAATATATATATATATATATATATATATATATATATATATATATATATATATATATATATATATATATATAAATATATATATATATATATATATATATATATATATATATATATATATATATATATATATAAATATATATATATATATATATATATATATATATATATATATATATATAAATATATATATATATATATATATATATATATATATATATATATATATATATATATATATATATATATATATAGTGGAAAGATGATTTGCAGAGCATGTGGATGTATACCATGTAGATCTGAATATTTATTGAATATTGAGTATTATTCTACTATGGACCGATACTGATGGACTGATAATAAGTTAGCGCATTTTATTTTCTGTGATGGATATTTTCTGTGATTAATTCAACCTATGTATATATATATATATATATATTTTTGTGGGGTGTGCTGGCTTTAGTTATGCTCCTAAACTGAGACCAGTCTGGTAATGTTAAACCTGACCAGCACAGCTTTCAGGATCCTCGAAGCACTTAAGTTTCTCCACCATGGCAAGGTCACAGCACAGGGAGAAGTTTTAGTGGATGTATGTGTATATATATATGTATATATATATATATATATATATATATATATATATATATATATATATATATATATATATATATATATATATATATATATATATATATATATATATATATATATATATATATATATATATGAACCCACAACCTCATCATGATTTACATGATGAGGTCAAGGGTTCTGGTCAGGAGTCAGAGAAATAGACTGCCTAAGTACTTCCAGATACCACATGGGATTCTGTTAAATGTTAAATGGCAAAGAATAACTTGTGTTTGAATCCTGCTTGATTTGTCCAATGAATTCACATATGATGTGCCACCAAAGTCGCACTTTGTGGAAAAACCATTGACTTTGAAAATATGAGAAAGAGACAGGAAAGTCTAATACCTGACATCAGCACGGGAAGAGAGAGGTTCCAACGTCACTTAAGCAACTCTCAAGTCTTTAGTTTTACTCATTCCGTATTTTTCAAAGTCATATATACCTCTACGACAAAGTGCTATTTTCTTGATTTGCAAATTTACATACAGGCAGGATTTAAAGATGGAGTTGTTCCTTGCCATTGACCACCATACATCATTCTATGATATATGGTGGTCATATGACAGGGCCCATAGGGTACCCAGAAGGATTCAGCAATCTATAGGGTTAAAAGTGGGTTAGGGGTGAGTGTTTAGGAGTTAAGGGTTCATAGTTTGGGCTTTCTTCTTTTTTAGCATCTCCAGTCCCAGACAATTCGTTGCTTCCGGTTTCAGATCTTGCATTCTGGACTTTTGTCCTCACACTCCAGGAGCTTCCAGGGTTAGGGTTATGGTTAGGTTAGACTAGGGTTAGGCTCAGCGTTAGGGTATAGAGAACGAAACTACCAGGTATATCCCTCCCAGTGATTTTAAAGGTGCTGCAGCTCCGAAACCGAAAATCATATAGAAATTGAACCAATTCCTACACCCCCCAGTTAAGAATTTAGGGTTAGGTTTAGGGTTAGGTTTAGGGTTAGACTAGGGTTAGGGTTAGGCTCAGCGTTAGGGTATAGAGAACGAAACTACCAGGTATATCCCTCCCAGTGATTTTAAAGGTACTGCAGCTCCGAAACCGAAAATCATATAGAAATTGAACCAATTCCTACACCACCCCCCCCCACTTAAGAAGTTAGGGTTAGGGTTAGGGTTAGACTAGGGTTAGGCTCAGCGTTAGGGTATAGAGAACGAAACTACCAGGTATATCCCTCCCAGTGATTTTAAAGGTGCTGCAGCTCCGAAACCGAAAATCATATAGAAATTGAACCAATTCCTACACCCCCCAGTTAAGAATTTAGGGTTAGGGTTAGGGTTAGGGTTAGACTAGGGTTAGGGTTAGGCTCAGCGTTAGGGTATAGGGAACGAAACTACCAGGTATATCCCTCCCAGTGATTTTAAAGGTGCTGCAGCTCCGAAACCGAAAATCATATAGAAATTGAACCAATTCCTACACCCCCCCGTTAAGAATTTAGTGTTACGTTTAGGGTTAGGTTTAGGGTTAGACTAGGGTTAGGGTTAGGCTCAGTGTTAGGGTATAGGGAACGAAACTACCAGGTATATCCCTCCCAGTGATTTTAAAGGTGCTGCAGCTCCGAAACCGAATATCATATAGAAATTGAACCAATTCCTACACCCCCCAGTTAAGAATTTGGGTTAGGGTTAGGGTTAGACTAGGGTTAGGGTTAGGCTCAGCGTTAGGGTATAGAGAACGAAACTACCAGGTATATCCCTCCCAGTGATTTTAAAGGTGCTGCAGCTCCGAAACCGAAAATCATATCAAAATTGAACCAATTCCTACACCCCCCAGTTAAGAATTTAGGGTTAGGGTTAAGGTTAGACTAGGGTTAGGGTTAGGCTCAGCGTTAGGGTATAGAGAACGAAACTACCAGGTATATCCCTCCCAGTGATTTTAAAGGTGCTGCAGCTCCAAAACCGAAAATCATATAGAAATTGAACCAATTCCTACACCCCCCAAGTAAGAATTTAGGGTTAGGGTTAGGTTTAGGGTTAGACTAGGGTTAGGGTTAGGCTCAGCGTTAGGGTATAGAGAACTTAACTACCAGTTATATCCCTCCCAGTGATTTTAAAGGTGCTGCAGCTCCGAAACCGAAAATAATACAGAAATTGAACCAATTCCTAGACCCCCCAGTTAAGAATTTAGGGTTAGGGTTAGGGTTAGACTAGGATTTGGGTTAGGCTCAGCGTTAGGGTATAGGGAACGAAACTACCAGGTATATCCCTCCCAGTGATTTTAAAGGTGCTGCAGCTCCAAAACCGAAAATCATATAGAAATTGAACCAATTCCTAAACCCCCCAGTTAAGAATTTAGGGTTAGGGTTAGGGTTAGACTAGGGTTAGGGTTAGGCTCAGCGTTAGGGTATAGAGAACGAAACTACCAGGTATATCCCTCCCAGTGATTTTAAAGGTGCTGCAGCTCCGAAACCGAAAATCATATCAAAATTGAACCAATTCCTACACCCCCCAGTTAAGAATTTAGGGTTAGGGTTAGGGTTAAGGTTAGACTAGGGTTAGGGTTAGGCTCAGCGTTAGGGTATAGAGAACGAAACTACCAGGTATATCCCTCCCAGTGATTTTAAAGGTGCTGCAGCTCCGAAACCGAAAATCATATCGAAATTGAACCAATTCCTACACCCCCCAGTTAAGAATTTAGGGTTAGGGTTAGACTAGGGTTAGGGTTAGGCTCAGCGTTAGGGTATAGAGAACGAAACTACCAGGTATATCCCTCCCAGTGATTTTAAAGGTGCTGCAGCTCCGAAACCGAAAATAATATCGAAATTGAACCAATTCCTACACCCCCCCAGTTAAGAATTTAGTGTTAGGGTTAGGGTTAGACTAGGGTTAGGGTTAGGCTCAGCGTTAGGGTATAGAGAACGAAACTACCAGGTATATCCCTCCCAGTGATTTTAAAGGTGCTGCAGCTCCGAAACCGAAAATCATATCGAAATTGAACCAATTCCTACACCCCCCAGTTAAGAATTTAGGGTTAGGGTTAGGGTTAGACTAGGGTTAGGGTTAGGCTCAGCGTTAGGGTATAAAGAACGAAACTACCAGGTATATCCCTCCCAGTGATTTTAAAGGTGTTGCAGCTCCGAAACCGAAAATCATATCGAAATTGAACCAATTCCTACACCCCCCCCAGTTAAGAATTTAGGGTTAGGGTTAGGGTTAGACTAGGGTTAGGGTTAGGCTCAGCGTTAGGGTATAGAGAACGAAACTACCAGGTATATCCCTCCCAGTGATTTTAAAGGTGCTGCAGCTCCGAAACCGAAAATCATATCGAAATTGAAGCAATTCCTAGACCCCCCCCCCCAGTTAAGAATTTAGGGTTAGGGTTAGGGTTAGACTAGGGTTAGGGTTAGGCTCAGCGTTAGGGTATAGAGAACGAAACTACCAGGTATATCCCTCCCAGTGATTTTAAAGGTGCTGCAGCTCCGAAACCGAAAATCATATTTAAATTGAACCAATTCCTAGACCCCACCCAGGTAAGAATTTAGGGTTAGGGTTAGGGTTAGACTAGGGTTAGGGTTAGGCTCAGCGTTAGGGTATAGAGAACGAAACTACCAGGTATATCCCTCCCAGTGATTTTAAAGGTGCTGCAGCTCCGAAACCGAAAATCATATCGAAATTGAACCAATTCCTACACCCCCCGGTTAAGAATTTAGGGTTAGGGTTAGGGTTAGGGTTAGACTAGGGTTAGGCTCAGCGTTAGGGTATAGAGAACGAAACTACCAGGTATATCCCTCCCAGTGATTTTAAAGGTGCTGCAGCTCCGAAACCGAAAATCACATAGAAATTGAACCAATTCCTACACCCCCCAGTTAAGAATTTAGGGTTAGGGTTAGGGTTAGGTTTAGGGTTAGACTAGAGTTAGGGTTAGGCTCAGCGTTAGGGTATAGAGAACGAAACTACCAGGTATATCCCTCCCAGTGATTTTAAAGGTACTGCAGCTCCGAAACCGAAAATCATATAGAAATTGAACCAATTCCTACACCCCCCAGTTAAGAATTTAGGGTTAGGGTTAGGGTTAGACTAGGGTTAGGGTTAGGCTCAGCGTTAAGGTATAGGGAACGAAACTACCAGGTATATCCCTCCCAGTGATTTTAAAGGTGCTGCAGCTCCGAAACCGAAAATCATATAGAAATTGAACCAATTCCTACACCACCCCCCCCCCCCACTTAAGAAGTTAGGGTTAGGGTTAGGGTTAGACTAGGGTTAGGCTCAGCGTTAGGGTATAGAGAATGAAACTACCAGGTATATCCCTCCCAGTGATTTTAAAGATGCTGCAGCTCCGAAACCGAAAATCATATAGAAATTGAACCAATTCCTACACCCCCCAGTTAAGAATTTAGGGTTAGGGTTAGGGTTAGGGTTAGACTAGGGTTAGGGTTAGGCTCAGCGTTAGGGTATAGGGAACGAAACTACCAGGTATATCCCTCCCAGTGATTTTAAAGGTGCTGCAGCTCCGACACCGAAAATCATATAGAAATTGAACCAATTCCTACACCCCCCGTTAAGAATTTAGTGTTAGGTTTAGGGTTAGGTTTAGGGTTAGACTAGGGTTAGGGTTAGGCTCAATGTTAGGGTATAGGGAAAGAAACTACCAGGTATATCCCTCCCAGTGATTTTAAAGGTGCTGCAGCTCCGAAACCGAAAATCAAATCAAAATTGAACCAATTCCTACACCCCCCAGTTAAGAATTTAGGGTTAGGGTTAGGGTTAGGGTTAGACTAGGGTTAGGGTTAGGCTCAGCGTTAGGGTATAGAGAACGAAACTACCAGGTATATCCCTCCCAGTGATTTTAAAGGTGCTGCAGCTACGAAACCGAAAATCATATCAAAATTGAACCAATTCCTACACCCCCCAGTTAAGAATTTAGGGTTAGGGTTAGGGTTAAGGTTAGACTAGGGTTAGGGTTAGGCTCAGCGTTAGGGTATAGAGAACGAAACTACCAGGTATATCCCTCCCAGTGATTTTAAAGGTGCTGCAGCTCCGAAACCGAAAATCATATAGAAATTGAACCAATTCCTACACCCCCCAAGTAAGAATTTAGGGTTAGGGTTAGGTTTAGGGTTAGACTAGGGTTAGGGTTAGGCTCAGCCTTAGGGTATAGGGAACGAAACTACCAGGTATATCCCTCCCAGTGATTTTAAAGGTGCTGCAGCTCCGAAACCGAAAATCATATAGAAATTGAACCAATTCCTACACCACCCCCCCCACTTAAGAAGTTAGGGTTAGGGTTAGGGTTAGACTAGGGTTAGGCTCAGCGTTAGGGTATAGAAAATGAAACTACCAGGTATATCCCTCCCAGTGATTTTAAAGATGCTGCAGCTCCGAAACCGAAAATCATATAGAAATTGAACCAATTCCTACACCCCCCAGTTAAGAATTTAGGGTTAGGGTTAGGGTTAGACTAGGGTTAGGGTTAGGCTCAGCGTTAGGGTATAGGGAACGAAACTACCAGGTATATCCCTCCCAGTGATTTTAAAGGTGCTGCAGCTCCGACACCGAAAATCATATAGAAATTGAACCAATTCCTACACCCCCCGTTAAGAATTTAGTGTTAGGTTTAGGGTTAGGGTTAGGGTTAGACTAGGGTTAGGGTTAGGCTCAGCGTTAGGGTATAGAGAACGAAACTACCAGGTATATCCCTCCCAGTGATTTTAAAGGTGCTGCAGCTCCGACACCGAAAATCATATAGAAATTGAACCAATTCCTACACCCCCCGTTAAGAATTTAGTGTTAGGTTTAGGGTTAGGTTTAGGGTTAGACTAGGGTTAGGGTTAGGCTCAATGTTAGGGTATAGGGAACGAAACTACCAGGTATATCCCTCCCAGTGATTTAAAAGGTGCTGCAGCTCCGAAACCGAAAATCAAATCAAAATTGAACCAATTCCTACACCCCCCAGTTAAGAATTTAGGGTTAGGGTTAGGGTTAGGGTTAGACTAGGGTTAGGGTTAGGCTCAGCGTTAGGGTATAGAGAACGAAACTACCAGGTATATCCCTCCCAGTGATTTTAAAGGTGCTGCAGCTACGAAACCGAAAATCATATCAAAATTGAACCAATTCCTACACCCCCCAGTTAAGAATTTAGGGTTAGGGTTAGGGTTAAGGTTAGACTAGGGTTAGGGTTAGGCTCAGCGTTAGGGTATAGAGAACGAAACTACCAGGTATATCCCTCCCAGTGATTTTAAAGGTGCTGCAGCTCCGAAACCGAAAATCATATAGAAATTGAACCAATTCCTACACCCCCCAAGTAAGAATTTAGGGTTAGGGTTAGGTTTAGGGTTAGACTAGGGTTAGGGTTAGGCTCAGCCTTAGGGTATAGGGAACGAAACTACCAGGTATATCCCTCCCAGTGATTTTAAAGGTGCTGCAGCTCCGAAACCGAAAATCATATAGAAATTGAACCAATTCCTACACCACCCCCCCCCACTTAAGAAGTTAGGGTTAGGGTTAGGGTTAGACTAGGGTTAGGCTCAGCGTTAGGGTATAGAGAATGAAACTACCAGGTATATCCCTCCCAGTGATTTTAAAGATGCTGCAGCTCCGAAACCGAAAATCATATAGAAATTGAACCAATTCCTACACCCCCCAGTTAAGAATTTAGGGTTAGGGTTAGGGTTAGGGTTAGGGTTAGACTAGGGTTAGGGTTAGGCTCAGCGTTAGGGTATAGGGAACGAAACTACCAGGTATATCCCTCCCAGTGATTTTAAAGGTGCTGCAGCTCCGACACCGAAAATCATATAGAAATTGAACCAATTCCTACACCCCCCGTTAAGAATTTAGTGTTAGGTTTAGGGTTAGGGTTAGGGTTAGACTAGGGTTAGGGTTAGGCTCAGCGTTAGGGTATAGAGAACGAAACTACCAGGTATATCCCTCCCAGTGATTTTAAAGGTGCTGCAGCTCCAAAACTGAAAATCATATCGAAATTGAACCACTTCCTACACCCCCCAGTTAAGAATTTAGGGTTAGGGTTAGGGTTAGACTAGGGTTAGGGTTAGGCTCAGCGTTAGGGTATAGAGAACGAAACTACCAGGTATATCCCTCCCAGTGATTTTAAAGGTGCTGCAGCTCCGAAACCGAAAATAATATCGAAATTGAACCAATTCCTACACCCCCCCCCAGTTAAGAATTTAGTGTTAGGGTTAGGGTTAGACTAGGGTTAGGGTTAGGCTCAGCGTTAGGGTATAGAGAACGAAACTATCAGGTATATCCCTCCCAGTGATTTTAAAGGTGCTGCAGCTCCGAAACCGAAAATCATATCAAAATTGAACCAATTCCTACACCCCCCAGTTAAGAATTTAGGGTTAGGGTTAGGGTTAAGGTTAGACTAGGGTTAGGGTTAGGCTCAGCGTTAGGGTATAGAGAACGAAACTACCAGGTATATCCCTCCCAGTGATTTTAAAGGTGCTGCAGCTCCGAAACCGAAAATCATATCGAAATTGAACCACTTCCTACACCCCCCAGTTAAGAATTTAGGGTTAGGGTTAGGGTTAGGGTTAGACTAGGGTTAGGGTTAGGCTCAGCGTTAGGGTATAGAGAACGAAACTACCAGGTATATCCCTCCCAGTGATTTTAAAGGTGCTGCAGCTCCGAAACCGAAAATCATATCGAAATTGAACCAATTCCTACACCCCCCAGTTAAGAATTTAGGGTTAGGGTTAGGCTTAGGGTTAGACTAGGGTTAGGGTTAGGCTCAGCGTTAGGGTATAGAGAACGAAACTACCAGGTATATCCCTCCCAGTGATTTTAAAGGTGCTGCAGCTCCGAAACCGAAAATAATATCGAAATTGAACCAATTCCTACACCCCCCCCCAGTTAAGAATTTAGTGTTAGGGTTAGGGTTAGACTAGGGTTAGGGTTAGGCTCAGCGTTAGGGTATAGAGAACGAAACTACCAGGTATATCCCTCCCAGTGATTTTAAAGGTGTTGCAGCTACGAAACCGAAAATCATATCAAAATTGAACCAATTCCTACACCCCCCAGTTAAGAATTTAGGGTTAGGGTTAGGGTTAAGGTTAGACTAGGGTTAGGGTTAGGCTCAGCGTTAGGGTATAGAGAACGAAACTACCAGGTATATCCCTCCCAGTGATTTTAAAGGTGCTGCAGCTCCGAAACCGAAAATCATATAGAAATTGAACCAATTCCTACACCCCCCAAGTAAGAATTTAGGGTTAGGGTTAGGTTTAGGGTTAGACTAGGGTTAGGGTTAGGTTCAGCGTTAGGGTATAGAGAACGAAACTACCAGTTATATCCCTCCCAGTGATTTTAAAGGTGCTGCAGCTCCGAAACCGAAAATAATACAGAAATTGAACCAATTCCTAGACCCCCCAGTTAAGAATTTAGGGTTAGGGTTAGGGTTAGACTAGGATTTGGGTTAGGCTCAGCGTTAGGGTACAGGGAACGAAACTACCAGGTATATCCCTCCCAGTGATTTTAAAGGTGCTGCAGCTCCAAAACCGAAAATCATATAGAAATTGAACCAATTCCTAAACCCCCCAGTTAAGAATTTAGGGTTAGGGTTAGGGTTAGGGTTAGACTAGGGTTAGGGTTAGGCTCAGCGTTAGGGTATAGAGAACGAAACTACCAGGTATATCCCTCCCAGTGATTTTAAAGGTGCTGCAGCTCCGAAACCGAAAATAATATCGAAATTGAACCAATTCCTACACCCCCCCCCAGTTAAGAATTTAGTGTTAGGGTTAGGGTTAGACTAGGGTTAGGGTTAGGCTCAGCGTTAGGGTATAGAGAACGAAACTACCAGGTATATCCCTCCCAGTGATTTTAAAGGTGCTGCAGCTCCGACACCGAAAATCATATCGAAATTGAACCAATTCCTACACCACCCGGTTATGAATTTAGGGTTAGGGTTAGGGTTAGGGTTAGACTAGGGTTAGGGTTAGGCTGAGCGTTAGGGTATAGAGAACGAAACTACCAGGTATATCCCTCCCAGTGATTTTAAAGGTGCTGCAGCTCCGAAACCGAAGATCATATCGAAATTGAACCAATTCCTATACCCCCCAGTTAAGAATTTAGGGTTAGGGTTAGGGTTAGGGTTAGACTAGGGTTAGGGTTAGGCTCAGCGTTAGGGTATAGAGAACGAAACTTCCAGGTATATCCCTCCCAGTGATTTTAAAGGTGCTGCAGCTCCAAAACCGAAAATCATATAGAAATTGAACCAATTCCTAAACCCCCCAGTTAAGAATTTAGGGTTAGGGTTAGGGTTAGACTAGGGTTAGGGTTAGGCTCAGCGTTAGGGTATAGAGAACGAAACTACCAGGTATATCCCTCCCAGTGATTTTAAAGGTGTTGCAGCTCCGAAACCGAAAATCATATCGAAATTGAACCAATTCCTACACCCCCCCCAGTTAAGAATTTAGGGTTAGGGTTAGGGTTAGACTAGGGTTAGGGTTAGGCTCAGCGTTAGGGTATAGAGAACGAAACTACCAGGTATATCCCTCCCAGTGATTTTAAAGGTGCTGCAGCTCCGAAACCGAAAATCATATCAAAATTGAACCAATTCCTACACCCCCCAGTTAAGAATTTAGGGTTAGGGTTAGGGTTAAGGTTAGACTAGGGTTAGGGTTAGGCTCAGCGTTAGGGTATAGAGAACGAAACTACCAGGTATATCCCTCCCAGTGATTTTAAAGGTGCTGCAGCTCCGAAACCGAAAATCATATCGAAATTGAACCACTTCCTACACCCCCCAGTTAAGAATTTAGGGTTAGGGTTAGGGTTAGGGTTAGACTAGGGTTAGGGTTAGGCTCAGCGTTAGGGTATAGAGAACGAAACTACCAGGTATATCCCTCCCAGTGATTTTAAAGGTGCTGCAGCTCCGAAACCGAAAATAATATCGAAATTGAACCAATTCCTACACCCCCCCCTAGTTAAGAATTTAGTGTTAGGGTTAGACTAGGGTTAGGGTTAGGCTCAGCGTTAGGGTATAGAGAACGAAACTACCAGGTATATCCCTCCCAGTGATTTTAAAGGTGCTCCAGCTCCGACACCGAAAATCATATCGAAATTGAACCAATTCCTACACCACCCGGTTATGAATTTAGGGTTAGGGTTAGGGTTAGGGTTAGACTAGGGTTAGGGTTAGGCTGAGCGTTAGGGTATAGAGAACGAAACTACCAGGTATATCCCTCCCAGTGATTTTAAAGGTGCTGCAGCTCCGAAACCGAAGATCATATCGAAATTGAACCAATTCCTATACCCCCCAGTTAAGAATTTAGGGTTAGGGTTAGGGTTAGGGTTAGACTAGGGTTAGGGTTAGGTTCAGCGTTAGGGTATAGAGAACGAAACTTCCAGGTATATCCCTCCCAGTGATTTTAAAGGTGCTGCAGCTCCAAAACCGAAAATCATATAGAAATTGAACCAATTCCTAAACCCCCCAGTTAAGAATTTAGGGTTAGGGTTAGGGTTAGACTAGGGTTAGGGTTAGGCTCAGCGTTAGGGTATAGAGAACGAAACTACCAGGTATATCCCTCCCAGTGATTTTAAAGGTGTTGCAGCTCCGAAACCGAAAATCATATCGAAATTGAACCAATTCCTACACCCCCCCCAGTTAAGAATTTAGGGTTAGGGTTAGGGTTAGACTAGGGTTAGGGTTAGGCTCAGCGTTAGGGTATAGAGAACGAAACTACCAGGTATATCCCTCCCAGTGATTTTAAAGGTACTGCAGCTCCGAAACCGAAAATCATATAGAAATTGAACCAATTCCTACACCCCCCAGTTAAGAATTTAGGGTTAGGGTTAGGTTTAGGGTTAGACTAGGGTTAGGGTTAGGCTCAGCCTTAGGGTATAGGGAACGAAACTACCAGGTATATCCCTCCCAGTGATTTTAAAGGTGCTGCAGCTCCGAAACCGAAAATCATATAGAAATTGAACCAATTCCTACACCCCCCAGTTAAGAATTTAGGGTTAGGGTTAGGGTTAGGGTTAGGGTTAGACTAGGGTTAGGGTTAGGCTCAGCGTTAGGGTATAGGGAACGAAACTACCAGGTATATCCCTCCCAGTGATTTTAAAGGTGCTGCAGCTCCGACACCGAAAATCATATAGAAATTGAACCAATTCCTACACCCCCCGTTAAGAATTTAGTGTTAGGTTTAGGGTTAGGTTTAGGGTTAGACTAGGGTTAGGGTTAGGCTCAGTGTTAGGGTATAGGGAACGAAACAACCAGGTATATCCCTCCCAGTGATTTTAAAGGTGCTGCAGCTCCGAAACCGAATATCATATAGAAATTGAACCAATTTCTACACCCCCCAGTTAAGAATTTAGGGTTAGGGTTAGGGTTAAGACTAAGGTTAGGGTTAGGCTCAGCGTTGGGGTATAGGGAACGAAACTACCAGGTATATCCCTCCCAGTGATTTTAAAGGTGCTGCAGCTCCGAAAACGAAAATCATATAGAAATTGAACCAATTCCTACACCCCCCAAGTAAGAATTTAGGGTTAGGGTTAGGTTTAGGGTTAGACTAGGGTTAGGGTTAGGTTCAGCGTTAGGGTATAGAGAACGAAACTACCAGTTATATCCCTCCCAGTGATTTTAAAGGTGCTGCAGCTCCGAAACCGAAAATAATACAGAAATTGAACCAATTCCTAGACCCCCCAGTTAAGAATTTAGGGTTAGGGTTAGGGTTAGACTAAGATTTGGGTTAGGCTCAGCGTTAGGGTATAGGGAACGAAACTACCAGGTATATCCCTCCCAGTGATTTTAAAGGTGCTGCAGCTCCAAAACCGAAAATCATATAGAAATTGAACCAATTCCTAAACCCCCCAGTTAAGAATTTAGGGTTAGGGTTAGGGTTAGACTAGGGTTAGGGTTAGGCTCAGCGTTAGGGTATAGAGAACGAAACTACCAGGTATATCCCTCCCAGTGATTTTAAAGGTGCTGCAGCTCCGAAACCGAAAATCATATCAAAATTGAACCAATTCCTACACCCCCCAGTTAAGAATTTAGGGTTAGGGTTAGGGTTAAGGTTAGACTAGGGTTAGGGTTAGGCTCAGCGTTAGGGTATAGAGAACGAAACTACCAGGTATATCCCTCCCAGTGATTTTAAAGGTGCTGCAGCTCCGAAACCGAAAATCATATCGAAATTGAACCACTTCCTACACCTCCCAGTTAAGAATGTAGGGTTAGGGTTAGGGTTAGGGTTAGACTAGGGTTAGGGTTAGGCTCAGCGTTAGGGTATAGAGAACGAAACTACCAGGTATATCCCTCCCAGTGATTTTAAAGGTGCTGCAGCTCCGAAACCGAAAATCATATCGAAATTGAACCAATTCCTACACCCCCCAGTTAAGAATTTAGGGTTAGGGTTAGGCTTAGGGTTAGACTAGGGTTAGGGTTAGGCTCAGCGTTAGGGTATAGAGAACGAAACTACCAGGTATATCCCTCCCAGTGATTTTAAAGGTGCTGCAGCTCCGAAACCGAAAATAATATCGAAATTGAACCAATTCCTACACCCCCCCCCAGTTAAGAATTTAGTGTTAGGGTTAGGGTTAGACTAGGGTTAGGGTTAGGCTCAGCGTTAGGGTATAGAGAACGAAACTACCAGGTATATCCCTCCCAGTGATTTTAAAGGTGCTGCAGCTCCGAAACCGAAAATCATATCGAAATTGAACCAATTCCTACACCCCCCGGTTATGAATTTAGGGTTAGGGTTAGGGTTAGGGTTAGACTAGGGTTAGGGTTAGGCTGAGCGTTAGGGTATAGAGAACGAAACTACCAGGTATATCCCTCCCAGTGATTTTAAAGGTGCTGCAGCTCCGAAACCGAAGATCATATCGAAATTGAACCAATTCCTATACCCCCCAGTTAAGAATCTAGGGTTAGGGTTAGGGTTAGGGTTAGACTAGGGTTAGGGTTAGGCTCAGCGTTAGGGTATAGAGAACAAAACTTCCAGGTATATCCCTCCCAGTGATTTTAAAGGTGCTGCAGCTCCGAAACCGAAAATCATATCGAAATTGAAACAATTCCTACACCCCCCGTTAAGAATTTAGTGTTAGGTTTAGGGTTAGGTTTAGGGTTAGACTAGGGTTAGGGTTAGGCTCAGTGTTAGGGTATAGGGAACGAAACTACCAGGTATATCCCTCCCAGTGATTTTAAAGGTACTGCAGCTCCGAAACCGAAAATCATATAGAAATTGAACCAATTCCTACACCCCCCAGTTAAGAATTTAGGGTTAGGGTTAGGGTTAGACTAGGGTTAGGGTTAGGCTCAGCGTTAAGGTATAGGGAACGAAACTACCAGGTATATCCCTCCCAGTGATTTTAAAGGTGCTGCAGCTCCGAAACCGAAAATCATATAGAAATTGAACCAATTCCTACACCCCCCAGTTAAGAATTTAGGGTTAGGGTTAGGGTTAGGTTTAGGGTTAGACTAGGGTTAGGGTTAGGTTCAGCGTTAGGGTATAGAGAACGAAACTACCAGTTATATCCCTCCCAGTGATTTTAAAGGTGCTGCAGCTCCGAAACCGAAAATAATACAGAAATTGAACCAATTCCTAGACCCCCCATTTAAAAATTTAGGGTTAGGGTTAGGGTTAGACTAGGATTAGGGTTAGGCTCAGCGTCAGGGTATAGGGAACGAAACTACCGGGTATATCCCTCCCAGTGATTTTAAAGGTGCTGCAGCTCCAAAACCGAAAATCATATAGAAATTGAACCAATTCCTAAACCCCCCAGTTGAGAATTTAGGGTTAGGGTTAGGGTTAGGGTTAGACTAGGGTTAGGGTTAGGCTCAGCGTTAAGGTATAGGGAACGAAACTACCAGGTATATCCCTCCCAGTGATTTTAAAGGTGCTGCAGCTCCGAAACCGAAAATAATACAGAAATTGAACCAATTCCTAGACCCCCCAGTTAAGAATTTAGGGTTAGGGTTAGGGTTAGACTAAGATTTGGGTTAGGCTCAGCGTTAGGGTATAGGGAACGAAACTACCAGGTATATCCCTCCCAGTGATTTTAAAGGTGCTGCAGCTCCAAAACAGAAAATCATATAGAAATTGAACCAATTCCTAAACCCCCCAGTTAAGAATTTAGGGTTAGGGTTAGGGTTAGACTAGGGTTAGGGTTAGGCTCAGCGTTAGGGTATAGAGAACGAAACTACCAGGTATATCCCTCCCAGTGATTTTAAAGGTGCTGCAGCTCCGAAACCGAAAATCATATCGAAATTGAACCAATTCCTACACCCCCCAGTTAAGAATTTAGGGTTAGGGTTAGGCTTAGGGTTAGACTAGGGTTAGGGTTAGGCTCAGCGTTAGGGTATAGAGAACGAAACTACCAGGTATATCCCTCCCAGTGATTTTAAAGGTGCTGCAGCTCCGAAACCAAAAATAATATCGAAATTGAACCAATTCCTACACCCCCCCCCAGTTAAGAATTTAGTGTTAGGGTTAGGGTTAGACTAGGGTTAGGGTTAGGCTCAGCGTTAGGGTATAGAGAACGAAACTACCAGGTATATCCCTCCCAGTGATTTTAAAGGTGCTGCAGCTCCGAAACCGAAAATCATATCGAAATTGAACCAATTCCTACACCCCCCGGTTATGAATTTAGGGTTAGGGTTAGGGTTAGGGTTAGACTAGGGTTAGGGTTAGGCTGAGCGTTAGGGTATAGAGAACGAAACTACCAGGTATATCCCTCCCAGTGATTTTAAAGGTGCTGCAGCTCCGAAACCGAAGATCATATCGAAATTGAACCAATTCCTATACCCCCCAGTTAAGAATCTAGGGTTAGGGTTAGGGTTAGGGTTAGACTAGGGTTAGGGTTAGGCTCAGCGTTAGGGTATAGAGAACAAAACTTCCAGGTATATCCCTCCCAGTGATTTTAAAGGTGCTGCAGCTCCGAAACCGAAAATCATATCGAAATTGAAACAATTCCTACACCCCCCGTTAAGAATTTAGTGTTAGGTTTAGGGTTAGGTTTAGGGTTAGACTAGGGTTAGGGTTAGGCTCAGTGTTAGGGTATAGGGAACGAAACTACCAGGTATATCCCTCCCAGTGATTTTAAAGGTACTGCAGCTCCGAAACCGAAAATCATATAGAAATTGAACCAATTCCTACACCCCCCAGTTAAGAATTTAGGGTTAGGGTTAGGGTTAGACTAGGGTTAGGGTTAGGCTCAGCGTTAAGGTATAGGGAACGAAACTACCAGGTATATCCCTCCCAGTGATTTTAAAGGTGCTGCAGCTCCGAAACCGAAAATCATATAGAAATTGAACCAATTCCTACACCCCCCAGTTAAGAATTTAGGGTTAGGGTTAGGGTTAGGTTTAGGGTTAGACTAGGGTTAGGGTTAGGTTCAGCGTTAGGGTATAGAGAACGAAACTACCAGTTATATCCCTCCCAGTGATTTTAAAGGTGCTGCAGCTCCGAAACCGAAAATAATACAGAAATTGAACCAATTCCTAGACCCCCCATTTAAGAATTTAGGGTTAGGGTTAGGGTTAGACTAGGATTAGGGTTAGGCTCAGCGTCAGGGTATAGGGAACGAAACTACCGGGTATATCCCTCCCAGTGATTTTAAAGGTGCTGCAGCTCCAAAACCGAAAATCATATAGAAATTGAACCAATTCCTAAACCCCCCAGTTGAGAATTTAGGGTTAGGGTTAGGGTTAGGGTTAGACTAGGGTTAGGGTTAGGCTCAGCGTTAAGGTATAGGGAACGAAACTACCAGGTATATCCCTCCCAGTGATTTTAAAGGTGCTGCAGCTCCGAAACCGAAAATAATACAGAAATTGAACCAATTCCTAGACCCCCCAGTTAAGAATTTAGGGTTAGGGTTAGGGTTAGACTAAGATTTGGGTTAGGCTCAGCGTTAGGGTATAGGGAACGAAACTACCAGGTATATCCCTCCCAGTGATTTTAAAGGTGCTGCAGCTCCAAAACAGAAAATCATATAGAAATTGAACCAATTCCTAAACCCCCCAGTTAAGAATTTAGGGTTAGGGTTAGGGTTAGACTAGGGTTAGGGTTAGGCTCAGCGTTAGGGTATAGAGAACGAAACTACCAGGTATATCCCTCCCAGTGATTTTAAAGGTGCTGCAGCTCCGAAACCGAAGATCATATCGAAATTGAACCAATTCCTATACCCCCCAGTTAAGAATCTAGGGTTAGGGTTAGGGTTAGGGTTAGACTAGGGTTAGGGTTAGGCTCAGCGTTAGGGTATAGAGAACAAAACTTCCAGGTATATCCCTCCCAGTGATTTTAAAGGTGCTGCAGCTCCGAAACCGAAAATCATATCGAAATTGAAACAATTCCTACACCCCCCGTTAAGAATTTAGTGTTAGGTTTAGGGTTAGGTTTAGGGTTAGACTAGGGTTAGGGTTAGGCTCAGTGTTAGGGTATAGGGAACGAAACTACCAGGTATATCCCTCCCAGTGATTTTAAAGGTACTGCAGCTCCGAAACCGAAAATCATATAGAAATTGAACCAATTCCTACACCCCCCAGTTAAGAATTTAGGGTTAGGGTTAGGGTTAGACTAGGGTTAGGGTTAGGCTCAGCGTTAAGGTATAGGGAACGAAACTACCAGGTATATCCCTCCCAGTGATTTTAAAGGTGCTGCAGCTCCGAAACCGAAAATCATATAGAAATTGAACCAATTCCTACACCCCCCAGTTAAGAATTTAGGGTTAGGGTTAGGGTTAGGTTTAGGGTTAGACTAGGGTTAGGGTTAGGCTCAGCGTGGGGGTTTAGGGAACGAAACTACCAGGTATATCCCTCCCAGTGATTTTAAAGGTGCTGCAGCTCCGAAACCGAAAATCATATCGACATTGAACCAATTCCTACACCCCCCAAGTAAGAATTTAGGGTTAGGGTTAGGTTTAGGGTTAGACTAGGGTTAGGGTTAGGTTCAGCGTTAGGGTATAGAGAACGAAACTACCAGTTATATCCCTCCCAGTGATTTTAAAGGTGCTGCAGCTCCGAAACCGAAAATAATACAGAAATTGAACCAATTCCTAGACCCCCCATTTAAGAATTTAGGGTTAGGGTTAGGGTTAGACTAGGATTAGGGTTAGGCTCAGCGTCAGGGTATAGGGAACGAAACTACCGGGTATATCCCTCCCAGTGATTTTAAAGGTGCTGCAGCTCCAAAACCGAAAATCATATAGAAATTGAACCAATTCCTAAACCCCCCAGTTAAGAATTTAGGGTTAGGGTTAGGGTTAGGGTTAGACTAGGGTTAGGGTTAGGCTCAGCGTTAAGGTATAGGGAACGAAACTACCAGGTATATCCCTCCCAGTGATTTTAAAGGTGCTGCAGCTCCGAAACCGAAAATAATACAGAAATTGAACCAATTCCTAGACCCCCCAGTTAAGAATTTAGGGTTAGGGTTAGGGTTAGACTAAGATTTGGGTTAGGCTCAGCGTTAGGGTATAGGGAACGAAACTACCAGGTATATCCCTCCCAGTGATTTTAAAGGTGCTGCAGCTCCAAAACAGAAAATCATATAGAAATTGAACCAATTCCTAAACCCCCCAGTTAAGAATTTAGGGTTAGGGTTAGGGTTAGACTAGGGTTAGGGTTAGGCTCAGCGTTAGGGTATAGAGAACGAAACTACCAGGTATATCCCTCCCAGTGATTTTAAAGGTGCTGCAGCTCCGAAACCGAAAATCATATCGAAATTGAACCAATTCCTACACCCCCCAGTTAAGAATTTAGGGTTAGGGTTAGGCTTAGGGTTAGACTAGGGTTAGGGTTAGGCTCAGCGTTAGGGTATAGAGAACGAAACTACCAGGTATATCCCTCCCAGTGATTTTAAAGGTGCTGCAGCTCCGAAACCGAAAATTATATCGAAATTGAACCAATTCCTACACCCCCCAGTTAAGAATTTAGGGTTAGGGTTAGGCTCAGGGTTAGACTAGGGTTAGGGTTAGGCTCAGCGTTAGGGTATAGAGAACGAAACTACCAGGTATATCCCTCCCAGTGATTTTAAAGGTGCTGCAGCTCCGAAACCGAAAATAATATCGAAATTGAACCAATTCCTACACCCCCCCCCCAGTTAAGAATTTAGTGTTAGGGTTAGGGTTAGACTAGGGTTAGGGTTAGGCTCAGCGTTACGGTATAGAGAACGAAACTACCAGGTATATCCCTCCCAGTGATTTTAAAGGTGCTGCAGCTCCAAAACCGAAAATCATATCTAAATTGAACCAATTCCTACACCCCCCGGTTAAGAATTTAGGGTTAGGGTTAGGGTTAGACTAGGGTTAGGGTTAGGCTCAGCGTTGGGGTATAGAGAACGAAACTACCAGGTATATCCCTCCCAGTGATTTTAAAGGTGCTGCAGCTCCGAAACCGAAAATCATATTTAAATTGAACCAATTCCTAGACCCCACCCAGGTAAGAATTTAGGGTTAGGGTCAGGGTTAGACTAGGGTTAGGGTTAGGCTCAGCGTTAGGGTATAGAGAACGAAACTTCCAGGTATATCCCTCCCAGTGATTTTAAAGGTGCTGCAGCTCCGAAACCGAAAATCATATCGAAATTGAACCAATTCCTACACCCCCCGGTTAAGAATTTAGGGTTAGGGTTAGGTTTAGGGTTAGACTAGGGTTAGGGTTAGGCTCAGAGTTAGGGTATAGAGAACGAAACTACCATGTATATCCCTCCCAGTGATTTTAAAGGTGCTGCAGCTCCGAAACCGAAAATAATATCGAAATTGAACCAATTCCTACACCCCCCCCCCAGTTAAGAATTTAGTGTTAGGGTTAGGGTTAGACTAGGGTTAGGGTTAGGCTCAGCGTTAGGGTATAGAGAACGAAACTACCAGGTGTATCCCTCCAAGTAATTTTAAAGGTGTTGCAGATCCGAAACCGAAAATCATATCGAAATTGAACCAATTCCTACACCCCCCCCAGTTAAGAATTTAGGGTTAGGGTTAGACTAGGGTTAGGGTTAGGCTCAGCGTTAGGGTATAGAGAACTAAACTACCAGGTATATCCCTCCCAGTGATTTTAAAGGTGCTGCAGCTCCGAAACCGAAAATCATATTGAAATTGAACCAATTCCTAGACCCCACCCAGGTAAGAATTTAGGGTTAGGGTTAGGGTTAGACTAGGGTTAGGGTTAGGCTCAGCGTTAGGGTATAGAGAACGAAACTTCCAGGTATATCCCTCCCAGTGATTTTAAAGGTGCTGCAGCTCCGAAACCGAAAATCATATCGAAATTGAACCAATTCCTACACCCCCCCCCCAGTTAAGAATTTAGGGTTAGGTTTAGGGTTAGACTAGGGTTAGGGTTAGGCTCAGCGTTAGGGTATAGAGAACGAAACTACCAGGTATATCCCTCCCAGTGATTTTAAAGGTACTGCAGCTCCGAAACCGAAAATCATATAGAAATTGAACCAATTCCCCCCCCCCCCCCAGTTAAGAATTTAGGGTTAGGGTTAGGGTTAGACTAGGGTTAGGGTTAGGCTCAGCGTTAAGGTATAGGGAACGAAACTACCAGGTATATCCCTCCCAGTGATTTTAAAGGTGCTGCAGCTCCGAAACCAAAAATCATATAGAAATTGAACCAATTCCTACACCACCCCCCCCCACTTAAGAAGTTAGGGTTAGGGTTAGGGTTAGACTAGGGTTAGGCTCAGCGTTAGGGTATAGAGAATGAAACTACCAGGTATATCCCTCCCAGTGATTTTAAAGGTGCTGCAGCTCCGAAACCGAAAATCATATAGAAATTGAACCAATTCCTACACCCCCCATTTAAGAATTTACGGTTAGGGTTAGGGTTAGGGATAGGGTTAGACTAGGGTTAGGGTTAGGCTCAGCATTAGGGTATAGGGAACGAAACTACCAGGTATATCCCTCCCAGTGATTTTAAAGGTGCTGCAGCTCCGAAACCGAAAATCATATAGAAATTGAACCAATTCCTACACCCCCTGTTAAGAATTTAGTGTTAGGTTTAGGGTTAGACTAGGGTTAGGGTTAGGCTCAGTGTTAGGGTATAGGGAACGAAACTACCAGGTATATCCCTCCCAGTGATTTTAAAGGTGCTGCAGCTCCGAAACCGAATATCATATAGAAATTGAACCAATTCCTACACTCCCCAGTTAAGAATTTAGGGTTAGGGTTAGGGTTAAGACTAAGGTTAGGGTTAGGCTCAGCGTTGGGGTATAGGGAACGAAACTACCAGGTATATCCCTCCCAGTGATTTTAAAGGTGCTGCAGCACCGAAACCGAAAATAATACAGAAATTGAACCAATTCCTAGACCCCCCATTTAAGAATTTAGGGTTAGGGTTAGGGTTAGACTAGGATTAGGGTTAGGCTCAGCGTCAGGGTATAGGGAACGAAACTACCAGGTATATCCCTCCCAGTGATTTTAAAGGTGCTGCAGCTCCAAAACCGAAGATCATATAGAAATTGAACCAATTCCTAAACCCCCCAGTTAAGAATTTAGGGTTAGGGTTAGGGTTAGGGTTAGACTAGGGTTAGGGTTAGGCTCAGCGTTAAGGTATAGGGAACGAAACTACCAGGTATATCCCTCCCAGTGATTTTAAAGGTGCTGCAGCTCCGAAACCGAAAATCATATAGAAATTGAACCAATTCCTACACCCCCCAGTTAAGAATTTAGGGTTAGGGTTAGGGTTAGGTTTAGGGTTAGGCTCAGCGTTAGGGTATAGAGAATGAAACTACCAGGTATATCCCTCCCAGTGATTTTAAAGGTGCTGCAGCTCCGAAACCAAAATCATATAGAAATTGAACCAATTCCTACACCCCCCAGTTAAGAATTTAGGGTTAGGGTTAGGGTTAGGGTTAGACTAGGGTTAGGGTTAGGCTCAGCGTTAGGGTATAGGGAACGAAACTACCAGGTATATCCCTCCCAGTGATTTTAAAGGTGCTGCAGCTCCGACACCGAAAATCATATAGAAATTGAACCAATTCCTACACCCCCCGTTAAGAATTTAGTGTTAGGTTTAGGGTTAGGTTTAGGGTTAGACTAGGGTTAGGGTTAGGCTCAGTGTTAGGGTATAGGGAACGAAACTACCAGGTATATCCCTCCCAGTGATTTTAAAGGTGCTGCAGCTCCGAAACCGAATATCATATAGAAATTGAACCAATTCCTACACACCCCAGTTAAGAATTTAGGGTTAGGGTTAGGGTTAAGACTAAGGTTAGGGTTAGGCTCAGCGTTGGGGTATAGGGAACGAAACTACCAGGTATATCCCTCCCAGTGATTTTAAAGGTGCTGCAGCTCCGAAACCGAAAATAATACAGAAATTGAACCAATTCCTAGACCCCCCAGTTAAGAATTTAGGGTTAGGGTTAGGGTTAGACTAGGATTAGGGTTAGGCTCAGCGTCAGGGTATAGGGAACGAAACTACCAGGTATATCCCTCCCAGTGATTTTAAAGGTGCTGCAGCTCCAAAACCGAAAATCATATAGAAATTGAACCAATTCCTACACCCCCCAGTTAAGAATTTAGGGTTAGGGTTAGGGTTAGGTTTAGGGTTAGACTAGGGTTAGGGTTAGGCTCAGCGTTAGGGTATAGAGAACGAAACTACCAGGTATATCCCTCCCAGTGATTTTAAAGGTACTGCAGCTCCGAAACCGAAAATCATATAGAAATTGAACCAATTCCCACACCCCCCAGTTAAGAATTTAGGGTTAGGGTTAGGGTTAGACTAGGGTTAGGGTTAGGCTCAGCGTTAAGGTATAGGGAACGAAACTACCAGGTATATCCCTCCCAGTGATTTTAAAGGTGCTGCAGCTCCGAAACCGAAAATCATATAGAAATTGAACCAATTCCTACACCACCCCCCCCCCACTTAAGAAGTTAGGGTTAGGGTTAGGGTTAGACTAGGGTTAGGCTCAGCGTTAGGGTATAGAGAATGAAACTACCAGGTATATCCCTCCCAGTGATTTTAAAGGTGCTGCAGCTCCGAAACCAAAAATCATATAGAAATTGAACCAATTCCTACACCCCCTGTTAAGAATTTAGTGTTAGGTTTAGGGTTAGGTTTAGGGTTAGACTAGGGTTAGGGTTAGGCTCAGTGTTAGGGTATAGGGAACGAAACTACCAGGTATATCCCTCCCAGTGATTTTAAAGGTGCTGCAGCTCCGAAACCGAAAATCATATAGAAATTGAACCAATTCCTACACCCCCCAAGTAAGAATTTAGGGTTAGGGTTAGGTTTAGGGTTAGACTAGGGTTAGGGTTAGGCTCAGCGTTAGGGTATAGAGAACGAAACTACCAGTTATATCCCTCCCAGTGATTTTAAAGGTGCTGCAGCTCCGAAACCGAAAATAATACAGAAATTGAACCAATTCCTAGACCCCCCAGTTAAGAATTTAGGGTTAGGGTCAGGGTTAGACTAGGATTTGGGTTAGGCTCAGCGTTAGGGTAAAGAGAATGAAACTACCAGGTATATCCCTCCCAGTGATTTTAAAGGTGCTGCAGCTCCAAAACCGAAAATCATATCGAAATTGAACCAATTCCTACACCCCCCAGTTAAGAATTTAGGGTTAGGGTTAGGGTTAGGGTTAGACTAGGGTTAGGGTTAGGCTCAGAGTTAGGGTATAGAGAACGAAACTACCAGGTATATCCCTCCCAGTGATTTTAAAGGTGCTGCAGCTCCGAAACCGAAAATAATATCGAAATTGAACCAATTCCTACACCCCCCCCCCCAGTTAAGAATTTAGTGTTAGGGTTAGGGTTAGACTAGGGTTAGGGTTAGGCTCAGCGTTAGGGTATAGAGAACGAAACTACCAGGTATATCCCTCCCAGTGATTTTAAAGGTACTGCAGCTCCGAATCCGAAAATCATATAGAAATTGAACCAATTCCCACACCCCCCAGTTAAGAATTTAGGGTTAGGGTTAGGGTTAGACTAGGGTTAGGGTTAGGCTCAGCGTTAAGGTATAGGGAACGAAACTACCAGGTATATCCCTCCCAGTGATTTTAAAGGTGCTGCAGCTCCGAAACCGAAAATCATATAGAAATTGAACCAATTCCTACACCACCCCCCCCCACATAAGAAGTTAGGGTTAGGGTTAGGGTTAGACTAGGGTTAGGCTCAGCGTTAGGGTATAGAGAATGAAACTACCAGGTATATCCCTCCCAGTGATTTTAAAGGTGCTGCAGCTCCGAAACCGAAAATCATATAGAAATTGAACCAATTCCTACACCCCCCAGTTAAGAATTTAGGGTTAGGGTTAGGGTTAGGGTTAGACTAGGGTTAGGGTTAGGCTCAGCATTAGGGTATAGGGAACGAAACTACCAGGTATATCCCTCCCAGTGATTTTAAAGGTGCTGCAGCTCCGAAACCGAAAATCATATAGAAATTGAACCAATTCCTACACCCCCTGTTAAGAATTTAGTGTTAGGTTTAGGGTTAGGTTTAGGGTTAGACTAGGGTTAGGGTTAGGCTCAGTGTTAGGGTATAGGGAACGAAACTACCAGGTATATCCCTCCCAGTGATTTTAAAGGTGCTGCAGCTCCGAAACCGAATATCATATAGAAATTGAACCAATTCCTACACTCCCCAGTTAAGAATTTAGGGTTAGGGTTAGGGTTAAGACTAAGGTTAGGGTTAGGCTCAGCGTTGGGGTATAGGGAACGAAACTACCAGGTATATCCCTCCCAGTGATTTTAAAGGTGCTGCAGCACCGAAACCGAAAATAATACAGAAATTGAACCAATTCCTAGACCCCCCATTTAAGAATTTAGGGTTAGGGTTAGGGTTAGACTAGGATTAGGGTTAGGCTCAGCGTCAGGGTATAGGGAACGAAACTACCAGGTATATCCCTCCCAGTGATTTTAAAGGTGCTGCAGCTCCAAAACCGAAGATCATATAGAAATTGAACCAATTCCTAAACCCCCCAGTTAAGAATTTAGGGTTAGGGTTAGGGTTAGGGTTAGACTAGGGTTAGGGTTAGGCTCAGCGTTAAGGTATAGGGAACGAAACTACCAGGTATATCCCTCCCAGTGATTTTAAAGGTGCTGCAGCTCCGAAACCGAAAATCATATAGAAATTGAACCAATTCCTACACCCCCCAGTTAAGAATTTAGGGTTAGGGTTAGGGTTAGGTTTAGGGTTAGGCTCAGCGTTAGGGTATAGAGAATGAAACTACCAGGTATATCCCTCCCAGTGATTTTAAAGGTGCTGCAGCTCCGAAACCAAAATCATATAGAAATTGAACCAATTCCTACACCCCCCAGTTAAGAATTTAGGGTTAGGGTTAGGGTTAGGGTTAGACTAGGGTTAGGGTTAGGCTCAGCGTTAGGGTATAGGGAACGAAACTACCAGGTATATCCCTCCCAGTGATTTTAAAGGTGCTGCAGCTCCGACACCGAAAATCATATAGAAATTGAACCAATTCCTACACCCCCCGTTAAGAATTTAGTGTTAGGTTTAGGGTTAGGTTTAGGGTTAGACTAGGGTTAGGGTTAGGCTCAGTGTTAGGGTATAGGGAACGAAACTACCAGGTATATCCCTCCCAGTGATTTTAAAGGTGCTGCAGCTCCGAAACCGAATATCATATAGAAATTGAACCAATTCCTACACACCCCAGTTAAGAATTTAGGGTTAGGGTTAGGGTTAAGACTAAGGTTAGGGTTAGGCTCAGCGTTGGGGTATAGGGAACGAAACTACCAGGTATATCCCTCCCAGTGATTTTAAAGGTGCTGCAGCTCCGAAACCGAAAATAATACAGAAATTGAACCAATTCCTAGACCCCCCAGTTAAGAATTTAGGGTTAGGGTTAGGGTTAGACTAGGATTAGGGTTAGGCTCAGCGTCAGGGTATAGGGAACGAAACTACCAGGTATATCCCTCCCAGTGATTTTAAAGGTGCTGCAGCTCCAAAACCGAAAATCATATAGAAATTGAACCAATTCCTACACCCCCCAGTTAAGAATTTAGGGTTAGGGTTAGGGTTAGGTTTAGGGTTAGACTAGGGTTAGGGTTAGGCTCAGCGTTAGGGTATAGAGAACGAAACTACCAGGTATATCCCTCCCAGTGATTTTAAAGGTACTGCAGCTCCGAAACCGAAAATCATATAGAAATTGAACCAATTCCCACACCCCCCAGTTAAGAATTTAGGGTTAGGGTTAGGGTTAGACTAGGGTTAGGGTTAGGCTCAGCGTTAAGGTATAGGGAACGAAACTACCAGGTATATCCCTCCCAGTGATTTTAAAGGTGCTGCAGCTCCGAAACCGAAAATCATATAGAAATTGAACCAATTCCTACACCACCCCCCCCCCACTTAAGAAGTTAGGGTTAGGGTTAGGGTTAGACTAGGGTTAGGCTCAGCGTTAGGGTATAGAGAATGAAACTACCAGGTATATCCCTCCCAGTGATTTTAAAGGTGCTGCAGCTCCGAAACCAAAAATCATATAGAAATTGAACCAATTCCTACACCCCCTGTTAAGAATTTAGTGTTAGGTTTAGGGTTAGGTTTAGGGTTAGACTAGGGTTAGGGTTAGGCTCAGTGTTAGGGTATAGGGAACGAAACTACCAGGTATATCCCTCCCAGTGATTTTAAAGGTGCTGCAGCTCCGAAACCGAAAATCATATAGAAATTGAACCAATTCCTACACCCCCCAAGTAAGAATTTAGGGTTAGGGTTAGGTTTAGGGTTAGACTAGGGTTAGGGTTAGGCTCAGCGTTAGGGTATAGAGAACGAAACTACCAGTTATATCCCTCCCAGTGATTTTAAAGGTGCTGCAGCTCCGAAACCGAAAATAATACAGAAATTGAACCAATTCCTAGACCCCCCAGTTAAGAATTTAGGGTTAGGGTCAGGGTTAGACTAGGATTTGGGTTAGGCTCAGCGTTAGGGTAAAGAGAATGAAACTACCAGGTATATCCCTCCCAGTGATTTTAAAGGTGCTGCAGCTCCAAAACCGAAAATCATATCGAAATTGAACCAATTCCTACACCCCCCAGTTAAGAATTTAGGGTTAGGGTTAGGGTTAGGGTTAGACTAGGGTTAGGGTTAGGCTCAGAGTTAGGGTATAGAGAACGAAACTACCAGGTATATCCCTCCCAGTGATTTTAAAGGTGCTGCAGCTCCGAAACCGAAAATAATATCGAAATTGAACCAATTCCTACACCCCCCCCCCCAGTTAAGAATTTAGTGTTAGGGTTAGGGTTAGACTAGGGTTAGGGTTAGGCTCAGCGTTAGGGTATAGAGAACGAAACTACCAGGTATATCCCTCCCAGTGATTTTAAAGGTACTGCAGCTCCGAATCCGAAAATCATATAGAAATTGAACCAATTCCCACACCCCCCAGTTAAGAATTTAGGGTTAGGGTTAGGGTTAAGACTAAGGTTAGGGTTAGGCTCAGCGTTGGGGTATAGGGAACGAAACTACCAGGTATATCCCTCCCAGTGATTTTAAAGGTGCTGCAGCTCCGAAACCGAAAATAATACAGAAATTGAACCAATTCCTAGACCCCCCAGTTAAGAATTTAGGGTTAGGGTTAGGGTTAGACTAGGATTAGGGTTAGGCTCAGCGTCAGGGTATAGGGAACGAAACTACCAGGTATATCCCTCCCAGTGATTTTAAAGGTGCTGCAGCTCCGACACCGAAAATCATATAGAAATTGAACCAATTCCTACACCCCCCAGTTAAGAATTTAGGGTTAGGGTTAGGGTTAGGTTTAGGGTTAGACTAGGGTTAGGGTTAGGCTCAGTGTTAGGGTATAGGGAACGAAACTACCAGGTATATCCCTCCCAGTGATTTTAAAGGTGCTGCAGCTCCGAAACCGAATATCATATAGAAATTGAACCAATTCCTACACACCCCAGTTAAGAATTTAGGGTTAGGGTTAGGGTTAAGACTAAGGTTAGGGTTAGGCTCAGCGTTGGGGTATAGGGAACGAAACTACCAGGTATATCCCTCCCAGTGATTTTAAAGGTGCTGCAGCTCCGAAACCGAAAATAATACAGAAATTGAACCAATTCCTAGACCCCCCAGTTAAGAATTTAGGGTTAGGGTTAGGGTTAGACTAGGATTAGGGTTAGGCTCAGCGTCAGGGTATAGGGAACGAAACTACCAGGTATATCCCTCCCAGTGATTTTAAAGGTGCTGCAGCTCCAAAACCGAAAATCATATAGAAATTGAACCAATTCCTACACCCCCCAGTTAAGAATTTAGGGTTAGGGTTAGGGTTAGGTTTAGGGTTAGACTAGGGTTAGGGTTAGGCTCAGCGTTAGGGTATAGAGAACGAAACTACCAGGTATATCCCTCCCAGTGATTTTAAAGGTACTGCAGCTCCGAAACCGAAAATCATATAGAAATTGAACCAATTCCCACACCCCCCAGTTAAGAATTTAGGGTTAGGGTTAGGGTTAGACTAGGGTTAGGGTTAGGCTCAGCGTTAAGGTATAGGGAACGAAACTACCAGGTATATCCCTCCCAGTGATTTTAAAGGTGCTGCAGCTCCGAAACCGAAAATCATATAGAAATTGAACCAATTCCTACACCACCCCCCCCCCCACTTAAGAAGTTAGGGTTAGGGTTAGGGTTAGACTAGGGTTAGGCTCAGCGTTAGGGTATAGAGAATGAAACTACCAGGTATATCCCTCCCAGTGATTTTAAAGGTGCTGCAGCTCCGAAACCAAAAATCATATAGAAATTGAACCAATTCCTACACCCCCTGTTAAGAATTTAGTGTTAGGTTTAGGGTTAGGTTTAGGGTTAGACTAGGGTTAGGGTTAGGCTCAGTGTTAGGGTATAGGGAACGAAACTACCAGGTATATCCCTCCCAGTGATTTTAAAGGTGCTGCAGCTCCGAAACCGAAAATCATATAGAAATTGAACCAATTCCTACACCCCCCAAGTAAGAATTTAGGGTTAGGGTTAGGTTTAGGGTTAGACTAGGGTTAGGGTTAGGCTCAGCGTTAGGGTATAGAGAACGAAACTACCAGTTATATCCCTCCCAGTGATTTTAAAGGTGCTGCAGCTCCGAAACCGAAAATAATACAGAAATTGAACCAATTCCTAGACCCCCCAGTTAAGAATTTAGGGTTAGGGTCAGGGTTAGACTAGGATTTGGGTTAGGCTCAGCGTTAGGGTAAAGAGAATGAAACTACCAGGTATATCCCTCCCAGTGATTTTAAAGGTGCTGCAGCTCCAAAACCGAAAATCATATCGAAATTGAACCAATTCCTACACCCCCCAGTTAAGAATTTAGGGTTAGGGTTAGGGTTAGGGTTAGACTAGGGTTAGGGTTAGGCTCAGAGTTAGGGTATAGAGAACGAAACTACCAGGTATATCCCTCCCAGTGATTTTAAAGGTGCTGCAGCTCCGAAACCGAAAATAATATCGAAATTGAACCAATTCCTACACCCCCCCCCCCAGTTAAGAATTTAGTGTTAGGGTTAGGGTTAGACTAGGGTTAGGGTTAGGCTCAGCGTTAGGGTATAGAGAACGAAACTACCAGGTATATCCCTCCCAGTGATTTTAAAGGTACTGCAGCTCCGAATCCGAAAATCATATAGAAATTGAACCAATTCCCACACCCCCCAGTTAAGAATTTAGGGTTAGGGTTAGGGTTAGACTAGGGTTAGGGTTAGGCTCAGCGTTAAGGTATAGGGAACGAAACTACCAGGTATATCCCTCCCAGTGATTTTAAAGGTGCTGCAGCTCCGAAACCGAAAATCATATAGAAATTGAACCAATTCCTACACCACCCCCCCCCACATAAGAAGTTAGGGTTAGGGTTAGACTAGGGTTAGGCTCAGCGTTAGGGTATAGAGAATGAAACTACCAGGTATATCCCTCCCAGTGATTTTAAAGGTGCTGCAGCTCCGAAACCGAAAATCATATAGAAATTGAACCAATTCCTACACCCCCCAGTTAAGAATTTAGGGTTAGGGTTAGGGTTAGGGTTAGACTAGGGTTAGGGTTAGGCTCAGCATTAGGGTATAGGGAACGAAACTACCAGGTATATCCCTCCCAGTGATTTTAAAGGTGCTGCAGCTCCGAAACCGAAAATCATATAGAAATTGAACCAATTCCTACACCCCCTGTTAAGAATTTAGTGTTAGGTTTAGGGTTAGGTTTAGGGTTAGACTAGGGTTAGGGTTAGGCTCAGTGTTAGGGTATAGGGAACGAAACTACCAGGTATATCCCTCCCAGTGATTTTAAAGGTGCTGCAGCTCCGAAACCGAATATCATATAGAAATTGAACCAATTCCTACACTCCCCAGTTAAGAATTTAGGGTTAGGGTTAGGGTTAAGACTAAGGTTAGGGTTAGGCTCAGCGTTGGGGTATAGGGAACGAAACTACCAGGTATATCCCTCCCAATGATTTTAAAGGTGCTGCAGCTCCAAAAACGAAAATCATATAGAAATTGAACCAATTCCTACACCCCCCAAGTAAGAATTTAGGGTTAGGGTTAGGTTTAGGGTTAGACTAGGGTTAGGGTTAGGCTCAGCGTTAGGGTATAGAGAACGAAACTACCAGTTAAATCCCTCCCAGTGATTTTAAAGGTGCTGCAGCTCCGAAACCGAAAATAATACAGAAATTGAACCAATTCCTAGACCCCCCATTTAAGAATTTAGGGTTAGGGTTAGGGTTAGACTAGGATTAGGGTTAGGCTCAGCGTCAGGGTATAGGGAACGAAACTACCAGGTATATCCCTCCCAGTGATTTTAAAGGTGCTGCAGCTCCAAAAACGAAAATCATATAGAAATTGAACCAATTCCTAAACCCCCCAGTTAAGAATTTAGGGTTAGGGTTAGGGTTAGGGTTAGACTAGGGTTAGGGTTAGGCTCAGCGTTAAGGTATAGGGAACGAAACTACCAGGTATATCCCTCCCAGTGATTTTAAAGGTGCTGCAGCTCCGAAACCGAAAATCATATAGAAATTGAACCAATTCCTACACCCCCCAAGTAAGAATTTAGGGTTAGGGTTAGGTTTAGGGTTAGACTAGGGTTAGGGTTAGGCTCAGCGTTAGGGTATAGAGAACGAAACTACCAGTTATATCCCTCCCAGTGATTTTAAAGGTGCTGCAGCTCCGAAACCGAAAATAATACAGAAATTGAACCAATTCCTAGACCCCCCAGTTAAGAATTTAGGGTTAGGGTCAGGGTTAGACTAGGATTTGGGTTAGGCTCAGCGTTAGGGTAAAGAGAATGAAACTACCAGGTATATCCCTCCCAGTGATTTTAAAGGTGCTGCAGCTCCAAAACCGAAAATCATATCGAAATTGAACCAATTCCTACACCCCCCAGTTAAGAATTTAGGGTTAGGGTTAGGGTTAGGGTTAGACTAGGGTTAGGGTTAGGCTCAGAGTTAGGGTATAGAGAACGAAACTACCAGGTATATCCCTCCCAGTGATTTTAAAGGTGCTGCAGCTCCGAAACCGAAAATAATATCGAAATTGAACCAATTCCTACACCCCCCCCCCCCAGTTAAGAATTTAGTGTTAGGGTTAGGGTTAGACTAGGGTTAGGGTTAGGCTCAGCGTTAGGGTATAGAGAACGAAACTACCAGGTATATCCCTCCCAGTGATTTTAAAGGTACTGCAGCTCCGAATCCGAAAATCATATAGAAATTGAACCAATTCCCACACCCCCCAGTTAAGAATTTAGGGTTAGGGTTAGACTAGGGTTAGGCTCAGCGTTAAGGTATAGGGAACGAAACTACCAGGTATATCCCTCCCAGTGATTTTAAAGGTGCTGCAGCTCCGAAACCGAAAATCATATAGAAATTGAACCAATTCCTACACCACCCCCCCCCACATAAGAAGTTAGGGTTAGGGTTAGGGTTAGACTAGGGTTAGGCTCAGCGTTAGGGTATAGAGAATGAAACTACCAGGTATATCCCTCCCAGTGATTTTAAAGGTGCTGCAGCTCCGAAACCGAAAATCATATAGAAATTGAACCAATTCCTACACCCCCCAGTTAAGAATTTAGGGTTAGGGTTAGGGTTAGGGTTAGACTAGGGTTAGGGTTAGGCTCAGCATTAGGGTATAGGGAACGAAACTACCAGGTATATCCCTCCCAGTGATTTTAAAGGTGCTGCAGCTCCGAAACCGAAAATCATATAGAAATTGAACCAATTCCTACACCCCCTGTTAAGAATTTAGTGTTAGGTTTAGGGTTAGGTTTAGGGTTAGACTAGGGTTAGGGTTAGGCTCAGTGTTAGGGTATAGGGAACGAAACTACCAGGTATATCCCTCCCAGTGATTTTAAAGGTGCTGCAGCTCCGAAACCGAATATCATATAGAAATTGAACCAATTCCTACACTCCCCAGTTAAGAATTTAGGGTTAGGGTTAGGGTTAAGACTAAGGTTAGGGTTAGGCTCAGCGTTGGGGTATAGGGAACGAAACTACCAGGTATATCCCTCCCAATGATTTTAAAGGTGCTGCAGCTCCAAAAACGAAAATCATATAGAAATTGAACCAATTCCTACACCCCCCAAGTAAGAATTTAGGGTTAGGGTTAGGTTTAGGGTTAGACTAGGGTTAGGGTTAGGCTCAGCGTTAGGGTATAGAGAACGAAACTACCAGTTAAATCCCTCCCAGTGATTTTAAAGGTGCTGCAGCTCCGAAACCGAAAATAATACAGAAATTGAACCAATTCCTAGACCCCCCATTTAAGAATTTAGGGTTAGGGTTAGGGTTAGACTAGTATTAGGGTTAGGCTCAGCGTCAGGGTATAGGGAACGAAACTACCAGGTATATCCCTCCCAGTGATTTTAAAGGTGCTGCAGCTCCAAAACCGAAAATCATATAGAAATTGAACCAATTCCTAAACCCCCCAGTTAAGAATTTAGGGTTAGGGTTAGGGTTAGGGTTAGACTAGGGTTAGGGTTAGGCTCAGCGTTAAGGTATAGGGAACGAAACTACCAGGTATATCCCTCCCAGTGATTTTAAAGGTGCTGCAGCTCCGAAACCGAAAATCATATAGAAATTGAACCAATTCCTACACCCCCCAGTTAAGAATTTAGGGTTAGGGTTAGGGTTAGGTTTAGGGTTAGACTAGGGTTAGGGTTAGGCTCAGCGTTAGGGTATAGAGAACGAAACTACCAGGTATATCCCTCCCAGTGATTTTAAAGGTACTGCAGCTCCGAAACCGAAAATCATATAGAAATTGAACCAATTCCCACACCCCCCAGTTAAGAATTTAGGGTTAGGGTTAGACTAGGGTTAGGGTTAGGCTCAGCGTTAAGGTATAGGGAACGAAACTACCAGGTATATCCCTCCCAGTGATTTTAAAGGTGCTGCAGCTCCGAAACCGAAAATCATATAGAAATTGAACCAATTCCTACACCACCCCCCCCCCACTTAAGAAGTTAGGGTTAGGGTTAGGGTTAGACTAGGGTTAGGCTCAGCGTTAGGGTATAGAGAATGAAACTACCAGGTATATCCCTCCCAGTGATTTTAAAGGTGCTGCAGCTCCGAAACCGAAAATCATATAGAAATTGAACCAATTCCTAGACCCCCCAGTTAAGAATTTAGGGTTAGGGTTAGGGTTAGGGTTAGACTAGGGTTAGGGTTAGGCTCAGCGTTAGGGTATAGAGAACGAAACTACCAGGTTTTTCCCTCCCAGTGATTTTAAAGGTACTGCAGATCCGAAACCGAAAATCATATAGAAATTGAACCAATTCCCACACCCCCCAGTTAAGAATTTAGGGTTAGGGTTAGGGTTAGACTAGGGTTAGGGTTAGGCTCAGCGTTAAGGTATAGGGAACGAAACTACCAGGTATATCCCTCCCAGTGATTTTAAAGGTGCTGCAGCTCCGAAACCGAAAATCATATAGAAATTGAACCAATTCCTACACCACCCCCCCACCCACTTAAGAAGTTAGGGTTAGGGTTAGACTAGGGTTAGGCTCAGCGTTAGGGTATAGAGAATGAAACTACCAGGTATATCCCTCCCAGTGATTTTAAAGGTGCTGCAGCTCCGAAACCAAAAATCACATAGAAATTGAACCAATTCCTACACCCCCCGTTAAGAATTTAGTGTTAGGTTTAGGGTTAGGTTTAGGGTTAGACTAGGGTTAGGGTTAGGCTCAGCGTTAGGGTATAGAGAACGAAACTACCAGGTATATCCCTCCCAGTGATTTTAAAGGTACTGCAGATCCGAAACCGAAAATCATATAGAAATTGAACCAATTCCCACACCCCCCAGTTAAGAATTTAGGGTTAGGGTTAGGGTTAGACTAGGGTTAGGGTTAGGCTCAGCGTTAAGGTATAGGGAACGAAACTACCAGGTATATCCCTCCCAGTGATTTTAAAGGTGCTGCAGCTCCGAAACCGAAAATCATATAGAAATTGAACCAATTCCTACACCACCCCCCCCCCCCACTTAAGAAGTTAGGGTTAGGGTTAGGGTTAGACTAGGGTTAGGCTCAGCGTTAGGGTATAGAGAATGAAACTACCAGGTATATCCCTCCCAGTGATTTTAAAGGTGCTGCAGCTCCGAAACCAAAAATCATATAGAAATTGAACCAATTCCTACACCCCCTGTTAAGAATTTAGTGTTAGGTTTAGGGTTAGGTTTAGGGTTAGACTAGGGTTAGGGTTAGGCTCAGTGTTAGGGTATAGGGAACGAAACTACCAGGTATATCCCTCCCAGTGATTTTAAAGGTGCTGCAGCTCTGAAACCGAAAATCATATAGAAATTGAACCAATTCCTACACCCCCCAAGTAAGAATTTAGGGTTAGGGTTAGGTTTAGGGTTAGACTAGGGTTAGGGTTAGGCTCAGCGTTAGGGTATAGAGAACGAAACTACCAGTTATATCCCTCCCAGTGATTTTAAAGGTGCTGCAGCTCCGAAACCGAAAATAATACAGAAATTGAACCAATTCCTTAGACCCCCCAGTTAAGAATTTAGGGTTAGGGTTAGGGTTAGACTAGGATTTGGGTTAGGCTCAGCGTTAGGGTATAGAGAATGAAACTACCAGGTATATCCCTCCCAGTGATTTTAAAGGTGCTGCAGCTCCAAAACCGAAAATCATATCGAAATTGAACCAATTCCTACACCCCCCAGTTAAGAATTTAGGGTTAGGGTTAGGGTTAGACTAGGGTTAGGGTTAGGCTCAGAGTTAGGGTATAGAGAACGAAACTACCAGGTATATCCCTCCCAGTGATTTTAAAGGTGCTGCAGCTCCGAAACCGAAAATAATATCGAAATTGAACCAATTCCTACACCCCCCCCCCCAGTTAAGAATTTAGTGTTAGGGTTAGGGTTAGACTAGGGTTAGGGTTAGGCTCAGCGTTAGGGTATAGAGAACGAAACTACCAGGTATATCCCTCCCAGTGATTTTAAAGGTACTGCAGCTCCGAATCCGAAAATCATATAGAAATTGAACCAATTCCCACACCCCCCAGTTAAGAATTTAGGGTTAGGGTTAGGGTTAGACTAGGGTTAGGGTTAGGCTCAGCGTTAAGGTATAGGGAACGAAACTACCAGGTATATCCCTCCCAGTGATTTTAAAGGTGCTGCAGCTCCGAAACCGAAAATCATATAGAAATTGAACCAATTCCTACACCACCCCCCCCACATAAGAAGTTAGGGTTAGGGTTAGGGTTAGACTAGGGTTAGGCTCAGCGTTAGGGTATAGAGAATGAAACTACCAGGTATATCCCTCCCAGTGATTTTAAAGGTGCTGCAGCTCCGAAACCGAAAATCATATAGAAATTGAACCAATTCCTACACCCCCCAGTTAAGAATTTAGGGTTAGGGTTAGGGTTAGGTTTAGGGTTAGACTAGGGTTAGGGTTAGGCTCAGCGTTAGGGTATAGAGAACGAAACTACCAGGTATATCCCTCCCAGTGATTTTAAAGGTACTGCAGCTCCGAAACCGAAAATCATATAGAAATTGAACCAATTCCCACACCCCCCAGTTAAGAATTTAGGGTTAGGGTTAGACTAGGGTTAGGGTTAGGCTCAGCGTTAAGGTATAGGGAACGAAACTACCAGGTATATCCCTCCCAGTGATTTTAAAGGTGCTGCAGCTCCGAAACCGAAAATCATATAGAAATTGAACCAATTCCCACACCCCCCAGTTAAGAATTTAGGGTTAGGGTTAGGGTTAGACTAGGGTTAGGGTTAGGCTCAGCGTTAAGGTATAGGGAACTAAACTACCAGGTATATCCCTCCCAGTGATTTTAAAGGTGCTGCAGCTCCAAAACCGAAAATCATATCGAAATTGAACCAATTCCTAAACCCCCCAGTTAAGAATTTAGGGTTAGGGTTAGGGTTAGGGTTAGACTAGGGTTAGGGTTAGGCTCAGAGTTAGGGTATAGAGAACGAAACTACCAGGTATATCCCTCCCAGTGATTTTAAAGGTGCTGCAGCTCCGAAACCGAAAATAATAACGAAATTGAACCAATTCCTACACCCCCCCCCCAGTTAAGAATTTAGTGTTAGGGTTAGGGTTAGACTAGGGTTAGGGTTAGGCTCAGCGTTAGGCTATAGAGAACGAAACTACCAGGTATATCCCTCCCAGTGATTTTAAAGGTACTGCAGCTCCGAATCCGAAAATCATATAGAAATTGAACCAATTCCCACACCCCCCAGTTAAGAATTTAGGGTTAGGGTTAGGGTTAGACTAGGGTTAGGGTTAGGCTCAGCGTTAAGGTATAGGGAACGAAACTACCAGGTATATCCCTCCCAGTGATTTTAAAGGTGCTGCAGCTCCGAAACCGAAAATCATATAGAAATTGAACCAATTCCTACACCACCCCCCCCCACATAAGAAGTTAGGGTTAGGGTTAGACTAGGGTTAGGCTCAGCGTTAGGGTATAGAGAATGAAACTACCAGGTATATCCCTCCCAGTGATTTTAAAGGTGCTGCAGCTCCGAAACCGAAAATCATATAGAAATTGAACCAATTCCTACACCCCCCAGTTAAGAATTTAGGGTTAGGGTTAGGGTTAGGGTTAGGGTTAGACTAGGGTTAGGGTTAGGCTCAGCATTAGGGTATAGGGAACGAAACTACCAGGTATATCCCTCCCAGTGATTTTAAAGGTGCTGCAGCTCCGAAACCGAAAATCATATAGAAATTGAACCAATTCCTACACCCCCTGTTAAGAATTTAGTGTTAGGTTTAGGGTTAGGTTTAGGGTTAGACTAGGGTTAGGGTTAGGCTCAGTGTTAGGGTATAGGGAACGAAACTACCAGGTATATCCCTCCCAGTGATTTTAAAGGTGCTGCAGCTCCGAAACCGAATATCATATAGAAATTGAACCAATTCCTACACTCCCCAGTTAAGAATTTAGGGTTAGGGTTAGGGTTAAGACTAAGGTTAGGGTTAGGCTCAGCGTTGGGGTATAGGGAACGAAACTACCAGGTATATCCCTCCCAGTGATTTTAAAGGTGCTGCAGCTCCGAAAACGAAAATCATATAGAAATTGAACCAATTCCTACACCCCCCAAGTAAGAATTTAGGGTTAGGGTTAGGGTTAGACTAGGATTAGGGTTAGGCTCAGCGTTAGGGTATAGAGAACGAAACTACCAGTTATATCCCTCCCAGTGATTTTAAAGGTGCTGCAGCTCCGAAACCGAAAATAATACAGAAATTGAACCAATTCCTTAGACCCCCCAGTTAAGAATTTAGGGTTAGGGTTAGGGTTAGACTAGGATTTGGGTTAGGCTCAGCGTTAGGGTATAGAGAATGAAACTACCAGGTATATCCCTCCCAGTGATTTTAAAGGTGCTGCAGCTCCAAAACCGAAAATCATATCGAAATTGAACCAATTCCTACACCCCCCAGTTAAGAATTTAGGGTTAGGGTTAGGGTTAGACTAGGGTTAGGGTTAGGCTCAGAGTTAGGGTATAGAGAACGAAACTACCAGGTATATCCCTCCCAGTGATTTTAAAGGTGCTGCAGCTCCGAAACCGAAAATAATATCGAAATTGAACCAATTCCTACACCCCCCCCCCCAGTTAAGAATTTAGTGTTAGGGTTAGGGTTAGACTAGGGTTAGGGTTAGGCTCAGCGTTAGGGTATAGAGAACGAAACTACCAGGTATATCCCTCCCAGTGATTTTAAAGGTACTGCAGCTCCGAATCCGAAAATCATATAGAAATTGAACCAATTCCCACACCCCCCAGTTAAGAATTTAGGGTTAGGGTTAGGGTTAGACTAGGGTTAGGGTTAGGCTCAGCGTTAAGGTATAGGGAACGAAACTACCAGGTATATCCCTCCCAGTGATTTTAAAGGTGCTGCAGCTCCGAAACCGAAAATCATATAGAAATTGAACCAATTCCTACACCACCCCCCCCACATAAGAAGTTAGGGTTAGGGTTAGGGTTAGACTAGGGTTAGGCTCAGCGTTAGGGTATAGAGAATGAAACTACCAGGTATATCCCTCCCAGTGATTTTAAAGGTGCTGCAGCTCCGAAACCGAAAATCATATAGAAATTGAACCAATTCCTACACCCCCCAGTTAAGAATTTAGGGTTAGGGTTAGGGTTAGGTTTAGGGTTAGACTAGGGTTAGGGTTAGGCTCAGCGTTAGGGTATAGAGAACGAAACTACCAGGTATATCCCTCCCAGTGATTTTAAAGGTACTGCAGCTCCGAAACCGAAAATCATATAGAAATTGAACCAATTCCCACACCCCCCAGTTAAGAATTTAGGGTTAGGGTTAGACTAGGGTTAGGGTTAGGCTCAGCGTTAAGGTATAGGGAACGAAACTACCAGGTATATCCCTCCCAGTGATTTTAAAGGTGCTGCAGCTCCGAAACCGAAAATCATATAGAAATTGAACCAATTCCCACACCCCCCAGTTAAGAATTTAGGGTTAGGGTTAGGGTTAGACTAGGGTTAGGGTTAGGCTCAGCGTTAAGGTATAGGGAACTAAACTACCAGGTATATCCCTCCCAGTGATTTTAAAGGTGCTGCAGCTCCAAAACCGAAAATCATATCGAAATTGAACCAATTCCTAAACCCCCCAGTTAAGAATTTAGGGTTAGGGTTAGGGTTAGGGTTAGACTAGGGTTAGGGTTAGGCTCAGAGTTAGGGTATAGAGAACGAAACTACCAGGTATATCCCTCCCAGTGATTTTAAAGGTGCTGCAGCTCCGAAACCGAAAATAATAACGAAATTGAACCAATTCCTACACCCCCCCCCCAGTTAAGAATTTAGTGTTAGGGTTAGGGTTAGACTAGGGTTAGGGTTAGGCTCAGCGTTAGGCTATAGAGAACGAAACTACCAGGTATATCCCTCCCAGTGATTTTAAAGGTACTGCAGCTCCGAATCCGAAAATCATATAGAAATTGAACCAATTCCCACACCCCCCAGTTAAGAATTTAGGGTTAGGGTTAGGGTTAGACTAGGGTTAGGGTTAGGCTCAGCGTTAAGGTATAGGGAACGAAACTACCAGGTATATCCCTCCCAGTGATTTTAAAGGTGCTGCAGCTCCGAAACCGAAAATCATATAGAAATTGAACCAATTCCTACACCACCCCCCCCCACATAAGAAGTTAGGGTTAGGGTTAGACTAGGGTTAGGCTCAGCGTTAGGGTATAGAGAATGAAACTACCAGGTATATCCCTCCCAGTGATTTTAAAGGTGCTGCAGCTCCGAAACCGAAAATCATATAGAAATTGAACCAATTCCTACACCCCCCAGTTAAGAATTTAGGGTTAGGGTTAGGGTTAGGGTTAGGGTTAGACTAGGGTTAGGGTTAGGCTCAGCATTAGGGTATAGGGAACGAAACTACCAGGTATATCCCTCCCAGTGATTTTAAAGGTGCTGCAGCTCCGAAACCGAAAATCATATAGAAATTGAACCAATTCCTACACCCCCTGTTAAGAATTTAGTGTTAGGTTTAGGGTTAGGTTTAGGGTTAGACTAGGGTTAGGGTTAGGCTCAGTGTTAGGGTATAGGGAACGAAACTACCAGGTATATCCCTCCCAGTGATTTTAAAGGTGCTGCAGCTCCGAAACCGAATATCATATAGAAATTGAACCAATTCCTACACTCCCCAGTTAAGAATTTAGGGTTAGGGTTAGGGTTAAGACTAAGGTTAGGGTTAGGCTCAGCGTTGGGGTATAGGGAACGAAACTACCAGGTATATCCCTCCCAGTGATTTTAAAGGTGCTGCAGCTCCGAAAACGAAAATCATATAGAAATTGAACCAATTCCTACACCCCCCAAGTAAGAATTTAGGGTTAGGGTTAGACTAGGATTAGGGTTAGGCTCAGCGTCAGGGTATAGGGAACGAAACTACCAGGTATATCCCTCCCAGTGATTTTAAAGGTGCTGCAGCTCCAAAACCGAAAATCATATAGAAATTGAACCAATTCCTAAACCCCCCAGTTAAGAATTTAGGGTTAGGGTTAGGGTTAGGGTTAGACTAGGGTTAGGGTTAGGCTCAGCGTTAAGGTATAGGGAACGAAACTACCAGGTATATCCCTCCCAGTGATTTTAAAGGTGCTGCAGCTCCGAAACCGAAAATCATATAGAAATTGAACCAATTCCTACACCCCCCAGTTAAGAATTTAGGGTTAGGGTTAGGTTTAGGGTTAGACTAGGGTTAGGGTTAGGCTCAGCGTTAGGGTATAGAGAACGAAACTACCAGGTATATCCCTCCCAGTGATTTTAAAGGTGTTGCAGCTCCGAAACCGAAAATCATATCGAAATTGAACCAATTCCTACACCCCCCCCCCAGGTTAAGAATTCAGGGTTAGGGTTAGGGTTAGGGTTAGACTAGGGTTAGGGTTAGGCTCAGCGTTAGGGTATAGAGAACGAAACTACCAGGTATATCCCTCCCAGTGATTTTAATGGTGCTGCAGCTCCGAGACCGAAAATCATATCGAAATTGAACCAATTCCTACACCCCCCCCCGTTAAGAATTTAGTGTTAGGGTTAGGGTTAGACTAGGGTTAGGGTTAGGCTCAGCGTTAGGGTATAGAGAACGAAACTACCAGGTATATCCCTCCCAGTGATTTTAAAGGTGCTGCAGCTCCGAAACCGGAAATCATATCGAAATTGAACCAATTCCTACACCCCCCCCCCAGTTAAGAATTTAGGGTTAGGGTTAGGGTTAGACTAGGGTTAGGGTTAGGCTCAGCGTTAGGGTATAGAGAACGAAACTACCAGGTATATCCCCCCCAGTGATTTTAAAGGTGCCGCAGCTCCGAAACCGAAAATCATATCGAAATTGAACCAATTCCTACACCCCCCAGTTAAGAATTTAGGGTTAGGGTTAGGGTTAGGGTTAGACTAGGGTTAGGGTTAGGCTCAGCGTTAGGGTATAGAGAACGAAACTACCAGGTATATCCCTCCCAGTGATTTTAAAGGTGCTGCAGCTCCGAAACCGAAAATCATATCGAAATTGAACCAATTCCTACACCCCCCAGTTAAGAATTTAGGGTTAGGGTTAGGGTTAGGGTTAGATTAGGGTTAGGGTTAGGCTCAGCGTTAGGGTATAGAGAACGAAACTACCAGGTATATCCCTCCCAGTGATTTTAAAGGTGCTGCAGCTCCGAAACCGAAAATAATATCGAAATTGAACCAATTCCTACACTCCCCCCCAGTTAAGAATTTAGTGTTAGGGTTAGGGTTAGACTAGGGTTAGGCTCAGCGTTAGGGTATAGGGAACGAAACTACCAGGTATATCCCTCCCAGTGATTTTAAAGGTGCTGCAGCTCCAAAACCGAAAATCATATAGAAATTGAACCAATTCCTACACCCCCCAGTTAAGAATTTAGGGTTAGGGTTAGGGTTAGACTAGGGTTAGGGTTAGGCTCAGCGTTAAGGTATAGGGAACGAAACTACCAGGTATATCCCTCCCAGTGATTTTAAAGGTGCTGCAGCTCTGAAACCGAAAATCATATAGAAATTGAACCAATTCCTACACCCCCCAGTTAAGAATTTAGGGTTAGGGTTAGGTTTAGGGTTAGGGTTAGGCTCAGCGTTAAGGTATAGGGAACGAAACTACCAGGTATATCCCTCCCAGTGATTTTAAAGGTGCTGCAGCTCCGAAACCGAAAATCATATAGAAATTGAACCAATTCCTACACCACCCCCCCCCACTTAAGAAGTTAGGGTTAGGGTTAGGGTTAGACTAGGGTTAGGCTCAGCGTTAGGGTATAGAGAATGAAACTACCAGGTATATCCCTCCCAGTGATTTTAAAGGTGCTGCAGCTCCGAAACCGAAAATCATATAGAAATTGAACCAATTCCTACACCCCCCAGTTAAGAATTTAGGGTTAGGGTTAGGGTTAGGGTTAGACTAGGGTTAGGGTTAGGCTCAGCATTAGGGTATAGGGAACGAAACTACCAGGTATATCCCTCCCAGTGATTTTAAAGGTGCTGCAGCTCCGAAACCGAAAATCATATAGAAATTGAACCAATTCCTACACCCCCTGTTAAGAATTTAGTGTTAGGTTTAGGGTTAGGTTTAGGGTTAGACTAGGGTTAGGGTTAGGCTCAGTGTTAGGGTATAGGGAACGAAACTACCAGGTATATCCCTTCCAGTGATTTTAAAGGTGCTGCAGCTCCGAAACCGAAAATCATATAGAAATTGAACCAATTCCTACACCCCCCAGTTAAGAATTTATGGTTAGGGTTAGGGTTAGGGTTAGACTAGGGTTAGGGTTAGGCTCAGCGTTAGGGTATAGAGAACGAAACTACCAGGTATATCCCTCCCAGTGATTTTAAAGGTGCTGCAGCTCCGAAACCGAAAATCATATCGAAATTGAACCAATTCCTACACCCCCCAGTTAAGAATTTAGGGTTAGGGTTAGGGTTAGATTAGGGTTAGGGTTAGGCTCAGAGTTAGGGTATAGAGAACGAAACTACCAGGTATATCCCTCCCAGTGATTTTAAAGGTGCTGCAGCTCCGAAACCGAAAATAATATCGAAATTGAACCAATTCCTACACTCCCCCCCAGTTAAGAATTTAGGGTTAGGGTTAGGGTTAGGGTTAGACTAGGGTTAGGGTTAGGCTCAGCGTTAAGGTATAGGGAACGAAACTACCAGGTATATCCCTCCCAGTGATTTTAAAGGTGCTGCAGCTCTGAAACCGAAAATCATATCGAAATTGAACCAATTCCTACACCCCCCAGTTAAGAATTTAGGGTTAGGGTTAGGGTTAGACTAGGGTTAGGGTTAGGCTCAGCGTTAGGGTATAGAGAACGAAACTACCAGGTATATCCCTCCCAGTGATTTTAAAGGTGCTGCAGCTCCGAAACCGAAAATCATATCGAAATTGAACCAATTCCTACACCCCCCAGTTAAGAATTTAGGGTTAGGGTTAGGGTTAGGGTTAGACTAGGGTTAGGGTTAGGCTCAGCGTTAGGGTATAGAGAACGAAACTACCAGGTATATCCCTCCCAGTGATTTTAATGGTGCTGCAGCTCCGAGACCGAAAATCATATCGAAATTGAACCAATTCCTACACCCCCCCCCGTTAAGAATTTAGTGTTAGGGTTAGGGTTAGACTAGGGTTAGGGTTAGGCTCAGCGTTAGGGTATAGAGAACGAAACTACCAGGTATATCCCTCCCAGTGATTTTAAAGGTGCTGCAGCTCCGAAACCGGAAATCATATCGAAATTGAACCAATTCCTACACCCCCCCCCCAGTTAAGAATTTAGGGTTAGGGTTAGGGTTAGACTAGGGTTAGGGTTAGGCTCAGCGTTAGGGTATAGAGAACGAAACTACCAGGTATATCCCCCCCAGTGATTTTAAAGGTGCCGCAGCTCCGAAACCGAAAATCATATCGAAATTGAACCAATTCCTACACCCCCCAGTTAAGAATTTAGGGTTAGGGTTAGGGTTAGGGTTAGACTAGGGTTAGGGTTAGGCTCAGCGTTAGGGTATAGAGAACGAAACTACCAGGTATATCCCTCCCAGTGATTTTAAAGGTGCTGCAGCTCCGAAACCGAAAATCATATCGAAATTGAACCAATTCCTACACCCCCCAGTTAAGAATTTAGGGTTAGGGTTAGGGTTAGGGTTAGATTAGGGTTAGGGTTAGGCTCAGCGTTAGGGTATAGAGAACGAAACTACCAGGTATATCCCTCCCAGTGATTTTAAAGGTGCTGCAGCTCCGAAACCGAAAATAATATCGAAATTGAACCAATTCCTACACTCCCCCCCAGTTAAGAATTTAGTGTTAGGGTTAGGGTTAGACTAGGGTTAGGCTCAGCGTTAGGGTATAGGGAACGAAACTACCAGGTATATCCCTCCCAGTGATTTTAAAGGTGCTGCAGCTCCAAAACCGAAAATCATATAGAAATTGAACCAATTCCTACACCCCCCAGTTAAGAATTTAGGGTTAGGGTTAGGGTTAGACTAGGGTTAGGGTTAGGCTCAGCGTTAAGGTATAGGGAACGAAACTACCAGGTATATCCCTCCCAGTGATTTTAAAGGTGCTGCAGCTCTGAAACCGAAAATCATATAGAAATTGAACCAATTCCTACACCCCCCAGTTAAGAATTTAGGGTTAGGGTTAGGTTTAGGGTTAGGGTTAGGCTCAGCGTTAAGGTATAGGGAACGAAACTACCAGGTATATCCCTCCCAGTGATTTTAAAGGTGCTGCAGCTCCGAAACCGAAAATCATATAGAAATTGAACCAATTCCTACACCACCCCCCCCCACTTAAGAAGTTAGGGTTAGGGTTAGGGTTAGACTAGGGTTAGGCTCAGCGTTAGGGTATAGAGAATGAAACTACCAGGTATATCCCTCCCAGTGATTTTAAAGGTGCTGCAGCTCCGAAACCGAAAATCATATAGAAATTGAACCAATTCCTACACCCCCCAGTTAAGAATTTAGGGTTAGGGTTAGGGTTAGGGTTAGACTAGGGTTAGGGTTAGGCTCAGCATTAGGGTATAGGGAACGAAACTACCAGGTATATCCCTCCCAGTGATTTTAAAGGTGCTGCAGCTCCGAAACCGAAAATCATATAGAAATTGAACCAATTCCTACACCCCCTGTTAAGAATTTAGTGTTAGGTTTAGGGTTAGGTTTAGGGTTAGACTAGGGTTAGGGTTAGGCTCAGTGTTAGGGTATAGGGAACGAAACTACCAGGTATATCCCTTCCAGTGATTTTAAAGGTGCTGCAGCTCCGAAACCGAAAATCATATAGAAATTGAACCAATTCCTACACCCCCCAGTTAAGAATTTAGGGTTAGGGTTAGGGTTAGGGTTAGACTAGGGTTAGGGTTAGGCTCAGCGTTAGGGTATAGAGAACGAAACTACCAGGTATATCCCTCCCAGTGATTTTAAAGGTGCTGCAGCTCCGAAACCGAAAATCATATCGAAATTGAACCAATTCCTACACCCCCCAGTTAAGAATTTAGGGTTAGGGTTAGGGTTAGATTAGGGTTAGGGTTAGGCTCAGAGTTAGGGTATAGAGAACGAAACTACCAGGTATATCCCTCCCAGTGATTTTAAAGGTGCTGCAGCTCCGAAACCGAAAATAATATCGAAATTGAACCAATTCCTACACTCCCCCCCAGTTAAGAATTTAGGGTTAGGGTTAGGGTTAGGGTTAGACTAGGGTTAGGGTTAGGCTCAGCGTTAAGGTATAGGGAACGAAACTACCAGGTATATCCCTCCCAGTGATTTTAAAGGTGCTGCAGCTCTGAAACCGAAAATCATATCGAAATTGAACCAATTCCTACACCCCCCAGTTAAGAATTTAGGGTTAGGGTTAGGGTTAGACTAGGGTTAGGGTTAGGCTCAGCGTTAGGGTATAGAGAACGAAACTACCAGGTATATCCCTCCCAGTGATTTTAAAGGTGCTGCAGCTCCGAAACCGAAAATCATATCGAAATTGAACCAATTCCTACACCCCCCAGTTAAGAATTTAGGGTTAGGGTTAGGGTTAGGGTTAGACTAGGGTTAGGGTTAGGCTCAGCGTTAGGGTATAGAGAACGAAACTACCAGGTATATCCCTCCCAGTGATTTTAAAGGTGCTGCAGCTCCGAAATCGAAAATCATATCGAAATTGAACCAATTCCTACACCCCCCAGTTAAGAATTTAGGGTTAGGGTTAGGGTTAGATTAGGGTTAGGGTTAGGCTCAGAGTTAGGGTATAGAGAACGAAACTACCAGGTATATCCCTCCCAGTGATTTTAAAGGTGCTGCAGCTCCGAAACCGAAAATAATATCGAAATTGAACCAATTCCTACACTCCCCCCCAGTTAAGAATTTAGGGTTAGGGTTAGGGTTAGGGTTAGACTAGGGTTAGGGTTAGGCTCAGCGTTAAGGTATAGGGAACGAAACTACCAGGTATATCCCTCCCAGTGATTTTAAAGGTGCTGCAGCTCTGAAACCGAAAATCATATCGAAATTGAACCAATTCCTACACCCCCCAGTTAAGAATTTAGGGTTAGGGTTAGGGTTAGACTAGGGTTAGGGTTAGGCTCAGCGTTAGGGTATAGAGAACGAAACTACCAGGTATATCCCTCCCAGTGATTTTAAAGGTGCTGCAGCTCCGAAACCGAAAATCATATCGAAATTGAACCAATTCCTACACCCCCCAGTTAAGAATTTAGGGTTAGGGTTAGGGTTAGGGTTAGATTAGGGTTAGGGTTAGGCTCAGCGTTAGGGTATAGAGAACGAAACTACCAGGTATATCCCTCCCAGTGATTTTAATGGTGCTGCAGCTCCGAAACCGAAAATCATATCGAAATTGAACCAATTCCTACACCCCCCCCAGTTAAGAATTTAGGGTTAGGGTTAGGGTTAGACTAGGGTTAGGGTTAGGCTGAGCGTTAGGGTATAGAGAACGAAACTACCAGGTATATCCCTCCCAGTGATTTTAAAGGTGCTGCAGCTCCGAAACCGAAAATCATATCGAAATTGAACCAATTCCTACACCCCCCAGTTAAGAATTTAGGGTTAGGGTTAGGGTTAGACTAGGGTTAGGGTTAGGCTCAGCGTTAGGGTATAGAGAACGAAACTACCAGGTATATCCCTCCCAGTGATTTTAAAGGTGCTGCAGCTCCGAAACCGAAAATCATATCGAAATTGAACCAATTCCTACACCCCCCAGTTAAGAATTTAGGGTTAGGGTTAGGGTTAGGGTTAGACTAGGGTTAGGGTTAGGCTCAGCGTTAGGGTATAGAGAACGAAACTACCAGGTATATCCCTCCCAGTGATTTTAAAGGTGCTGCAGCTCCGAAACCGAAAATCATATCAAAATTGAACCAATTCCTATACCCCCCAGTTAAGAATTTAGGGTTAGGGTTAGGGTTAGGGTTAGATTAGGGTTAGGGTTAGGCTCAGCGTTAGGGTATAGAGAACGAAACTACCAGGTATATCCCTCCCAGTGATTTTAATGGTGCTGCAGCTCCGAAACCGAAAATCATATCGAAATTGAACCAATTCCTACACCCCCCCCAGTTAAGAATTTAGGGTTAGGGTTAGGGTTAGACTAGGGTTAGGGTTAGGCTGAGCGTTAGGGTATAGAGAACGAAACTACCAGGTATATCCCTCCCAGTGATTTTAAAGGTGCTGCAGCTCCGAAACCGAAAATCATATCGAAATTGAACCAATTCCTACACCCCCCAGTTAAGAATTTAGGGTTAGGGTTAGGGTTAGACTAGGGTTAGGGTTAGGCTCAGCGTTAGGGTATAGAGAACGAAACTACCAGGTATATCCCTCCCAGTGATTTTAAAGGTGCTGCAGCTCCGAAACCGAAAATCATATCGAAATTGAACCAATTCCTACACCCCCCAGTTAAGAATTTAGGGTTAGGGTTAGGGTTAGGGTTAGACTAGGGTTAGGGTTAGGCTCAGCGTTAGGGTATAGAGAACGAAACTACCAGGTATATCCCTCCCAGTGATTTTAAAGGTGCTGCAGCTCCGAAACCGAAAATCATATCAAAATTGAACCAATTCCTATACCCCCCAGTTAAGAATTTAGGGTTAGGGTTAGGGTTAGGGTTAGATTAGGGTTAGGGTTAGGCTCAGCGTTAGGGTATAGAGAACGAAACTACCAGGTATATCCCTCCCAGTGATTTTAAAGGTGCTGCAGCTCCGAAACCGAAAATAATATCGAAATTGAACCAATTCCTACACTCCCCCCCAGTTAAGAATTTAGTGTTAGGGTTAGGGTTAGACTAGGGTTAGGGTTAGGCTCAGCGTTAGGGTATAGAGAACGAAACTACCAGGTATATCCCTCCCAGTGATTTTAAAGGTGCTGCAGCTCCGAAACCGAAAATCATATCGAAATTGAACCAATTCCTACACCCACCCCAATTAAGAATTTAGGGTTAGGGTTAGATTAGGGTTTGGGTTAGGCTCAGCGTCAGGGTATAGAGAACGAAACTACCAGGTATATCCCTCCCAGTGATTTTAAAGGTGCTGCAGTTCCGAAACCGAAAATCATATCGAAATTGAACCAATTCCTACACCCCAACCCCCCCCCCCCCAGTTAAGAATTTAGGGTTAGGGTTAGGGTTAGACTAGGGTTAGGGTTAGGCTGAGCGTTAGGGTATAGAGAACGAAACTACCAGGTATATCCCTCCCAGTGATTTTAAAGGTGCTGCAGCTCCGAAACCGAAAATCATATCGAAATTGAACCAATTCCTACACCCCCCCCCAGTTTAGAATTTAGGGTTAGGGTTAGGGTTAGACTAGGGTTAGGGTTAGGCTCAGCGTTAGGGTATAGAGAACGAAACTACCAGGTATATCCCTCCCAGTGATTTTAAAGGTGCTGCAGCTCCGAAACCGAAAATCATATCGAAATTGAACCAATTCCTACACCCCCCAGTTAAGAATTTAGGGTTAGGGTTAGGGTTAGATTAGGGTTAGGGTTAGGCTCAGCGTTAGGGTATAGAGAACGAAACTACCAGGTATATCCCTCCCAGTGATTTTAATGGTGCTGCAGCTCCGAAACCGAAAATCATATCGAAATTGAACCAATTCCTACACCCCCCCCAGTTAAGAATTTAGGGTTAGGGTTAGGGTTAGACTAGGGTTAGGGTTAGGCTGAGCGTTAGGGTATAGAGAACGAAAGTACCAGGTATATCCCTCCCAGTGATTTTAAAGGTGCTGCAGCTCCGAAACCGAAAATCATATCGAAATTGAACCAATTCCTACACCCCCCAGTTAAGAATTTAGGGTTAGGGTTAGGGTTAGACTAGGGTTAGGGTTAGGCTCAGCGTTAGGGTATAGAGAACGAAACTACCAGGTATATCCCTCCCAGTGATTTTAAAGGTGCTGCAGCTCCGAAACCGAAAATCATATCGAAATTGAACCAATTCCTACACCCCCCAGTTAAGAATTTAGGGTTAGGGTTAGGGTTAGATTAGGGTTAGGGTTAGGCTCAGCGTTAGGGTATAGAGAACGAAACTACCAGGTATATCCCTCCCAGTGATTTTAATGGTGCTGCAGCTCCGAAACCGAAAATCATATCGAAATTGAACCAATTCCTACACCCCCCCCAGTTAAGAATTTAGGGTTAGGGTTAGGGTTAGACTAGGGTTAGGGTTAGGCTGAGCGTTAGGGTATAGAGAACGAAACTACCAGGTATATCCCTCCCAGTGATTTTAAAGGTGCTGCAGCTCCGAAACCGAAAATCATATCGAAATTGAACCAATTCCTACACCCCCCAGTTAAGAATTTAGGGTTAGGGTTAGGGTTAGACTAGGGTTAGGGTTAGGCTCAGCGTTAGGGTATAGAGAACGAAACTACCAGGTATATCCCTCCCAGTGATTTTAAAGGTGCTGCAGCTCCGAAACCGAAAATCATATCGAAATTGAACCAATTCCTACACCCCCCAGTTAAGAATTTAGGGTTAGGGTTAGGGTTAGGGTTAGACTAGGGTTAGGGTTAGGCTCAGCGTTAGGGTATAGAGAACGAAACTACCAGGTATATCCCTCCCAGTGATTTTAAAGGTGCTGCAGCTCCGAAACCGAAAATCATATCAAAATTGAACCAATTCCTACACCCCCCAGTTAAGAATTTAGGGTTAGGGTTAGGGTTAGGGTTAGATTAGGGTTAGGGTTAGGCTCAGCGTTAGGGTATAGAGAACGAAACTACCAGGTATATCCCTCCCAGTGATTTTAAAGGTGCTGCAGCTCCGAAACCGAAAATAATATCGAAATTGAACCAATTCCTACACTCCCCCCCAGTTAAGAATTTAGTGTTAGGGTTAGGGTTAGACTAGGGTTAGGGTTAGGCTCAGCGTTAGGGTATAGAGAACGAAACTACCAGGTATATCCCTCCCAGTGATTTTAAAGGTGCTGCAGCTCCGAAACCGAAAATCATATCGAAATTGAACCAATTCCTACACCCACCCCAATTAAGAATTTAGGGTTAGGGTTAGATTAGGGTTTGGGTTAGGCTCAGCGTCAGGGTATAGAGAACGAAACTACCAGGTATATCCCTCCCAGTGATTTTAAAGGTGCTGCAGTTCCGAAACAGAAAATCATATCGAAATTGAACCAATTCCTACACCCCAACCCCCCCCCCCCAGTTAAGAATTTAGGGTTAGGGTTAGGGTTAGACTAGGGTTAGGGTTAGGCTGAGCGTTAGGGTATAGAGAACGAAACTACCAGGTATATCCCTCCCAGTGATTTTAAAGGTGCTGCAGCTCCGAAACCGAAAATCATATCGAAATTGAACCAATTCCTACACCCCCAGTTAAGAATTTAGGGTTAGGGTTAGGGTTAGGGTTAGACTAGGGTTAGGGTTAGGCTCAGCGTTAGGGTATAGAGAACGAAACTACTAGGTATATCCCTCCCAGTGATTTTAAAGGTGTTGCAGCTCGGAAACCGAAAATCCTATCGAAATTGAACCAATTCCTACACCCCCCCCCCCAGGTTAAGAATTCAGGGTTAGGGTTAGGGTTAGGGTTAGACGAGGATTAGGGTTAGGCTCAGCGTTAGGGTATAGAGAACGAAACTACCAGGTATATCCCTCCCAGTGATTTTAAAGGTGCTGCAGCTCCGAAACCGAAAATCATATCGAAATTGAACCAATTCCTACACCCCCCCAGTTAAGAATTTAGGGTTAGGGTTAGGGTTAGGGTTAGACTAGGGTTAGGGTTAGGCTGAGCGTTAGGGTATAGAGAACGAAAATACCAGGTATATCCCTCCCAGTGATTTTAAAGGTGCTGCAGCTCCGAAACCGAAAATCATATCGAAATTAAACCAATTCCTACACCCCCCAGTTAAGAATTTAGGGTTAGGGTTAGGGTTAGACTAGGGTTAGGGTTAGGCTCAGCGTTAGGGTATAGAGAACGAAACTACCAGGTATATCCCTCCCAGTGATTTTAAAGGTGCTGCAGCTCCGAAACCGAAAATCATATCGAAATTGAACCAATTCCTACACCCCCCCCCCCGTTAAGAATTTAGTGTTAGGGTTAGGATTAGACTAGGGTTAGGGTTAGGCTCAGCGTTAGGGTATAGAGAACGAAACTACCAGGTATATCCCTCCCAGTGATTTTAAAGGTGCTGCAGCTCCGAAACCGAAAATCATATCGAAATTGAACCAATTCCTACACCCCCCCCAATTAAGAACTTAGGGTTAGGGTTAGATTAGGGTTAGGGTTAGGCTCAGCGTTAGGGTATAGAGAACGAAACTACCAGGTATATCCCTCCCAGTGATTTTAAAGGTGCTGCAGTTCCGAAACCGAAAATCATATCGAAATTGAACCAATTCCTACACCCCCCCCACCCCCCCCCAGTTAAGAATTTAGGGTTAGGGTTAGGGTTAGACTAGGGTTAGGGTTAGGCTGAGCGTTAGGGTATAGAGAACGAAACTACCAGGTATATCCCTCCCAGTGATTTTAAAGGTGCTGCAGCTCCGAAACCGAAAATCAAATCGAAATTGAACCAATTCCTACACCCCCCAGTTAAGAATTTAGGGTTAGGGTTAGGGTTAGGGTTAGACTAGGGTTAGGGTTAGGCTCAGCGTTAGGGTATAGAGAACGAAACTACCAGGTATATCCCTCCCAGTGATTTTAAAGGTGTTGCAGCTCCGAAACCGAAAATCATATCGAAATTGAACCAATTCCTACACCCCCCCCCAGTTAAGAATTTAGGGTTAGGGTTAGGGTGAGACTAGGGTTAGGGTTAGGCTCAGCGTTAGGGTATAGAGAACGAAACTACCAGGTATATCCCTCCCAGTGATTTTAAAGGTGCTGCACCTCCGAAACCGAACATCATATCGAAATTGAACCAATTCCTACACCCCCCAGTTAAGAATTTAGGGTTAGGGTTAGGGTTAGGATTAGACTAGGGTTAGGGTTAGGCTCAGCGTTAGGGTATAGAGAACGAAACTACTAGGTATATCCCTCCCAATGATTTTAAAGGTGTTGCAGCTCCGAAACCGAAAATCATATCGAAATTGAATCAATTCCTACACCCCCCCCCCCAGGTTAAGAATTCAGAGTTAGGGTTAGGGTTAGGGTTAGACTAGGGTTAGGGTTAGGCTCAGCGTTAGGGTATAGAGAACGAAACTACCAGGTATATCCCTCCCAGTGATTTTAAAGGTGCTGCAGCTCCGAAACCGAACATCATATCGAAATTGAACCAATTCCTACACCCCCCCCAGGTTAAGAATTCAGGGTTAGGGTTAGGGTTAGGGTTAGACTAGGGTTAGGGTTAGGCTCAGCGTTAGGGTATAGAGAACGAAACTACCAGGTATATCCCTCCCAGTGATTTTAAAGGTGCTGCAGCTCCGAAACCGAAAATCATATCGAAATTGAACCAATTCCTACACCCCCCAGTTAAGAATTTAGGGTTAGGGTTAGGGTTAGACTAGGGTTAGGGTTAGGCTCAGCGTTAGGGTATAGAGAACGAAACTACCAGGTATATCCCTCCCAGTGATTTTAAAGGTGCTGCAGCTCCGAAACCGAAAATCATATCGAAATTGAACCAATTCCTACACCCCCCCCAGTTAAGAATTTAGGGTTAGGGTTAGGGTTAGACTAGGGTTAGGGTTAGGCTGAGCGTTAGGGTATAGAGAACGAAACTACCAGGTATATCCCTCCCAGTGATTTTAAAGGTGCTGCAGCTCCGAAACCGAAAATCATATCGAAATTGAACCAATTCCTACACCCCCCAGTTAAGAATTTAGGGTTAGGGTTAGGGTTAGACTAGGGTTAGGGTTAGGCTCAGCGTTAGGGTATAGAGAACGAAACTACCAGGTATATCCCTCCCAGTCATTTTAAAGGTGCTGCAGCTCCGAAACCGAAAATCATATCGAAATTGAACCAATTCCTACACCCCCCCCAATTAAGAACTTAGGGTTAGGGTTAGATTAGGGTTAGGGTTAGGCTCAGCGTTAGGGTATAGAGAACGAAACTACCAGGTATATCCCTCCCAGTGATTTTAAAGGTGCTGCAGCTCCGAAACCGAAAATCATATCGAAATTGAACCAATTCCTACACCCCCCAGTTAAGAATTTAGGGTTAGGGTTAGGGTTAGGGTTAGACTAGGGTTAGGGTTAGGCTCAGCGTTAGGGTATAGAGAACGAAACTACCAGGTATATCCCTCCCAGTGATTTTAAAGGTGCTGCAGCTCCGAAACCGAAAATCATATCGAAATTGAACCAATTCCTACACCCCCCAGTTAAGAATTTAGGGTTAGGGTTAGGGTTAGATTAGGGTTAGGGTTAGGCTCAGCGTTAGGGTATAGAGAACGAAACTACCAGGTATATCCCTCCCAGTGATTTTAAAGGTGCTGCAGCTCCGAAACCGAAAATCATATCGAAATTGAACCAATTCCTACACCCCCCCCAGTTAAGAATTTAGGGTTAGGGTTAGGGTTAGACTAGGGTTAGGGTTAGGCTGAGCGTTAGGGTATAGAGAACGAAACTACCAGGTATATCCCTCCCAGTGATTTTAAAGGTGCTGCAGCTCCGAAACCGAAAATCATATCGAAATTGAACCAATTCCTACACCCCCCAGTTAAGAATTTAGGGTTAGGGTTAGGGTTAGACTAGGGTTAGGGTTAGGCTCAGCGTTAGGGTATAGAGAACGAAACTACCAGGTATATCCCTCCCAGTGATTTTAAAGGTGCTGCAGCTCCGAAACCGAAAATCATATCAAAATTGAACCAATTCCTACACCCCCCAGTTAAGAATTTAGGGTTAGGGTTAGGGTTAGGGTTAGATTAGGGTTAGGGTTAGGCTCAGCGTTAGGGTATAGAGAACGAAACTACCAGGTATATCCCTCCCAGTGATTTTAAAGGTGCTGCAGCTCCGAAACCGAAAATAATATCGAAATTGAACCAATTCCTACACTCCCCCCCAGTTAAGAATTTAGTGTTAGGGTTAGGGTTAGACTAGGGTTAGGGTTAGGCTCAGCGTTAGGGTATAGAGAACGAAACTACCAGGTATATCCCTCCCAGTGATTTTAAAGGTGCTGCAGCTCCAAAACCGAAAATCATATCGAAATTGAACCAATTCCTACACCCACCCCAATTAAGAATTTAGGGTTAGGGTTAGATTAGGGTTTGGGTTAGGCTCAGCGTCAGGGTATAGAGAACGAAACTACCAGGTATATCCCTCCCAGTGATTTTAAAGGTGCTGCAGTTCCGAAACCGAAAATCATATCGAAATTGAACCAATTCCTACACCCCACCCCCCCCCCCAGTTAAGAATTTAGGGTTAGGGTTAGGGTTAGACTAGGGTTAGGGTTAGGCTCAGCGTTAGGGTATAGAGAACGAAACTACCAGGTATATCCCTCCCAGTGATTTTAAAGGTGCCGCAGCTCCGAAACCGAAAATCATATAGAAATTGAACCAATTCCTACACCCCCCAGTTAAGAATTTAGGGTTAGGTTTAGGGTTAGACTAGGGTTAGGGTTAGGCTGAGCGTTAGGGTATAGAGAACGAAACTACCAGGTATATCCCTCCCAGTGATTTTAAAGGTGCTGCAGCTCCGAAACCGAAAATCATATCGAAATTGAACCAATTCCTACACCCCCAGTTAAGAATTTAGGGTTAGGGTTAGGGTTAGGGTTAGACTAGGGTTAGGGTTAGGCTCAGCGTTAGGGTATAGAGAACGAAACTACTAGGTATATCCCTCCCAGTGATTTTAAAGGTGTTGCAGCTCCGAAACCGAAAATCATATCGAAATTGAACCAATTCCTACACCCCCCCCCCCCAGGTTAAGAATTCAGGGTTAGGGTTAGGGTTAGGGTTAGACGAGGGTTAGGGTTAGGCTCAGCGTTAGGGTATAGAGAACGAAACTACCAGGTATATCCCTCCCAGTGATTTTAAAGGTGCTGCAGCTCCGAAACCGAACATCATATCGAAATTGAACCAATTCCTACACCCCCCCCCCCCCCCCCCAGTTAAGAATTTAGGGTTAGGGTTAGGGTTAGACTAGGGTTAGGGTTAGGCTGAGCGTTAGGGTATAGAGAACGAAACTACCAGGTATATCCCTCCCAGTGATTTTAAAGGTGCTGCAGCTCCGAAAACGAAAATCATATCGAAATTGAACCAATTCCTACACCCCCCCAGTTAAGAATTTAGGGTTAGGGTTAGGGTTAGGGTTAGACTAGGGTTAGGGTTAGGCTCAGCGTTAGGGTATAGAGAACGAAACTACCAGGTATATCCCTCCCAGTGATTTTAAAGGTGCTGCAGCTCCAAAACCGAAAATCATATCGAAATTGAACCAATTCCTACACCCCCCCCCCCGTTAAGAATTTAGTGTTAGGGTTAGGATTAGACTAGGGTTAGGGTTAGGCTCAGCGTTAGGGTATAGAGAACGAAACTACCAGGTATATCCCTCCCAGTGATTTTAAAGGTGCTGCAGCTCCGAAACCGAAAATCAAATTGAAATTGAACCAATTCCTACACCCCCCAGTAAAGAATTTAGGGTTAGGGTTAGGGTTAGGGTTAGACTAGGGTTAGGGTTAGGCTCAGCGTTAGGGTATAGAGAACGAAACTACCAGGTATATCCCTCCCAGTGATTTTAAAGGTGCTGCAGCTCCGAAACCGAAAATCATATCGAAATTGAACCAATTCCTACACCCCCCAGTTAAGAATTTAGGGTTAGGGTTAGGGTTAGGGTTAGACTAGGGTTAGGGTTAGGCTCAGCGTTAGGGTATAGAGAACGAAACTACCAGGTATATCCCTCCCAGTGATTTTAAAGGTGTTGCAGCTCCGAAACCGAAAATCATATCGAAATTGAACCAATTCCTACACCCCCCAGTTAAGAATTTAGGGTTAGGGTTAGGGTTAGACTAGGTTTAGGGGTAGGCTGAGCGTTAGGATATAGAGAACGAAACTACCAGGTATATCCCTCCCAGTGATTTTAAAGGTGCTGCAGCTCCGAAACCGAAAATCATATCGAAATTGAACCAATTCCTACACCCCCCCCAGTTAAGAATTCAGGGTTAGGGTTAGGGTTAGGGTTAGACTAGGGTTAGGGTTAGGCTCAGCGTTAGGGTATAGAGAACGAAACTACCAGGTATATCCCTCCCAGTGATTTTAAAGGTGCTGCAGCTCCGAAACCGAAAATCATATCGAAATTGAACCAATTCCTAGACCCCACCCAGGTAAGAATTTAGGGTTAGGGTTAGGGTTAGACTAGGGTTAGGGTTAAGCTCAGCGTTAGGGTATAGAGAACGAAACTACCAGGTATATCCCTCCCAGTGATTTTAAAGGTGCTGCAGCTCCGAAACCGAAAATCATATCGAAATTGAACCAATTCCTAGACCCCACCCAGGTAAGAATTTAGGGTTAGGGTTAGGGTTAGACTAGGGTTAGGGTCAGGCTCAGCGTTAGGGTATAGAGAACGAAACTACCAGGTATATCCCTCCCAGTGATTTTAAAGGTGCTGCATCTCCGAAACCGAAAATCATATCGAAATTGAACCAATTCCTATACCCCCCAGTTAAGAATTTAGGGTTAGGGTTAGGGTTAGGGTTAGACTAGGGTTAGGGTTAGGCTCAACGTTAGGGTATAGAGAACGAAACTACCAGGTATATCCCTCCCAGTGATTTTAAAGGTGCTGCAGCTCCGAAACCGAAAATCATATCGAAATTGAACCAATTCCTACACCCCCCCCCAGGTTAAGAATTCAGGGTTAGGGTTAGGGTTAGGGTTAGACTAGGGTTAGGGTTAGGCTCAGCGTTAGGGTATAGAGAACGAAACTACCAGGTATATCCCTCCCAGTGATTTTAAAGGTGCTGCAGCTCCGAAACCGAAAATCATATCGAAATTGAACCAATTCCTACACCCCCCAGTTAAGAATTTAGGGTTAGGGTTAGGGTTAGACTAGGGTTAGGGTTAGGCTCAGCGTTAGGGTATAGAGAACGAAACTACCAGGTATATCCCTCCCAGTGATTTTAAAGGTGCTGCAGTTCCGAAACCGAACATCATATCGAAAGTGAACCAATTCCTACACCCCCCCCAATTAAGAATTTAGGGTTAGGGTTAGATTAGGGTTAGGGTTAGGCTCAGCGTTAGGGTATAGAGAACGAAACTACCAGGTATATCCCTCCCAGTGATTTTAAAGGTGCTGTAGCTCCGAAACCGAAAATCATATCAAAATTGAACCAATTCCTACACCCCCCCCCCAGTTAAGAATTTAGGGTTAGGGTTAGACTAGGGTTAGGGTTAGGCTCAGCGTTAGGGTATAGAGAACGAAACTACCAGGTATATCCCTCCCAGTGATTTTAAAGGTGCCGCAGCTCCGAAACCGAAAATCATATCGAAATTGAACCAATTCCTACACCCCCCAGTTAAGAATTTAGGGTTAGGGTTAGGGTTAGACTAGGTTTAGGGGTAGGCTGAGCGTTAGGGTATAGAGAACGAAACTACCAGGTATATCCCTCCCAGTGATTTTAAAGGTGCTGCAGCTCCGAAACCGAAAATCATATCGAAATTGAACCAATTCCTAGACCCCACCCAGGTAAGAATTTAGGGTTAGGGTTAGGGTTAGATTAGGGTTAGGGTTAGGCTCAGCGTTAGGGTATAGAGAACGAAACTACCAGGTATATCCCTCCCAGTGATTTTAAAGGTGCTGCAGCTCCGAAACCGAAAATCATATCGAAATTGAACCAATTCCTACACCCCCCCCAGTTAAGAATTTAGGGTTAGGGTTAGGGTTAGACTAGGGTTAGGGTTAGGCTGAGCGTTAGGGTATAGAGAACGAAACTACCAGGTATATCCCTCCCAGTGATTTTAAAGGTGCTGCAGCTCCGAAACCGAAAATCATATCGAAATTGAACCAATTCCTACACCCCCCCCAGTTAAGAATTTAGGGTTAGGGTTAGGGTTAGACTAGGGTTAGGGTTAGGCTGAGCGTTAGGGTATAGAGAACGAAACTACCAGGTATATCCCTCCCAGTGATTTTAAAGGTGCTGCAGCTCCGAAACCGAAAATCATATCGAAATTGAACCAATTCCTACACCCCCCAGTTAAGAATTTAGGGTTAGGGTTAGGGTTAGACTAGGGTTAGGGTTAGGCTCAGCGTTAGGGTATAGAGAACGAAACTACCAGGTATATCCCTCCCAGTGATTTTAAAGGTGCTGCAGCTCCGAAACCGAAAATCATATCAAAATTGAACCAATTCCTACACCCCCCAGTTAAGAATTTAGGGTTAGGGTTAGGGTTAGGGTTAGATTAGGGTTAGGGTTAGGCTCAGCGTTAGGGTATAGAGAACGAAACTACCAGGTATATCCCTCCCAGTGATTTTAAAGGTGCTGCAGCTCCGAAACCGAAAATAATATCGAAATTGAACCAATTCCTACACTCCCCCCCAGTTAAGAATTTAGTGTTAGGGTTAGGGTTAGACTAGGGTTAGGGTTAGGCTCAGCGTTAGGGTATAGAGAACGAAACTACCAGGTATATCCCTCCCAGTGATTTTAAAGGTGCTGCAGCTCCGAAACCGAAAATCATATCGAAATTGAACCAATTCCTACACCCACCCCAATTAAGAATTTAGGGTTAGGGTTAGATTAGGGTTTGGGTTAGGCTCAGCGTCAGGGTATAGAGAACGAAACTACCAGGTATATCCCTCCCAGTGATTTTAAAGGTGCTGCAGTTCCGAAACCGAAAATCATATCGAAATTGAACCAATTCCTACACCCCACCCCCCCCCCCCAGTTAAGAATTTAGGGTTAGGGTTAGGGTTAGACTAGGGTTAGGGTTAGGCTCAGCGTTAGGGTATAGAGAACGAAACTACCAGGTATATCCCTCCCAGTGATTTTAAAGGTGCCGCAGCTCCGAAACCGAAAATCATATAGAAATTGAACCAATTCCTACACCCCCCAGTTAAGAATTTAGGGTTAGGTTTAGGGTTAGACTAGGGTTAGGGTTAGGCTGAGCGTTAGGGTATAGAGAACGAAACTACCAGGTATATCCCTCCCAGTGATTTTAAAGGTGCTGCAGCTCCGAAACCGAAAATCATATCGAAATTGAACCAATTCCTACACCCCCAGTTAAGAATTTAGGGTTAGGGTTAGGGTTAGGGTTAGACTAGGGTTAGGGTTAGGCTCAGCGTTAGGGTATAGAGAACGAAACTACTAGGTATATCCCTCCCAGTGATTTTAAAGGTGTTGCAGCTCCGAAACCGAAAATCATATCGAAATTGAACCAATTCCTACACCCCCCCCCCCAGGTTAAGAATTCAGGGTTAGGGTTAGGGTTAGGGTTAGACGAGGGTTAGGGTTAGGCTCAGCGTTAGGGTATAGAGAACGAAACTACCAGGTATATCCCTCCCAGTGATTTTAAAGGTGCTGCAGCTCCGAAACCGAACATCATATCGAAATTGAACCAATTCCTACACCCCCCCCCCCCCCCCCAGTTAAGAATTTAGGGTTAGGGTTAGGGTTAGACTAGGGTTAGGGTTAGGCTGAGCGTTAGGGTATAGAGAACGAAACTACCAGGTATATCCCTCCCAGTGATTTTAAAGGTGCTGCAGCTCCGAAAACGAAAATCATATCGAAATTGAACCAATTCCTACACCCCCCCAGTTAAGAATTTAGGGTTAGGGTTAGGGTTAGGGTTAGACTAGGGTTAGGGTTAGGCTCAGCGTTAGGGTATAGAGAACGAAACTACCAGGTATATCCCTCCCAGTGATTTTAAAGGTGCTGCAGCTCCGAAACCGAAAATCATATCGAAATTGAACCAATTCCTACACCCCCCCCCCCGTTAAGAATTTAGTGTTAGGGTTAGGATTAGACTAGGGTTAGGGTTAGGCTCAGCGTTAGGGTATAGAGAACGAAACTACCAGGTATATCCCTCCCAGTGATTTTAAAGGTGCTGCAGCTCCGAAACCGAAAATCAAATCGAAATTGAACCAATTCCTACACCCCCCAGTAAAGAATTTAGGGTTAGGGTTAGGGTTAGGGTTAGACTAGGGTTAGGGTTAGGCTCAGCGTTAGGGTATAGAGAACGAAACTACCAGGTATATCCCTCCCAGTGATTTTAAAGGTGCTGCAGCTCCGAAACCGAAAATCATATCGAAATTGAACCAATTCCTACACCCCCCAGTTAAGAATTTAGGGTTAGGGTTAGGGTTAGGGTTAGACTAGGGTTAGGGTTAGGCTCAGCGTTAGGGTATAGAGAACGAAACTACCAGGTATATCCCTCCCAGTGATTTTAAAGGTGTTGCAGCTCCGAAACCGAAAATCATATCGAAATTGAACCAATTCCTACACCCCCCAGTTAAGAATTTAGGGTTAGGGTTAGGGTTAGACTAGGTTTAGGGGTAGGCTGAGCGTTAGGATATAGAGAACGAAACTACCAGGTATATCCCTCCCAGTGATTTTAAAGGTGCTGCAGCTCCGAAACCGAAAATCATATCGAAATTGAACCAATTCCTACACCCCCCCCAGTTAAGAATTCAGGGTTAGGGTTAGGGTTAGGGTTAGACTAGGGTTAGGGTTAGGCTCAGCGTTAGGGTATAGAGAACGAAACTACCAGGTATATCCCTCCCAGTGATTTTAAAGGTGCTGCAGCTCCGAAACCGAAAATCATATCGAAATTGAACCAATTCCTAGACCCCACCCAGGTAAGAATTTAGGGTTAGGGTTAGGGTTAGACTAGGGTTAGGGTTAAGCTCAGCGTTAGGGTATAGAGAACGAAACTACCAGGTATATCCCTCCCAGTGATTTTAAAGGTGCTGCAGCTCCGAAACCGAAAATCATATCGAAATTGAACCAATTCCTAGACCCCACCCAGGTAAGAATTTAGGGTTAGGGTTAGGGTTAGACTAGGGTTAGGGTCAGGCTCAGCGTTAGGGTATAGAGAACGAAACTACCAGGTATATCCCTCCCAGTGATTTTAAAGGTGCTGCATCTCCGAAACCGAAAATCATATCGAAATTGAACCAATTCCTATACCCCCCAGTTAAGAATTTAGGGTTAGGGTTAGGGTTAGGGTTAGACTAGGGTTAGGGTTAGGCTCAACGTTAGGGTATAGAGAACGAAACTACCAGGTATATCCCTCCCAGTGATTTTAAAGGTGCTGCAGCTCCGAAACCGAAAATCATATCGAAATTGAACCAATTCCTACACCCCCCCCCAGGTTAAGAATTCAGGGTTAGGGTTAGGGTTAGGGTTAGACTAGGGTTAGGGTTAGGCTCAGCGTTAGGGTATAGAGAACGAAACTACCAGGTATATCCCTCCCAGTGATTTTAAAGGTGCTGCAGCTCCGAAACCGAAAATCATATCGAAATTGAACCAATTCCTACACCCCCCAGTTAAGAATTTAGGGTTAGGGTTAGGGTTAGACTAGGGTTAGGGTTAGGCTCAGCGTTAGGGTATAGAGAACGAAACTACCAGGTATATCCCTCCCAGTGATTTTAAAGGTGCTGCAGTTCCGAAACCGAACATCATATCGAAAGTGAACCAATTCCTACACCCCCCCCAATTAAGAATTTAGGGTTAGGGTTAGATTAGGGTTAGGGTTAGGCTCAGCGTTAGGGTATAGAGAACGAAACTACCAGGTATATCCCTCCCAGTGATTTTAAAGGTGCTGTAGCTCCGAAACCGAAAATCATATCAAAATTGAACCAATTCCTACACCCCCCCCCCAGTTAAGAATTTAGGGTTAGGGTTAGACTAGGGTTAGGGTTAGGCTCAGCGTTAGGGTATAGAGAACGAAACTACCAGGTATATCCCTCCCAGTGATTTTAAAGGTGCCGCAGCTCCGAAACCGAAAATCATATCGAAATTGAACCAATTCCTACACCCCCCAGTTAAGAATTTAGGGTTAGGGTTAGGGTTAGACTAGGTTTAGGGGTAGGCTGAGCGTTAGGGTATAGAGAACGAAACTACCAGGTATATCCCTCCCAGTGATTTTAAAGGTGCTGCAGCTCCGAAACCGAAAATCATATCGAAATTGAACCAATTCCTAGACCCCACCCAGGTAAGAATTTAGGGTTAGGGTTAGGGTTAGACTAGGGTTAGGGTTAGGCTCAGCGTTAGGGTATAGAGAACGAAACTACCAGGTATATCCCTCCCAGTGATTTTAAAGGTGCTGCAGCTCCGAAACCGAAAATCATATCGAAATTGAACCAATTCCTAGACCCCACCCAGGTAAGAATTTAGGGTTAGGGTTAGGGTTAGACTAGGGTTAGGGTCAGGCTCAGCGTTAGGGTATAGAGAACGAAACTACCAGGTATATCCCTCCCAGTGATTTTAAAGGTGCTGCATCTCCGAAACCGAAAATCATATCGAAATTGAACCAATTCCTACACCCCCCAGTTAAGAATTTAGGGTTAGGGTTAGGGTTAGGGTTAGACTAGGGTTAGGGTTAGGCTCAGCGTTAGGGTATAGAGAACGAAACTACCAGGTATATCCCTCCCAGTGATTTTAAAGGTGCTGCAGCTCCGAAACCGAAAATCATATCGAAATTGAACCAATTCCTACACCCCCCCCCCAGGTTAAGAATTCAGGGTTAGGGTTAGGGTTAGACTAGGGTTAGGGTTAGGCTCAGCGTTAGGGTATAGAGAACGAAACTACCAGGTATATCCCTCCCAGTGATTTTAAAGGTGCTGCAGCTCCGAAACCGAAAATCATATCGAAATTGAACCAATTCCTACACCCCCCCCAGTTAAGAATTCAGGGTTAGGGTTAGGGTTAGACTAGGGTTAGGGTTAGGCTCAGCGTTAGGGTATAGAGAACGAAACTACCAGGTATATCCCTCCCAGTGATTTTAAAGGTGCTGCAGCTCCGAAACCGAAAATCATATCGAAATTGAACCAATTCCTAGACCCCACCCAGGTAAGAATTTAGGGTTAGGGTTAGGGTTAGTGTTAGACTAGGGTTAGCGTTAGGCTCAGCGTTAGGGTATAGAGAACGAAACTACCAGGTATATCCCTCCCAGTGATTTTAAAGTTGCTGCAGCTCCGAAACCGAAAATCATATCGAAATTGAACCAATTCCTACACCCCCCCCAATTACGAATTTAGGGTTAGGGTTAGATTAGGGTTAGGGTTAGGCTCAGCGTTAGGGTATAGAGAACGAAACTACCAGGTATATCCCTCCCAGTGATTTTAAAGGTGCTGCAGCTCCGAAACCGAAAATCATATCGAAATTGAACCAATTCCTAGACCCCACCCAGGTAAGAATTTAGGGTTAGGGTTAGTGTTAGACTCGGGTTAGGGTTAGGCTCAGCGTTAGGGTATAGAGAACGAAACTACCAGGTATATCCCTCCCAGTGATTTTAAAGTTGCTGCAGCTCCGAAACCGAAAATCATATCGAAATTGAACCAATTCCTACACCCCCCCCAGTTAAGAATTCAGGGTTAGGGTTAGGGTTAGGGTTAGACGAGGGTTAGGGTTAGGCTCAGCGTTAGGGTATAGAGAACGAAACTACCAGGTATATCCCTCCCAGTGATTTTAAAGGTGCTGCAGCTCCGAAACCGAAAATCATATCGAAATTGAACCAATTCCTAGACCCCACCCAGGTAAGAATTTAGGGTTAGGGTTAGGGTTAGTGTTAGACTAGGGTTAGGGTTAGGCTCAGCGTTAGGGTATAGAGAACGAAACTACCAGGTATATCCCTCCCAGTGATTTTAAAGGTGCTGCAGCTCCGAAACCGAAAATCATATCGAAATTGAACCAATTCCTAGACCCCACCCAGGTAAGAATTTAGGGTTAGGGTTAGGGTTAGTGTTAGACTAGGGTTAGGGTTAGGCTCAGCGTTAGGGTATAGAGAACGAAACTACCAGGTATATCCCTCCCAGTGATTTTAAAGTTGCTGCAGCTCCGAAACCGAAAATCATATCGAAATTGAACCAACTCCTACACCCCCCCCAATTAAGAATTTAGGGTTAGATTAGGGTTAGGGTTAGGCTCAGCGTTAGGGTATAGAGAACGAAACTACCAGGTATATCCCTCCCAGTGATTTTAAAGGTGCTGCAGCTCCGAAACCGAAAATCATATCGAAAGTGAACCAATTCCTACACCCCCCCCAATTAAGATTTTAGGGTTAGGGTTAGATTAGGGTTAGGGTTAGGCTCAGCGTTAGGGTATAGAGAACGAAACTACCAGGTATATCCCTCCCAGTGATTTTAAAGGTGCTGCAGCTCCGAAACCGAAAATCATATCAAAATTGAACCAATTCCTACACCCCCCCCCCAGTTAAGAATTTAGGGTTAGGGTTAGACTAGGGTTAGGGTTAGGCTCAGCGTTAGGGTATAGAGAACGAAACTACCAGGTATATCCCTCCCAGTGATTTTAAAGGTGCCGCAGCTCCGAAACCGAAAATCATATCGAAATTGAACCAATTCCTACACCCCCCAGTTAAGAATTTAGGGTTAGGGTTAGGGTTAGACTAGGTTTAGGGGTAGGCTGAGCGTTAGGGTATAGAGAACGAAACTACCAGGTATATCCCTCCCAGTGATTTTAAAGGTGCTGCAGCTCCGAAACCGAAAATCATATCGAAATTGAACCAATTCCTACACCCCCCCCAGTTAAGAATTCAGGGTTAGGGTTAGGGTTAGGGTTAGACTAGGGTTAGGGTTAGGCTCAGCGTTAGGGTATAGAGAACGAAACTACCAGGTATATCCCTCCCAGTGATTTTAAAGGTGCTGCAGCTCCGAAACCGAAAATCATATCGAAATTGAATCAATTCCTAGACCCCACCCAGGTAAGAATTTAGGGTTAGGGTTAGGGTTAGACTCGGGTTAGGGTTAGGCTCAGCGTTAGGGTATAGAGAACGAAACTACCAGGTATATCCCTCCCAGTGATTTTAAAGGTGCTGCAGCTCCGAAACCGAAAATCATATCGAAATTGAACCAATTCCTAGACCCCACCCAGGTAAGAATTTAGGGTTAGGGTTAGACTAGGGTTAGGGTCAGGCTCAGCGTTAGGGTATAGAGAACGAAACTACCAGGTATATCCCTCCCAGTGATTTTAAAGGTGCTGCATCTCCGAAACCGAAAATCATATCGAAATTGAACCAATTCCTACACCCCCCAGTTAAGAATTTAGGGTTAGGGTTAGGGTTAGGGTTAGACTAGGGTTAGGGTTAGGCTCAGCGTTAGGGTATAGAGAACGAAACTACCAGGTATATCCCTCCCAGTGATTTTAAAGGTGCTGCAGCTCCGAAACCGAAAATCATATCGAAATTAAACCAATTCCTACACCCCCCAGTTAAGAATTTAGGGTTAGGGTTAGGGTTAGACTAGGGTTAGGGTTAGGCTCAGCGTTAGGGTATAGAGAACGAAACTACCAGGTATATCCCTCCCAGTGATTTTAAAGGTGCTGCAGCTCCGAAACCGAAAATCATATCGAAATTGAACCAATTCCTACACCCCCCCCCCCGTTAAGAATTTAGTGTTAGGGTTAGGATTAGACTAGGGTTAGGGTTAGGCTCAGCGTTAGGGTATAGAGAACGAAACTACCAGGTATATCCCTCCCAGTGATTTTAAAGGTGCTGCAGCTCCGAAACCGAAAATCATATCGAAATTGAACCAATTCCTACACCCCCCCCAATTAAGAACTTAGGGTTAGGGTTAGATTAGGGTTAGGGTTAGGCTCAGCGTTAGGGTATAGAGAACGAAACTACCAGGTATATCCCTCCCAGTGATTTTAAAGGTGCTGCAGTTCCGAAACCGAAAATCATATCGAAATTGAACCAATTCCTACACCCCCCCCACCCCCCCCCAGTTAAGAATTTAGGGTTAGGGTTAGGGTTAGACTAGGGTTAGGGTTAGGCTGAGCGTTAGGGTATAGAGAACGAAACTACCAGGTATATCCCTCCCAGTGATTTTAAAGGTGCTGCAGCTCCGAAACCGAAAATCAAATCGAAATTGAACCAATTCCTACACCCCCCAGTAAAGAATTTAGGGTTAGGGTTAGGGTTAGGGTTAGACTAGGGTTAGGGTTAGGCTCAGCGTTAGGGTATAGAGAACGAAACTACCAGGTATATCCCTCCCAGTGATTTTAAAGGTGCTGCAGCTCCGAAACCGAAAATCATATCGAAATTGAACCAATTCCTACACCCCCCAGTTAAGAATTTAGGGTTAGGGTTAGGGTTAGGGTTAGACTAGGGTTAGGGTTAGGCTCAGCGTTAGGGTATAGAGAACGAAACTACCAGGTATATCCCTCCCAGTGATTTTAAAGGTGTTGCAGCTCCGAAACCGAAAATCATATCGAAATTGAACCAATTCCTACACCCCCCCCCAGTTAAGAATTTAGGGTTAGGGTTAGGGTGAGACTAGGGTTAGGGTTAGGCTCAGCGTTAGGGTATAGAGAACGAAACTACCAGGTATATCCCTCCCAGTGATTTTAAAGGTGCTGCACCTCCGAAACCGAACATCATATCGAAATTGAACCAATTCCTACACCCCCCAGTTAAGAATTTAGGGTTAGGGTTAGGGTTAGGATTAGACTAGGGTTAGGGTTAGGCTCAGCGTTAGGGTATAGAGAACGAAACTACTAGGTATTTCCCTCCCAATGATTTTAAAGGTGTTGCAGCTCCGAAACCGAAAATCATATCGAAATTGAATCAATTCCTACACCCCCCCCCCCAGGTTAAGAATTCAGAGTTAGGGTTAGGGTTAGGGTTAGACTAGGGTTAGGGTTAGGCTCAGCGTTAGGGTATAGAGAACGAAACTACCAGGTATATCCCTCCCAGTGATTTTAAAGGTGCTGCAGCTCCGAAACCGAACATCATATCGAAATTGAACCAATTCCTACACCCCCCCCAGGTTAAGAATTCAGGGTTAGGGTTAGGGTTAGACTAGGGTTAGGGTTAGGCTCAGCGTTAGGGTATAGAGAACGAAACTACCAGGTATATCCCTCCCAGTGATTTTAAAGGTGCTGCAGCTCCGAAACTGAAAATCATATCGAAATTGAACCAATTCCTACACCCCCCAGTTAAGAATTTAGGGTTAGGGTTAGGGTTAGACTAGGGTTAGGGTTAGGCTCAGCGTTAGGGTATAGAGAACGAAACTACCAGGTATATCCCTCCCAGTGATTTTAAAGGTGCTGCAGCTCCGAAACCGAAAATCATATCGAAATTGAACCAATTCCTACACCCCCCCCAGTTAAGAATTTAGGGTTAGGGTTAGGGTTAGACTAGGGTTAGGGTTAGGCTGAGCGTTAGGGTATAGAGAACGAAACTACCAGGTATATCCCTCCCAGTGATTTTAAAGGTGCTGCAGCTCCGAAACCGAAAATCATATCGAAATTGAACCAATTCCTACACCCCCCAGTTAAGAATTTAGGGTTAGGGTTAGGGTTAGACTAGGGTTAGGGTTAGGCTCAGCGTTAGGGTATAGAGAACGAAACTACCAGGTATATCCCTCCCAGTCATTTTAAAGGTGCTGCAGCTCCGAAACCGAAAATCATATCGAAATTGAACCAATTCCTACACCCCCCCCAATTAAGAACTTAGGGTTAGGGTTAGATTAGGGTTAGGGTTAGGCTCAGCGTTAGGGTATAGAGAACGAAACTACCAGGTATATCCCTCCCAGTGATTTTAAAGGTGCTGCAGCTCCGAAACCGAAAATCATATCGAAATTGAACCAATTCCTACACCCCCCAGTTAAGAATTTAGGGTTAGGGTTAGGGTTAGGGTTAGACTAGGGTTAGGGTTAGGCTCAGCGTTAGGGTATAGAGAACGAAACTACCAGGTATATCCCTCCCAGTGATTTTAAAGGTGCTGCAGCTCCGAAACCGAAAATCATATCGAAATTGAACCAATTCCTACACCCCCCAGTTAAGAATTTAGGGTTAGGGTTAGGGTTAGATTAGGGTTAGGGTTAGGCTCAGCGTTAGGGTATAGAGAACGAAACTACCAGGTATATCCCTCCCAGTGATTTTAAAGGTGCTGCAGCTCCGAAACCGAAAATCATATCGAAATTGAACCAATTCCTACACCCCCCCCAGTTAAGAATTTAGGGTTAGGGTTAGGGTTAGACTAGGGTTAGGGTTAGGCTGAGCGTTAGGGTATAGAGAACGAAACTACCAGGTATATCCCTCCCAGTGATTTTAAAGGTGCTGCAGCTCCGAAACCGAAAATCATATCGAAATTGAACCAATTCCTACACCCCCCAGTTAAGAATTTAGGGTTAGGGTTAGGGTTAGACTAGGGTTAGGGTTAGGCTCAGCGTTAGGGTATAGAGAACGAAACTACCAGGTATATCCCTCCCAGTGATTTTAAAGGTGCTGCAGCTCCGAAACCGAAAATCATATCAAAATTGAACCAATTCCTACACCCCCCAGTTAAGAATTTAGGGTTAGGGTTAGGGTTAGGGTTAGATTAGGGTTAGGGTTAGGCTCAGCGTTAGGGTATAGAGAACGAAACTACCAGTTATATCCCTCCCAGTGATTTTAAAGGTGCTGCAGCTCCGAAACCGAAAATAATATCGAAATTGAACCAATTCCTACACTCCCCCCCAGTTAAGAATTTAGTGTTAGGGTTAGGGTTAGACTAGGGTTAGGGTTAGGCTCAGCGTTAGGGTATAGAGAACGAAACTACCAGGTATATCCCTCCCAGTGATTTTAAAGGTGCTGCAGCTCCGAAACCGAAAATCATATCGAAATTGAACCAATTCCTACACCCCCCAGTTAAGAATTTAGGGTTAGGGTTAGGGTTAGACTAGGGTTAGGGTTAGGCTCAGCGTTAGGGTATAGAGAACGAAACTACCAGGTATATCCCTCCCAGTCATTTTAAAGGTGCTGCAGCTCCGAAACCGAAAATCATATCGAAATTGAACCAATTCCTACACCCCCCCCAATTAAGAACTTAGGGTTAGGGTTAGATTAGGGTTAGGGTTAGGCTCAGCGTTAGGGTATAGAGAACGAAACTACCAGGTATATCCCTCCCAGTGATTTTAAAGGTGCTGCAGCTCCGAAACCGAAAATCATATCGAAATTGAACCAATTCCTACACCCCCCAGTTAAGAATTTAGGGTTAGGGTTAGGGTTAGGGTTAGACTAGGGTTAGGGTTAGGCTCAGCGTTAGGGTATAGAGAACGAAACTACCAGGTATATCCCTCCCAGTGATTTTAAAGGTGCTGCAGCTCCGAAACCGAAAATCATATCGAAATTGAACCAATTCCTACACCCCCCAGTTAAGAATTTAGGGTTAGGGTTAGGGTTAGATTAGGGTTAGGGTTAGGCTCAGCGTTAGGGTATAGAGAACGAAACTACCAGGTATATCCCTCCCAGTGATTTTAAAGGTGCTGCAGCTCCGAAACCGAAAATCATATCGAAATTGAACCAATTCCTACACCCCCCCCAGTTAAGAATTTAGGGTTAGGGTTAGGGTTAGACTAGGGTTAGGGTTAGGCTGAGCGTTAGGGTATAGAGAACGAAACTACCAGGTATATCCCTCCCAGTGATTTTAAAGGTGCTGCAGCTCCGAAACCGAAAATCATATCGAAATTGAACCAATTCCTACACCCCCCAGTTAAGAATTTAGGGTTAGGGTTAGGGTTAGACTAGGGTTAGGGTTAGGCTCAGCGTTAGGGTATAGAGAACGAAACTACCAGGTATATCCCTCCCAGTGATTTTAAAGGTGCTGCAGCTCCGAAACCGAAAATCATATCAAAATTGAACCAATTCCTACACCCCCCAGTTAAGAATTTAGGGTTAGGGTTAGGGTTAGGGTTAGATTAGGGTTAGGGTTAGGCTCAGCGTTAGGGTATAGAGAACGAAACTACCAGGTATATCCCTCCCAGTGATTTTAAAGGTGCTGCAGCTCCGAAACCGAAAATAATATCGAAATTGAACCAATTCCTACACTCCCCCCCAGTTAAGAATTTAGTGTTAGGGTTAGGGTTAGACTAGGGTTAGGGTTAGGCTCAGCGTTAGGGTATAGAGAACGAAACTACCAGGTATATCCCTCCCAGTGATTTTAAAGGTGCTGCAGCTCCGAAACCGAAAATCATATCGAAATTGAACCAATTCCTACACCCACCCCAATTAAGAATTTAGGGTTAGGGTTAGATTAGGGTTTGGGTTAGGCTCAGCGTCAGGGTATAGAGAACGAAACTACCAGGTATATCCCTCCCAGTGATTTTAAAGGTGCTGCAGCTCCGAAACCGAACATCATATCGAAATTGAACCAATTCCTACACCCCCCCCCCCCCCCCCCAGTTAAGAATTTAGGGTTAGGGTTAGGGTTAGACTAGGGTTAGGGTTAGGCTGAGCGTTAGGGTATAGAGAACGAAACTACCAGGTATATCCCTCCCAGTGATTTTAAAGGTGCTGCAGCTCCGAAAACGAAAATCATATCGAAATTGAACCAATTCCTACACCCCCCCAGTTAAGAATTTAGGGTTAGGGTTAGGGTTAGGGTTAGACTAGGGTTAGGGTTAGGCTCAGCGTTAGGGTATAGAGAACGAAACTACCAGGTATATCCCTCCCAGTGATTTTAAAGGTGCTGCAGCTCCGAAACCGAAAATCATATCGAAATTGAACCAATTCCTACACCCCCCCCCCCGTTAAGAATTTAGTGTTAGGGTTAGGATTAGACTAGGGTTAGGGTTAGGCTCAGCGTTAGGGTATAGAGAACGAAACTACCAGGTATATCCCTCCCAGTGATTTTAAAGGTGCTGCAGCTCCGAAACCGAAAATCAAATCGAAATTGAACCAATTCCTACACCCCCCAGTAAAGAATTTAGGGTTAGGGTTAGGGTTAGGGTTAGACTAGGGTTAGGGTTAGGCTCAGCGTTAGGGTATAGAGAACGAAACTACCAGGTATATCCCTCCCAGTGATTTTAAAGGTGCTGCAGCTCCGAAACCGAAAATCATATCGAAATTGAACCAATTCCTACACCCCCCAGTTAAGAATTTAGGGTTAGGGTTAGGGTTAGGGTTAGACTAGGGTTAGGGTTAGGCTCAGCGTTAGGGTATAGAGAACGAAACTACCAGGTATATCCCTCCCAGTGATTTTAAAGGTGTTGCAGCTCCGAAACCGAAAATCATATCGAAATTGAACCAATTCCTACACCCCCCAGTTAAGAATTTAGGGTTAGGGTTAGGGTTAGACTAGGTTTAGGGGTAGGCTGAGCGTTAGGATATAGAGAACGAAACTACCAGGTATATCCCTCCCAGTGATTTTAAAGGTGCTGCAGCTCCGAAACCGAAAATCATATCGAAATTGAACCAATTCCTACACCCCCCCCAGTTAAGAATTCAGGGTTAGGGTTAGGGTTAGGGTTAGACTAGGGTTAGGGTTAGGCTCAGCGTTAGGGTATAGAGAACGAAACTACCAGGTATATCCCTCCCAGTGATTTTAAAGGTGCTGCAGCTCCGAAACCGAAAATCATATCGAAATTGAACCAATTCCTAGACCCCACCCAGGTAAGAATTTAGGGTTAGGGTTAGGGTTAGACTAGGGTTAGGGTTAAGCTCAGCGTTAGGGTATAGAGAACGAAACTACCAGGTATATCCCTCCCAGTGATTTTAAAGGTGCTGCAGCTCCGAAACCGAAAATCATATCGAAATTGAACCAATTCCTAGACCCCACCCAGGTAAGAATTTAGGGTTAGGGTTAGGGTTAGACTAGGGTTAGGGTCAGGCTCAGCGTTAGGGTATAGAGAACGAAACTACCAGGTATATCCCTCCCAGTGATTTTAAAGGTGCTGCATCTCCGAAACCGAAAATCATATCGAAATTGAACCAATTCCTATACCCCCCAGTTAAGAATTTAGGGTTAGGGTTAGGGTTAGGGTTAGACTAGGGTTAGGGTTAGGCTCAACGTTAGGGTATAGAGAACGAAACTACCAGGTATATCCCTCCCAGTGATTTTAAAGGTGCTGCAGCTCCGAAACCGAAAATCATATCGAAATTGAACCAATTCCTACACCCCCCCCCAGGTTAAGAATTCAGGGTTAGGGTTAGGGTTAGGGTTAGACTAGGGTTAGGGTTAGGCTCAGCGTTAGGGTATAGAGAACGAAACTACCAGGTATATCCCTCCCAGTGATTTTAAAGGTGCTGCAGCTCCGAAACCGAAAATCATATCGAAATTGAACCAATTCCTACACCCCCCAGTTAAGAATTTAGGGTTAGGGTTAGGGTTAGACTAGGGTTAGGGTTAGGCTCAGCGTTAGGGTATAGAGAACGAAACTACCAGGTATATCCCTCCCAGTGATTTTAAAGGTGCTGCAGTTCCGAAACCGAACATCATATCGAAAGTGAACCAATTCCTACACCCCCCCCAATTAAGAATTTAGGGTTAGGGTTAGATTAGGGTTAGGGTTAGGCTCAGCGTTAGGGTATAGAGAACGAAACTACCAGGTATATCCCTCCCAGTGATTTTAAAGGTGCCGCAGCTCCGAAACCGAAAATCATATCGAAATTGAACCAATTCCTACACCCCCCAGTTAAGAATTTAGGGTTAGGGTTAGGGTTAGACTAGGTTTAGGGGTAGGCTGAGCGTTAGGGTATAGAGAACGAAACTACCAGGTATATCCCTCCCAGTGATTTTAAAGGTGCTGCAGCTCCGAAACCGAAAATCATATCGAAATTGAACCAATTCCTAGACCCCACCCAGGTAAGAATTTAGGGTTAGGGTTAGGGTTAGACTAGGGTTAGGGTTAGGCTCAGCGTTAGGGTATAGAGAACGAAACTACCAGGTATATCCCTCCCAGTGATTTTAAAGGTGCTGCAGCTCCGAAACCGAAAATCATATCGAAATTGAACCAATTCCTAGACCCCACCCAGGTAAGAATTTAGGGTTAGGGTTAGGGTTAGATTAGGGTTAGGGTTAGGCTCAGCGTTAGGGTATAGAGAACGAAACTACCAGGTATATCCCTCCCAGTGATTTTAAAGGTGCTGCAGCTCCGAAACCGAAAATCATATCGAAATTGAACCAATTCCTACACCCCCCCCAGTTAAGAATTTAGGGTTAGGGTTAGGGTTAGACTAGGGTTAGGGTTAGGCTGAGCGTTAGGGTATAGAGAACGAAACTACCAGGTATATCCCTCCCAGTGATTTTAAAGGTGCTGCAGCTCCGAAACCGAAAATCATATCGAAATTGAACCAATTCCTACACCCCCCCCAGTTAAGAATTTAGGGTTAGGGTTAGGGTTAGACTAGGGTTAGGGTTAGGCTGAGCGTTAGGGTATAGAGAACGAAACTACCAGGTATATCCCTCCCAGTGATTTTAAAGGTGCTGCAGCTCCGAAACCGAAAATCATATCGAAATTGAACCAATTCCTACACCCCCCAGTTAAGAATTTAGGGTTAGGGTTAGGGTTAGACTAGGGTTAGGGTTAGGCTCAGCGTTAGGGTATAGAGAACGAAACTACCAGGTATATCCCTCCCAGTGATTTTAAAGGTGCTGCAGCTCCGAAACCGAAAATCATATCAAAATTGAACCAATTCCTACACCCCCCAGTTAAGAATTTAGGGTTAGGGTTAGGGTTAGGGTTAGATTAGGGTTAGGGTTAGGCTCAGCGTTAGGGTATAGAGAACGAAACTACCAGGTATATCCCTCCCAGTGATTTTAAAGGTGCTGCAGCTCCGAAACCGAAAATAATATCGAAATTGAACCAATTCCTACACTCCCCCCCAGTTAAGAATTTAGTGTTAGGGTTAGGGTTAGACTAGGGTTAGGGTTAGGCTCAGCGTTAGGGTATAGAGAACGAAACTACCAGGTATATCCCTCCCAGTGATTTTAAAGGTGCTGCAGCTCCGAAACCGAAAATCATATCGAAATTGAACCAATTCCTACACCCACCCCAATTAAGAATTTAGGGTTAGGGTTAGATTAGGGTTTGGGTTAGGCTCAGCGTCAGGGTATAGAGAACGAAACTACCAGGTATATCCCTCCCAGTGATTTTAAAGGTGCTGCAGTTCCGAAACCGAAAATCATATCGAAATTGAACCAATTCCTACACCCCACCCCCCCCCCCCAGTTAAGAATTTAGGGTTAGGGTTAGGGTTAGACTAGGGTTAGGGTTAGGCTCAGCGTTAGGGTATAGAGAACGAAACTACCAGGTATATCCCTCCCAGTGATTTTAAAGGTGCCGCAGCTCCGAAACCGAAAATCATATAGAAATTGAACCAATTCCTACACCCCCCAGTTAAGAATTTAGGGTTAGGTTTAGGGTTAGACTAGGGTTAGGGTTAGGCTGAGCGTTAGGGTATAGAGAACGAAACTACCAGGTATATCCCTCCCAGTGATTTTAAAGGTGCTGCAGCTCCGAAACCGAAAATCATATCGAAATTGAACCAATTCCTACACCCCCAGTTAAGAATTTAGGGTTAGGGTTAGGGTTAGGGTTAGACTAGGGTTAGGGTTAGGCTCAGCGTTAGGGTATAGAGAACGAAACTACTAGGTATATCCCTCCCAGTGATTTTAAAGGTGTTGCAGCTCCGAAACCGAAAATCATATCGAAATTGAACCAATTCCTACACCCCCCCCCCCAGGTTAAGAATTCAGGGTTAGGGTTAGGGTTAGGGTTAGACGAGGGTTAGGGTTAGGCTCAGCGTTAGGGTATAGAGAACGAAACTACCAGGTATATCCCTCCCAGTGATTTTAAAGGTGCTGCAGCTCCGAAACCGAACATCATATCGAAATTGAACCAATTCCTACACCCCCCCCCCCCCCCCCAGTTAAGAATTTAGGGTTAGGGTTAGGGTTAGACTAGGGTTAGGGTTAGGCTGAGCGTTAGGGTATAGATAACGAAACTACCAGGTATATCCCTCCCAGTGATTTTAAAGGTGCTGCAGCTCCGAAAACGAAAATCATATCGAAATTGAACCAATTCCTACACCCCCCCAGTTAAGAATTTAGGGTTAGGGTTAGGGTTAGGGTTAGACTAGGGTTAGGGTTAGGCTCAGCGTTAGGGTATAGAGAACGAAACTACCAGGTATATCCCTCCCAGTGATTTTAAAGGTGCTGCAGCTCCGAAACCGAAAATCATATCGAAATTGAACCAATTCCTACACCCCCCCCCCCCGTTAAGAATTTAGTGTTAGGGTTAGGATTAGACTAGGGTTAGGGTTAGGCTCAGCGTTAGGGTATAGAGAACGAAACTACCAGGTATATCCCTCCCAGTGATTTTAAAGGTGCTGCAGCTCCGAAACCGAAAATCAAATCGAAATTGAACCAATTCCTACACCCCCCAGTAAAGAATTTAGGGTTAGGGTTAGGGTTAGGGTTAGACTAGGGTTAGGGTTAGGCTCAGCGTTAGGGTATAGAGAACGAAACTACCAGGTATATCCCTCCCAGTGATTTTAAAGGTGCTGCAGCTCCGAAACCGAAAATCATATCGAAATTGAACCAATTCCTACACCCCCCAGTTAAGAATTTAGGGTTAGGGTTAGGGTTAGGGTTAGACTAGGGTTAGGGTTAGGCTCAGCGTTAGGGTATAGAGAACGAAACTACCAGGTATATCCCTCCCAGTGATTTTAAAGGTGTTGCAGCTCCGAAACCGAAAATCATATCGAAATTGAACCAATTCCTACACCCCCCAGTTAAGAATTTAGGGTTAGGGTTAGGGTTAGACTAGGTTTAGGGGTAGGCTGAGCGTTAGGATATAGAGAACGAAACTACCAGGTATATCCCTCCCAGTGATTTTAAAGGTGCTGCAGCTCCGAAACCGAAAATCATATCGAAATTGAACCAATTCCTACACCCCCCCCAGTTAAGAATTCAGGGTTAGGGTTAGGGTTAGGGTTAGACTAGGGTTAGGGTTAGGCTCAGCGTTAGGGTATAGAGAACGAAACTACCAGGTATATCCCTCCCAGTGATTTTAAAGGTGCTGCAGCTCCGAAACCGAAAATCATATCGAAATTGAACCAATTCCTAGACCCCACCCAGGTAAGAATTTAGGGTTAGGGTTAGGGTTAGACTAGGGTTAGGGTTAAGCTCAGCGTTAGGGTATAGAGAACGAAACTACCAGGTATATCCCTCCCAGTGATTTTAAAGGTGCTGCAGCTCCGAAACCGAAAATCATATCGAAATTGAACCAATTCCTAGACCCCACCCAGGTAAGAATTTAGGGTTAGGGTTAGGGTTAGACTAGGGTTAGGGTCAGGCTCAGCGTTAGGGTATAGAGAACGAAACTACCAGGTATATCCCTCCCAGTGATTTTAAAGGTGCTGCATCTCCGAAACCGAAAATCATATCGAAATTGAACCAATTCCTATACCCCCCAGTTAAGAATTTAGGGTTAGGGTTAGGGTTAGGGTTAGACTAGGGTTAGGGTTAGGCTCAACGTTAGGGTATAGAGAACGAAACTACCAGGTATATCCCTCCCAGTGATTTTAAAGGTGCTGCAGCTCCGAAACCGAAAATCATATCGAAATTGAACCAATTCCTACACCCCCCCCCAGGTTAAGAATTCAGGGTTAGGGTTAGGGTTAGGGTTAGACTAGGGTTAGGGTTAGGCTCAGCGTTAGGGTATAGAGAACGAAACTACCAGGTATATCCCTCCCAGTGATTTTAAAGGTGCTGCAGCTCCGAAACCGAAAATCATATCGAAATTGAACCAATTCCTACACCCCCCAGTTAAGAATTTAGGGTTAGGGTTAGGGTTAGACTAGGGTTAGGGTTAGGCTCAGCGTTAGGGTATAGAGAACGAAACTACCAGGTATATCCCTCCCAGTGATTTTAAAGGTGCTGCAGTTCCGAAACCGAACATCATATCGAAAGTGAACCAATTCCTACACCCCCCCCAATTAAGAATTTAGGGTTAGGGTTAGATTAGGGTTAGGGTTAGGCTCAGCGTTAGGGTATAGAGAACGAAACTACCAGGTATATCCCTCCCAGTGATTTTAAAGGTGCTGTAGCTCCGAAACCGAAAATCATATCAAAATTGAACCAATTCCTACACCCCCCCCCCAGTTAAGAATTTAGGGTTAGGGTTAGACTAGGGTTAGGGTTAGGCTCAGCGTTAGGGTATAGAGAACGAAACTACCAGGTATATCCCTCCCAGTGATTTTAAAGGTGCCGCAGCTCCGAAACCGAAAATCATATCGAAATTGAACCAATTCCTACACCCCCCAGTTAAGAATTTAGGGTTAGGGTTAGGGTTAGACTAGGTTTAGGGGTAGGCTGAGCGTTAGGGTATAGAGAACGAAACTACCAGGTATATCCCTCCCAGTGATTTTAAAGGTGCTGCAGCTCCGAAACCGAAAATCATATCGAAATTGAACCAATTCCTAGACCCCACCCAGGTAAGAATTTAGGGTTAGGGTTAGGGTTAGACTAGGGTTAGGGTTAGGCTCAGCGTTAGGGTATAGAGAACGAAACTACCAGGTATATCCCTCCCAGTGATTTTAAAGGTGCTGCAGCTCCGAAACCGAAAATCATATCGAAATTGAACCAATTCCTAGACCCCACCCAGGTAAGAATTTAGGGTTAGGGTTAGGGTTAGACTAGGGTTAGGGTCAGGCTCAGCGTTAGGGTATAGAGAACGAAACTACCAGGTATATCCCTCCCAGTGATTTTAAAGGTGCTGCATCTCCGAAACCGAAAATCATATCGAAATTGAACCAATTCCTACACCCCCCAGTTAAGAATTTAGGGTTAGGGTTAGGGTTAGGGTTAGACTAGGGTTAGGGTTAGGCTCAGCGTTAGGGTATAGAGAACGAAACTACCAGGTATATCCCTCCCAGTGATTTTAAAGGTGCTGCAGCTCCGAAACCGAAAATCATATCGAAATTGAACCAATTCCTACACCCCCCCCCCAGGTTAAGAATTCAGGGTTAGGGTTAGGGTTAGACTAGGGTTAGGGTTAGGCTCAGCGTTAGGGTATAGAGAACGAAACTACCAGGTATATCCCTCCCAGTGATTTTAAAGGTGCTGCAGCTCCGAAACCGAAAATCATATCGAAATTGAACCAATTCCTACACCCCCCCCAGTTAAGAATTCAGGGTTAGGGTTAGGGTTAGACTAGGGTTAGGGTTAGGCTCAGCGTTAGGGTATAGAGAACGAAACTACCAGGTATATCCCTCCCAGTGATTTTAAAGGTGCTGCAGCTCCGAAACCGAAAATCATATCGAAATTGAACCAATTCCTAGACCCCACCCAGGTAAGAATTTAGGGTTAGGGTTAGGGTTAGTGTTAGACTAGGGTTAGCGTTAGGCTCAGCGTTAGGGTATAGAGAACGAAACTACCAGGTATATCCCTCCCAGTGATTTTAAAGTTGCTGCAGCTCCGAAACCGAAAATCATATCGAAATTGAACCAATTCCTACACCCCCCCCAATTACGAATTTAGGGTTAGGGTTAGATTAGGGTTAGGGTTAGGCTCAGCGTTAGGGTATAGAGAACGAAACTACCAGGTATATCCCTCCCAGTGATTTTAAAGGTGCTGCAGCTCCGAAACCGAAAATCATATCGAAATTGAACCAATTCCTAGACCCCACCCAGGTAAGAATTTAGGGTTAGGGTTAGTGTTAGACTCGGGTTAGGGTTAGGCTCAGCGTTAGGGTATAGAGAACGAAACTACCAGGTATATCCCTCCCAGTGATTTTAAAGTTGCTGCAGCTCCGAAACCGAAAATCATATCGAAATTGAACCAATTCCTACACCCCCCCCAGTTAAGAATTCAGGGTTAGGGTTAGGGTTAGGGTTAGACGAGGGTTAGGGTTAGGCTCAGCGTTAGGGTATAGAGAACGAAACTACCAGGTATATCCCTCCCAGTGATTTTAAAGGTGCTGCAGCTCCGAAACCGAAAATCATATCGAAATTGAACCAATTCCTAGACCCCACCCAGGTAAGAATTTAGGGTTAGGGTTAGGGTTAGTGTTAGACTAGGGTTAGGGTTAGGCTCAGCGTTAGGGTATAGAGAACGAAACTACCAGGTATATCCCTCCCAGTGATTTTAAAGGTGCTGCAGCTCCGAAACCGAAAATCATATCGAAATTGAACCAATTCCTAGACCCCACCCAGGTAAGAATTTAGGGTTAGGGTTAGGGTTAGTGTTAGACTAGGGTTAGGGTTAGGCTCAGCGTTAGGGTATAGAGAACGAAACTACCAGGTATATCCCTCCCAGTGATTTTAAAGTTGCTGCAGCTCCGAAACCGAAAATCATATCGAAATTGAACCAACTCCTACACCCCCCCCAATTAAGAATTTAGGGTTAGGGTTAGATTAGGGTTAGGGTTAGGCTCAGCGTTAGGGTATAGAGAACGAAACTACCAGGTATATCCCTCCCAGTGATTTTAAAGGTGCTGCAGCTCCGAAACCGAAAATCATATCGAAAGTGAACCAATTCCTACACCCCCCCCAATTAAGATTTTAGGGTTAGGGTTAGATTAGGGTTAGGGTTAGGCTCAGCGTTAGGGTATAGAGAACGAAACTACCAGGTATATCCCTCCCAGTGATTTTAAAGGTGCTGCAGCTCCGAAACCGAAAATCATATCAAAATTGAACCAATTCCTACACCCCCCCCCCAGTTAAGAATTTAGGGTTAGGGTTAGACTAGGGTTAGGGTTAGGCTCAGCGTTAGGGTATAGAGAACGAAACTACCAGGTATATCCCTCCCAGTGATTTTAAAGGTGCCGCAGCTCCGAAACCGAAAATCATATCGAAATTGAACCAATTCCTACACCCCCCAGTTAAGAATTTAGGGTTAGGGTTAGGGTTAGACTAGGTTTAGGGGTAGGCTGAGCGTTAGGGTATAGAGAACGAAACTACCAGGTATATCCCTCCCAGTGATTTTAAAGGTGCTGCAGCTCCGAAACCGAAAATCATATCGAAATTGAACCAATTCCTACACCCCCCCCAGTTAAGAATTCAGGGTTAGGGTTAGGGTTAGGGTTAGACTAGGGTTAGGGTTAGGCTCAGCGTTAGGGTATAGAGAACGAAACTACCAGGTATATCCCTCCCAGTGATTTTAAAGGTGCTGCAGCTCCGAAACCGAAAATCATATCGAAATTGAATCAATTCCTAGACCCCACCCAGGTAAGAATTTAGGGTTAGGGTTAGACTCGGGTTAGGGTTAGGCTCAGCGTTAGGGTATAGAGAACGAAACTACCAGGTATATCCCTCCCAGTGATTTTAAAGGTGCTGCAGCTCCGAAACCGAAAATCATATCGAAATTGAACCAATTCCTAGACCCCACCCAGGTAAGAATTTAGGGTTAGGGTTAGACTAGGGTTAGGGTCAGGCTCAGCGTTAGGGTATAGAGAACGAAACTACCAGGTATATCCCTCCCAGTGATTTTAAAGGTGCTGCATCTCCGAAACCGAAAATCATATCGAAATTGAACCAATTCCTACACCCCCCAGTTAAGAATTTAGGGTTAGGGTTAGGGTTAGGGTTAGACTAGGGTTAGGGTTAGGCTCAGCGTTAGGGTATAGAGAACGAAACTACCAGGTATATCCCTCCCAGTGATTTTAAAGGTGCTGCAGCTCCGAAACCGAAAATCATATCGAAATTAAACCAATTCCTACACCCCCCAGTTAAGAATTTAGGGTTAGGGTTAGGGTTAGACTAGGGTTAGGGTTAGGCTCAGCGTTAGGGTATAGAGAACGAAACTACCAGGTATATCCCTCCCAGTGATTTTAAAGGTGCTGCAGCTCCGAAACCGAAAATCATATCGAAATTGAACCAATTCCTACACCCCCCCCCCGTTAAGAATTTAGTGTTAGGGTTAGGATTAGACTAGGGTTAGGGTTAGGCTCAGCGTTAGGGTATAGAGAACGAAACTACCAGGTATATCCCTCCCAGTGATTTTAAAGGTGCTGCAGCTCCGAAACCGAAAATCATATCGAAATTGAACCAATTCCTACACCCCCCCCAATTAAGAACTTAGGGTTAGGGTTAGATTAGGGTTAGGGTTAGGCTCAGCGTTAGGGTATAGAGAACGAAACTACCAGGTATATCCCTCCCAGTGATTTTAAAGGTGCTGCAGTTCCGAAACCGAAAATCATATCGAAATTGAACCAATTCCTACACCCCCCCACCCCCCCCCAGTTAAGAATTTAGGGTTAGGGTTAGGGTTAGACTAGGGTTAGGGTTAGGCTGAGCGTTAGGGTATAGAGAACGAAACTACCAGGTATATCCCTCCCAGTGATTTTAAAGGTGCTGCAGCTCCGAAACCGAAAATCAAATCGAAATTGAACCAATTCCTACACCCCCCAGTAAAGAATTTAGGGTTAGGGTTAGGGTTAGGGTTAGACTAGGGTTAGGGTTAGGCTCAGCGTTAGGGTATAGAGAACGAAACTACCAGGTATATCCCTCCCAGTGATTTTAAAGGTGCTGCAGCTCCGAAACCGAAAATCATATCGAAATTGAACCAATTCCTACACCCCCCAGTTAAGAATTTAGGGTTAGGGTTAGGGTTAGGGTTAGACTAGGGTTAGGGTTAGGCTCAGCGTTAGGGTATAGAGAACGAAACTACCAGGTATATCCCTCCCAGTGATTTTAAAGGTGTTGCAGCTCCGAAACCGAAAATCATATCGAAATTGAACCAATTCCTACACCCCCCCCCAGTTAAGAATTTAGGGTTAGGGTTAGGGTGAGACTAGGGTTAGGGTTAGGCTCAGCGTTAGGGTATAGAGAACGAAACTACCAGGTATATCCCTCCCAGTGATTTTAAAGGTGCTGCACCTCCGAAACCGAACATCATATCGAAATTGAACCAATTCCTACACCCCCCAGTTAAGAATTTAGGGTTAGGGTTAGGGTTAGGATTAGACTAGGGTTAGGGTTAGGCTCAGCGTTAGGGTATAGAGAACGAAACTACTAGGTATTTCCCTCCCAATGATTTTAAAGGTGTTGCAGCTCCGAAACCGAAAATCATATCGAAATTGAATCAATTCCTACACCCCCCCCCCCAGGTTAAGAATTCAGAGTTAGGGTTAGGGTTAGGGTTAGACTAGGGTTAGGGTTAGGCTCAGCGTTAGGGTATAGAGAACGAAACTACCAGGTATGTCCCTCCCAGTGATTTTAAAGGTGCTGCAGCTCCGAAACCGAACATCATATCGAAATTGAACCAATTCCTACACCCCCCCCAGGTTAAGAATTCAGGGTTAGGGTTAGGGTTAGACTAGGGTTAGGGTTAGGCTCAGCGTTAGGGTATAGAGAACGAAACTACCAGGTATATCCCTCCCAGTGATTTTAAAGGTGCTGCAGCTCCGAAACCGAAAATCATATCGAAATTGAACCAATTCCTACACCCCCCCCAGTTAAGAATTTAGGGTTAGGGTTAGGGTTAGACTAGGGTTAGGGTTAGGCTGAGCGTTAGGGTATAGAGAACGAAACTACCAGGTATATCCCTCCCAGTGATTTTAAAGGTGCTGCAGCTCCGAAACCGAAAATCATATCGAAATTGAACCAATTCCTACACCCCCCAGTTAAGAATTTAGGGTTAGGGTTAGGGTTAGACTAGGGTTAGGGTTAGGCTCAGCGTTAGGGTATAGAGAACGAAACTACCAGGTATATCCCTCCCAGTCATTTTAAAGGTGCTGCAGCTCCGAAACCGAAAATCATATCGAAATTGAACCAATTCCTACACCCCCCCCAATTAAGAACTTAGGGTTAGGGTTAGATTAGGGTTAGGGTTAGGCTCAGCGTTAGGGTATAGAGAACGAAACTACCAGGTATATCCCTCCCAGTGATTTTAAAGGTGCTGCAGCTCCGAAACCGAAAATCATATCGAAATTGAACCAATTCCTACACCCCCCAGTTAAGAATTTAGGGTTAGGGTTAGGGTTAGGGTTAGACTAGGGTTAGGGTTAGGCTCAGCGTTAGGGTATAGAGAACGAAACTACCAGGTATATCCCTCCCAGTGATTTTAAAGGTGCTGCAGCTCCGAAACCGAAAATCATATCGAAATTGAACCAATTCCTACACCCCCCAGTTAAGAATTTAGGGTTAGGGTTAGGGTTAGATTAGGGTTAGGGTTAGGCTCAGCGTTAGGGTATAGAGAACGAAACTACCAGGTATATCCCTCCCAGTGATTTTAAAGGTGCTGCAGCTCCGAAACCGAAAATCATATCGAAATTGAACCAATTCCTACACCCCCCCCAGTTAAGAATTTAGGGTTAGGGTTATGGTTAGACTAGGGTTAGGGTTAGGCTGAGCGTTAGGGTATAGAGAACGAAACTACCAGGTATATCCCTCCCAGTGATTTTAAAGGTGCTGCAGCTCCGAAACCGAAAATCATATCGAAATTGAACCAATTCCTACACCCCCCAGTTAAGAATTTAGGGTTAGGGTTAGGGTTAGACTAGGGTTAGGGTTAGGCTCAGCGTTAGGGTATAGAGAACGAAACTACCAGGTATATCCCTCCCAGTGATTTTAAAGGTGCTGCAGCTCCGAAACCGAAAATCATATCAAAATTGAACCAATTCCTACACCCCCCAGTTAAGAATTTAGGGTTAGGGTTAGGGTTAGGGTTAGATTAGGGTTAGGGTTAGGCTCAGCGTTAGGGTATAGAGAACGAAACTACCAGTTATATCCCTCCCAGTGATTTTAAAGGTGCTGCAGCTCCGAAACCGAAAATAATATCGAAATTGAACCAATTCCTACACTCCCCCCCAGTTAAGAATTTAGTGTTAGGGTTAGGGTTAGACTAGGGTTAGGGTTAGGCTCAGCGTTAGGGTATAGAGAACGAAACTACCAGGTATATCCCTCCCAGTGATTTTAAAGGTGCTGCAGCTCCGAAACCGAAAATCATATCGAAATTGAACCAATTCCTACACCCCCCAGTTAAGAATTTAGGGTTAGGGTTAGGGTTAGACTAGGGTTAGGGTTAGGCTCAGCGTTAGGGTATAGAGAACGAAACTACCAGGTATATCCCTCCCAGTCATTTTAAAGGTGCTGCAGCTCCGAAACCGAAAATCATATCGAAATTGAACCAATTCCTACACCCCCCCCAATTAAGAACTTAGGGTTAGGGTTAGATTAGGGTTAGGGTTAGGCTCAGCGTTAGGGTATAGAGAACGAAACTACCAGGTATATCCCTCCCAGTGATTTTAAAGGTGCTGCAGCTCCGAAACCGAAAATCATATCGAAATTGAACCAATTCCTACACCCCCCAGTTAAGAATTTAGGGTTAGGGTTAGGGTTAGGGTTAGACTAGGGTTAGGGTTAGGCTCAGCGTTAGGGTATAGAGAACGAAACTACCAGGTATATCCCTCCCAGTGATTTTAAAGGTGCTGCAGCTCCGAAACCGAAAATCATATCGAAATTGAACCAATTCCTACACCCCCCAGTTAAGAATTTAGGGTTAGGGTTAGGGTTAGATTAGGGTTAGGGTTAGGCTCAGCGTTAGGGTATAGAGAACGAAACTACCAGGTATATCCCTCCCAGTGATTTTAAAGGTGCTGCAGCTCCGAAACCGAAAATCATATCGAAATTGAACCAATTCCTACACCCCCCCCAGTTAAGAATTTAGGGTTAGGGTTAGGGTTAGACTAGGGTTAGGGTTAGGCTGAGCGTTAGGGTATAGAGAACGAAACTACCAGGTATATCCCTCCCAGTGATTTTAAAGGTGCTGCAGCTCCGAAACCGAAAATCATATCGAAATTGAACCAATTCCTACACCCCCCAGTTAAGAATTTAGGGTTAGGGTTAGGGTTAGACTAGGGTTAGGGTTAGGCTCAGCGTTAGGGTATAGAGAACGAAACTACCAGGTATATCCCTCCCAGTGATTTTAAAGGTGCTGCAGCTCCGAAACCGAAAATCATATCAAAATTGAACCAATTCCTACACCCCCCAGTTAAGAATTTAGGGTTAGGGTTAGGGTTAGGGTTAGATTAGGGTTAGGGTTAGGCTCAGCGTTAGGGTATAGAGAACGAAACTACCAGGTATATCCCTCCCAGTGATTTTAAAGGTGCTGCAGCTCCGAAACCGAAAATAATATCGAAATTGAACCAATTCCTACACTCCCCCCCAGTTAAGAATTTAGTGTTAGGGTTAGGGTTAGACTAGGGTTAGGGTTAGGCTCAGCGTTAGGGTATAGAGAACGAAACTACCAGGTATATCCCTCCCAGTGATTTTAAAGGTGCTGCAGCTCCGAAACCGAAAATCATATCGAAATTGAACCAATTCCTACACCCACCCCAATTAAGAATTTAGGGTTAGGGTTAGATTAGGGTTTGGGTTAGGCTCAGCGTCAGGGTATAGAGAACGAAACTACCAGGTATATCCCTCCCAGTGATTTTAAAGGTGCTGCAGTTCCGAAACCGAAAATCATATCGAAATTGAACCAATTCCTACACCCCACCCCCCCCCCCCAGTTAAGAATTTAGGGTTAGGGTTAGGGTTAGACTAGGGTTAGGGTTAGGCTCAGCGTTAGGGTATAGAGAACGAAACTACCAGGTATATCCCTCCCAGTGATTTTAAAGGTGCCGCAGCTCCGAAACCGAAAATCATATAGAAATTGAACCAATTCCTACACCCCCCAGTTAAGAATTTAGGGTTAGGTTTAGGGTTAGACTAGGGTTAGGGTTAGGCTGAGCGTTAGGGTATAGAGAACGAAACTACCAGGTATATCCCTCCCAGTGATTTTAAAGGTGCTGCAGCTCCGAAACCGAAAATCATATCGAAATTGAACCAATTCCTACACCCCCAGTTAAGAATTTAGGGTTAGGGTTAGGGTTAGGGTTAGACTAGGGTTAGGGTTAGGCTCAGCGTTAGGGTATAGAGAACGAAACTACCAGGTATATCCCTCCCAGTCATTTTAAAGGTGCTGCAGCTCCGAAACCGAAAATCATATCGAAATTGAACCAATTCCTACACCCCCCCCAATTAAGAACTTAGGGTTAGGGTTAGATTAGGGTTAGGGTTAGGCTCAGCGTTAGGGTATAGAGAACGAAACTACCAGGTATATCCCTCCCAGTGATTTTAAAGGTGCTGCAGCTCCGAAACCGAAAATCATATCGAAATTGAACCAATTCCTACACCCCCCAGTTAAGAATTTAGGGTTAGGGTTAGGGTTAGGGTTAGACTAGGGTTAGGGTTAGGCTCAGCGTTAGGGTATAGAGAACGAAACTACCAGGTATATCCCTCCCAGTGATTTTAAAGGTGCTGCAGCTCCGAAACCGAAAATCATATCGAAATTGAACCAATTCCTACACCCCCCAGTTAAGAATTTAGGGTTAGGGTTAGGGTTAGATTAGGGTTAGGGTTAGGCTCAGCGTTAGGGTATAGAGAACGAAACTACCAGGTATATCCCTCCCAGTGATTTTAAAGGTGCTGCAGCTCCGAAACCGAAAATCATATCGAAATTGAACCAATTCCTACACCCCCCCCAGTTAAGAATTTAGGGTTAGGGTTAGGGTTAGACTAGGGTTAGGGTTAGGCTGAGCGTTAGGGTATAGAGAACGAAACTACCAGGTATATCCCTCCCAGTGATTTTAAAGGTGCTGCAGCTCCGAAACCGAAAATCATATCGAAATTGAACCAATTCCTACACCCCCCAGTTAAGAATTTAGGGTTAGGGTTAGGGTTAGACTAGGGTTAGGGTTAGGCTCAGCGTTAGGGTATAGAGAACGAAACTACCAGGTATATCCCTCCCAGTGATTTTAAAGGTGCTGCAGCTCCGAAACCGAAAATCATATCAAAATTGAACCAATTCCTACACCCCCCAGTTAAGAATTTAGGGTTAGGGTTAGGGTTAGGGTTAGATTAGGGTTAGGGTTAGGCTCAGCGTTAGGGTATAGAGAACGAAACTACCAGGTATATCCCTCCCAGTGATTTTAAAGGTGCTGCAGCTCCGAAACCGAAAATAATATCGAAATTGAACCAATTCCTACACTCCCCCCCAGTTAAGAATTTAGTGTTAGGGTTAGGGTTAGACTAGGGTTAGGGTTAGGCTCAGCGTTAGGGTATAGAGAACGAAACTACCAGGTATATCCCTCCCAGTGATTTTAAAGGTGCTGCAGCTCCGAAACCGAAAATCATATCGAAATTGAACCAATTCCTACACCCACCCCAATTAAGAATTTAGGGTTAGGGTTAGATTAGGGTTTGGGTTAGGCTCAGCGTCAGGGTATAGAGAACGAAACTACCAGGTATATCCCTCCCAGTGATTTTAAAGGTGCTGCAGTTCCGAAACCGAAAATCATATCGAAATTGAACCAATTCCTACACCCCACCCCCCCCCCCCAGTTAAGAATTTAGGGTTAGGGTTAGGGTTAGACTAGGGTTAGGGTTAGGCTCAGCGTTAGGGTATAGAGAACGAAACTACCAGGTATATCCCTCCCAGTGATTTTAAAGGTGCCGCAGCTCCGAAACCGAAAATCATATAGAAATTGAACCAATTCCTACACCCCCCAGTTAAGAATTTAGGGTTAGGTTTAGGGTTAGACTAGGGTTAGGGTTAGGCTGAGCGTTAGGGTATAGAGAACGAAACTACCAGGTATATCCCTCCCAGTGATTTTAAAGGTGCTGCAGCTCCGAAACCGAAAATCATATCGAAATTGAACCAATTCCTACACCCCCAGTTAAGAATTTAGGGTTAGGGTTAGGGTTAGGGTTAGACTAGGGTTAGGGTTAGGCTCAGCGTTAGGGTATAGAGAACGAAACTACTAGGTATATCCCTCCCAGTGATTTTAAAGGTGTTGCAGCTCCGAAACCGAAAATCATATCGAAATTGAACCAATTCCTACACCCCCCCCCCCCAGGTTAAGAATTCAGGGTTAGGGTTAGGGTTAGGGTTAGACGAGGGTTAGGGTTAGGCTCAGCGTTAGGGTATAGAGAACGAAACTACCAGGTATATCCCTCCCAGTGATTTTAAAGGTGCTGCAGCTCCGAAACCGAACATCATATCGAAATTGAACCAATTCCTACACCCCCCCCCCCCCCCCCCAGTTAAGAATTTAGGGTTAGGGATAGGGTTAGACTAGGGTTAGGGTTAGGCTGAGCGTTAGGGTATAGAGAACGAAACTACCAGGTATATCCCTCCCAGTGATTTTAAAGGTGCTGCAGCTCCGAAAACGAAAATCATATCGAAATTGAACCAATTCCTACACCCCCCCAGTTAAGAATTTAGGGTTAGGGTTAGGGTTAGGGTTAGACTAGGGTTAGGGTTAGGCTCAGCGTTAGGGTATAGAGAACGAAACTACCAGGTATATCCCTCCCAGTGATTTTAAAGGTGCTGCAGCTCCGAAACCGAAAATCATATCGAAATTGAACCAATTCCTACACCCCCCCCCCCCGTTAAGAATTTAGTGTTAGGGTTAGGATTAGACTAGGGTTAGGGTTAGGCTCAGCGTTAGGGTATAGAGAACGAAACTACCAGGTATATCCCTCCCAGTGATTTTAAAGGTGCTGCAGCTCCGAAACCGAAAATCAAATCGAAATTGAACCAATTCCTACACCCCCCAGTAAAGAATTTAGGGTTAGGGTTAGGGTTAGGGTTAGACTAGGGTTAGGGTTAGGCTCAGCGTTAGGGTATAGAGAACGAAACTACCAGGTATATCCCTCCCAGTGATTTTAAAGGTGCTGCAGCTCCGAAACCGAAAATCATATCGAAATTGAACCAATTCCTACACCCCCCAGTTAAGAATTTAGGGTTAGGGTTAGGGTTAGGGTTAGACTAGGGTTAGGGTTAGGCTCAGCGTTAGGGTATAGAGAACGAAACTACCAGGTATATCCCTCCCAGTGATTTTAAAGGTGTTGCAGCTCCGAAACCGAAAATCATATCGAAATTGAACCAATTCCTACACCCCCCAGTTAAGAATTTAGGGTTAGGGTTAGGGTTAGGGTTAGATTAGGGTTAGGGTTAGGCTCAGCGTTAGGGTATAGAGAACGAAACTACCAGGTATATCCCTCCCAGTGATTTTAAAGGTGCTGCAGCTCCGAAACCGAAAATAATATCGAAATTGAACCAATTCCTACACTCCCCCCCAGTTAAGAATTTAGTGTTAGGGTTAGGGTTAGACTAGGGTTAGGGTTAGGCTCAGCGTTAGGGTATAGAGAACGAAACTACCAGGTATATCCCTACCAGTGATTTTAAAGGTGCTGCAGCTCCGAAACCGAAAATCATATCGAAATTGAACCAATTCCTACACCCACCCCAATTAAGAATTTAGGGTTAGGGTTAGATTAGGGTTTGGGTTAGGCTCAGCGTCAGGGTATAGAGAACGAAACTACCAGGTATATCCCTCCCAGTGATTTTAAAGGTGCTGCAGTTCCGAAACCGAAAATCATATCGAAATTGAACCAATTCCTACACCCCACCCCCCCCCCCCAGTTAAGAATTTAGGGTTAGGGTTAGGGTTAGACTAGGGTTAGGGTTAGGCTCAGCGTTAGGGTATAGAGAACGAAACTACCAGGTATATCCCTCCCAGTGATTTTAAAGGTGCCGCAGCTCCGAAACCGAAAATCATATAGAAATTGAACCAATTCCTACACCCCCCAGTTAAGAATTTAGGGTTAGGTTTAGGGTTAGACTAGGGTTAGGGTTAGGCTGAGCGTTAGGGTATAGAGAACGAAACTACCAGGTATATCCCTCCCAGTGATTTTAAAGGTGCTGCAGCTCCGAAACCGAAAATCATATCGAAATTGAACCAATTCCTACACCCCCAGTTAAGAATTTAGGGTTAGGGTTAGGGTTAGGGTTAGACTAGGGTTAGGGTTAGGCTCAGCGTTAGGGTATAGAGAACGAAACTACCAGGTATATCCCTCCCAGTCATTTTAAAGGTGCTGCAGCTCCGAAACCGAAAATCATATCGAAATTGAACCAATTCCTACACCCCCCCCAATTAAGAACTTAGGGTTAGGGTTAGATTAGGGTTAGGGTTAGGCTCAGCGTTAGGGTATAGAGAACGAAACTACCAGGTATATCCCTCCCAGTGATTTTAAAGGTGCTGCAGCTCCGAAACCGAAAATCATATCGAAATTGAACCAATTCCTACACCCCCCAGTTAAGAATTTAGGGTTAGGGTTAGGGTTAGGGTTAGACTAGGGTTAGGGTTAGGCTCAGCGTTAGGGTATAGAGAACGAAACTACCAGGTATATCCCTCCCAGTGATTTTAAAGGTGCTGCAGCTCCGAAACCGAAAATCATATCGAAATTGAACCAATTCCTACACCCCCCAGTTAAGAATTTAGGGTTAGGGTTAGGGTTAGATTAGGGTTAGGGTTAGGCTCAGCGTTAGGGTATAGAGAACGAAACTACCAGGTATATCCCTCCCAGTGATTTTAAAGGTGCTGCAGCTCCGAAACCGAAAATCATATCGAAATTGAACCAATTCCTACACCCCCCCCAGTTAAGAATTTAGGGTTAGGGTTAGGGTTAGACTAGGGTTAGGGTTAGGCTGAGCGTTAGGGTATAGAGAACGAAACTACCAGGTATATCCCTCCCAGTGATTTTAAAGGTGCTGCAGCTCCGAAACCGAAAATCATATCGAAATTGAACCAATTCCTACACCCCCCAGTTAAGAATTTAGGGTTAGGGTTAGGGTTAGACTAGGGTTAGGGTTAGGCTCAGCGTTAGGGTATAGAGAACGAAACTACCAGGTATATCCCTCCCAGTGATTTTAAAGGTGCTGCAGCTCCGAAACCGAAAATCATATCAAAATTGAACCAATTCCTACACCCCCCAGTTAAGAATTTAGGGTTAGGGTTAGGGTTAGGGTTAGATTAGGGTTAGGGTTAGGCTCAGCGTTAGGGTATAGAGAACGAAACTACCAGGTATATCCCTCCCAGTGATTTTAAAGGTGCTGCAGCTCCGAAACCGAAAATAATATCGAAATTGAACCAATTCCTACACTCCCCCCCAGTTAAGAATTTAGTGTTAGGGTTAGGGTTAGACTAGGGTTAGGGTTAGGCTCAGCGTTAGGGTATAGAGAACGAAACTACCAGGTATATCCCTCCCAGTGATTTTAAAGGTGCTGCAGCTCCGAAACCGAAAATCATATCGAAATTGAACCAATTCCTACACCCACCCCAATTAAGAATTTAGGGTTAGGGTTAGATTAGGGTTTGGGTTAGGCTCAGCGTCAGGGTATAGAGAACGAAACTACCAGGTATATCCCTCCCAGTGATTTTAAAGGTGCTGCAGTTCCGAAACCGAAAATCATATCGAAATTGAACCAATTCCTACACCCCACCCCCCCCCCCAGTTAAGAATTTAGGGTTAGGGTTAGGGTTAGACTAGGGTTAGGGTTAGGCTCAGCGTTAGGGTATAGAGAACGAAACTACCAGGTATATCCCTCCCAGTGATTTTAAAGGTGCCGCAGCTCCGAAACCGAAAATCATATAGAAATTGAACCAATTCCTACACCCCCCAGTTAAGAATTTAGGGTTAGGTTTAGGGTTAGACTAGGGTTAGGGTTAGGCTGAGCGTTAGGGTATAGAGAACGAAACTACCAGGTATATCCCTCCCAGTGATTTTAAAGGTGCTGCAGCTCCGAAACCGAAAATCATATCGAAATTGAACCAATTCCTACACCCCCAGTTAAGAATTTAGGGTTAGGGTTAGGGTTAGGGTTAGACTAGGGTTAGGGTTAGGCTCAGCGTTAGGGTATAGAGAACGAAACTACTAGGTATATCCCTCCCAGTGATTTTAAAGGTGTTGCAGCTCCGAAACCGAAAATCATATCGAAATTGAACCAATTCCTACACCCCCCCCCCCAGGTTAAGAATTCAGGGTTAGGGTTAGGGTTAGGGTTAGACGAGGGTTAGGGTTAGGCTCAGCGTTAGGGTATAGAGAACGAAACTACCAGGTATATCCCTCCCAGTGATTTTAAAGGTGCTGCAGCTCCGAAACCGAACATCATATCGAAATTGAACCAATTCCTACACCCCCCCCCCCCCCCCCCCAGTTAAGAATTTAGGGTTAGGGATAGGGTTAGACTAGGGTTAGGGTTAGGCTGAGCGTTAGGGTATAGAGAACGAAACTACCAGGTATATCCCTCCCAGTGATTTTAAAGGTGCTGCAGCTCCGAAACCGAAAATCATATCGAAATTGAACCAATTCCTACACCCCCCAGTTAAGAATTTAGGGTTAGGGTTAGGGTTAGGGTTAGACTAGGGTTAGGGTTAGGCTCAGCGTTAGGGTATAGAGAACGAAACTACCAGGTATATCCCTCCCAGTGATTTTAAAGGTGCTGCAGCTCCGAAACCGAAAATCATATCGAAATTGAACCAATTCCTACACCCCCCAGTTAAGAATTTAGGGTTAGGGTTAGGGTTAGATTAGGGTTAGGGTTAGGCTCAGCGTTAGGGTATAGAGAACGAAACTACCAGGTATATCCCTCCCAGTGATTTTAAAGGTGCTGCAGCTCCGAAACCGAAAATCATATCGAAATTGAACCAATTCCTACACCCCCCCCAGTTAAGAATTTAGGGTTAGGGTTAGGGTTAGACTAGGGTTAGGGTTAGGCTGAGCGTTAGGGTATAGAGAACGAAACTACCAGGTATATCCCTCCCAGTGATTTTAAAGGTGCTGCAGCTCCGAAACCGAAAATCATATCGAAATTGAACCAATTCCTACACCCCCCAGTTAAGAATTTAGGGTTAGGGTTAGGGTTAGACTAGGGTTAGGGTTAGGCTCAGCGTTAGGGTATAGAGAACGAAACTACCAGGTATATCCCTCCCAGTGATTTTAAAGGTGCTGCAGCTCCGAAACCGAAAATCATATCAAAATTGAACCAATTCCTACACCCCCCAGTTAAGAATTTAGGGTTAGGGTTAGGGTTAGGGTTAGATTAGGGTTAGGGTTAGGCTCAGCGTTAGGGTATAGTGAACGAAACTACCAGGTATATCCCTCCCAGTGATTTTAAAGGTGCTGCAGCTCCGAAACCGAAAATAATATCGAAATTGAACCAATTCCTACACTCCCCCCCAGTTAAGAATTTAGTGTTAGGGTTAGGGTTAGACTAGGGTTAGGGTTAGGCTCAGCGTTAGGGTATAGAGAACGAAACTACCAGGTATATCCCTCCCAGTGATTTTAAAGGTGCTGCAGCTCCGAAACCGAAAATCATATCGAAATTGAACCAATTCCTACACCCACCCCAATTAAGAATTTAGGGTTAGGGTTAGATTAGGGTTTGGGTTAGGCTCAGCGTCAGGGTATAGAGAACGAAACTACCAGGTATATCCCTCCCAGTGATTTTAAAGGTGCTGCAGTTCCGAAACCGAAAATCATATCGAAATTGAACCAATTCCTACACCCCACCCCCCCCCCCCAGTTAAGAATTTAGGGTTAGGGTTAGGGTTAGACTAGGGTTAGGGTTAGGCTCAGCGTTAGGGTATAGAGAACGAAACTACCAGGTATATCCCTCCCAGTGATTTTAAAGGTGCCGCAGCTCCGAAACCGAAAATCATATAGAAATTGAACCAATTCCTACACCCCCCAGTTAAGAATTTAGGGTTAGGTTTAGGGTTAGACTAGGGTTAGGGTTAGGCTGAGCGTTAGGGTATAGAGAACGAAACTACCAGGTATATCCCTCCCAGTGATTTTAAAGGTGCTGCAGCTCCGAAACCGAAAATCATATCGAAATTGAACCAATTCCTACACCCCCAGTTAAGAATTTAGGGTTAGGGTTAGGGTTAGGGTTAGACTAGGGTTAGGGTTAGGCTCAGCGTTAGGGTATAGAGAACGAAACTACTAGGTATATCCCTCCCAGTGATTTTAAAGGTGTTGCAGCTCCGAAACCGAAAATCATATCGAAATTGAACCAATTCCTACACCCCCCCCCCCAGGTTAAGAATTCAGGGTTAGGGTTAGGGTTAGGGTTAGACGAGGGTTAGGGTTAGGCTCAGCGTTAGGGTATAGAGAACGAAACTACCAGGTATATCCCTCCCAGTGATTTTAAAGGTGCTGCAGCTCCGAAACCGAACATCATATCGAAATTGAACCAATTCCTACACCCCCCCCCCCCCCCCCCCAGTTAAGAATTTAGGGTTAGGGATAGGGTTAGACTAGGGTTAGGGTTAGGCTGAGCGTTAGGGTATAGAGAACGAAACTACCAGGTATATCCCTCCCAGTGATTTTAAAGGTGCTGCAGCTCCGAAAACGAAAATCATATCGAAATTGAACCAATTCCTACACCCCCCCAGTTAAGAATTTAGGGTTAGGGTTAGGGTTAGGGTTAGACTAGGGTTAGGGTTAGGCTCAGCGTTAGGGTATAGAGAACGAAACTACCAGGTATATCCCTCCCAGTGATTTTAAAGGTGCTGCAGCTCCGAAACCGAAAATCATATCGAAATTGAACCAATTCCTACACCCCCCCCCCCCGTTAAGAATTTAGTGTTAGGGTTAGGATTAGACTAGGGTTAGGGTTAGGCTCAGCGTTAGGGTATAGAGAACGAAACTACCAGGTATATCCCTCCCAGTGATTTTAAAGGTGCTGCAGCTCCGAAACCGAAAATCAAATCGAAATTGAACCAATTCCTACACCCCCCAGTAAAGAATTTAGGGTTAGGGTTAGGGTTAGGGTTAGACTAGGGTTAGGGTTAGGCTCAGCGTTAGGGTATAGAGAACGAAACTACCAGGTATATCCCTCCCAGTGATTTTAAAGGTGCTGCAGCTCCGAAACCGAAAATCATATCGAAATTGAACCAATTCCTACACCCCCCAGTTAAGAATTTAGGGTTAGGGTTAGGGTTAGGGTTAGACTAGGGTTAGGGTTAGGCTCAGCGTTAGGGTATAGAGAACGAAACTACCAGGTATATCCCTCCCAGTGATTTTAAAGGTGTTGCAGCTCCGAAACCGAAAATCATATCGAAATTGAACCAATTCCTACACCCCCCAGTTAAGAATTTAGGGTTAGGGTTAGGGTTAGACTAGGTTTAGGGGTAGGCTGAGCGTTAGGATATAGAGAACGAAACTACCAGGTATATCCCTCCCAGTGATTTTAAAGGTGCTGCAGCTCCGAAACCGAAAATCATATCGAAATTGAACCAATTCCTACACCCCCCCCAGTTAAGAATTCAGGGTTAGGGTTAGGGTTAGGGTTAGACTAGGGTTAGGGTTAGGCTCAGCGTTAGGGTATAGAGAACGAAACTACCAGGTATATCCCTCCCAGTGATTTTAAAGGTGCTGCATCTCCGAAACCGAAAATCATATCGAAATTGAACCAATTCCTATACCCCCCAGTTAAGAATTTAGGGTTAGGGTTAGGGTTAGGGTTAGACTAGGGTTAGGGTTAGGCTCAACGTTAGGGTATAGAGAACGAAACTACCAGGTATATCCCTCCCAGTGATTTTAAAGGTGCTGCAGCTCCGAAACCGAAAATCATATCGAAATTGAACCAATTCCTACACCCCCCCCCAGGTTAAGAATTCAGGGTTAGGGTTAGGGTTAGGGTTAGACTAGGGTTAGGGTTAGGCTCAGCGTTAGGGTATAGAGAACGAAACTACCAGGTATATCCCTCCCAGTGATTTTAAAGGTGCTGCAGCTCCGAAACCGAAAATCATATCGAAATTGAACCAATTCCTACACCCCCCAGTTAAGAATTTAGGGTTAGGGTTAGGGTTAGACTAGGGTTAGGGTTAGGCTCAGCGTTAGGGTATAGAGAACGAAACTACCAGGTATATCCCTCCCAGTGATTTTAAAGGTGCTGCAGCTCCGAAACGGAAAATCATATCGAAATTGAACCAATTCCTACACCCCCCCCCGTTAAGAATTTAGTGTTAGGGTTAGGATTAGACTAGGGTTAGGGTTAGGCTCAGCGTTAGGGTATAGAGAACGAAACTACCAGGTATATCCCTCCCAGTGATTTTAAAGGTGCTGCACCTCCGAAACCGAACATCATATCGAAATTGAACCAATTCCTACACCCCCCAGTTAAGAATTTAGGGTTAGGGTTAGGGTTAGGATTAGACTAGGGTTAGGGTTAGGCTCAGCGTTAGGGTATAGAGAACGAAACTACCAGGTATATCCCTCCCAGTGATTTTAAAGGTGCTGCACCTCCGAAACCGAAAATCATATCGAAATTGAACCAATTCCTACACCCCCCTCGTTAAGAATTTAGTGTTAGGGTTAGGGTTAGACTAGGGTTAGGGTTAGGCTCAGCGTTAGGGTATAGAGAACGAAACTACCAGGTATATCCCTCCCAGTGATTTTAAAGGTGCTGCAGTTCCGAAACCGAACATCATATCGAAAGTGAACCAATTCCTACACCCCCCCCAATTAAGAATTTAGGGTTAGGGTTAGATTAGGGTTAGGGTTAGGCTCAGCGTTAGGGTATAGAGAACGAAACTACCAGGTATATCCCTCCCAGTGATTTTAAAGGTGCTGTAGCTCCGAAACCGAAAATCATATCAAAATTGAACCAATTCCTACACCCCCCCCCCCAGTTAAGAATTTAGGGTTAGGGTTAGACTAGGGTTAGGGTTAGGCTCAGCGTTAGGGTATAGAGAACGAAACTACCAGGTATATCCCTCCCAGTGATTTTAAAGGTGCTGCAGCTCCGAAACCGAAAATCATATCGAAATTGAACCAATTCCTAGACCCCACCCAGGTAAGAATTTAGGGTTAGGGTTAGGGTTAGACTAGGGTTAGGGTCAGGCTCAGCGTTAGGGTATAGAGAACGAAACTACCAGGTATATCCCTCCCAGTGATTTTAAAGGTGCTGCATCTCCGAAACCGAAAATCATATCGAAATTGAACCAATTCCTACACCCCCCAGTTAAGAATTTAGGGTTAGGGTTAGGGTTAGGGTTAGACTAGGGTTAGGGTTAGGCTCAGCGTTAGGGTATAGAAAACGAAACTACCAGGTATATCCCTCCCAGTGATTTTAAAGGTGCTGCAGCTCCGAAACCGAAAATCATATCGAAATTGAACCAATTCCTACACCCCCCCCCCAGGTTAAGAATTCAGGGTTAGGGTTAGGGTTAGACTAGGGTTAGGGTTAGGCTCAGCGTTAGGGTATAGAGAACGAAACTACCAGGTATATCCCTCCCAGTGATTTTAAAGGTGCTGCAGCTCCGAAACCGAAAATCATATCGAAATTGAACCAATTCCTACACCCCCCCCAGTTAAGAATTCAGGGTTAGGGTTAGGGTTAGACTAGGGTTAGGGTTAGGCTCAGCGTTAGGGTATAGAGAACGAAACTACCAGGTATATCCCTCCCAGTGATTTTAAAGGTGCTGCAGCTCCGAAACCGAAAATCATATCGAAATTGAACCAATTCCTAGACCCCACCCAGGTAAGAATTTAGGGTTAGGGTTAGGGTTAGTGTTAGACTAGGGTTAGCGTTAGGCTCAGCGTTAGGGTATAGAGAACGAAACTACCAGGTATATCCCTCCCAGTGATTTTAAAGTTGCTGCAGCTCCGAAACCGAAAATCATATCGAAATTGAACCAATTCCTACACCCCCCCCAATTACGAATTTAGGGTTAGGGTTAGATTAGGGTTAGGGTTAGGCTCAGCGTTAGGGTATAGAGAACGAAACTACCAGGTATATCCCTCCCAGTGATTTTAAAGGTGCTGCAGCTCCGAAACCGAAAATCATATCGAAATTGAACCAATTCCTAGACCCCACCCAGGTAAGAATTTAGGGTTAGGGTTAGTGTTAGACTCGGGTTAGGGTTAGGCTCAGCGTTAGGGTATAGAGAACGAAACTACCAGGTATATCCCTCCCAGTGATTTTAAAGTTGCTGCAGCTCCGAAACCGAAAATCATATCGAAATTGAACCAATTCCTACACCCCCCCCAGTTAAGAATTCAGGGTTAGGGTTAGGGTTAGGGTTAGACTAGGGTTAGGGTTAGGCTCAGCGTTAGGGTATAGAGAACGAAACTACCAGGTATATCCCTCCCAGTGATTTTAAAGGTGCTGCAGCTCCGAAACCGAAAATCATATCGAAATTGAACCAATTCCTAGACCCCACCCAGGTAAGAATTTAGGGTTAGAGTTAGGGTTAGACTAGGGTTAGGGTTAGGCTCAGCGTTAGGGTATAGAGAATGAAACTACCAGGTATATCCCTCCCAGTGATTTTAAAGGTGCTGCAGCTCCGAAACCGAAAATCATATCGAAATTGAACCAATTCCTAGACCCCACCCAGGTAAGAATTTAGGGTTAGGGTTAGGGTTAGACTAGGGTTAGGGTCAGGCTCAGCGTTAGGGTATAGAGAACGAAACTACCAGGTATATCCCTCCCAGTGATTTTAAAGGTGCTGCATCTCCGAAACCGAAAATCATATCGAAATTGAACCAATTCCTACACCCCCCAGTTAAGAATTTAGGGTTAGGGTTAGGGTTAGGGTTAGACTAGGGTTAGGGTTAGGCTCAGCGTTAGGGTATAGAGAACGAAACTACCAGGTATATCCCTCCCAGTGATTTTAAAGTTGCTGCAGCTCCGAAACCGAAAATCATATCGAAATTGAACCAATTCCTACACCCCCCCCCAGGTAAGAATTTAGGGTTAGGGTTAGGGTTAGTGTTAGACTAGGGTTAGCGTTAGGCTCAGCGTTAGGGTATAGAGAACGAAACTACCAGGTATATCCCTCCCAGTGATTTTAAAGTTGCTGCAGCTCCGAAACCGAAAATCATATCGAAATTGAACCAATTCCTACACCCCCCCCAATTAAGAATTTAGGGTTAGGGTTAGATTAGGGTTAGGGTTAGGCTCAGCGTTAGGGTATAGAGAACGAAACTACCAGGTATATCCCTCCCAGTGATTTTAAAGGTGCTGCAGCTCCGAAACCGAAAATCATATCGAAATTGAACCAATTCCTAGACCCCACCCAGGTAAGAATTTAGGGTTAGGGTTAGGGTTAGTGTTAGACTAGGGTTAGGGTTAGGCTCAGCGTTAGGGTATAGAGAACGAAACTACCAGGTATATCCCTCCCAGTGATTTTAAAGTTGCTGCAGCTCCGAAACCGAAAATCATATCGAAATTGAACCAACTCCTACACCCCCCCCAATTAAGAATTTAGGGTTAGGGTTAGATTAGGGTTAGGGTTAGGCTCAGCGTTAGGGTATAGAGAACGAAACTACCAGGTATATCCCTCCCAGTGATTTTAAAGGTGCTGCAGCTCCGAAACCGAAAATCATATCGAAAGTGAACCAATTCCTACACCCCCCCCAATTAAGATTTTAGGGTTAGGGTTAGATTAGGGTTAGGGTTAGGCTCAGCGTTAGGGTATAGAGAACGAAACTACCAGGTATATCCCTCCCAGTGATTTTAAAGGTGCTGCAGCTCCGAAACCGAAAATCATATCAAAATTGAACCAATTCCTACACCCCCCCCCCAGTTAAGAATTTAGGGTTAGGGTTAGACTAGGGTTAGGGTTAGGCTCAGCGTTAGGGTATAGAGAACGAAACTACCAGGTATATCCCTCCCAGTGATTTTAAAGGTGCCGCAGCTCCGAAACCGAAAATCATATCGAAATTGAACCAATTCCTACACCCCCCAGTTAAGAATTTAGGGTTAGGGTTAGGGTTAGACTAGGTTTAGGGGTAGGCTGAGCGTTAGGGTATAGAGAACGAAACTACCAGGTATATCCCTCCCAGTGATTTTAAAGGTGCTGCAGCTCCGAAACCGAAAATCATATCGAAATTGAACCAATTCCTACACCCCCCCCAGTTAAGAATTCAGGGTTAGGGTTAGGGTTAGGGTTAGACTAGGGTTAGGGTTAGGCTCAGCGTTAGGGTATAGAGAACGAAACTACCAGGTATATCCCTCCCAGTGATTTTAAAGGTGCTGCAGCTCCGAAACCGAAAATCATATCGAAATTGAACCAATTCCTAGACCCCACCCAGGTAAGAATTTAGGGTCAGGGTTAGGGTTAGACTCGGGTTAGGGTTAGGCTCAGCGTTAGGGTATAGAGAACGAAACTACCAGGTATATCCCTCCCAGTGATTTTAAAGGTGCTGCAGCTCCGAAACCGAAAATCATATCGAAATTGAACCAATTCCTAGACCCCACCCAGGTAAGAATTTAGGGTTAGGGTTAGACTAGGGTTAGGGTCAGGCTCAGCGTTAGGGTATAGAGAACGAAACTACCAGGTATATCCCTCCCAGTGATTTTAAAGGTGCTGCATCTCCGAAACCGAAAATCATATCGAAATTGAACCAATTCCTACACCCCCCAGTTAAGAATTTAGGGTTAGGGTTAGGGTTAGGGTTAGACTAGGGTTAGGGTTAGGCTCAGCGTTAGGGTATAGAGAACGAAACTACCAGGTATATCCCTCCCAGTGATTTTAAAGGTGCTGCAGCTCCGAAACCGAAAATCATATCGAAATTGAACCAATTCCTAGACCCCACCCAGGTAAGAATTTAGGGTTAGGGTTAGGGTTAGTGTTAGACTAGGGTTAGGGTTAGGCTCAGCGTTAGGGTATAGAGAATGAAACTACCAGGTATATCCCTCCCAGTGATTTTAAAGTTGCTGCAGATCCGAAACCGAAAATCATATCGAAATTGAACCAATTCCTACACCCCACCTAATTAAGAATTTAGGGTTAGGGTTAGATTAGGGTTAGGGTTAGGCTCAGCGTTAGGGTATAGAGAACGAAACTACCAGGTATATCCCTCCCAGTGATTTTAAAGGTGCTGCAGCTCTGAAACCGAAAATCATATCGAAATTGAACCAATTCCTAGACCCCACCCAGGTAAGAATTTAGGTTTAGGGTTAGGGTTAGTGTTAGACTAGGGTTAGGGTTAGGCTCAGCGTTAGGGTATAGAGAACGAAACTACCAGGTATATCCCTCCCAGTGATTTTAAAGTTGCTGCAGCTCCGAAACCGAAAATCATATCGAAATTGAACCAATTCCTACACCCCCCCCAATTAAGAATTTAGGGTTAGGGTTAGATTAGGGTTAGGGTTAGGCTCAGCGTTAGGGTATAGAGAACGAAACTACCAGGTATATCCCTCCCAGTGATTTTAAAGGTGCTGCAGCTCCGAAACCGAAAATCATATCGAAAGTGAACCAATTCCTACACCCCCCCCAATTAAGATTTTAGAGTTAGGGTTAGATTAGGGTTAGGGTTAGGCTCAGCGTTAGGGTATAGAGAACGAAACTACCAGGTATATCCCTCCCAGTGATTTTAAAGGTGCTGCAGCTCCGAAACCGAAAATCATATAGAAATTGAACCAATTCCTAGACCCCACCCAGGTAAGAATTTAGGGTTAGGGTTAGGGTTAGACTAGGGTTAGGGTTAGGCTCAGCGTTAGGGTATAGAGAACGAAACTACCAGGTATATCCCTCCCAGTGATTTTAAAGGTGCTGCAGCTCCGAAACCGAAAATCATATCGAAATTGAACCAATTCCTAGACCCCACCCAGGTAAGAATTTAGGGTTAGGGTTAGGGTTAGTGTTAGACTAGGGTTAGGGTTAGGCTCAGCGTTAGGGTATAGAGAATGAAACTACCAGGTATATCCCTCCCAGTGATTTTAAAGTTGCTGCAGATCCGAAACCGAAAATCATATCGAAATTGAACCAATTCCTACACCCCACCTAATTAAGAATTTAGGGTTAGGGTTAGATTAGGGTTAGGGTTAGGCTCAGCGTTAGGGTATAGAGAACGAAACTACCAGGTATATCCCTCCCAGTGATTTTAAAGGTGCTGCAGCTCTGAAACCGAAAATCATATCGAAATTGAACCAATTCCTAGACCCCACCCAGGTAAGAATTTAGGTTTAGGGTTAGGGTTAGTGTTAGACTAGGGTTAGGGTTAGGCTCAGCGTTAGGGTATAGAGAACGAAACTACCAGGTATATCCCTCCCAGTGATTTTAAAGTTGCTGCAGCTCCGAAACCGAAAATCATATCGAAATTGAACCAATTCCTACACCCCCCCCAATTAAGAATTTAGGGTTAGGGTTAGATTAGGGTTAGGGTTAGGCTCAGCGTTAGGGTATAGAGAACGAAACTACCAGGTATATCCCTCCCAGTGATTTTAAAGGTGCTGCAGCTCCGAAACCGAAAATCATATCGAAAGTGAACCAATTCCTACACCCCCCCCAATTAAGATTTTAGGGTTAGGGTTAGATTAGGGTTAGGGTTAGGCTCAGCGTTAGGGTATAGAGAACGAAACTACCAGGTATATCCCTCCCAGTGATTTTAAAGGTGCTGCAGCTCCGAAACCGAAAATCATATCGAAATTGAACCAATTCCTAGACCCCACCCAGGTAAGAATTTAGGGTTAGGGTTAGGGTTAGACTAGGGTTAGGGTCAGGCTCAGCGTTAGGGTATAGAGAACGAAACTACCAGGTATATCCCTCCCAGTGATTTTAAAGGTGCTGCATCTCCGAAACCGAAAATCATATCGAAATTGAACCAATTCCTACACCCCCCAGTTAAGAATTTAGGGTTAGGGTTAGGGTTAGGGTTAGACTAGGGTTAGGGTTAGGCTCAGCGTTAGGGTATAGAGAACGAAACTACCAGGTATATCCCTCCCAGTGATTTTAAAGTTGCTGCAGCTCCGAAACCGAAAATCATATCGAAATTGAACCAATTCCTACACCCCCCCCCAGGTAAGAATTTAGGGTTAGGGTTAGGGTTAGTGTTAGACTAGGGTTAGCGTTAGGCTCAGCGTTAGGGTATAGAGAACGAAACTACCAGGTATATCCCTCCCAGTGATTTTAAAGTTGCTGCAGCTCCGAAACCGAAAATCATATCGAAATTGAACCAATTCCTACACCCCCCCCAATTAAGAATTTAGGGTTAGGGTTAGATTAGGGTTAGGGTTAGGCTCAGCGTTAGGGTATAGAGAACGAAACTACCAGGTATATCCCTCCCAGTGATTTTAAAGGTGCTGCAGCTCCGAAACCGAAAATCATATCGAAATTGAACCAATTCCTAGACCCCACCCAGGTAAGAATTTAGGGTTAGGTTTAGGGTTAGTGTTAGACTAGGGTTAGGGTTAGGCTCAGCGTTAGGGTATAGAGAACGAAACTACCAGGTATATCCCTCCCAGTGATTTTAAAGTTGCTGCAGCTCCGAAACCGAAAATCATATCGAAATTGAACCAACTCCTACACCCCCCCCAATTAAGAATTTAGGGTTAGGGTTAGATTAGGGTTAGGGTTAGGCTCAGCGTTAGGGTATAGAGAACGAAACTACCAGGTATATCCCTCCCAGTGATTTTAAAGGTGCTGCAGCTCCGAAACCGAAAATCATATCGAAAGTGAACCAATTCCTACACCCCCCCCAATTAAGATTTTAGGGTTAGGGTTAGATTAGGGTTAGGGTTAGGCTCAGCGTTAGGGTATAGAGAACGAAACTACCAGGTATATCCCTCCCAGTGATTTTAAAGGTGCTGCAGCTCCGAAACCGAAAATCATATCAAAATTGAACCAATTCCTACACCCCCCCCCCAGTTAAGAATTTAGGGTTAGGGTTAGACTAGGGTTAGGGTTAGGCTCAGCGTTAGGGTATAGAGAACGAAACTACCAGGTATATCCCTCCCAGTGATTTTAAAGGTGCCGCAGCTCCGAAACCGAAAATCATATCGAAATTGAACCAATTCCTACACCCCCCAGTTAAGAATTTAGGGTTAGGGTTAGGGTTAGACTAGGTTTAGGGGTAGGCTGAGCGTTAGGGTATAGAGAACGAAACTACCAGGTATATCCCTCCCAGTGATTTTAAAGGTGCTGCAGCTCCGAAACCGAAAATCATATCGAAATTGAACCAATTCCTACACCCCCCCCAGTTAAGAATTCAGGGTTAGGGTTAGGGTTAGGGTTAGACTAGGGTTAGGGTTAGGCTCAGCGTTAGGGTATAGAGAACGAAACTACCAGGTATATCCCTCCCAGTGATTTTAAAGGTGCTGCAGCTCCGAAACCGAAAATCATATCGAAATTGAACCAATTCCTAGACCCCACCCAGGTAAGAATTTAGGGTTAGGGTTAGGGTTAGACTCGGGTTAGGGTTAGGCTCAGCGTTAGGGTATAGAGAACGAAACTACCAGGTATATCCCTCCCAGTGATTTTAAAGGTGCTGCAGCTCCGAAACCGAAAATCATATCGAAATTGAACCAATTCCTAGACCCCACCCAGGTAAGAATTTAGGGTTAGGGTTAGACTAGGGTTAGGGTCAGGCTCAGCGTTAGGGTATAGAGAACGAAACTACCAGGTATATCCCTCCCAGTGATTTTAAAGGTGCTGCATCTCCGAAACCGAAAATCATATCGAAATTGAACCAATTCCTACACCCCCCAGTTAAGAATTTAGGGTTAGGGTTAGGGTTAGGGTTAGACTAGGGTTAGGGTTAGGCTCAGCGTTAGGGTATAGAGAACGAAACTACCAGGTATATCCCTCCCAGTGATTTTAAAGGTGCTGCAGCTCCGAAACCGAAAATCATATCGAAATTGAACCAATTCCTAGACCCCACCCAGGTAAGAATTTAGGGTTAGGGTTAGGGTTAGTGTTAGACTAGGGTTAGGGTTAGGCTCAGCGTTAGGGTATAGAGAATGAAACTACCAGGTATATCCCTCCCAGTGATTTTAAAGTTGCTGCAGCTCCGAAACCGAAAATCATATCGAAATTGAACCAATTCCTACACCCCCCCTAATTAAGAATTTAGGGTTAGGGTTAGATTAGGGTTAGGGTTAGGCTCAGCGTTAGGGTATAGAGAACGAAACTACCAGGTATATCCCTCCCAGTGATTTTAAAGGTGCTGCAGCTCTGAAACCGAAAATCATATCGAAATTGAACCAATTCCTAGACCCCACCCAGGTAAGAATTTAGGTTTAGGGTTAGGGTTAGTGTTAGACTAGGGTTAGGGTTAGGCTCAGCGTTAGGGTATAGAGAACGAAACTACCAGGTATATCCCTCCCAGTGATTTTAAAGTTGCTGCAGCTCCGAAACCGAAAATCATATCGAAATTGAACCAATTCCTACACCCCCCCCAATTAAGAATTTAGGGTTAGGGTTAGATTAGGGTTAGGGTTAGGCTCAGCGTTAGGGTATAGAGAACGAAACTACCAGGTATATCCCTCCCAGTGATTTTAAAGGTGCTGCAGCTCCGAAACCGAAAATCATATCGAAAGTGAACCAATTCCTACACCCCCCCCAATTAAGATTTTAGGGTTAGGGTTAGATTAGGGTTAGGGTTAGGCTCAGCGTTAGGGTATAGAGAACGAAACTACCAGGTATATCCCTCCCAGTGATTTTAAAGGTGCTGCAGCTCCGAAACCGAACATCATATCGAAATTGAACCAATTCCTACACCCCCCCCCAGTTAAGAATTTAGGGTTAGGGTTAGACTAGGGTTAGGGTTAGGCTCAGCGTTAGGGTATAGAGAACGAAACTACCAGGTATATCCCTCCCAGTGATTTTAAAGGTGCTGCAGCTCCGAAACCGAAAATCATATCGAAATTGAACCAATTCCTAGACCCCACCCAGGTAAGAATTTAGGGTTAGGGTTAGGGTTAGACTAGGGTTAGGGTTAGGCTCAGCGTTAGGGTATAGAGAACGAAACTACCAGGTATATCCCTCCCAGTGATTTTAAAGGTGCTGCAGCTCCAAAACCGAAAATCATATCGAAATTGAACCAATTCCTAGACCCCACCCAGGTAAGAATTTAGGGTTAGGGTTAGGGTTAGACTAGGGTTAGGGTCAGGCTCAGCGTTAGGGTATAGAGAACGAAACTACCAGGTATATCCCTCCCAGTGATTTTAAAGGTGCTGCATCTCCGAAACCGAAAATCATATCGAAATTGAACCAATTCCTACACCCCCCAGTTAAGAATTTAGGGTTAGGGTTAGGGTTAGGGTTAGACTAGGGTTAGGGTTAGGCTCAGCGTTAGGGTATAGAGAACGAAACTACCAGGTATATCCCTCCCAGTGATTTTAAAGGTGCTGCAGCTCCGAAACCGAAAATCATATCGAAATTGAACCAATTCCTACACCCCCCCCCAGGTTAAGAATTCAGGGTTAGGGTTAGGGTTAGGGTTAGACTAGGGTTAGGGTTAGGCTAAGCGTTAGGGTATAGAGAACGAAACTACCAGGTATATCCCTCCCAGTGATTTTAAAGTTGCTGCAGCTCCGAAACCGAAAATCATATCGAAATTGAACCAATTCCTACACCCCCCCCATTAAGAATTTAGGGTTAGGGTTAGATTAGGGTTAGGGTTAGGCTCAGCGTTAGGGTATAGAGAACGAAACTACCAGGTATATCCCTCCCAGTGATTTTAAAGGTGCTGCAGCTCCGAAACCGAAAATCATATCGAAATTGAACCAATTCCTAGACCCCACCCAGGTAAGAATTTAGGGTTAGGGTTAGGGTTAGTGTTAGACTAGGGTTAGGGTTAGGCTCAGCGTTAGGGTATAGAGAACGAAACTACCAGGTATATCCCTCCCAGTGATTTTAAAGTTGCTGCAGCTCCGAAACCGAAAATCATATCGAAATTGAACCAATTCCTACACCCCCCCCAATTAAGAATTTAGGGTTAGGGTTAGATTAGGGTTAGGGTTAGGCTCAGCGTTAGGGTATAGAGAACGAAACTACCAGGTATATCCCTCCCAGTGATTTTAAAGGTGCTGCAGCTCCGAAACCGAAAATCATATCGAAATTGAACCAATTCCTAGACCCCACCCAGGTAAGAATTTAGGGTTAGGGTTAGGGTTAGTGTTAGACTAGGGTTAGGGTTAGGCTCAGCGTTAGGGTATAGAGAATGAAACTACCAGGTATATCCCTCCCAGTGATTTTAAAGTTGCTGCAGCTCCGAAACCGAAAATCATATCGAAATTGAACCAATTCCTACACCCCCCCAATTAAGAATTTAGGGTTAGGGTTAGATTAGGGTTAGGGTTAGGCTCAGCGTTAGGGTATAGAGAACGAAACTACCAGGTATATCCCTCCCAGTGATTTTAAAGGTGCTGCAGCTCTGAAACCGAAAATCATATCGAAATTGAACCAATTCCTAGACCCCACCCAGGTAAGAATTTAGGTTTAGGGTTAGGGTTAGTGTTAGACTAGGGTTAGGGTTAGGCTCAGCGTTAGGGTATAGAGAACGAAACTACCAGGTATATCCCTCCCAGTGATTTTAAAGTTGCTGCAGCTCCGAAACCGAAAATCATATCGAAATTGAACCAATTCCTACACCCCCCCCAATTAAGAATTTAGGGTTAGGGTTAGATTAGGGTTAGGGTTAGACTCAGCGTTAGGGTATAGAGAACGAAACTACCAGGTATATCCCTCCCAGTGATTTTAAAGGTGCTGCAGCTCCGAAACCGAAAATCATATCGAAAGTGAACCAATTCCTACACCCCCCCCAATTAAGATTTTAGGGTTAGGGTTAGATTAGGGTTAGGGTTAGGCTCAGCGTTAGGGTATAGAGAACGAAACTACCAGGTATATCCCTCCCAGTGATTTTAAAGGTGCTGCAGCTCCGAAACCGAAAATCATATCAAAATTGAACCAATTCCTACACCCCCCCCCCAGTTAAGAATTTAGGGTTAGGGTTAGACTAGGGTTAGGGTTAGGCTCAGCGTTAGGGTGTAGAGATCGAAACTACCAGGTATATCCCTCCCAGTGATTTTAAAGGTGCTGCAGCTCCGAAACCGAAAATCATATCGAAATTGAACCAATTCCTACACCCCCCCCCCGAGTTATGAATTTAGGGTTAGGGTTAGGGTTAGACTAGGGTTAGGGTTAGGCTCAGCGTTAGGGTATAGAGAACGAAACTACCAGGTATATCCCTCCCAGTGATTTTAAAGGTGTTGCAGCTCCGAAACCGAAAATCATATCGAAATTGAACCAATTCCTACACCCCCCCCCAGGTTAAGAATTCAGGGTTAGGGTTAGGGTTAGGGTTAGACTAGGGTTAGGGTTAGGCTCAGCGTTAGGGTATAGAGAACGAAACTACCAGGTATATCCCTCCCAGTGATTTTAAAGGTGTTGCAGCTCCGAAACCGAAAATCATATCGAAATTGAACCAATTCCTACACCCCCCCCCAGGTTAAGAATTCAGGGTTAGGGTTAGGGTTAGGGTTAGACTAGGGTTAGGGTTAGGCTCAGCGTTAGGGTATAGAGAACGAAACTACCAGGTATATCCCTCCCAGTGATTTTAAAGGTGCTGCAGCTCCGAAACCGAAAATCATATCGAAATTGAACCAATTCCTAGACCCCACCCAGGTAAGAATTTAGGGTTAGGGTTAGGGTTAGACTAGGGTTAGGGTTAGGCTCAGCGTTAGGGTATAGAGAACAAAACTACCAGGTATATCCCTCCCAGTGATTTTAAAGGTGCTGCATCTCCGAAACCGAAAATCATATCGAAATTGAACCAATTCCTACACCCCCCCCAGTTAAGAATTTAGGGTTAGGGTTAGGGTTAGACTAGGGTTAGGGTTAGGCTCAGCGTTAGGGTATAGAGAACGAAACTACCAGGTATATCCCTCCCAGTGATTTTAAAGGTGTTGCAGCTCCGCAACCGAAAATCATATCGAAATTGAACCAATTCCTACACCCCCCCCCAGGTTTAGAATTCAGGGTTAGGGTTAGGGTTAGACTAGGGTTAGGGTTAGGCTCAGCGTTAGGGTATAGAGAACGAAACTACCAGGTATATCCATCCCAGTGATTTCAAAGGTGCTGCAGCTCCGAAACCGAAAATCATATCGAAATTGAACCCATTCCTACACCCCCCCCCCAGTTAAGAATTTAGGGTTAGGGTTAGGGTTAGACTAGGGTTAGGGTTAGGCTCAGCGTTAGGGTATAGAGAACGAAACTACCAGGTATATCCCTCCCAGTGATTTTAAAGGTGCTGCAGCTCCGAAACCGAAAATCATATCGAAATTGAACCAATTCCTACACCCCCCAATTAAGAATTTAGGGTTAGGGTTAGGGTTAGACTAGGGTTAGGGTTAGGCTCAGCGTTAGGGTATAGAGAACGAAACTACCAGGTATATCCCTCCCAGTGATTTTAAAGGTGTTGCAGCTCCGAAACCGAAAATCATATCGAAAATGAACCAATTCCTACACCCCCCCCGAGTTAAGAATTTAGGGTTAGGGTTAGGGTTAGACTAGGGTTAGGCTCAGCGTTAGGGTATAGAGAACGAAACTACCAGGTATATCCCTCCCAGTGATTTTAAAGGTGCTGCATCTCCGAAACCGAAAATCATATCGAAATTGAACCAATTCCTACACCCCCCCCAGGTTAAGAATTCAGGGTTAGGGTTAGGGTTAGACTAGGGTTAGGGTTAGGCTCAGCGTTAGGGTATAGAGAACGAAACTACCAGGTATATCCCTCCCAGTGATTTTAAAGGTGCTGCAGCTCTGAAACCGAAAATCATATCGAAATTGAACCAATTCCTAGACCCCACCCAGGTAAGAATTTAGTTTTAGGGTTAGGGTTAGTGTTAGACTAGGGTTAGGGTTAGGCTCAGCGTTAGGGTATAGAGAACGAAACTACCAGGTATATCCCTCCCAGTGATTTTAAAGTTGCTGCAGCTCCGAAACCGAAAATCATATCGAAATTGAACCAATTCCTACACCCCCCCCAATTAAGAATTTAGGGTTAGGGTTAGATTAGGGTTAGGGTTAGGCTCAGCGTTAGGGTATAGAGAACGAAACTACCAGGTATATCCCTCCCAGTGATTTTAAAGGTGCTGCAGCTCCGAAACCGAAAATCATATCGAAAGTGAACCAATTCCTACACCCCCCCCAATTAAGATTTTAGGGTTAGGGTTAGATTAGGGTTAGGGTTAGGCTCAGCGTTAGGGTATAGAGAACGAAACTACCAGGTATATCCCTCCCAGTGATTTTAAAGGTGCTGCAGCTCCGAAACCGAAAATCATATCGAAATTGAACCAATTCCTAGACCCCACCCAGGTAAGAATTTAGGGTTAGGGTTAGGGTTAGACTAGGGTTAGGGTCAGGCTCAGCGTTAGGGTATAGAGAACGAAACTACCAGGTATATCCCTCCCAGTGATTTTAAAGGTGCTGCATCTCCGAAACCGAAAATCATATCGAAATTGAACCAATTCCTACACCCCCCAGTTAAGAATTTAGGGTTAGGGTTAGGGTTAGGGTTAGACTAGGGTTAGGGTTAGGCTCAGCGTTAGGGTATAGAGAACGAAACTACCAGGTATATCCCTCCCAGTGATTTTAAAGTTGCTGCAGCTCCGAAACCGAAAATCATATCGAAATTGAACCAATTCCTACACCCCCCCCCAGGTAAGAATTTAGGGTTAGGGTTAGGGTTAGTGTTAGACTAGGGTTAGCGTTAGGCTCAGCGTTAGGGTATAGAGAACGAAACTACCAGGTATATCCCTCCCAGTGATTTTAAAGTTGCTGCAGCTCCGAAACCGAAAATCATATCGAAATTGAACCAATTCCTACACCCCCCCCAATTAAGAATTTAGGGTTAGGGTTAGGGTTAGATTAGGGTTAGGGTTAGGCTCAGCGTTAGGGTATAGAGAACGAAACTACCAGGTATATCCCTCCCAGTGATTTTAAAGGTGCTGCAGCTCCGAAACCGAAAATCATATCGAAATTGAACCAATTCCTACACCCCCCCCCCAGTTAAGAATTTAGGGTTAGGGTTAGACTAGGGTTAGGGTTAGGCTCAGCGTTAGGGTATAGAGAACGAAACTACCAGGTATATCCCTCCCAGTGATTTTAAAGGTGCCGCAGCTCCGAAACCGAAAATCATATCGAAATTGAACCAATTCCTACACCCCCCAGTTAAGAATTTAGGGTTAGGGTTAGGGTTAGACTAGGTTTAGGGGTAGGCTGAGCGTTAGGGTATAGAGAACGAAACTACCAGGTATATCCCTCCCAGTGATTTTAAAGGTGCTGCAGCTCCGAAACCGAAAATCATATCGAATTTGAACCAATTCCTACACCCCCCCCAGTTAAGAATTCAGGGTTAGGGTTAGGGTTAGGGTTAGACTAGGGTTAGGGTTAGGCTCAGCGTTAGGGTATAGAGAACGAAACTACCAGGTACATCCCTCCCAGTGATTTTAAAGGTGCTGCAGCTCCGAAACCGAAAATCATATCGAAATTGAACCAATTCCTAGACCCCACCCAGGTAAGAATTTAGGGTTAGGGTTAGGGTTAGACTCGGGTTAGGGTTAGGCTCAGCGTTAGGGTATAGAGAACGAAACTACCAGGTATATCCCTCCCAGTGATTTTAAAGGTGCTGCAGCTCCGAAACCGAAAATCATATCGAAATTGAACCAATTCCTAGACCCCACCCAGGTAAGAATTTAGGGTTAGGGTTAGACTAGGGTTAGGGTCAGGCTCAGCGTTAGGGTATAGAGAACGAAACTACCAGGTATATCCCTCCCAGTGATTTTAAAGGTGCTGCATCTCCGAAACCGAAAATCATATCGAAATTGAACCAATTCCTACACCCCCCAGTTAAGAATTTAGGGTTAGGGTTAGGGTTAGGGTTAGACTAGGGTTAGGGTTAGGCTCAGCGTTAGGGTATAGAGAACGAAACTACCAGGTATATCCCTCCCAGTGATTTTAAAGGTGCTGCAGCTCCGAAACCGAAAATCATATCGAAATTGAACCAATTCCTAGACCCCACCCAGGTAAGAATTTAGGGTTAGGGTTAGGGTTAGTGTTAGACTAGGGTTAGGGTTAGGCTCAGCGTTAGGGTATAGAGAATGAAACTACCAGGTATATCCCTCCCAGTGATTTTAAAGTTGCTGCAGCTCCGAAACCGAAAATCATATCGAAATTGAACCAATTCCTACACCCCCCCTAATTAAGAATTTAGGGTTAGGGTTAGATTAGGGTTAGGGTTAGGCTCAGCGTTAGGGTATAGAGAACGAAACTACCAGGTATATCCCTCCCAGTGATTTTAAAGGTGCTGCAGCTCTGAAACCGAAAATCATATCGAAATTGAACCAATTCCTAGACCCCACCCAGGTAAGAATTTAGGTTTAGGGTTAGGGTTAGTGTTAGACTAGGGTTAGGGTTAGGCTCAGCGTTAGGGTATAGAGAACGAAACTACCAGGTATATCCCTCCCAGTGATTTTAAAGTTGCTGCAGCTCCGAAACCGAAAATCATATCGAAATTGAACCAATTCCTACACCCCCCCCAATTAAGAATTTAGGGTTAGGGTTAGATTAGGGTTAGGGTTAGGCTCAGCGTTAGGGTATAGAGAACGAAACTACCAGGTATATCCCTCCCAGTGATTTTAAAGGTGCTGCAGCTCCGAAACCGAAAATCATATCGAAAGTGAACCAATTCCTACACCCCCCCCAATTAAGATTTTAGGGTTAGGGTTAGATTAGGGTTAGGGTTAGGCTCAGCGTTAGGGTATAGAGAACGAAACTACCAGGTATATCCCTCCCAGTGATTTTAAAGGTGCTGCAGCTCCGAAACCGAACATCATATCGAAATTGAACCAATTCCTACACCCCCCCCCAGTTAAGAATTTAGGGTTAGGGTTAGACTAGGGTTAGGGTTAGGCTCAGCGTTAGGGTATAGAGAACGAAACTACCAGGTATATCCCTCCCAGTGATTTTAAAGGTGCTGCAGCTCCGAAACCGAAAATCATATCGAAATTGAACCAATTCCTAGACCCCACCCAGGTAAGAATTTAGGGTTAGGGTTAGGGTTAGACTAGGGTTAGGGTTAGGCTCAGCGTTAGGGTATAGAGAACGAAACTACCAGGTATATCCCTCCCAGTGATTTTAAAGGTGCTGCAGCTCCAAAACCGAAAATCATATCGAAATTGAACCAATTCCTAGACCCCACCCAGGTAAGAATTTAGGGTTAGGGTTAGGGTTAGACTAGGGTTAGGGTCAGGCTCAGCGTTAGGGTATAGAGAACGAAACTACCAGGTATATCCCTCCCAGTGATTTTAAAGGTGCTGCATCTCCGAAACCGAAAATCATATCGAAATTGAACCAATTCCTACACCCCCCAGTTAAGAATTTAGGGTTAGGGTTAGGGTTAGGGTTAGACTAGGGTTAGGGTTAGGCTCAGCGTTAGGGTATAGAGAACGAAACTACCAGGTATATCCCTCCCAGTGATTTTAAAGGTGCTGCAGCTCCGAAACCGAAAATCATATCGAAATTGAACCAATTCCTACACCCCCCCCCAGGTTAAGAATTCAGGGTTAGGGTTAGGGTTAGGGTTAGACTAGGGTTAGGGTTAGGCTAAGCGTTAGGGTATAGAGAACGAAACTACCAGGTATATCCCTCCCAGTGATTTTAAAGTTGCTGCAGCTCCGAAACCGAAAATCATATCGAAATTGAACCAATTCCTACACCCCCCCCATTAAGAATTTAGGGTTAGGGTTAGATTAGGGTTAGGGTTAGGCTCAGCGTTAGGGTATAGAGAACGAAACTACCAGGTATATCCCTCCCAGTGATTTTAAAGGTGCTGCAGCTCCGAAACCGAAAATCATATCGAAATTGAACCAATTCCTAGACCCCACCCAGGTAAGAATTTAGGGTTAGGGTTAGGGTTAGTGTTAGACTAGGGTTAGGGTTAGGCTCAGCGTTAGGGTATAGAGAACGAAACTACCAGGTATATCCCTCCCAGTGATTTTAAAGTTGCTGCAGCTCCGAAACCGAAAATCATATCGAAATTGAACCAATTCCTACACCCCCCCCAATTAAGAATTTAGGGTTAGGGTTAGATTAGGGTTAGGGTTAGGCTCAGCGTTAGGGTATAGAGAACGAAACTACCAGGTATATCCCTCCCAGTGATTTTAAAGGTGCTGCAGCTCCGAAACCGAAAATCATATCGAAATTGAACCAATTCCTAGACCCCACCCAGGTAAGAATTTAGGGTTAGGGTTAGGGTTAGTGTTAGACTAGGGTTAGGGTTAGGCTCAGCGTTAGGGTATAGAGAATGAAACTACCAGGTATATCCCTCCCAGTGATTTTAAAGTTGCTGCAGCTCCGAAACCGAAAATCATATCGAAATTGAACCAATTCCTACACCCCCCCAATTAAGAATTTAGGGTTAGGGTTAGATTAGGGTTAGGGTTAGGCTCAGCGTTAGGGTATAGAGAACGAAACTACCAGGTATATCCCTCCCAGTGATTTTAAAGGTGCTGCAGCTCTGAAACCGAAAATCATATCGAAATTGAACCAATTCCTAGACCCCACCCAGGTAAGAATTTAGGTTTAGGGTTAGGGTTAGTGTTAGACTAGGGTTAGGGTTAGGCTCAGCGTTAGGGTATAGAGAACGAAACTACCAGGTATATCCCTCCCAGTGATTTTAAAGTTGCTGCAGCTCCGAAACCGAAAATCATATCGAAATTGAACCAATTCCTACACCCCCCCCAATTAAGAATTTAGGGTTAGGGTTAGATTAGGGTTAGGGTTAGACTCAGCGTTAGGGTATAGAGAACGAAACTACCAGGTATATCCCTCCCAGTGATTTTAAAGGTGCTGCAGCTCCGAAACCGAAAATCATATCGAAAGTGAACCAATTCCTACACCCCCCCCAATTAAGATTTTAGGGTTAGGGTTAGATTAGGGTTAGGGTTAGGCTCAGCGTTAGGGTATAGAGAACGAAACTACCAGGTATATCCCTCCCAGTGATTTTAAAGGTGCTGCAGCTCCGAAACCGAAAATCATATCAAAATTGAACCAATTCCTACACCCCCCCCCCCAGTTAAGAATTTAGGGTTAGGGTTAGACTAGGGTTAGGGTTAGGCTCAGCGTTAGGGTGTAGAGATCGAAACTACCAGGTATATCCCTCCCAGTGATTTTAAAGGTGCTGCAGCTCCGAAACCGAAAATCATATCGAAATTGAACCAATTCCTACACCCCCCCCCCGAGTTATGAATTTAGGGTTAGGGTTAGGGTTAGACTAGGGTTAGGGTTAGGCTCAGCGTTAGGGTATAGAGAACGAAACTACCAGGTATATCCCTCCCAGTGATTTTAAAGGTGCTGCAGCTCCGAAACCGAAAATCATATCAAAATTGAACCAATTCCTACACCCCCCCCCCAGTTAAGAATTTAGGGTTAGGGTTAGACTAGGGTTAGGGTTAGGCTCAGCGTTAGGGTGTAGAGATCGAAACTACCAGGTATATCCCTCCCAGTGATTTTAAAGGTGCTGCAGCTCCGAAACCGAAAATCATATCGAAATTGAACCAATTCCTACACCCCCCCCCCGAGTTATGAATTTAGGGTTAGGGTTAGGGTTAGACTAGGGTTAGGGTTAGGCTCAGCGTTAGGGTATAGAGAACGAAACTACCAGGTATATCCCTCCCAGTGATTTTAAAGGTGTTGCAGCTCCGAAACCGAAAATCATATCGAAATTGAACCAATTCCTACACCCCCCCCCAGGTTAAGAATTCAGGGTTAGGGTTAGGGTTAGGGTTAGACTAGGGTTAGGGTTAGGCTCAGCGTTAGGGTATAGAGAACGAAACTACCAGGTATATCCCTCCCAGTGATTTTAAAGGTGTTGCAGCTCCGAAACCGAAAATCATATCGAAATTGAACCAATTCCTACACCCCCCCCCAGGTTAAGAATTCAGGGTTAGGGTTAGGGTTAGGGTTAGACTAGGGTTAGGGTTAGGCTCAGCGTTAGGGTATAGAGAACGAAACTACCAGGTATATCCCTCCCAGTGATTTTAAAGGTGCTGCAGCTCCGAAACCGAAAATCATATCGAAATTGAACCAATTCCTAGACCCCACCCAGGTAAGAATTTAGGGTTAGGGTTAGGGTTAGACTAGGGTTAGGGTTAGGCTCAGCGTTAGGGTATAGAGAACAAAACTACCAGGTATATCCCTCCCAGTGATTTTAAAGGTGCTGCATCTCCGAAACCGAAAATCATATCGAAATTGAACCAATTCCTACACCCCCCCCAGTTAAGAATTTAGGGTTAGGGTTAGGGTTAGACTAGGGTTAGGGTTAGGCTCAGCGTTAGGGTATAGAGAACGAAACTACCAGGTATATCCCTCCCAGTGATTTTAAAGGTGTTGCAGCTCCGCAACCGAAAATCATATCGAAATTGAACCAATTCCTACACCCCCCCCCAGGTTTAGAATTCAGGGTTAGGGTTAGGGTTAGGGTTAGACTAGGGTTAGGGTTAGGCTCAGCGTTAGGGTATAGAGAACGAAACTACCAGGTATATCCATCCCAGTGATTTCAAAGGTGCTGCAGCTCCGAAACCGAAAATCATATCGAAATTGAACCCATTCCTACACCCCCCCCCCAGTTAAGAATTTAGGGTTAGGGTTAGGGTTAGACTAGGGTTAGGGTTAGGCTCAGCGTTAGGGTATAGAGAACGAAACTACCAGGTATATCCCTCCCAGTGATTTTAAAGGTGCTGCAGCTCCGAAACCGAAAATCATATCGAAATTGAACCAATTCCTACACCCCCCAATTAAGAATTTAGGGTTAGGGTTAGGGTTAGACTAGGGTTAGGGTTAGGCTCAGCGTTAGGGTATAGAGAACGAAACTACCAGGTATATCCCTCCCAGTGATTTTAAAGGTGTTGCAGCTCCGAAACCGAAAATCATATCGAAAATGAACCAATTCCTACACCCCCCCCGAGTTAAGAATTTAGGGTTAGGGTTAGGGTTAGACTAGGGTTAGGCTCAGCGTTAGGGTATAGAGAACGAAACTACCAGGTATATCCCTCCCAGTGATTTTAAAGGTGCTGCATCTCCGAAACCGAAAATCATATCGAAATTGAACCAATTCCTACACCCCCCCCAGGTTAAGAATTCAGGGTTAGGGTTAGGGTTAGACTAGGGTTAGGGTTAGGCTCAGCGTTAGGGTATAGAGAACGAAACTACCAGGTATATCCCTCCCAGTGATTTTAAAGGTGCTGCAGCTCCGAAACCGAAAATCATATCGAAATTGAACCAATTCCTAGACCCCACCCAGGTAAGAATTTAGGGTTAGGGTTAGGGTTAGGGTTAGACTAGGATTAGGGTTAGGCTCAGCGTTAGGGTATAGAGAACGAAACTACCAGGTATATCCCTCCCAGTGATTTTAAAGGTGCTGCAGCTCCGAAACCGAAAATCATATCGAAATTGAACCAATTCCTACACCCCCCCCCAGTTAAGAATTTAGGGTTAGGGTTAGGGTTAGACTAGGGTTAGGGTTAGGCTCAGCGTTAGGGTATAGAGAACGAAACTACCAGGTATATCCCTCCCAGTGATTTTAAAGGTGCTGCAGCTCCGAAACCGAAAATCATATCGAAATTGAACCAATTCCTAGACCCCACCCAGGTAAGAATTTAGGGTTAGGGTTAGGGTTAGGGTTAGACTAGGATTAGGGTTAGGCTCAGCGTTAGGGTATAGAGAACGAAACTACCAGGTATATCCCTCCCAGTGATTTTAAAGGTGCTGCAGCTCCGAAACCGAAAATTATATCGAAATTGAACCAATTCCTACACCCCCCCCCAGGTTAAGAATTCAGGGTTAGGGTTAGGGTTAGGGTTAGACTAGGGTTAGGGTTAGGCTCAGCGTTAGGGTATAGAGAACGAAACTACCAGGTATATCCCTCCCAGTGATTTTAAAGGTGCTGCAGCTCCGAAACTGAAAATCATATCGAAATTGAACCAATTCCTACACCCCCCAGTTAAGAATTTAGGGTTAGGGTTAGGGTTAGACTAGGGTTAGGGTTAGGCTCAGCGTTAGGGTATAGAGAACGAAACTACCAGGTATATCCCTTCCAGTGATTTTAAAGGTGTTGCAGCTCCGAAACCGAAAATCATATCGAAATTGAATCAATTCCTACACCCCCCCCCGAGTTAAGAATTTAGGGTTAGGGTTAGGGTTAGACTAGGGTTAGGGTTAGGCTCAGCGTTAGGGTATAGAGAACGAAACTACCAGGTATATCCCTCCCAGTGATTTTAAAGGTGTTGCAGGTCCGAAACCGAAAATCATATCGAAATTGAACCAATTCCTACACCCCCCCCCAGGTTTAGAATTCAGGGTTAGGGTTAGGGTTAGGGTTAGACTAGGGTTAGGGTTAGGCTCAGCGTTAGGGTATAGAGAACGAAACTACCAGGTATATCCCTCCCAGTGATTTTAAAGGTGCTGCAGCTCCGAAACCGAACATCATATCGAAATTGAACCAATTCCTACACCCCCCCCCAGGTTAAGAATTCAGGGTTAGGGTTAGGGTTAGGGTTAGACTAGGGTTAGGGTTAGGCTCAGCGTTAGGGTATAGAGAACGAAACTACCAGGTATATCCCTCCCAGTGATTTTAAAGGTGCTGCAGCTCCGAAACCGAATATCATATCGAAATTGAACCAATTCCTACACCCCCCAGTTAAGAATTTAGGGTTAGGGTTAGGGTTAGACTAGGGTTAGGGTTAGGCTCAGCGTTAGGGTATAGAGAACGAAACTACCAGGTATATCCCTCCTAGTGATTTTAAAGGTGCTGCAGCTCCGAAACCGAAAATCATATCGAAATTGAACCAATTCCTACACCCCCCAGTTAAGAATTTAGGGTTAGGGTTAGGGATAGGGTTAGACTAGGTTTAGGGTTAGGCTCAGCGTTAGGGTATAGAGAACAAAACTACCAGGTATATCCCTCCCACTGATTTTAAAGGTGTTGCAGCTCCGAAACCGAAAATCATATCGAAATTGAACCAATTCCTACACCCCCCCCCCCCAGTTAAGAATTTAGGGTTAGGGTTAGGGTTAGACTAGGGTTAGGGTTAGGCTCAGCGTTAGGGTATAGAGAACGAAACTACCAGGTATATCCCTCCCAGTGATTTTAAAGGTGTTGCAGCTCCGAAACCGAACATCATATCGAAATTGAACCAATTCCTACACCCCCCCCCCAGGTTAAGAATTCAGGGTTAGGGTTAGGGTTAGGGTTAGACTAGGGTTAGGGTTAGGCTCAGCGTTAGGGTATAGAGAACGAAACTACCAGGTATATCCCTCCCAGTGATTTTAAAGGTGCTGCAGCTCCGAAACCGAACATCATATCGAAATTGAACCAATTCCTACACCCCCCCCCAGGTTAAGAATTCAGGGTTAGGGTTAGGGTTAGGGTTAGACTAGGGTTAGGGTTAGGCTCAGCGTTAGGGTATAGAGAACGAAACTACCAGGTATATCCCTCCCAGTGATTTTAAAGGTGCTGCAGCTCCGAAACCGAATATCATATCGAAATTGAACCAATTCCTACACCCCCCAGTTAAGAATTTAGGGTTAGGGTTAGGGTTAGACTAGGGTTAGGGTTAGGCTCAGCGTTAGGGTATAGAGAACAAAACTACCAGGTATATCCCTCCCAGTGATTTTAAAGGTGCTGCAGCTCCGAAACCGAAAATCATATCGAAATTGAACCAATTCCTACACCCCCCCCCAGTTAAGAATTTAGGGTTAGGGTTAGGGTTAGACTAGGGTTAGGGTTAGGCTCAGCGTTAGGGTATAGAGAACGAAACTACCAGGTATATCCCTCCCAGTGATTTTAAAGGTGTTGCAGCTCCGCAACCGAAAATCATATTGAAATTGAACCAATTCCTACACCCCCCCCCAGGTTTAGAATTCAGGGTTAGGGTTAGGGTTAGGGTTAGACTAGGGTTAGGGTTAGGCTCAGCGTTAGGGTATAGAGAACGAAACTACCAGGTATATCCATCCCAGTGATTTTAAAGGTGCTGCAGCTCCGAAACCGAAAATCATATCGAAATTGAACCAATTCCTACACCCCCCCCCCAGTTAAGAATTTAGGGTTAGGGTTAGACTAGGGTTAGGGTTAGGCTCAGCGTTAGGGTATAGAGAACGAAACTACCAGGTATATCCCTCCCAGTGATTTTAAAGGTGCTGCAGCTCCGAAACCGAAAATCATATCGAAATTGAACCAATTCCTACACCCCCCAATTAAGAATTTAGGGTTAGGGTTAGGGTTAGACTAGGGTTAGGGTTAGGCTCAGCGTTAGGGTATAGAGAACGAAACTACCAGGTATATCCCTCCCAGTGATTTTAAAGGTGTTGCAGCTCCGAAACCGAAAATCATATCGAAAATGAACCAATTCCTACACCCCCCCCCGAGTTAAGAATTTAGGGTTAGGGTTAGGGTTAGACTAGGGTTAGGCTCAGCGTTAGGGTATAGAGAACGAAACTACCAGGTATATCCCTCCCAGTGATTTTAAAGGTGCTGCAGCTCCGAAACCGAAAATCATATCGAAATTGAACCAATTCCTAGACCCCACCCAGGTAAGAATTTAGGGTTAGGGTTAGGGTTAGACTAGGATTAGGGTTAGGCTCAGCGTTAGGGTATAGAGAACGAAACTACCAGGTATATCCCTCCCAGTGATTTTAAAGGTGCTGCAGCTCCGAAACCGAAAATCATATCGAAATTGAACCAATTCCTACACCCCCCCCCAGTTAAGAATTTAGGGTTAGGGTTAGGGTTAGACTAGGGTTAGGGTTAGGCTCAGCGTTAGGGTATAGAGAACGAAACTACCAGGTATATCCCTCCCAGTGATTTTAAAGGTGCTGCAGCTCCGAAACCGAAAATCATATCGAAATTGAACCAATTCCTAGACCCCACCCAGGTAAGAATTTAGGGTTAGGGTTAGGGTTAGGGTTAGACTAGGATTAGGGTTAGGCTCAGCGTTAGGGTATAGAGAACGAAACTACCAGGTATATCCCTCCCAGTGATTTTAAAGTTGCTGCAGCTCCGAAACCGAAAATTATATCGAAATTGAACCAATTCCTACACCCCCCCCCAGTTAAGAATTTAGGGTTAGGGTTAGGGTTAGACTAGGGTTAGGGTTAGGCTCAGCGTTAGGGTATAGAGAACGAAACTACCAGGTATATCCCTCCCAGTGATTTTAAAGGTGCTGCAGCTCCGAAACCGAAAATCATATCGAAATTGAAGCAATTCCTACACCCCCCAGTTAAGAATTTAGGGTTAGGGTTAGACTAGGGTTAGGGTTAGGCTCAGCGTTAGGGTATAGAGAACGAAACTACCAGGTATATCCCTCCCAGTGATTTTAAAGGTGCTGCAGCTCCGAAACCGAAAATCATATCGAAATTGAACCAATTCCTACACCCCCCCCCAGGTTAAGAATTCAGGGTTAGGGTTAGGGTTAGGGTTAGACTAGGGTTAGGGTTAGGCTCAGCGTTAGGGTATAGAGAACGAAACTACCAGGTATATCCCTCCCAGTGATTTTAAAGGTGCTGCAGCTCCGAAACCGAAAATCATATCGAAATTGAAGCAATTCCTACACCCCCCAGTTAAGAATTTAGGGTTAGGGTTAGACTAGGGTTAGGGTTAGGCTCAGCGTTAGGGTATAGAGAACGAAACTACCAGGTATATCCCTCCCAGTGATTTTAAAGGTGCTGCAGCTCCGAAACCGAAAATCATATCGAAATTGAACCAATTCCTACACCCCCCCCCAGGTTAAGAATTCAGGGTTAGGGTTAGGGTTAGGGTTAGACTAGGGTTAGGGTTAGGCTCAGCGTTAGGGTATAGAGAACGAAACTACCAGGTATATCCCTCCCAGTGATTTTAAAGGTGCTGCAGCTCCGAAACCGAAAATCATATCGAAATTGAACCAATTCCTACACCCCCCCCCCAGTTTAGAATTTAGGGTTAGGGTTAGGGTTAGACTAGGGTTAGGGTTAGGCTCAGCGTTAGGGTATAGAGAACGAAACTACCAGGTATATCCCTCCCAGTGATTTTAAAGGTGCTGCAGCTCCGAAACCGAAAATCATATCGAAATTGAACCAATTGCTACACCCCCCAGTTAAGAATTTAGGGTTAGGGTTAGGGTTAGACTAGGGTTAGGGTTAGGCTCAGCGTTAGGGTATAGAGAACGAAACTACCAGGTATATCCCTCCCAGTGATTTTAAAGGTGCTGCAGCTCCGAAACCGAAAATCATATCGAAATTGAACCAATTCCTACACCCCCCCCCCAGTTAAGAATTTAGGGTTAGGGTTAGGGTTAGACTAGGGTTAGGGTTAGGCTCAGCGTTAGGGTATAGAGAACGAAACTACCAGGTATATCCCTCCCAGTGATTTTAAAGGTGCTGCAGCTCCGAAACCGAAAATCATATCGAAATTGAACCAATTCCTACACCCCCCCCCCCAGTTAAGAATTTAGGGTTAGGGTTAGGGTTAGACTAGGGTTAGGGTTAGGCTCAGCGTTAGGGTATAGAGAACGAAACTACCAGGTATATCTCTCCCAGTGATTTTAAAGGTGCTGCAGCTCCGAAACCGAAAATCATATCGAAATTGAACCAATTCCTACACCCCCCAGTTAAGAATTTAGGGTTAGGGTTAGACTAGGGTTAGGGTTAGGCTCAGCGTTAGGGTATAGAGAACGAAACTACCAGGTATATCCCTCCCAGTGATTTTAAAGGTGTTGCAGCTCCGAAACCGAAAATCATATCGAAATTGAACCAATTCCTACACCCCCCCCCAGGTTAAGAATTCAGGGTTAGGGTTAGGGTTAGGGTTAGACTAGGGTTAGGGTTAGGCTCAGCGTTAGGGTATAGAGAACGAAACTACCAGGTATATCCCTCCCAGTGATTTTAAAGGTGCTGCAGCTCCGAAACCGAAAATCATATCGAAATTGAACCAATTCCTACACCCCCCCCCCCAGTTAAGAATTTAGGGTTAGGGTTAGGGTTAGACTAGGGTTAGGGTTAGGCTCAGCGTTAGGGTATAGAGAACGAAACTACCAGGTATATCCCTCCCAGTGATTTTAAAGGTGCTGCAGCTCCGAAACCGAAAATCATATCGAAATTGAACCAATTCCTACACCCCCCCCCCCAGTTAAGAATTTAGGGTTAGGGTTAGGGTTAGACTAGGGTTAGGGTTAGGCTCAGCGTTAGGGTATAGAGAACGAAACTACCAGGTATATCTCTCCCAGTGATTTTAAAGGTGCTGCAGCTCCGAAACCGAAAATCATATCGAAATTGAACCAATTCCTACACCCCCCAGTTAAGAATTTAGGGTTAGGGTTAGACTAGGGTTAGGGTTAGGCTCAGCGTTAGGGTATAGAGACTGAAACTAGGAGGTATATCCCTCCCAGTGATTTTAAAGGTGCTGCAGCTCCGAAACCGAACATCATATCGAAATTGAACCAATTCCTACACCCCCCCCCAGGTTAAGAATTCAGGGTTAGGGTTAGGGTTAGACTAGCGTTAGGGTTAGGCTCAGCGTTAGGGTATAGAGAACGAAACTACCAGGTATATCCCTCCCAGTGATTTTAAAGGTGCTGCAGCTCCGAAACCGAAAATCATATCGAAATTGAACCAATTCCTACACCCCCCAGTTAAGAATTTAGGGTTAGGGTTAGGGTTAGACTAGGGTTAGGGTTAGGCTCAGCGTTAGGGTATAGAGAACGAAACTACCAGGTATATCCCTCCCAGTGATTTTAAAGGTGTTGCAGCTCCGAAACCGAAAATCATATCGAAATTGAACCAATTCCTACACCCCCCCCCAGGTTAAGAATTCAGGGTTAGGGTTAGGGTTAGGGTTAGACTAGGGTTAGGGTTAGGCTCAGCGTTAGGGTATAGAGAACGAAACTACCAGGTATATCCCTCCCAGTGATTTTAAAGGTGCTGCAGCTCCGAAACCGAACATGATATCGAAATTGAACCAATTCCTACACCCCCCCCCAGGTTAAGAATTCAGGGTTAGGGTTAGGGTTAGACTAGGGTTAGGGTTAGGCTCAGCGTTAGGGTATAGAGAACGAAACTACCAGGTATATCCCTCCCAGTGATTTTAAAGGTGCTGCAGCTCCGAAACCGAAAATCATATCGAAATTGAACCAATTCCTACACCCCCCAGTTAAGAATTTAGGGTTAGGGTTAGGGTTAGACTAGGGTTAGGGTTAGGCTCAGCGTTAGGGTATAGAGAACGAAACTACCAGGTATATCCCTCCCAGTGATTTTAAAGGTGTTGCAGCTCCGAAACCGAAAATCATATCGAAATTGAACCAATTCCTACACACCCCCCCCAGTTAAGAATTTAGGGTTAGGGTTAGACTAGGGTTAGGGTTAGGCTCAGCGTTAGGGTATAGAAAACGAAACTACCAGGTATATCCCTCCCAGTGATTTTAAAGGTGCTGCAGCTCCGAAACCGAAAATCATATCGAAATTGAACCAATTCCTACACCCCCCAGTTAAGAATTTAGGGTTAGGGTTAGGGTTAGACTAGGGTTAGGGTTAGGCTCAGCGTTAGGGTATAGAGAACGAAACTACCAGGTATATCCCTCCCAGTGATTTTAAAGGTGCTGCAGCTCCGAAACCAAAAATCATATCGAAATTGAACCAATTCCTAGAACCACCCAGGTAAGAATTTAAGGTTAGGGTTAGGGTTAGGGTTAGGGTTAGACTAGGGTTAGGGTTAGGCTCAGCGTTAGGGTATAGAGAACGAAACTACCAGGTATATCCCTCCCAGTGATTTTAAAGGTGCTGCAGCTCCGAAACCGAAAATCATATTGAAATTGAAGCAATTCCTACACCCCCCAGTTAAGAATTTAGGGTTAGGGTTAGGGTTAGGGTTAGACTAGGGTTAGGGTTAGGCTCAGCGTTAGGGTGTAGAGAACGAAACTACCAGGTATATCCCTCCCAGTGATTTTAAAGGTGCTGCAGCTCCGAAACCGAAAATCATATCGAAATTGAACCAATTCCTACACCCCCCCCCAGTTAAGAATTTAGGGTTAGGGTTAGGGTTAGACTAGGGTTATGGTTAGGCTCAGCGTTAGGGTATAGAGAACGAAACTACCAGGTATATCCCTCCCAGTGATTTTAAAGGTGCTGCAGCTCCGAAACCGAAAATCATATCGAAATTGAACCAATTCCTACACCCCCCCCAGGTTAAGAATTCAGGGTTAGGGTTAGGGTTAGACTAGGGTTAGGGTTAGGCTCAGCGTTAGGGTATAGAGAACGAAACTACGAGGTATATCCCTCCCAGTGATTTTAAAGATGCTGCACTTCCGAAACCGAAAATCATATCGAAATTGAACCAATTCCTACACCCCCCAGTTAAGAATTTAGGGTTAGGGTTAGGGTTAGACTAGGGTTAGGGTTAGGCTCAGCGTTAGGGTATAGAGAACGAAACTACCAGGTATATCCCTCCCAGTGATTTTAAAGGTGCTGCAGCTCCGAAACCGAGCATCATATCGAAATTGAACCAATTCCTACACCCCCCCCAGGTTAAGAATTCAGGGTTAGGGTTAGGGTTAGGGTTAGACTAGGGTTAGGGTTAGGCTCAGCGTTAGGGTATAGAGAACGAAACTACCAGGTATATCCCTCCCAGTGATTTTAAAGGTGCTGCAGCTCCGAAACCGAAAATCATATTGAAATTGAACCAATTCCTACACCCCCAGTTAAGAATTTAGGGTTAGGGTTAGGGTTAGGGTTAGACTAGGGTTAGGGTTAGGCTCAGCGTTAGGGTGTAGAGAACGAAACTACCAGGTATATCCCTCCCAGTGATTTTAAAGGTGCTGCAGCTCCGAAACCGAAAATCATATCGAAATTGAACCAATTCCTACACCCCCCCCCAGGTTAAGAATTCAGGGTTAGGGTTAGGGTTAGGGTTAGACTAGGGTTAGGGTTAGGCTCAGCGTTAGGGTATAGAGAACGAAACTACCAGGTATATCCCTCCCAGTGATTTTAAAGGTGCTGCAGCTCCGAAACCGAACATCATATCGAAATTGAACCAATTCCTACACCCCCCCCCAGGTTAAGAATTCAGGGTTAGGGTTAGGGTTAGGGTTAGACTAGGGTTAGGGTTAGGCTCAGCGTTAGTGTATAGAGAACGAAACTACCAGGTATATCCCTCCCAGTGATTTTAAAGGTGCTGCAGCTCCGAAAACGAAAATCATATAGAAATTGAACCAATTCCTAGACCCCACCCAGGTAAGAATTTAGGGTTAGGGTTAGGGTTAGGGTTAGACTAGGGTTAGGGTTAGGCTCAGCGTTAGGGTATAGAGAACGAAACTACCAGGTATATCCCTCCCAGTGATTTTAAAGGTGCTGCAGCTCCGAAACCGAAAATCATATCGAAATTGAACCAATTCCTACACCCCCCCCAGGTTAAGAATTCAGGGTTAGGGTTAGGGTTAGACTAGGGTTAGGGTTAGGCTCAGCGTTAGGGTATAGAGAACGAAACTACCAGGTATATCCCTCCCAGTGATTTTAAAGGTGCTGCAGCTCCGAAACCGAAAATCATATCGAAATTGAACCAATTCCTAGACCCCACCCAGGTAAGAATTTAGGGTTAGGGTTAGGGTTAGGGTTAGACTAGGATTAGGGTTAGGCTCAGCGTTAGGGTATAGAGAACGAAACTACCAGGTATATCCCTCCCAGTGATTTTAAAGGTGCTGCAGCTCCGAAACCGAAAATCATATCGAAATTGAACCAATTCCTACACCCCCCCCAGGTTAAGAATTCAGGGTTAGGGTTAGGGTTAGACTAGGGTTAGGGTTAGGCTCAGCGTTAGGGTATAGAGAACGAAACTACCAGGTATATCCCTCCCAGTGATTTTAAAGGTGCTGCAGCTCCGAAACCGAAAATCATATCGAAATTGAACCAATTCCTAGACCCCACCCAGGTAAGAATTTAGGGTTAGGGTTAGGGTTAGGGTTAGACTAGGATTAGGGTTAGGCTCAGCGTTAGGGTATAGAGAACGAAACTACCAGGTATATCCCTCCCAGTGATTTTAAAGGTGCTGCAGCTCCGAAACCGAAAATCATATCGAAATTGAACCAATTCCTACACCCCCCCCCCCCCCAGTTAAGAATTTAGGGTTAAGGTTAGGGTTAGACTAGGGTTAGGGTTAGGCTCAGCGTTAGGGTATAGAGAACGAAACTACCAGGTATATCCCTCCCAGTGATTTTAAAGGTGCTGCAGCTCCGAAACCGAAAATCATATCGAAATTGAACCAATTCCTACACCCCCCAGTTAAGAATTTAGGGTTAGGGTTAGAGTAGGGTTAGGGTTAGGCTCAGCGTTAGGGTATAGAGAACGAAACTACCAGGTATATCCCTCCCAGTGATTTTAAAGGTGCTGCAGCTCCGAAACCGAAAATCATATCGAAATTGAACCAATTCCTACACCCCCCCCCCAGTTAAGAATTTAGGGTTAGGGTTAGGGTTAGACTAGGGTTAGGGTTAGGCTCAGCGTTAGGGTATAGAGAACGAAACTACCAGGTATATCCCTCCCAGTGATTTTAAAGGTGCTGCAGCTCCGAAACCGAAAATCATATCGAAATTGAACCAATTCCTACACCCCCCAGTTAAGAATTTAGGGTTAGGGTTAGGGTTAGACTAGGGTTAGGGTTAGGCTCAGCGTTAGGGTATAGAGAACGAAACTACCAGGTATATCCCTCCCAGTGATTTTAAAGGTGTTGCAGCTCCGAAACCGAAAATCATATCGAAATTGAACCAATTCCTACACCCCCCCCAGTTTAGAATTTAGGGTTAGGGTTAGGGTTAGACTAGGGTTAGGGTTAGGCTCAGCGTTAGGGTATAGAGAACGAAATTACCAGGTATATCCCTCCCAGTGATTTTAAAGGTGCTGCAGCTCCGAAACCGAAAATCATATCGAAATTGAACCAATTCCTACACCCCCCAGTTAAGAATTTAGGGTTAGGGTTAGGGTTAGGGTTAGACTAGGGTTAGGGTTAGGCTCAGCGTTAGGGTGTAGAGAACGAAACTACCAGGTATATCCCTCCCAGTGATTTTAAAGGTGCTGCAGCTCCGAAACCGAAAATCATATCGAAATTGAACCAATTCCTACACCCCCCCCCAGTTAAGAATTTAGGGTTAGGGTTAGGGTTAGACTAGGGTTATGGTTAGGCTCAGCGTTAGGGTATAGAGAACGAAACTACCAGGTATATCCCTCCCAGTGATTTTAAAGGTGTTGCAGCTCCGAAACCAAAAATCATATCGAAATTGAACCAATTCCTAGAACCACCCAGGTAAGAATTTAAGGTTAGGGTTAGGGTTAGGTTTAGGGTTAGACTAGGGTTAGGGTTAGGCTCAGCGTTAGGGTATAGAGAACGAAACTACCAGGTATATCCCTCCCAGTGATTTTAAAGGTGCTGCAGCTCCGAAACCGAAAATCATATCGAAATTGAAGCAATTCCTACACCCCCCAGTTAAGAATTTAGGGTTAGGGTTAGGGTTAGACTAGGGTTAGGGTTAGGCTCAGCGTTAGGGTGTAGAGAACGAAACTACCAGGTATATCCCTCCCAGTGATTTTAAAGGTGCTGCAGCTCCGAAACCGAAAATCATATCGAAATTGAACCAATTCCTACACCCCCCCCCAGGTTAAGAATTCAGGGTTAGGGTTAGGGTTAGACTAGGGTTAGGGTTAGGCTCAGCGTTAGGGTATAGAGAACGAAACTACCAGGTATATCCCTCCCAGTGATTTTAAAGGTGCTGCAGCTCCGAAACCGAGCATCATATCGAAATTGAACCAATTCCTACACCCCCCCCAGGTTAAGAATTCAGGGTTAGGGTTAGGGTTAGGGTTAGACTAGGGTTAGGGTTAGGCTCAGCGTTAGGGTATAGAGAACGAAACTACCAGGTATATCCCTCCCAGTGATTTTAAAGGTGCTGCAGCTCCGAAACCGAAAATCATATTGAAATTGAACCAATTCCTACACCCCCCAGTTAAGAATTTAGGGTTAGGGTTAGGGTTAGGGTTAGACTAGGGTTAGGGTTAGGCTCAGCGTTAGGGTGTAGAGAACGAAACTACCAGGTATATCCCTCCCAGTGATTTTAAAGGTGCTGCAGCTCCGAAACCGAAAATCATATCGAAATTGAACCAATTCCTACACCCCCCCCAGGTTAAGAATTCAGGGTTAGGGTTAGGGTTAGGGTTAGACTAGGGTTAGGGTTAGGCTCAGCGTTAGGGTATAGAGAACGAAACTACCAGGTATATCCCTCCCAGTGATTTTAAAGGTGCTGCAGCTCCGAAACCGAACATCATATCGAAATTGAACCAATTCCTACACCCCCCCCCAGGTTAAGAATTCAGGGTTAGGGTTAGGGTTAGGGTTAGACTAGGGTTAGGGTTAGGCTCAGCGTTAGGGTATAGAGAACGAAACTACCAGGTATATCCCTCCCAGTGATTTTAAAGGTGCTGCAGCTCCGAAAACGAAAATCATATAGAAATTGAACCAATTCCTAGACCCCACCCAGGTAAGAATTTAGGGTTAGGGTTAGGGTTAGGGTTAGACTAGGGTTAGGGTTAGGCTCAGCGTTAGGGTATAGAGAACGAAACTACCAGGTATATCCCTCCCAGTGATTTTAAAGGTGCTGCAGCTCCGAAACCGAAAATCATATCGAAATTGAACCAATTCCTACACCCCCCCCAGGTTAAGAATTCAGGGTTAGGGTTAGGGTTAGACTAGGGTTAGGGTTAGGCTCAGCGTTAGGGTATAGAGAACGAAACTACCAGGTATATCCCTCCCAGTGATTTTAAAGGTGCTGCAGCTCCGAAACCGAAAATCATATCGAAATTGAACCAATTCCTAGACCCCACCCAGGTAAGAATTTAGGGTTAGGGTTAGGGTTAGGGTTAGACTAGGATTAGGGTTAGGCTCAGCGTTAGGGTATAGAGAACGAAACTACCAGGTATATCCCTCCCAGTGATTTTAAAGGTGCTGCAGCTCCGAAACCGAAAATCATATCGAAATTGAACCAATTCCTACACCCCCCCCCCCCCAGTTAAGAATTTAGGGTTAAGGTTAGGGTTAGACTAGGGTTAGGGTTAGGCTCAGCGTTAGGGTATAGAGAACGAAACTACCAGGTATATCCCTCCCAGTGATTTTAAAGGTGCTGCAGCTCCGAAACCGAAAATCATATCGAAATTGAACCAATTCCTACACCCCCCAGTTAAGAATTTAGGGTTAGGGTTAGAGTAGGGTTAGGGTTAGGCTCAGCGTTAGGGTATAGAGAACGAAACTACCAGGTATATCCCTCCCAGTGATTTTAAAGGTGCTGCAGCTCCGAAACCGAAAATCATATCGAAATTGAACCAATTCCTACACCCCCCCCCCCAGTTAAGAATTTAGGGTTAAGGTTAGGGTTAGACTAGGGTTAGGGTTAGGCTCAGCGTTAGGGTATAGAGAACGAAACTACCAGGTATATCCCTCCCAGTGATTTTAAAGGTGTTGCAGCTCCGAAACCGAAAATCATATCGAAATTGAACCAATTCCTACACCCCCCCCCAGTTTAGAATTTAGGGTTAGGGTTAGGGTTAGACTAGGGTTAGGGTTAGGCTCAGCGTTAGGGTATAGAGAACGAAATTACCAGGTATATCCCTCCCAGTGATTTTAAAGGTGCTGCAGCTCCGAAACCGAAAATCATATCGAAATTGAACCAATTCCTACACCCCCCAGTTAAGAATTTAGGGTTAGGGTTAGGGTTAGACTAGGGTTAGGGTTAGGCTCAGCGTTAGGGTATAGAGAACGAAACTACCAGGTATATCCCTCCCAGTGATTTTAAAGGTGTTGCAGCTCCGAAACCGAAAATCATATCGAAATTGAACCAATTCCTACACCCCCCCCCAGGTTAAGAATTCAGGGTTAGGGTTAGGGTTAGGGTTAGACTAGGGTTAGGGTTAGGCTCAGCGTTAGGGTATAGAGAACGAAACTACCAGGTATATCCCTCCCAGTGATTTTAAAGGTGCTGCAGCTCCGAAACCGAAAATCATATCGAAATTGAACCAATTCCTACACCCCCCCCCCAGTTAAGAATTTAGGGTTAGGGTTAGGGTTAGACTAGGGTTAGGGTTAGGCTCAGCGTTAGGGTATAGAGAACGAAACTACCAGGTATATCCCTCCCAGTGATTTTAAAGGTGCTGCAGCTCCGAAACCGAAAATCATATCGAAATTGAACCAATTCCTACACCCCCCAGTTAAGAATTTAGGGTTAGGGTTAGGGTTAGACTAGGGTTAGGGTTAGGCTCAGCGTTAGGGTATAGAGAACGAAACTACCAGGTATATCCCTCCCAGTGATTTTAAAGGTGTTGCAGCTCCGAAACCGAATATCATATCGAAATTGAACCAATTCCTACACCCCCCCCCAGTTTAGAATTTAGGGTTAGGGTTAGGGTTAGACTAGGGTTAGGGTTAGGCTCAGCGTTAGGGTATAGAGAACGAAATTACCAGGTATATCCCTCCCAGTGATTTTAAAGGTGCTGCAGCTCCGAAACCGAAAATCATATCGAAATTGAACCAATTCCTACACCCCCCAGTTAAGAATTTAGGGTTAGGGTTAGGGTTAGACTAGGGTTAGGGTTAGGCTCAGCGTTAGGGTATAGAGAACGAAACTACCAGGTATATCCCTCCCAGTGATTTTAAAGGTGTTGCAGCTCCGAAACCGAAAATCATATCGAAATTGAACCAATTCCTACACCCCCCCCCCCAGTTAAGAATTTAGGGTTAGGGTTAGACTAGGGTTAGGGTTAGGCTCAGCGTTAGGGTATAGAAAACGAAACTACCAGGTATATCCCTCCCAGTGATTTTAAAGGTGCTGCAGCTCCGAAACCGAAAATCATATCGAAATTGAACCAATTCCTACACCCCCCAGTTAAGAATTTAGGGTTAGGGTTAGGGTTAGACTAGGGTTAGGGTTAGGCTCAGCGTTAGGGTATAGAGAACGAAACTACCAGGTATATCCCTCCCAGTGATTTTAAAGGTGCTGCAGCTCCGAAACCAAAAATCATATCGAAATTGAACCAATTCCTAGAACCACCCAGGTAAGAATTTAAGGTTAGGGTTAGGGTTAGGGTTAGGGTTAGGGTTAGACTAGGGTTAGGGTTAGGCTCAGCGTTAGGGTATAGAGAACGAAACTACCAGGTATATCCCTCCCAGTGATTTTAAAGGTGCTGCAGCTCCGAAACCGAAAATCATATCGAAATTGAAGCAATTCCTACACCCCCCAGTTAAGAATTTAGGGTTAGGGTTAGGGTTAGACTAGGGTTAGGGTTAGGCTCAGCGTTAGGGTGTAGAGAACGAAACTACCAGGTATATCCCTCCCAGTGTTTTAAAGGTGCTGCAGCTCCGAAACTGAAAATCATATCGAAATTGAACCAATTCCTACACCCCCCCCAGTTAAGAATTTAGGGTTAGGGTTAGGGTTAGACTAGGGTTAGGGTTAGGCTCAGCGTTAGGGTATAGAGAACAAAACTACCAGGTATATCCCTCCCAGTGATTTTAAAGGTGTTGCAGCTCCGAAACCAAAAATCATATCGAAATTGAACCAATTCCTACAACCACCCAGGTAAGAATTTAAGGTTAGGGTTAGGGTTAGGGTTAGGGTTAGACTAGGGTTAGGGTTAGGCTCAGCGTTAGGGTATAGAGAACAAAACTACCAGGTATATCCCTCCCAGTGATTTTAAAGGTGTTGCAGCTCCGAAACCGAAAATCATATCGAAATTGAACCAATTCCTACACCCCCCCCCAGTTAAGAATTTAGGGTTAGGGTTAGGGTTAGACTAGGGTTAGGGTTAGGCTCAGCGTTAGGGTATAGAGAACGAAACTACCAGGTATATCCCTCCCAGTGATTTTAAAGGTGCTGCAGCTCCGAAAACGAAAATCATATAGAAATTGAACCAATTCCTAGACCCCACCCAGGTAAGAATTTAGGGTTAGGGTTAGGGTTAGGGTTAGACTAGGGTTAGGGTTAGGCTCAGCGTTAGGGTATAGAGAACGAAACTACCAGGTATATCCCTCCCAGTGATTTTAAAGGTGCTGCAGCTCCGAAACTGAAAATCATATCGAAATTGAACCAATTCCTACACCCCCCAGTTAAGAATTTAGGGTTAGGGTTAGAGTAGGGTTAGGGTTAGGCTCAGCGTTAGGGTATAGAGAACGAAACTACCAGGTATATCCCTCCCAGTGATTTTAAAGGTGCTGCAGCTCCGAAACCGAACATCATATCGAAATTGAACCAATTCCTACACCCCCCCCCAGGTTAAGAATTCAGGGTTAGGGTTAGGGTTAGGGTTAGACTAGGGTTAGGGTTAGGCTCAGCGTTAGGGTATAGAGAACGAAACTACCAGGTATATCCCTCCCAGTGATTTTAAAGGTGCTGCAGCTCCGAAACCGAAAATCATATCGAAATTGAACCAATTCCTACACCCCCCCCCCAGTTAAGAATTTAGGGTTAGGGTTAGGGTTAGACTAGGGTTAGGGTTAGGCTCAGCGTTAGGGTATAGAGAACGAAACTACCAGGTATATCCCTCCCAGTGATTTTAAAGGTGCTGCAGCTCCGAAACCGAAAATCATATCGAAATTGAACCAATTCCTACACCCCCCAGTTAAGAATTTAGGGTTAGGGTTAGGGTTAGACTAGGGTTAGGGTTAGGCTCAGCGTTAGGGTATAGAGAACGAAACTACCAGGTATATCCCTCCCAGTGATTTTAAAGGTGTTGCAGCTCCGAAACCGAAAATCATATCGAAATTGAACCAATTCCTACACCCCCCCCCAGGTTAAGAATTCAGGGTTAGGGTTAGGGTTAGGGTTAGACTAGGGTTAGGGTTAGGCTCAGCGTTAGGGTATAGAGAACGAAACTACCAGGTATATCCCTCCCAGTGATTTTAAAGGTGCTGCAGCTCCGAAACCGAAAATCATATCGAAATTGAACCAATTCCTACACCCCCCCCCCCAGTTAAGAATTTAGGGTTAGGGTTAGGGTTAGACTAGGGTTAGGGTTAGGCTCAGCGTTAGGGTATAGAGAACGAAACTACCAGGTATATCCCTCCCAGTGATTTTAAAGGTGCTGCAGCTCCGAAACCGAAAATCATATCGAAATTGAACCAATTCCTACACCCCCCAGTTAAGAATTTAGGGTTAGGGTTAGGGTTAGACTAGGGTTAGGGTTAGGCTCAGCGTTAGGGTATAGAGAACGAAACTACCAGGTATATCCCTCCCAGTGATTTTAAAGGTGTTGCAGCTCCGAAACCGAAAATCATATCGAAATTGAACCAATTCCTACACCCCCCCCCAGTTTAGAATTTAGGGTTAGGGTTAGGGTTAGACTAGGGTTAGGGTTAGGCTCAGCGTTAGGGTATAGAGAACGAAATTACCAGGTATATCCCTCATAGTGATTTTAAAGGTGCTGCAGCTCCGAAACCGAAAATCATATCGAAATTGAACCAATTCCTACACCCCCCAGTTAAGAATTTAGGGTTAGGGTTAGGGTTAGACTAGGGTTAGGGTTAGGCTCAGCGTTAGGGTATAGAGAACGAAACTACCAGGTATATCCCTCCCAGTGATTTTAAAGGTGTTGCAGCTCCGAAACCGAAAATCATATCGAAATTGAACCAATTCCTACACCCCCCCCCCAGTTAAGAATTTAGGGTTAGGGTTAGACTAGGGTTAGGGTTAGGCTCAGCGTTAGGGTATAGAAAACGAAACTACCAGGTATATCCCTCCCAGTGATTTTAAAGGTGCTGCAGCTCCGAAACCGAAAATCATATCGAAATTGAACCAATTCCTACACCCCCCCCCAGTTAAGAATTTAGGGTTAGGGTTAGGGTTAGACTAGGGTTAGGGTTAGGCTCAGCGTTAGGGTATAGAGAACGAAACTACCAGGTATATCCCTCCCAGTGATTTTAAAGGTGCTGCAGCTCCGAAAACGAAAATCATATAGAAATTGAACCAATTCCTAGACCCCACCCAGGTAAGAATTTAGGGTTAGGGTTAGGGTTAGGGTTAGACTAGGGTTAGGGTTAGGCTCAGCGTTAGGGTATAGAGAACGAAACTACCAGGTATATCCCTCCCAGTGATTTTAAAGGTGCTGCAGCTCCGAAACTGAAAATCATATCGAAATTGAACCAATTCCTACACCCCCCAGTTAAGAATTTAGGGTTAGGGTTAGAGTAGGGTTAGGGTTAGGCTCAGCGTTAGGGTATAGAGAACGAAACTACCAGGTATATCCCTCCCAGTGATTTTAAAGGTGCTGCAGCTCCGAAACCGAACATCATATCGAAATTGAACCAATTCCTACACCCCCCCCCAGGTTAAGAATTCAGGGTTAGGGTTAGGGTTAGGGTTAGACTAGGGTTAGGGTTAGGCTCAGCGTTAGGGTATAGAGAACGAAACTACCAGGTATATCCCTCCCAGTGATTTTAAAGGTGCTGCAGCTCCGAAACCGAAAATCATATCGAAATTGAACCAATTCCTACACCCCCCCCCCAGTTAAGAATTTAGGGTTAGGGTTAGGGTTAGACTAGGGTTAGGGTTAGGCTCAGCGTTAGGGTATAGAGAACGAAACTACCAGGTATATCCCTCCCAGTGATTTTAAAGGTGCTGCAGCTCCGAAACCGAAAATCATATCGAAATTGAACCAATTCCTACACCCCCCAGTTAAGAATTTAGGGTTAGGGTTAGGGTTAGACTAGGGTTAGGGTTAGGCTCAGCGTTAGGGTATAGAGAACGAAACTACCAGGTATATCCCTCCCAGTGATTTTAAAGGTGTTGCAGCTCCGAAACCGAAAATCATATCGAAATTGAACCAATTCCTACACCCCCCCCCAGGTTAAGAATTCAGGGTTAGGGTTAGGGTTAGGGTTAGACTAGGGTTAGGGTTAGGCTCAGCGTTAGGGTATAGAGAACGAAACTACCAGGTATATCCCTCCCAGTGATTTTAAAGGTGCTGCAGCTCCGAAACCGAAAATCATATCGAAATTGAACCAATTCCTACACCCCCCCCCCAGTTAAGAATTTAGGGTTAGGGTTAGGGTTAGACTAGGGTTAGGGTTAGGCTCAGCGTTAGGGTATAGAGAACGAAACTACCAGGTATATCCCTCCCAGTGATTTTAAAGGTGCTGCAGCTCCGAAACCGAAAATCATATCGAAATTGAACCAATTCCTACACCCCCCAGTTAAGAATTTAGGGTTAGGGTTAGGGTTAGACTAGGGTTAGGGTTAGGCTCAGCGTTAGGGTATAGAGAACGAAACTACCAGGTATATCCCTCCCAGTGATTTTAAAGGTGTTGCAGCTCCGAAACCGAAAATCATATCGAAATTGAACCAATTCCTACACCCCCCCCCAGTTTAGAATTTAGGGTTAGGGTTAGGGTTAGACTAGGGTTAGGGTTAGGCTCAGCGTTAGGGTATAGAGAACGAAATTACCAGGTATATCCCTCCCAGTGATTTTAAAGGTGTTGCAGCTCCGAAACCGAAAATCATATCGAAATTGAACCAATTCCTACACCCCCCCCCCCAGTTAAGAATTTAGGGTTAGGGTTAGACTAGGGTTAGGGTTAGGCTCAGCGTTAGGGTATAGAAAACGAAACTACCAGGTATATCCCTCCCAGTGATTTTAAAGGTGCTGCAGCTCCGAAACCGAAAATCATATCGAAATTGAACCAATTCCTACACCCCCCCCCAGTTTAGAATTTAGGGTTAGGGTTAGGGTTAGGGTTAGACTAGGGTTAGGGTTAGGCTCAGCGTTAGGGTATAGAGAACGAAATTACCAGGTATATCCCTCCCAGTGATTTTAAAGGTGCTGCAGCTCCGAAACCGAAAATCATATCGAAATTGAACCAATTCCTACACCCCCCAGTTAAGAATTTAGGGTTAGGGTTAGGGTTAGACTAGGGTTAGGGTTAGGCTCAGCGTTAGGGTATAGAGAACGAAACTACCAGGTATATCCCTCCCAGTGATTTTAAAGGTGTTGCAGCTCCGAAACCGAAAATTATATCGAAATTGAACCAATTCCTAGACCCCACCCAGGTAAGAATTTAGGGTTAGGGTTAGGGTTAGGGTTAGACTAGGATTAGGGTTAGGCTCAGCGTTAGGGTATAGAGAACGAAACTACCAGGTATATCCCTCCCAGTGATTTTAAAGTTGCTGCAGCTCCGAAACCGAAAATTATATCGAAATTGAACCAATTCCTACACCCCCCCCCAGTTAAGAATTTAGGGTTAGGGTTAGGGTTAGACTAGGGTTAGGGTTAGGCTCAGCGTTAGGGTATAGAGAACGAAACTACCAGGTATATCCCTCCCAGTGATTTTAAAGGTGCTGCAGCTCCGAAACTGAAAATCATATCGAAATTGAACCAATTCCTACACCCCCCAGTTAAGAATTTAGGGTTAGGGTTAGGGTTAGACTAGGGTTAGGGTTAGGCTCAGCGTTAGGGTATAGAGAACGAAACTACCAGGTATATCCCTCCCAGTGATTTTAAAGGTGCTGCAGCTCCGAAACCGAAAATCATATCGAAATTGAAGCAATTCCTACACCCCCCAGTTAAGAATTTAGGGTTAGGGTTAGACTAGGGTTAGGGTTAGGCTCAGCGTTAGGGTATAGAGAACGAAACTACCAGGTATATCCCTCCCAGTGATTTTAAAGGTGCTGCAGCTCCGAAACCGAAAATCATATCGAAATTGAACCAATTCCTACACCCCCCCCCAGGTTAAGAATTCAGGGTTAGGGTTAGGGTTAGGGTTAGACTAGGGTTAGGGTTAGGCTCAGCGTTAGGGTATAGAGAACGAAACTACCAGGTATATCCCTCCCAGTGATTTTAAAGGTGCTGCAGCTCCGAAACCGAAAATCATATCGAAATTGAACCAATTCCTACACCCCCCCCCCAGTTTAGAATTTAGGGTTAGGGTTAGGGTTAGACTAGGGTTAGGGTTAGGCTCAGCGTTAGGGTATAGAGAACGAAACTACCAGGTATATCCCTCCCAGTGATTTTAAAGGTGCTGCAGCTCCGAAACCGAAAATCATATCGAAATTGAACCAATTCCTAGACCCCACCCAGGTAAGAATTTAGGGTTAGGGTTAGGGTTAGACTAGGATTAGGGTTAGGCTCAGCGTTAGGGTATAGAGAACGAAACTACCAGGTATATCCCTCCCAGTGATTTTAAAGGTGCTGCAGCTCCGAAACCGAAAATCATATCGAAATTGAACCAATTCCTACACCCCCCCCCCCCCAGTTAAGAATTTAGGGTTAAGGTTAGGGTTAGACTAGGGTTAGGGTTAGGCTCAGCGTTAGGGTATAGAGAACGAAACTACCAGGTATATCCCTCCCAGTGATTTTAAAGGTGCTGCAGCTCCGAAACCGAAAATCATATCGAAATTGAAGCAATTCCTACACCCCCCAGTTAAGAATTTAGGGTTAGGGTTAGACTAGGGTTAGGGTTAGGCTCAGCGTTAGGGTATAGAGAACGAAACTACCAGGTATATCCCTCCCAGTGATTTTAAAGGTGCTGCAGCTCCGAAACCGAAAATCATATCGAAATTGAACCAATTCCTACACCCCCCCCCAGGTTAAGAATTCAGGGTTAGGGTTAGGGTTAGGGTTAGACTAGGGTTAGGGTTAGGCTCAGCGTTAGGGTATAGAGAACGAAACTACCAGGTATATCCCTCCCAGTGATTTTAAAGGTGCTGCAGCTCCGAAACCGAAAATCATATCGAAATTGAACCAATTCCTACACCCCCCCCCCAGTTTAGAATTTAGGGTTAGGGTTAGGGTTAGACTAGGGTTAGGGTTAGGCTCAGCGTTAGGGTATAGAGAACGAAACTACCAGGTATATCCCTCCCAGTGATTTTAAAGGTGCTGCAGCTCCGAAACCGAAAATCATATCGAAATTGAACCAATTGCTACACCCCCCAGTTAAGAATTTAGGGTTAGGGTTAGGGTTAGACTAGGGTTAGGGTTAGGCTCAGCGTTAGGGTATAGAGAACGAAACTACCAGGTATATCCCTCCCAGTGATTTTAAAGGTGCTGCAGCTCCGAAACCGAAAATCATATCGAAATTGAACCAATTCCTACACCCCCCCCCCAGTTAAGAATTTAGGGTTAGGGTTAGGGTTTGACTAGGGTTAGGGTTAGGCTCAGCGTTAGGGTATAGAGAACGAAACTACCAGGTATATCCCTCCCAGTGATTTTAAAGGTGCTGCAGCTCCGAAACCGAAAATCATATCGAAATTGAACCAATTCCTACACCCCCCCCCCCCAGTTAAGAATTTAGGGTTAGGGTTAGGGTTAGACTAGGGTTAGGGTTAGGCTCAGCGTTAGGGTATAGAGAACGAAACTACCAGGTATATCTCTCCCAGTGATTTTAAAGGTGCTGCAGCTCCGAAACCGAAAATCATATCGAAATTGAACCAATTCCTACACCCCCCAGTTAAGAATTTAGGGTTAGGGTTAGACTAGGGTTAGGGTTAGGCTCAGCGTTAGGGTATAGAGAACGAAACTAGGAGGTATATCCCTCCCAGTGATTTTAAAGGTGCTGCAGCTCCGAAACCGAACATCATATCGAAATTGAACCAATTCCTACACCCCCCCCCAGGTTAAGAATTCAGGGTTAGGGTTAGGGTTAGACTAGCGTTAGGGTTAGGCTCAGCGTTAGGGTATAGAGAACGAAACTACCAGGTATATACCTCCCAGTGATTTTAAAGGTGCTGCAGCTCCGAAACTGAAAATCATATCGAAATTGAACCAATTCCTACACCCCCCAGTTAAGAATTTAGGGTTAGGGTTAGGGTTAGACTAGGGTTAGGGTTAGGCTCAGCGTTAGGGTATAGAGAACGAAACTACCAGGTATATCCCTCCCAGTGATTTTAAAGGTGCTGCAGCTCCGAAACCGAAAATCATATCGAAATTGAAGCAATTCCTACACCCCCCAGTTAAGAATTTAGGGTTAGGGTTAGACTAGGGTTAGGGTTAGGCTCAGCGTTAGGGTATAGAGAACGAAACTACCAGGTATATCCCTCCCAGTGATTTTAAAGGTGCTGCAGCTCCGAAACCGAAAATCATATCGAAATTGAACCAATTCCTACACCCCCCCCCAGGTTAAGAATTCAGGGTTAGGGTTAGGGTTAGGGTTAGACTAGGGTTAGGGTTAGGCTCAGCGTTAGGGTATAGAGAACGAAACTACCAGGTATATCCCTCCCAGTGATTTTAAAGGTGCTGCAGCTCCGAAACCGAAAATCATATCGAAATTGAACCAATTCCTACACCCCCCCCCCAGTTAAGAATTTAGGGTTAGGGTTAGGGTTAGACTAGGGTTAGGGTTAGGCTCAGCGTTAGGGTATAGAGAACGAAACTACCAGGTATATCCCTCCCAGTGATTTTAAAGGTGCTGCAGCTCCGAAACCGAAAATCATATCGAAATTGAACCAATTCCTACACCCCCCCCCCCAGTTAAGAATTTAGGGTTAGGGTTAGGGTTAGACTAGGGTTAGGGTTAGGCTCAGCGTTAGGGTATAGAGAACGAAACTACCAGGTATATCTCTCCCAGTGATTTTAAAGGTGCTGCAGCTCCGAAACCGAAAATCATATCGAAATTGAACCAATTCCTACACCCCCCAGTTAAGAATTTAGGGTTAGGGTTAGACTAGGGTTAGGGTTAGGCTCAGCGTTAGGGTATAGAGAACGAAACTACCAGGTATATCCCTCCCAGTGATTTTAAAGGTGTTGCAGCTCCGAAACCGAAAATCATATCGAAATTGAACCAATTCCTACACCCCCCCCCCAGGTTAAGAATTCAGGGTTAGGGTTAGGGTTAGGGTTAGACTAGGGTTAGGGTTAGGCTCAGCGTTAGGGTATAGAGAACGAAACTACCAGGTATATCCCTCCCAGTGATTTTAAAGGTGCTGCAGCTCCGAAACCGAAAATCATATCGAAATTGAACCAATTCCTACACCCCCCCCCCAGTTAAGAATTTAGGGTTAGGGTTAGGGTTAGACTAGGGTTAGGGTTAGGCTCAGCGTTAGGGTATAGAGAACGAAACTACCAGGTATATCTCTCCCAGTGATTTTAAAGGTGCTGCAGCTCCGAAACCGAAAATCATATCGAAATTGAACCAATTCCTACACCCCCCAGTTAAGAATTTAGGGTTAGGGTTAGACTAGGGTTAGGGTTAGGCTCAGCGTTAGGGTATAGAGACTGAAACTAGGAGGTATATCCCTCCCAGTGATTTTAAAGGTGCTGCAGCTCCGAAACCGAACATCATATCGAAATTGAACCAATTCCTACACCCCCCCCCAGGTTAAGAATTCAGGGTTAGGGTTAGGGTTAGACTAGCGTTAGGGTTAGGCTCAGCGTTAGGGTATAGAGAACGAAACTACCAGGTATATCCCTCCCAGTGATTTTAAAGGTGCTGCAGCTCCGAAACCGAAAATCATATCGAAATTGAACCAATTCCTACACCCCCCAGTTAAGAATTTAGGGTTAGGGTTAGGGTTAGACTAGGGTTAGGGTTAGGCTCAGCGTTAGGGTATAGAGAACGAAACTACCAGGTATATCCCTCCCAGTGATTTTAAAGGTGTTGCAGCTCCGAAACCGAAAATCATATCGAAATTGAACCAATTCCTACACCCCCCCCCAGGTTAAGAATTCAGGGTTAGGGTTAGGGTTAGGGTTAGACTAGGGTTAGGGTTAGGCTCAGCGTTAGGGTATAGAGAACGAAACTACCAGGTATATCCCTCCCAGTGATTTTAAAGGTGCTGCAGCTCCGAAACCGAACATGATATCGAAATTGAACCAATTCCTACACCCCCCCCCCAGGTTAAGAATTCAGGGTTAGGGTTAGGGTTAGACTAGGGTTAGGGTTAGGCTCAGCGTTAGGGTATAGAGAACGAAACTACCAGGTATATCCCTCCCAGTGATTTTAAAGGTGCTGCAGCTCCGAAACCGAAAATCATATCGAAATTGAACCAATTCCTACACCCCCCAGTTAAGAATTTAGGGTTAGGGTTAGGGTTAGACTAGGGTTAGGGTTAGGCTCAGCGTTAGGGTATAGAGAACGAAACTACCAGGTATATCCCTCCCAGTGATTTTAAAGGTGTTGCAGCTCCGAAACCGAAAATCATATCGAAATTGAACCAATTCCTACACACCCCCCCCAGTTAAGAATTTAGGGTTAGGGTTAGACTAGGGTTAGGGTTAGGCCCAGCGTTAGGGTATAGAAAACGAAACTACCAGGTATATCCCTCCCAGTGATTTTAAAGGTGCTGCAGCTCCGAAACCGAAAATCATATCGAAATTGAACCAATTCCTACACCCCCCAGTTAAGAATTTAGGGTTAGGGTTAGGGTTAGACTAGGGTTAGGGTTAGGCTCAGCGTTAGGGTATAGAGAACGAAACTACCAGGTATATCCCTCCCAGTGATTTTAAAGGTGCTGCAGCTCCGAAACCAAAAATCATATCGAAATTGAACCAATTCCTAGAACCACCCAGGTAAGAATTTAAGGTTAGGGTTAGGGTTAGGGTTAGGGTTAGACTAGGGTTAGGGTTAGGCTCAGCGTTAGGGTATAGAGAACGAAACTACCAGGTATATCCCTCCCAGTGATTTTAAAGGTGCTGCAGCTCCGAAACCGAAAATCATATCGAAATTGAAGCAATTCCTACACCCCCCAGTTAAGAATTTAGGGTTAGGGTTAGGGTTAGGGTTAGACTAGGGTTAGGGTTAGGCTCAGCGTTAGGGTGTAGAGAACGAAACTACCAGGTATATCCCTCCCAGTGATTTTAAAGGTGCTGCAGCTCCGAAACCGAAAATCATATCGAAATTGAACCAATTCCTACACCCCCCCCCAGTTAAGAATTTAGGGTTAGGGTTAGGGTTAGACTAGGGTTATGGTTAGGCTCAGCGTTAGGGTATAGAGAACGAAACTACCAGGTATATCCCTCCCAGTGATTTTAAAGGTGCTGCAGCTCCGAAACCGAAAATCATATCGAAATTGAACCAATTCCTACACCCCCCCCAGGTTAAGAATTCAGGGTTAGGGTTAGGGTTAGACTAGGGTTAGGGTTAGGCTCAGCGTTAGGGTATAGAGAACGAAACTACGAGGTATATCCCTCCCAGTGATTTTAAAGATGCTGCACTTCCGAAACCGAAAATCATATCGAAATTGAACCAATTCCTACACCCCCCAGTTAAGAATTTAGGGTTAGGGTTAGGGTTAGACTAGGGTTAGGGTTAGGCTCAGCGTTAGGGTGTAGAGAACGAAACTACCAGGTATATCCCTCCCAGTGATTTTAAAGGTGCTGCAGCTCCGAAACCGAAAATCATATCGAAATTGAACCAATTCCTACACCCCCCCCAGGTTAAGAATTCAGGGTTAGGGTTAGGGTTAGACTAGGGTTAGGGTTAGGCTCAGCGTTAGGGTATAGAGAACGAAACTACCAGGTATATCCCTCCCAGTGATTTTAAAGGTGCTGCAGCTCCGAAACCGAAAATCATATCGAAATTGAAGCAATTCCTACACCCCCCAGTTAAGAATTTAGGGTTAGGGTTAGGGTTAGGGTTAGACTAGGGTTAGGGTTAGGCTCAGCGTTAGGGTGTAGAGAACGAAACTACCAGGTATATCCCTCCCAGTGATTTTAAAGGTGCTGCAGCTCCGAAACCGAAAATCATATCGAAATTGAACCAATTCCTACACCCCCCCCCAGTTAAGAATTTAGGGTTAGGGTTAGGGTTAGACTAGGGTTATGGTTAGGCTCAGCGTTAGGGTATAGAGAACGAAACTACCAGGTATATCCCTCCCAGTGATTTTAAAGATGCTGCACTTCGGAAACCGAAAATCATATCGAAATTGAACCAATTCCTACACCCCCCAGTTAAGAATTTAGGGTTAGGGTTAGGGTTAGACTAGGGTTAGGGTTAGGCTCAGCGTTAGGGTATAGAGAACGAAACTACCAGGTATATCCCTCCCAGTGATTTTAAAGGTGCTGCAGCTCCGAAACCGAAAATCATATTGAAATTGAACCAATTCCTACACCCCCCAGTTAAGAATTTAGGGTTAGGGTTAGGGTTAGGGTTAGACTAGGGTTAGGGTTAGGCTCAGCGTTAGGGTGTAGAGAACGAAACTACCAGGTATATCCCTCCCAGTGATTTTAAAGGTGCTGCAGCTCCGAAACCGAAAATCATATCGAAATTGAACCAATTCCTACACCCCCCCCCCCAGGTTAAGAATTCAGGGTTAGGGTTAGGGTTAGACTAGGGTTAGGGTTAGGCTCAGCGTTAGGGTATAGAGAACGAAACTACCAGGTATATCCCTCCCAGTGATTTTAAAGGTGCTGCAGCTCCGAAACCGAACATCATATCGAAATTGAACCAATTCCTACACCCCCCCCAGGTTAAGAATTCAGGGTTAGGGTTAGGGTTAGGGTTAGACTAGGGTTAGGGTTAGGCTCAGCGTTAGGGTATAGAGAACGAAACTACCAGGTATATCCCTCCCAGTGATTTTAAAGGTGCTGCAGCTCCGAAAACGAAAATCATATAGAAATTGAACCAATTCCTAGACCCCACCCAGGTAAGAATTTAGGGTTAGGGTTAGGGTTAGGGTTAGACTAGGGTTAGGGTTAGGCTCAGCGTTAGGGTATAGAGAACGAAACTACCAGGTATATCCCTCCCAGTGATTTTAAAGGTGCTGCAGCTCCGAAACCGAAAATCATATCGAAATTGAACCAATTCCTACACCCCCCCCAGGTTAAGAATTCAGGGTTAGGGTTAGGGTTAGACTAGGGTTAGGGTTAGGCTCAGCGTTAGGGTATAGAGAACGAAACTACCAGGTATATCCCTCCCAGTGATTTTAAAGGTGCTGCAGCTCCGAAACCGAAAATCATATCGAAATTGAACCAATTCCTAGACCCCACCCAGGTAAGAATTTAGGGTTAGGGTTAGGGTTAGGGTTAGACTAGGATTAGGGTTAGGCTCAGCGTTAGGGTATAGAGAACGAAACTACCAGGTATATCCCTCCCAGTGATTTTAAAGGTGCTGCAGCTCCGAAACCGAAAATCATATCGAAATTGAACCAATTCCTACACCCCCCCCCCCCCCCAGTTAAGAATTTAGGGTTAAGGTTAGGGTTAGACTAGGGTTAGGGTTAGGCTCAGCGTTAGGGTATAGAGAACGAAACTACCAGGTATATCCCTCCCAGTGATTTTAAAGGTGCTGCAGCTCCGAAACCGAAAATCATATCGAAATTGAACCAATTCCTACACCCCCCAGTTAAGAATTTAGGGTTAGGGTTAGAGTAGGGTTAGGGTTAGGCTCAGCGTTAGGGTATAGAGAACGAAACTACCAGGTATATCCCTCCCAGTGATTTTAAAGGTGCTGCAGCTCCGAAACCGAACATCATATCGAAATTGAACCAATTCCTACACCCCCCCCCAGGTTAAGAATTCAGGGTTAGGGTTAGGGTTAGACTAGGGTTAGGGTTAGGCTCAGCGTTAGGGTATAGAGAACGAAACTACGAGGTATATCCCTCCCAGTGATTTTAAAGATGCTGCACTTCCGAAACCGAAAATCATATCGAAATTGAACCAATTCCTACACCCCCCAGTTAAGAATTTAGGGTTAGGGTTAGGGTTAGACTAGGGTTAGGGTTAGGCTCAGCGTTAGGGTGTAGAGAACGAAACTACCAGGTATATCCCTCCCAGTGATTTTAAAGGTGCTGCAGCTCCGAAACCGAAAATCATATCGAAATTGAACCAATTCCTACACCCCCCCCAGGTTAAGAATTCAGGGTTAGGGTTAGGGTTAGACTAGGGTTAGGGTTAGGCTCAGCGTTAGGGTATAGAGAACGAAACTACCAGGTATATCCCTCCCAGTGATTTTAAAGGTGCTGCAGCTCCGAAACCGAAAATCATATCGAAATTGAACCAATTCCTAGACCCCACCCAGGTAAGAATTTAGGGTTAGGGTTAGGGTTAGGGTTAGACTAGGATTAGGGTTAGGCTCAGCGTTAGGGTATAGAGAACGAAACTACCAGGTATATCCCTCCCAGTGATTTTAAAGGTGCTGCAGCTCCGAAACCGAAAATCATATCGAAATTGAACCAATTCCTACACCCCCCCCCCCCCCAGTTAAGAATTTAGGGTTAAGGTTAGGGTTAGACTAGGGTTAGGGTTAGGCTCAGCGTTAGGGTATAGAGAACGAAACTACCAGGTATATCCCTCCCAGTGATTTTAAAGGTGCTGCAGCTCCGAAACCGAAAATCATATCGAAATTGAACCAATTCCTACACCCCCCAGTTAAGAATTTAGGGTTAGGGTTAGGGTTAGACTAGGGTTAGGGTTAGGCTCAGCGTTAGGGTATAGAGAACGAAACTACCAGGTATATCCCTCCCAGTGATTTTAAAGGTGTTGCAGCTCCGAAACCGAAAATCATATCGAAATTGAACCAATTCCTACACCCCCCCCAGTTTAGAATTTAGGGTTAGGGTTAGGGTTAGACTAGGGTTAGGGTTAGGCTCAGCGTTAGGGTATAGAGAACGAAATTACCAGGTATATCCCTCCCAGTGATTTTAAAGGTGCTGCAGCTCCGAAACCGAAAATCATATCGAAATTGAACCAATTCCTACACCCCCCAGTTAAGAATTTAGGGTTAGGGTTAGAGTAGGGTTAGGGTTAGGCTCAGCGTTAGGGTATAGAGAACGAAACTACCAGGTATATCCCTCCCAGTGATTTTAAAGGTGCTGCAGCTCCGAAACCGAACATCATATCGAAATTGAACCAATTCCTACACCCCCCCCAGGTTAAGAATTCAGGTTTAGGGTTAGGGTTAGGGTTAGACTAGGGTTAGGGTTAGGCTCAGCGTTAGGGTATAGAGAACGAAACTACCAGGTATATCCCTCCCAGTGATTTTAAAGGTGCTGCAGCTCCGAAAACGAAAATCATATAGAAATTGAACCAATTCCTAGACCCCACCCAGGTAAGAATTTAGGGTTAGGGTTAGGGTTAGACTAGGGTTAGGGTTAGGCTCAGCGTTAGGGTATAGAGTACGAAACTACCAGGTATATCCCTCCCAGTGATTTTAAAGGTGTTGCAGCTCCGAAACCGAAAATCATATCGAAATTGAACCAATTCCTACACCCCCCCCCAGGTTAAGAATTCAGGGTTAGGGTTAGGGTTAGGGTTAGACTAGGGTTAGGGTTAGGCTCAGCGTTAGGGTATAGAGAACGAAACTACCAGGTATATCCCTCCCAGTGATTTTAAAGGTGCTGCAGCTCCGAAACCGAACATGATATCGAAATTGAACCAATTCCTACACCCCCCCCCAGGTTAAGAATTCAGGGTTAGGGTTAGGGTTAGACTAGGGTTAGGGTTAGGCTCAGCGTTAGGGTATAGAGAACGAAACTACCAGGTATATCCCTCCCAGTGATTTTAAAGGTGCTGCAGCTCCGAAACCGAAAATCATATCGAAATTGAACCAATTCCTAAACCCCCCCCCCAGTTTAGAATTTAGGGTTAGGGTTAGACTAGGGTTAGGGTTAGGCTCAGCGTTAGGGTATAGAGAACGAAACTACCAGGTATATCCCTCCCAGTGATTTTAAAGGTGCTGCAGCTCCGAAACCGAAAATCATATCGAAATTGAACCAATTCCTACACCCCCCAGTTAAGAATTTAGGGTTAGGGTTAGGGTTAGACTAGGGTTAGGGTTAGGCTCAGCGTTAGGGTATAGAGAACGAAACTACCAGATATATCCCTCCCAGTGATTTTAAAGGTGCTGCAGCTCCGAAACCAAAAATCATATCGAAATTGAACCAATTCCTAGAACCACCCAGGTAAGAATTTAAGGTTAGGGTTAGGGTTAGGGTTAGACTAGGGTTAGGGTTAGGCTCAGCGTTAGGGTATAGAGAACGAAACTACCAGGTATATCCCTCCCAGTGATTTTAAAGGTGCTGCAGCTCCGAAACCGAAAATCATATCGAAATTGAAGCAATTCCTACACCCCCCAGTTAAGAATTTAGGGTTAGGGTTAGGGTTAGGGTTAGACTAGGGTTAGGGTTAGGCTCAGCGTTAGGGTGTAGAGAACGAAACTACCAGGTATATCCCTCCCAGTGATTTTAAAGGTGCTGCAGCTCCGAAACCGAAAATCATATCGAAATTGAACCAATTCCTACACCCCCCCCCAGTTAAGAATTTAGGGTTAGGGTTAGGGTTAGACTAGGGTTATGGTTAGGCTCAGCGTTAGGGTATAGAGAACGAAACTACCAGGTATATCCCTCCCAGTGATTTTAAAGATGCTGCACTTCGGAAACCGAAAATCATATCGAAATTGAACCAATTCCTACACCCCCCAGTTAAGAATTTAGGGTTAGGGTTAGGGTTAGACTAGGGTTAGGGTTAGGCTCAGCGTTAGGGTATAGAGAACGAAACTACCAGGTATATCCCTCCCAGTGATTTTAAAGGTGCTGCAGCTCCGAAACCGAAAATCATATTGAAATTGAACCAATTCCTACACCCCCCAGTTAAGAATTTAGGGTTAGGGTTAGGGTTAGGGTTAGACTAGGGTTAGGGTTAGGCTCAGCGTTAGGGTGTAGAGAACGAAACTACCAGGTATATCCCTCCCAGTGATTTTAAAGGTGCTGCAGCTCCGAAACCGAAAATCATATCGAAATTGAACCAATTCCTACACCCCCCCCCCAGGTTAAGAATTCAGGGTTAGGGTTAGGGTTAGACTAGGGTTAGGGTTAGGCTCAGCGTTAGGGTATAGAGAACGAAACTACCAGGTATATCCCTCCCAGTGATTTTAAAGGTGCTGCAGCTCCGAAACCGAACATCATATCGAAATTGAACCAATTCCTACACCCCCCCCCAGGTTAAGAATTCAGGGTTAGGGTTAGGGTTAGGGTTAGACTAGGGTTAGGGTTAGGCTCAGCGTTAGGGTATAGAGAACGAAACTACCAGGTATATCCCTCCCAGTGATTTTAAAGGTGCTGCAGCTCCGAAAACGAAAATCATATAGAAATTGAACCAATTCCTAGACCCCACCCAGGTAAGAATTTAGGGTTAGGGTTAGGGTTAGGGTTAGACTAGGGTTAGGGTTAGGCTCAGCGTTAGGGTATAGAGAACGAAACTACCAGGTATATCCCTCCCAGTGATTTTAAAGGTGCTGCAGCTCCGAAACCGAAAATCATATCGAAATTGAACCAATTCCTACACCCCCCCCAGGTTAAGAATTCAGGGTTAGGGTTAGGGTTAGACTAGGGTTAGGGTTAGGCTCAGCGTTAGGGTATAGAGAACGAAACTACCAGGTATATCCCTCCCAGTGATTTTAAAGGTGCTGCAGCTCCGAAACCGAAAATCATATCGAAATTGAACCAATTCCTAGACCCCACCCAGGTAAGAATTTAGGGTTAGGGTTAGGGTTAGGGTTAGACTAGGATTAGGGTTAGGCTCAGCGTTAGGGTATAGAGAACGAAACTACCAGGTATATCCCTCCCAGTGATTTTAAAGGTGCTGCAGCTCCGAAACCGAAAATCATATCGAAATTGAACCAATTCCTACACCCCCCCCCCCCCCAGTTAAGAATTTAGGGTTAAGGTTAGGGTTAGACTAGGGTTAGGGTTAGGCTCAGCGTTAGGGTATAGAGAACGAAACTACCAGGTATATCCCTCCCAGTGATTTTAAAGGTGCTGCAGCTCCGAAACCGAAAATCATATCGAAATTGAACCAATTCCTACACCCCCCAGTTAAGAATTTAGGGTTAGGGTTAGAGTAGGGTTAGGGTTAGGCTCAGCGTTAGGGTATAGAGAACGAAACTACCATCTATATCCCTCCCAGTGATTTTAAAGGTGCTGCAGCTCCGAAACCGAACATCATATCGAAATTGAACCAATTCCTACACCCCCCCCCAGGTTAAGAATTCAGGGTTAGGGTTAGGGTTAGGGTTAGACTAGGGTTAGGGTTAGGCTCAGCGTTAGGGTATAGAGAACGAAACTACCAGGTATATCCCTCCCAGTGATTTTAAAGGTGCTGCAGCTCCGAAACCGAAAATCATATCGAAATTGAACCAATTCCTACACCCCCCCCCCAGTTAAGAATTTAGGGTTAGGGTTAGGGTTAGACTAGGGTTAGGGTTAGGCTCAGCGTTAGGGTATAGAGAACGAAACTACCAGGTATATCCCTCCCAGTGATTTTAAAGGTGTTGCAGCTCCGAAACCGAAAATCATATCGAAATTGAACCAATTCCTACACCCCCCAGTTAAGAATTTAGGGTTAGGGTTAGGGTTAGACTAGGGTTAGGGTTAGGCTCAGCGTTAGGGTGTAGAGAACGAAACTACCAGGTATATCCCTCCCAGTGATTTTAAAGGTGCTGCAGCTCCGAAACCGAAAATCATATCGAAATTGAACCAATTCCTACACCCCCCCCCAGTTAAGAATTTAGGGTGAGGGTTAGGGTTAGACTAGGGTTATGGTTAGGCTCAGCGTTAGGGTATAGAGAACGAAACTACCAGGTATATCCCTCCCAGTGATTTTAAAGGTGTTGCAGCTCCGAAACCAAAAATCATATCGAAATTGAACCAATTCCTAGAACCACCCAGGTAAGAATTTAAGGTTAGGGTTAGGGTTAGGTTTAGGGTTAGACTAGGGTTAGGGTTAGGCTCAGCGTTAGGGTATAGAGAACGAAACTACCAGGTATATCCCTCCCAGTGATTTTAAAGGTGCTGCAGCTCCGAAACCGAAAATCATATCGAAATTGAAGCAATTCCTACACCCCCCAGTTAAGAATTTAGGGTTAGGGTTAGGGTTAGACTAGGGTTAGGGTTAGGCTCAGCGTTAGGGTGTAGAGAACGAAACTACCAGGTATATCCCTCCCAGTGATTTTAAAGGTGCTGCAGCTCCGAAACCGAAAATCATATCGAAATTGAACCAATTCCTACACCCCCCCCCCAGGTTAAGAATTCAGGGTTAGGGTTAGGGTTAGACTAGGGTTAGGGTTAGGCTCAGCGTTAGGGTATAGAGAACGAAACTACCAGGTATATCCCTCCCAGTGATTTTAAAGGTGCTGCAGCTCCGAAACCGAGCATCATATCGAAATTGAACCAATTCCTACACCCCCCCCAGGTTAAGAATTCAGGGTTAGGGTTAGGGTTAGGGTTAGACTAGGGTTAGGGTTAGGCTCAGCGTTAGGGTATAGAGAACGAAACTACCAGGTATATCCCTCCCAGTGATTTTAAAGGTGCTGCAGCTCCGAAACCGAAAATCATATTGAAATTGAACCAATTCCTACACCCCCCAGTTAAGAATTTAGGGTTAGGGTTAGGGTTAGGGTTAGACTAGGGTTAGGGTTAGGCTCAGCGTTAGGGTGTAGAGAACGAAACTACCAGGTATATCCCTCCCAGTGATTTTAAAGGTGCTGCAGCTCCGAAACCGAAAATCATATCGAAATTGAACCAATTCCTACACCCCCCCCAGGTTAAGAATTCAGGGTTAGGGTTAGGGTTAGACTAGGGTTAGGGTTAGGCTCAGCGTTAGGGTATAGAGAACGAAACTACCAGGTATATCCCTCCCAGTGATTTTAAAGGTGCTGCAGCTCCGAAACCGAACATCATATCGAAATTGAACCAATTCCTACACCCCCCCCCAGGTTAAGAATTCAGGGTTAGGGTTAGGGTTAGGGTTAGACTAGGGTTAGGGTTAGGCTCAGCGTTAGGGTATAGAGAACGAAACTACCAGGTATATCCCTCCCAGTGATTTTAAAGGTGCTGCAGCTCCGAAAACGAAAATCATATAGAAATTGAACCAATTCCTAGACCCCACCCAGGTAAGAATTTAGGGTTAGGGTTAGGGTTAGGGTTAGACTAGGGTTAGGGTTAGGCTCAGCGTTAGGGTATAGAGAACGAAACTACCAGGTATATCCCTCCCAGTGATTTTAAAGGTGCTGCAGCTCCGAAACCGAAAATCATATCGAAATTGAACCAATTCCTACACCCCCCCCAGGTTAAGAATTCAGGGTTAGGGTTAGGGTTAGACTAGGGTTAGGGTTAGGCTCAGCGTTAGGGTATAGAGAACGAAACTACCAGGTATATCCCTCCCAGTGATTTTAAAGGTGCTGCAGCTCCGAAACCGAAAATCATATCGAAATTGAACCAATTCCTAGACCCCACCCAGGTAAGAATTTAGGGTTAGGGTTAGGGTTAGACTAGGATTAGGGTTAGGCTCAGCGTTAGGGTATAGAGAACGAAACTACCAGGTATATCCCTCCCAGTGATTTTAAAGGTGCTGCAGCTCCGAAACCGAAAATCATATCGAAATTGAACCAATTCCTACACCCCCCCCCCCCCCAGTTAAGAATTTAGGGTTAAGGTTAGGGTTAGACTAGGGTTAGGGTTAGGCTCAGCGTTAGGGTATAGAGAACGAAACTACCAGGTATATCCCTCCCAGTGATTTTAAAGGTGCTGCAGCTCCGAAACCGAAAATCATATCGAAATTGAACCAATTCCTACACCCCCCAGTTAAGAATTTAGGGTTAGGGTTAGAGTAGGGTTAGGGTTAGGCTCAGCGTTAGGGTATAGAGAACGAAACTACCAGGTATATCCCTCCCAGTGATTTTAAAGGTGCTGCAGCTCCGAAACCGAAAATCATATCGAAATTGAACCAATTCCTACACCCCCCCCCCCCCCCCCCCCCAGTTAAGAATTTAGGGTTAAGGTTAGGGTTAGACTAGGGTTAGGGTTAGGCTCAGCGTTAGGGTATAGAGAACGAAACTACCAGGTATATCCCTCCCAGTGATTTTAAAGGTGTTGCAGCTCCGAAACCGAAAATCATATCGAAATTGAACCAATTCCTACACCCCCCCCCAGTTTAGAATTTAGGGTTAGGGTTAGGGTTAGACTAGGGTTAGGGTTAGGCTCAGCGTTAGGGTATAGAGAACGAAATTACCAGGTATATCCCTCCCAGTGATTTTAAAGGTGCTGCAGCTCCGAAACCGAAAATCATATCGAAATTGAACCAATTCCTATACCCCCCAGTTAAGAATTTAGGGTTAGGGTTAGGGTTAGACTAGGGTTAGGGTTAGGCTCAGCGTTAGGGTATAGAGAACGAAACTACCAGGTATATCCCTCCCAGTGATTTTAAAGGTGTTGCAGCTCCGAAACCGAAAATCATATCGAAATTGAACCAATTCCTACACCCCCCCCCAGGTTAAGAATTCAGGGTTAGGGTTAGGGTTAGGGTTAGACTAGGGTTAGGGTTAGGCTCAGCGTTAGGGTATAGAGAACGAAATTACCAGGTATATCCCTCCCAGTGATTTTAAAGGTGCTGCAGCTCCGAAACCGAAAATCATATCGAAATTGAACCAATTCCTACACCCCCCAGTTAAGAATTTAGGGTTAGGGTTAGGGTTAGACTAGGGTTAGGGTTAGGCTCAGCGTTAGGGTATAGAGAACGAAACTACCAGGTATATCCCTCCCAGTGATTTTAAAGGTGTTGCAGCTCCGAAACCGAAAATCATATCGAAATTGAACCAATTCCTACACCCCCCCCCAGGTTAAGAATTCAGGGTTAGGGTTAGGGTTAGGGTTAGACTAGGGTTAGGGTTAGGCTCAGCGTTAGGGTATAGAGAACGAAACTACCAGGTATATCCCTCCCAGTGATTTTAAAGGTGCTGCAGCTCCGAAACCGAAAATCATATCGAAATTGAACCAATTCCTACACCCCCCCCCCAGTTAAGAATTTAGGGTTAGGGTTAGGGTTAGACTAGGGTTAGGGTTAGGCTCAGCGTTAGGGTATAGAGAACGAAACTACCAGGTATATCCCTCCCAGTGATTTTAAAGGTGCTGCAGCTCCGAAACCGAAAATCATATCGAAATTGAACCAATTCCTACACCCCCCAGTTAAGAATTTAGGGTTAGGGTTAGGGTTAGACTAGGGTTAGGGTTAGGCTCAGCGTTAGGGTATAGAGAACGAAACTACCAGGTATATCCCTCCCAGTGATTTTAAAGGTGTTGCAGCTCCGAAACCGAAAATCATATCGAAATTGAACCAATTCCTACACCCCCCCCCAGTTTAGAATTTAGGGTTAGGGTTAGGGTTAGACTAGGGTTAGGGTTAGGCTCAGCGTTAGGGTATAGAGAACGAAATTACCAGGTATATCCCTCCCAGTGATTTTAAAGGTGCTGCAGCTCCGAAACCGAAAATCATATCGAAATTGAACCAATTCCTACACCCCCCAGTTAAGAATTTAGGGTTAGGGTTAGGGTTAGACTAGGGTTAGGGTTAGGCTCAGCGTTAGGGTATAGAGAACGAAACTACCAGGTATATCCCTCCCAGTGATTTTAAAGGTGTTGCAGCTCCGAAACCGAAAATCATATCGAAATTGAACCAATTCCTACACCCCCCCCCCCAGTTAAGAATTTAGGGTTAGGGTTAGACTAGGGTTAGGGTTAGGCTCAGCGTTAGGGTATAGAAAACGAAACTACCAGGTATATCCCTCCCAGTGATTTTAAAGGTGCTGCAGCTCCGAAACCGAAAATCATATCGAAATTGAACCAATTCCTACACCCCCCAGTTAAGAATTTAGGGTTAGGGTTAGGGTTAGACTAGGGTTAGGGTTAGGCTCAGCGTTAGGGTATAGAGAACGAAACTACCAGGTATATCCCTCCCAGTGATTTTAAAGGTGCTGCAGCTCCGAAACCAAAAATCATATCGAAATTGAACCAATTCCTAGAACCACCCAGGTAAGAATTTAAGGTTAGGGTTAGGGTTAGGGTTAGGGTTAGGGTTAGACTAGGGTTAGGGTCAGGCTCAGCGTTAGGGTATAGAGAACGAAACTACCAGGTATATCCCTCCCAGTGATTTTAAAGGTGCTGCAGCTCCGAAACCGAAAATCATATCGAAATTGAAGCAATTCCTACACCCCCCAGTTAAGAATTTAGGGTTAGGGTTAGGGTTAGACTAGGGTTAGGGTTAGGCTCAGCGTTAGGGTGTAGAGAACGAAACTACCAGGTATATCCCTCCCAGTGTTTTAAAGGTGCTGCAGCTCCGAAACTGAAAATCATATCGAAATTGAACCAATTCCTACACCCCCCCCAGTTAAGAATTTAGGGTTAGGGTTAGGGTTAGACTAGGGTTAGGGTTAGGCTCAGCGTTAGGGTATAGAGAACAAAACTACCAGGTATATCCCTCCCAGTGATTTTAAAGGTGTTGCAGCTCCGAAACCAAAAATCATATCGAAATTGAACCAATTCCTACAACCACCCAGGTAAGAATTTAAGGTTAGGGTTAGGGTTAGGGTTAGGGTTAGACTAGGGTTAGGGTTAGGCTCAGCGTTAGGGTATAGAGAACAAAACTACCAGGTATATCCCTCCCAGTGATTTTAAAGTTGTTGCAGCTCCGAAACCGAAAATCATATCGAAATTGAACCAATTCCTACACCCCCCCCCCCAGTTAAGAATTTAGGGTTAGGGTTAGGGTTAGACTAGGGTTAGGGTTAGGCTCAGCGTTAGGGTATAGAGAACGAAACTACCAGGTATATCCCTCCCAGTGATTTTAAAGGTGCTGCAGCTCCGAAAACGAAAATCATATAGAAATTGAACCAATTCCTAGACCCCACCCAGGTAAGAATTTAGGGTTAGGGTTAGGGTTAGGGTTAGACTAGGGTTAGGGTTAGGCTCAGCGTTAGGGTATAGAGAACGAAACTACCAGGTATATCCCTCCCAGTGATTTTAAAGGTGCTGCAGCTCCGAAACTGAAAATCATATCGAAATTGAACCAATTCCTACACCCCCCAGTTAAGAATTTAGGGTTAGGGTTAGAGTAGGGTTAGGGTTAGGCTCAGCGTTAGGGTATAGAGAACGAAACTACCAGGTATATCCCTCCCAGTGATTTTAAAGGTGCTGCAGCTCCGAAACCGAACATCATATCGAAATTGAACCAATTCCTACACCCCCCCCCAGGTTAAGAATTCAGGGTTAGGGTTAGGGTTAGGGTTAGACTAGGGTTAGGGTTAGGCTCAGCGTTAGGGTATAGAGAACGAAACTACCAGGTATATCCCTCCCAGTGATTTTAAAGGTGCTGCAGCTCCGAAACCGAAAATCATATCGAAATTGAACCAATTCCTACACCCCCCCCCCAGTTAAGAATTTAGGGTTAGGGTTAGGGTTAGACTAGGGTTAGGGTTAGGCTCAGCGTTAGGGTATAGAGAACGAAACTACCAGGTATATCCCTCCCAGTGATTTTAAAGGTGCTGCAGCTCCGAAACCGAAAATCATATCGAAATTGAACCAATTCCTACACCCCCCAGTTAAGAATTTAGGGTTAGGGTTAGGGTTAGACTAGGGTTAGGGTTAGGCTCAGCGTTAGGGTATAGAGAACGAAACTACCAGGTATATCCCTCCCAGTGATTTTAAAGGTGTTGCAGCTCCGAAACCGAAAATCATATCGAAATTGAACCAATTCCTACACCCCCCCCCAGTTTAGAATTTAGGGTTAGGGTTAGGGTTAGACTAGGGTTAGGGTTAGGCTCAGCGTTAGGGTATAGAGAACGAAATTACCAGGTATATCCCTCCCAGTGATTTTAAAGGTGCTGCAGCTCCGAAACCGAAAATCATATCGAAATTGAACCAATTCCTACACCCCCCAGTTAAGAATTTAGGGTTAGGGTTAGGGTTAGACTAGGGTTAGGGTTAGGCTCAGCGTTAGGGTATAGAGAACGAAACTACCAGGTATATCCCTCCCAGTGATTTTAAAGGTGTTGCAGCTCCGAAACCGAAAATCATATCGAAATTGAACCAATTCCTACACCCCCCCCCCCCCCAGTTAAGAATTTAGGGTTAGGGTTAGACTAGGGTTAGGGTTAGGCTCAGCGTTAGGGTATAGAAAACGAAACTACCAGGTATATCCCTCCCAGTGATTTTAAAGGTGCTGCAGCTCCGAAACCGAAAATCATATCGAAATTGAACCAATTCCTACACCCCCCAGTTAAGAATTTAGGGTTAGGGTTAGGGTTAGACTAGGGTTAGGGTTAGGCTCAGCGTTAGGGTATAGAGAACAAAACTACCAGGTATATCCCTCCCAGTGATTTTAAAGGTGTTGCAGCTCCGAAACCGAAAATCATATCGAAATTGAACCAATTCCTACACCCCCCCCCAGTTAAGAATTTAGGGTTAGGGTTAGGGTTAGACTAGGGTTAGGGTTAGGCTCAGCGTTAGGGTATAGAGAACGAAACTACCAGGTATATCCCTCCCAGTGATTTTAAAGGTGCTGCAGCTCCGAAAACGAAAATCATATAGAAATTGAACCAATTCCTAGACCCCACCCAGGTAAGAATTTAGGGTTAGGGTTAGGGTTAGGGTTAGACTAGGGTTAGGGTTAGGCTCAGCGTTAGGGTATAGAGAACGAAACTACCAGGTATATCCCTCCCAGTGATTTTAAAGGTGCTGCAGCTCCGAAACTGAAAATCATATCGAAATTGAACCAATTCCTACACCCCCCAGTTAAGAATTTAGGGTTAGGGTTAGAGTAGGGTTAGGGTTAGGCTCAGCGTTAGGGTATAGAGAACGAAACTACCAGGTATATCCCTCCCAGTGATTTTAAAGGTGCTGCAGCTCCGAAACCGAACATCATATCGAAATTGAACCAATTCCTACACCCCCCCCCAGGTTAAGAATTCAGGGTTAGGGTTAGGGTTAGGGTTAGACTAGGGTTAGGGTTAGGCTCAGCGTTAGGGTATAGAGAACGAAACTACCAGGTATATCCCTCCCAGTGATTTTAAAGGTGCTGCAGCTCCGAAACCGAAAATCATATCGAAATTGAACCAATTCCTACACCCCCCCCCCAGTTAAGAATTTAGGGTTAGGGTTAGGGTTAGACTAGGGTTAGGGTTAGGCTCAGCGTTAGGGTATAGAGAACGAAACTACCAGGTATATCCCTCCCAGTGATTTTAAAGGTGCTGCAGCTCCGAAACCGAAAATCATATCGAAATTGAACCAATTCCTACACCCCCCAGTTAAGAATTTAGGGTTAGGGTTAGGGTTAGACTAGGGTTAGGGTTAGGCTCAGCGTTAGGGTATAGAGAACGAAACTACCAGGTATATCCCTCCCAGTGATTTTAAAGGTGTTGCAGCTCCGAAACCGAAAATCATATCGAAATTGAACCAATTCCTACACCCCCCCCCAGTTTAGAATTCAGGGTTAGGGTTAGGGTTAGACTAGGGTTAGGGTTAGGCTCAGCGTTAGGGTATAGAGAACGAAATTACCAGGTATATCCCTCCCAGTGATTTTAAAGGTGCTGCAGCTCCGAAACCGAAAATCATATCGAAATTGAACCAATTCCTACACCCCCCAGTTAAGAATTTAGGGTTAGGGTTAGGGTTAGACTAGGGTTAGGGTTAGGCTCAGCGTTAGGGTATAGAGAACGAAACTACCAGGTATATCCCTCCCAGTGATTTTAAAGGTGTTGCAGCTCCGAAACCGAAAATCATATCGAAATTGAACCAATTCCTACACCCCCCCCCCCCCAGTTAAGAATTTAGGGTTAGGGTTAGACTAGGGTTAGGGTTAGGCTCAGCGTTAGGGTATAGAAAACGAAACTACCAGGTATATCCCTCCCAGTGATTTTAAAGGTGCTGCAGCTCCGAAACCGAAAATCATATCGAAATTGAACCAATTCCTACACCCCCCAGTTAAGAATTTAGGGTTAGGGTTAGGGTTAGACTAGGGTTAGGGTTAGGCTCAGCGTTAGGGTATAGAGAACGAAACTACCAGGTATATCCCTCCCAGTGATTTTAAAGGTGCTGCAGCTCCGAAACCAAAAATCATATCGAAATTGAACCAATTCCTAGAACCACCCAGGTAAGAATTTAAGGTTAGGGTTAGGGTTAGGGTTAGGGTTAGGGTTAGACTAGGGTTAGGGTTAGGCTCAGCGTTAGGGTATAGAGAACAAAACTACCAGGTATATCCCTCCCAGTGATTTTAAAGGTGTTGCAGCTCCGAAACCGAAAATCATATCGAAATTGAACCAATTCCTACACCCCCCCCCAGTTAAGAATTTAGGGTTAGGGTTAGGGTTAGACTAGGGTTAGGGTTAGGCTCAGCGTTAGGGTATAGAGAACGAAACTACCAGGTATATCCCTCCCAGTGATTTTAAAGGTGCTGCAGCTCCGAAAACGAAAATCATATAGAAATTGAACCAATTCCTAGACCCCACCCAGGTAAGAATTTAGGGTTAGGGTTAGGGTTAGGGTTAGACTAGGGTTAGGGTTAGGCTCAGCGTTAGGGTATAGAGAACGAAACTACCAGGTATATCCCTCCCAGTGATTTTAAAGGTGCTGCAGCTCCGAAACTGAAAATCATATCGAAATTGAACCAATTCCTACACCCCCCAGTTAAGAATTTAGGGTTAGGGTTAGAGTAGGGTTAGGGTTAGGCTCAGCGTTAGGGTATAGAGAACGAAACTACCAGGTATATCCCTCCCAGTGATTTTAAAGGTGCTGCAGCTCCGAAACCGAACATCATATCGAAATTGAACCAATTCCTACACCCCCCCCCAGGTTAAGAATTCAGGGTTAGGGTTAGGGTTAGGGTTAGACTAGGGTTAGGGTTAGGCTCAGCGTTAGGGTATAGAGAACGAAACTACCAGGTATATCCCTCCCAGTGATTTTAAAGGTGCTGCAGCTCCGAAACCGAAAATCATATCGAAATTGAACCAATTCCTACACCCCCCCCCCAGTTAAGAATTTAGGGTTAGGGTTAGGGTTAGACTAGGGTTAGGGTTAGGCTCAGCGTTAGGGTATAGAGAACGAAACTACCAGGTATATCCCTCCCAGTGATTTTAAAGGTGCTGCAGCTCCGAAACCGAAAATCATATCGAAATTGAACCAATTCCTACACCCCCCAGTTAAGAATTTAGGGTTAGGGTTAGGGTTAGACTAGGGTTAGGGTTAGGCTCAGCGTTAGGGTATAGAGAACGAAACTACCAGGTATATCCCTCCCAGTGATTTTAAAGGTGTTGCAGCTCCGAAACCGAAAATCATATCGAAATTGAACCAATTCCTACACCCCCCCCCAGTTTAGAATTCAGGGTTAGGGTTAGGGTTAGACTAGGGTTAGGGTTAGGCTCAGCGTTAGGGTATAGAGAACGAAATTACCAGGTATATCCCTCCCAGTGATTTTAAAGGTGCTGCAGCTCCGAAACCGAAAATCATATCGAAATTGAACCAATTCCTACACCCCCCAGTTAAGAATTTAGGGTTAGGGTTAGGGTTAGACTAGGGTTAGGGTTAGGCTCAGCGTTAGGGTATAGAGAACGAAACTACCAGGTATATCCCTCCCAGTGATTTTAAAGGTGTTGCAGCTCCGAAACCGAAAATCATATCGAAATTGAACCAATTCCTACACCCCCCCCCCCCCAGTTAAGAATTTAGGGTTAGGGTTAGACTAGGGTTAGGGTTAGGCTCAGCGTTAGGGTATAGAAAACGAAACTACCAGGTATATCCCTCCCAGTGATTTTAAAGGTGCTGCAGCTCCGAAACCGAAAATCATATCGAAATTGAACCAATTCCTACACCCCCCAGTTAAGAATTTAGGGTTAGGGTTAGGGTTAGACTAGGGTTAGGGTTAGGCTCAGCGTTAGGGTATAGAGAACGAAACTACCAGGTATATCCCTCCCAGTGATTTTAAAGGTGCTGCAGCTCCGAAACCAAAAATCATATCGAAATTGAACCAATTCCTAGAACCACCCAGGTAAGAATTTAAGGTTAGGGTTAGGGTTAGGGTTAGGGTTAGGGTTAGACTAGGGTTAGGGTTAGGCTCAGCGTTAGGGTATAGAGAACGAAACTACCAGGTATATCCCTCCCAGTGATTTTAAAGGTGCTGCAGCTCCGAAACCGAAAATCATATCGAAATTGAAGCAATTCCTACACCCCCCAGTTAAGAATTTAGGGTTAGGGTTAGGGTTAGACTAGGGTTAGGGTTAGGCTCAGCGTTAGGGTGTAGAGAACGAAACTACCAGGTATATCCCTCCCAGTGTTTTAAAGGTGCTGCAGCTCCGAAACTGAAAATCATATCGAAATTGAACCAATTCCTACACCCCCCCCAGTTAAGAATTTAGGGTTAGGGTTAGGGTTAGACTAGGGTTAGGGTTAGGCTCAGCGTTAGGGTATAGAGAACAAAACTACCAGGTATATCCCTCCCAGTGATTTTAAAGGTGTTGCAGCTCCGAAACCAAAAATCATATCGAAATTGAACCAATTCCTACAACCACCCAGGTAAGAATTTAAGGTTAGGGTTAGGGTTAGGGTTAGGGTTAGACTAGGGTTAGGGTTAGGCTCAGCGTTAGGGTATAGAGAACAAAACTACCAGGTATATCCCTCCCAGTGATTTTAAAGGTGTTGCAGCTCCGAAACCGAAAATCATATCGAAATTGAACCAATTCCTACACCCCCCCCCAGTTAAGAATTTAGGGTTAGGGTTAGGGTTAGACTAGGGTTAGGGTTAGGCTCAGCGTTAGGGTATAGAGAACGAAACTACCAGGTATATCCCTCCCAGTGATTTTAAAGGTGCTGCAGCTCCGAAAACGAAAATCATATAGAAATTGAACCAATTCCTAGACCCCACCCAGGTAAGACTTTAGGGTTAGGGTTAGGGTTAGGGTTAGACTAGGGTTAGGGTTAGGCTCAGCGTTAGGGTATAGAGAACGAAACTACCAGGTATATCCCTCCCAGTGATTTTAAAGGTGCTGCAGCTCCGAAACTGAAAATCATATCGAAATTGAACCAATTCCTACACCCCCCCCAGGTTAAGAATTCAGGGTTAGGGTTAGGGTTAGACTAGGGTTAGGGTTAGGCTCAGCGTTAGGGTATAGAGAACGAAACTACCAGGTATATCCCTCCCAGTGATTTTAAAGGTGCTGCAGCTCCGAAACCGAAAATCATATCGAAATTGAACCAATTCCTACACCCCCCAGTTAAGAATTTAGGGTTAGGGTTAGGGTTAGACTAGGGTTAGGGTTAGGCTCAGCGTTAGGGTGTAGAGAACGAAACTACCAGGTATATCCCTCCCAGTGATTTTAAAGGTGCTGCAGCTCCGAAACCGAAAATCATATCGAAATTGAACCAATTCCTACACCCCCCCCCCCAGGTTAAGAATTCAGGGTTAGGGTTAGGGTTAGGGTTAGACTAGGGTTAGGGTTAGGCTCAGCGTTAGGGTATAGAGAACGAAACTACCAGGTATATCCCTCCCAGTGATTTTAAAGGTGCTGCAGCTCCGAAACCGAAAATCATATCGAAATTGAACCAATTCCTAGACCCCACCCAGGTAAGAATATAGGGTTAGGGTTAGACTAGGGTTAGGGTTAGGCTCAGCGTTAGGGTATAGAGAACGAAACTACCAGGTATATCCCTCCCAGTGATTTTAAAGGTGCTGCAGCTCCGAAACCGAAAATCATATCGAAATTGAACCAATTCCTACACCCCCCAGTTAAGAATTTAGGGTTAGGGTTAGGGTTAGACTAGGGTTAGGGTTAGGCTCAGCGTTAGGGTATAGAGAACGAAACTACCAGGTATATCCCTCCAGTGATTTTAAAGGTGTTGCAGCTCCGAAACCGAAAATCATTTCGAAATTGAACCAATTCCTACACCCCCCCCCAGGTTAAGAATTCAGGGTTAGGGTTAGGGTTAGGGTTAGACTAGGGTTAGGGTTAGGCTCAGCGTTAGGGTATAGAGAACGAAACTACCAGGTATATCCCTCCCAGTGATTTTAAAGGTGCTGCAGCTCCGAAACCGAAAATCATATCGAAATTGAACCAATTCCTACACCCCCCAGTTAAGAATTTAGGGTTAGGGTTAGACTAGGGTTAGGGTTAGGCTCAGCGTTAGGGTATAGAGAACGAAACTACCAGGTATATCCCTCCCAGTGATTTTAAAGGTGTTGCAGCTCCGAAACCGAAAATCATATCGAAATTGAACCAATTCCTACACCCCCCAGTTAAGAATTTAGGGTTAGGGTTAGGGTTAGACTAGGGTTAGGGTTAGGCTCAGCGTTAGGGTATAGAGAACGAAACTACCAGGTATATCCCTCCCAGTGATTTTAAAGGTGCTGCAGCTCCGAAACCAAAAATCATATCGAAATTGAACCAATTCCTAGAACCACCCAGGTAAGAATTTAAGGTTAGGGTTAGGGTTAGGGTTAGGGTTAGACTAGGGTTAGGGTTAGTCTCAGCGTTAGGGTATAGAGAACGAAACTACCAGGTATATCCCTCCCAGTGATTTTAAAGGTGCTGCAGCTCCGAAACCGAAAATCATATCGAAATTGAAGCAATTCCTACACCCCCCAGTTAAGAATTTAGGGTTAGGGTTAGGGTTAGGGTTAGACTAGGGTTAGGGTTAGGCTCAGCGTTAGGGTGTAGAGAACGAAACTACCAGGTATATCCCTCCCAGTGATTTTAAAGGTGCTGCAGCTCCGAAACCGAAAATCATATCGAAATTGAACCAATTCCTACACCCCCCCCCAGTTAAGAATTTAGGGTTAGGGTTAGGGTTAGACTAGGGTTAGGGTTAGGCTCAGCGTTAGGGTATAGAGAACGAAACTACCAGGTATATCCCTCCCAGTGATTTTAAAGGTGTTGCAGCTCCGAAACCAAAAATCATATCGAAATTGAACCAATTCCTAGAACCACCCAGGTAAGAATTTAAGGTTAGGGTTAGGGTTAGGGTTAGGGTTAGACTAGGGTTAGGGTTAGGCTCAGCGTTAAGGTATAGAGAACGAAACTACCAGGTATATCCCTCCCAGTGATTTTAAAGGTGCTGCAGCTCCGAAACCGAAAATCATATCGAAATTGAACCAATTCCTACACCCCCCAGTTAAGAATTTAGGGTTAGGGTTAGGGTTAGGGTTAGACTAGGGTTAGGGTTAGGCTCAGCGTTAGGGTGTAGAGAACGAAACTACCAGGTATATCCCTCCCAGTGATTTTAAAGGTGCTGCAGCTCCGAAACCGAAAATCATATCGAAATTGAACCAATTCCTACACCCCCCCCCAGTTAAGAATTTAGGGTTAGGGTTAGGGTTAGACTAGGGTTAGGGTTAGGCTCAGCGTTAGGGTATAGAGAACGAAACTACCAGGTATATCCCTCCCAGTGATTTTAAAGGTGTTGCAGCTCCGAAACCGAAAATCATATCGAAATTGAACCAATTCCTAACCCCCCCCCCAGTTAAGAATTTAGGGTTAGGGTTAGACTAGGGTTAGGGTTAGGCTCAGCGTTAGGGTATAGAGAACGAAACTACCAGGTATATCCCTCCCAGTAATTTTAAAGGTGTTGCAGCTCCGAAACCGAAAATCATATCGAAATTGAACCAATTCCTACACCCCCCCCCAGTTAAGAATTTAGGGTTAGGGTTAGGGTTAGACTAGGGTTAGGGTTAGGCTCAGCGTTAGGGTATAGAGAACGAAACTACCAGGTATATCCCTCCCAGTGATTTTAAAGGTGCTGCAGCTCCGAAACCGAAAATCATATCGAAATTGAACCAATTCCTACACCCCCCAGTTAAGAATTTAGGGTTAGGGTTAGGGTTAGACTAGGGTTAGGGTTAGGCTCAGCGTTAGGGTGTAGAGAACGAAACTACCAGGTATATCCCTCCCAGTGATTTTAAAGGTGCTGCAGCTCCGAAACCGAAAATCATATCGAAATTGAACCAATTCCTAGAACCACCCAGGTAAGAATTTAAGGTTAGGGTTAGGGTTAGGGTTAGGGTTAGACTAGGGTTAGGGTTAGGCTCAGCGTTAGGGTATAGAGAACGAAACTACCAGGTATATCCCTCCCAGTGATTTTAAAGGTGCTGCAGCTCCGAAACCGAAAATCATATCGAAATTGAAGCAATTCCTACACCCCCCAGTTAAGAATTTAGGGTTAGGGTTAGGGTTAGGGTTAGACTAGGGTTAGGGTTAGGCTCAGCGTTAGGGTATAGAAAACGAAACTACCAGGTATATCCCTCCCAGTGATTTTAAAGGTGCTGCAGCTCCGAAACCGAAAATCATATCGAAATTGAACCAATTCCTAGAACCACCCAGGTAAGAATTTAAGGTTAGGGTTAGGGTTAGGGTTAGACTAGGGTTAGGGTTAGGCTCAGCGTTAGGGTATAGAAAACGAAACTACCAGGTATATCCCTCCCAGTGATTTTAAAGGTGCTGCAGCTCCGAAACCGAAAATCATATCGAAATTGAACCAATTCCTACACCCCCCAGTTAAGAATTTAGGGTTAGGGTTAGGGTTAGACTAGGGTTAGGGTTAGGCTCAGCGTTAGGGTATAGAGAACGAAACTACCAGGTATATCCCTCCCAGTGATTTTAAAGGTGCTGCAGCTCCGAAACCGAAAATCATATCGAAATTGAACCAATTCCTACACCCCCCCCCCAGTTAAGAATTTAGGGTTAGGGTTAGGGTTAGACTAGGGTTAGGGTTAGGCTCAGCGTTAGGGTATAGAGAACGAAACTACCAGGTATATCCCTCCCAGTGATTTTAAAGATGCTGCAGCTCCGAAACCGAACATCATATCGAAATTGAACCAATTCCTACACCCCCCCCCAGTTAAGAATTTAGGGTTAGGGTTAGGGTCAGACTAGGGTTAGTGTTAGGCTCAGCGTTAGGGTATAGAGAACGAAACTACCAGGTATATCCCTCCCAGTGATTTTAAAGGTGCTGCAGCTCCGAAACCAAAAATCATATCGAAATTGAACCAATTCCTAGAACCACCCAGGTAAGAATTTAAGGTTAGGGTTAGGGTTAGACTAGGGTTAGGGTTAGGCTCAGCGTTAGGGTATAGAGAACGAAACTACCAGGTATATCCCTCCCAGTGATTTTAAAGGTGCTGCAGCTCCGAAACCGAAAATCATATCGAAATTGAAGCAATTCCTACACCCCCCAGTTAAGAATTTAGGGTTAGGGTTAGGGTTAGGGTTAGACTAGGGTTAGGGTTAGGCTCAGCGTTAGGGTGTAGAGAACGAAACTACCAGGTATATCCCTCCCAGTGATTTTAAAGGTGCTGCAGCTCCGAAACCGAAAATCATATCGAAATTGAACCAATTCCTACACCCCCCCCAGTTAAGAATTTAGGGTTAGGGTTAGGGTTAGACTAGGGTTAGGGTTAGGCTCAGCGTTAGGGTATAGAGAACGAAACTACCAGGTATATCCCTCCCAGTGATTTTAAAGGTGTTGCAGCTCCGAAACCGAAAATCATATCGAAATTGAACCAATTCCTGCACCCCCCCCCAGGTTAAGAATTCAGGGTTAGGGTTAGGGTTAGACTAGGGTTAGGGTTAGGCTCAGCGTTAGGGTATAGAGAACGAAACTAGGAGGTATATCCCTCCCAGTGATTTTAAAGATGCTGCACTTCCGAAACCGAAAATCATATCGAAATTGAACCAATTCCTAAACCCCCCCCCCAGTTAAGAATTTAGGGTTAGGGTTAGGGTTAGACTAGGGTTAGGGTTAGGCTCAGCGTTAGGGTGTAGAGAACGAAACTACCAGGTATATCCCTCCCAGTGATTTTAAAGGTGCTGCAGCTCCGAAACCGAAAATCATATCGAAATTGAACCAATTCCTACACCCCCCCCCAGTTAAGAATTTAGGGTTAGGGTTAGACTAGGGTTAGGGTTAGGCTCAGCGTTAGGGTATAGAAAACGAAACTACCAGGTATATCCCTCCCAGTGATTTTAAAGGTGCTGCAGCTCCGAAACCGAAAATCATATCGAAATTGAACCAATTCCTACACCCCCCAGTTAAGAATTTAGGGTTAGGGTTAGGGTTAGGGTTAGACTAGGGTTAGGGTTAGGCTCAGCGTTAGGGTATAGAGAACGAAACTACCAGGTATATCCCTCCCAGTGATTTTAAAGGTGCTGCAGCTCCGAAACCGAAAATCATATCGAAATTGAACCAATTCCTACACCCCCCCCCCCAGTTAAGAATTTAGGGTTAGGGTTAGGGTTAGACTAGGGTTAGGGTTAGGCTCAGCGTTAGGGTATAGAGAACGAAACTACCAGGTATATCCCTCCCAGTGATTTTAAAGATGCTGCAGCTCCGAAACCGAACATCATATCGAAATTGAACCAATTCCTACACCCCCCCCCAGTTAAGAATTTAGGGTTAGGGTTAGGGTCAGACTAGGGTTAGGGTTAGGCTCAGCGTTAGGGTATAGAGAACGAAACTACCAGGTATATCCCTCCCAGTGATTTTAAAGGTGCTGCAGCTCCGAAACCAAAAATCATATCGAAATTGAACCAATTCCTAGAACCACCCAGGTAAGAATTTAAGGTTAGGGTTAGGGTTAGGGTTAGACTAGGGTTAGGGTTAGGCTCAGCGTTAGGGTATAGAGAACGAAACTACCAGGTATATCCCTCCCAGTGATTTTAAAGGTGCTGCAGCTCCGAAACCGAAAATCATATCGAAATTGAAGCAATTCCTACACCCCCCAGTTAAGAATTTAGGGTTAGGGTTAGGGTTAGGGTTAGACTAGGGTTAGGGTTAGGCTCAGCGTTAGGGTGTAGAGAACGAAACTACCAGGTATATCCCTCCCAGTGATTTTAAAGGTGCTGCAGCTCCGAAACCGAAAATCATATCGAAATTGAACCAATTCCTACACCCCCCCCCAGTTAAGAATTTAGGGTTAGGGTTAGGGTTAGACTAGGGTTAGGGTTAGGCTCAGCGTTAGGGTATAGAGAACGAAACTACCAGGTATATCCCTCCCAGTGATTTTAAAGGTGCTGCAGCTCCGAAACCGAAAATCATATCGAAATTGAAGCAATTCCTACACCCCCCAGTTAAGAATTTAGGGTTAGGGTTAGGGTTAGGGTTAGACTAGGGTTAGGGTTAGGCTCAGCGTTAGGGTGTAGAGAACGAAACTACCAGGTATATCCCTCCCAGTGATTTTAAAGGTGCTGCAGCTCCGAAACCGAAAATCATATCGAAATTGAACCAATTCCTACACCCCCCCCCAGTTAAGAATTTAGGGTTAGGGTTAGGGTTAGACTAGGGTTATGGTTAGGCTCAGCGTTAGGGTATAGAGAACGAAACTACCAGGTATATCCCTCCCAGTGATTTTAAAGATGCTGCACTTCGGAAACCGAAAATCATATCGAAATTGAACCAATTCCTACACCCCCCAGTTAAGAATTTAGGGTTAGGGTTAGGGTTAGACTAGGGTTAGGGTTAGGCTCAGCGTTAGGGTATAGAGAACGAAACTACCAGGTATATCCCTCCCAGTGATTTTAAAGGTGCTGCAGCTCCGAAACCGAAAATCATATTGAAATTGAACCAATTCCTACACCCCCCAGTTAAGAATTTAGGGTTAGGGTTAGGGTTAGGGTTAGACTAGGGTTAGGGTTAGGCTCAGCGTTAGGGTGTAGAGAACGAAACTACCAGGTATATCCCTCCCAGTGATTTTAAAGGTGCTGCAGCTCCGAAACCGAAAATCATATCGAAATTGAACCAATTCCTACACCCCCCCCCCAGGTTAAGAATTCAGGGTTAGGGTTAGGGTTAGACTAGGGTTAGGGTTAGGCTCAGCGTTAGGGTATAGAGAACGAAACTACCAGGTATATCCCTCCCAGTGATTTTAAAGGTGCTGCAGCTCCGAAACCGAACATCATATCGAAATTGAACCAATTCCTACACCCCCCCCCAGGTTAAGAATTCAGGGTTAGGGTTAGGGTTAGGGTTAGACTAGGGTTAGGGTTAGGCTCAGCGTTAGGGTATAGAGAACGAAACTACCAGGTATATCCCTCCCAGTGATTTTAAAGGTGCTGCAGCTCCGAAAACGAAAATCATATAGAAATTGAACCAATTCCTAGACCCCACCCAGGTAAGAATTTAGGGTTAGGGTTAGGGTTAGGGTTAGACTAGGGTTAGGGTTAGGCTCAGCGTTAGGGTATAGAGAACGAAACTACCAGGTATATCCCTCCCAGTGATTTTAAAGGTGCTGCAGCTCCGAAACCGAAAATCATATCGAAATTGAACCAATTCCTACACCCCCCCCAGGTTAAGAATTCAGGGTTAGGGTTAGGGTTAGACTAGGGTTAGGGTTAGGCTCAGCGTTAGGGTATAGAGAACGAAACTACCAGGTATATCCCTCCCAGTGATTTTAAAGGTGCTGCAGCTCCGAAACCGAAAATCATATCGAAATTGAACCAATTCCTAGACCCCACCCAGGTAAGAATTTAGGGTTAGGGTTAGGGTTAGGGTTAGACTAGGATTAGGGTTAGGCTCAGCGTTAGGGTATAGAGAACGAAACTACCAGGTATATCCCTCCCAGTGATTTTAAAGGTGCTGCAGCTCCGAAACCGAAAATCATATCGAAATTGAACCAATTCCTACACCCCCCCCCCCCCCCAGTTAAGAATTTAGGGTTAAGGTTAGGGTTAGACTAGGGTTAGGGTTAGGCTCAGCGTTAGGGTATAGAGAACGAAACTACCAGGTATATCCCTCCCAGTGATTTTAAAGGTGCTGCAGCTCCGAAACCGAAAATCATATCGAAATTGAACCAATTCCTACACCCCCCAGTTAAGAATTTAGGGTTAGGGTTAGAGTAGGGTTAGGGTTAGGCTCAGCGTTAGGGTATAGAGAACGAAACTACCAGGTATATCCCTCCCAGTGATTTTAAAGGTGCTGCAGCTCCGAAACCGAACATCATATCGAAATTGAACCAATTCCTACACCCCCCCCCAGGTTAAGAATTCAGGGTTAGGGTTAGGGTTAGGGTTAGACTAGGGTTAGGGTTAGGCTCAGCGTTAGGGTATAGAGAACGAAACTACCAGGTATATCCCTCCCAGTGATTTTAAAGGTGCTGCAGCTCCGAAACCGAAAATCATATCGAAATTGAACCAATTCCTACACCCCCCCCCCCAGTTAAGAATTTAGGGTTAGGGTTAGGGTTAGACTAGGGTTAGGGTTAGGCTCAGCGTTAGGGTATAGAGAACGAAACTACCAGGTATATCCCTCCCAGTGATTTTAAAGGTGTTGCAGCTCCGAAACCGAAAATCATATCGAAATTGAACCAATTCCTACACCCCCCAGTTAAGAATTTAGGGTTAGGGTTAGGGTTAGACTAGGGTTAGGGTTAGGCTCAGCGTTAGGGTGTAGAGAACGAAACTACCAGGTATATCCCTCCCAGTGATTTTAAAGGTGCTGCAGCTCCGAAACCGAAAATCATATCGAAATTGAACCAATTCCTACACCCCCCCCCAGTTAAGAATTTAGGGTGAGGGTTAGGGTTAGACTAGGGTTATGGTTAGGCTCAGCGTTAGGGTATAGAGAACGAAACTACCAGGTATATCCCTCCCAGTGATTTTAAAGGTGTTGCAGCTCCGAAACCAAAAATCATATCGAAATTGAACCAATTCCTAGAACCACCCAGGTAAGAATTTAAGGTTAGGGTTAGGGTTAGGTTTAGGGTTAGACTAGGGTTAGGGTTAGGCTCAGCGTTAGGGTATAGAGAACGAAACTACCAGGTATATCCCTCCCAGTGATTTTAAAGGTGCTGCAGCTCCGAAACCGAAAATCATATCGAAATTGAAGCAATTCCTACACCCCCCAGTTAAGAATTTAGGGTTAGGGTTAGGGTTAGACTAGGGTTAGGGTTAGGCTCAGCGTTAGGGTGTAGAGAACGAAACTACCAGGTATATCCCTCCCAGTGATTTTAAAGGTGCTGCAGCTCCGAAACCGAAAATCATATCGAAATTGAACCAATTCCTACACCCCCCCCCCAGGTTAAGAATTCAGGGTTAGGGTTAGGGTTAGACTAGGGTTAGGGTTAGGCTCAGCGTTAGGGTATAGAGAACGAAACTACCAGGTATATCCCTCCCAGTGATTTTAAAGGTGCTGCAGCTCCGAAACCGAGCATCATATCGAAATTGAACCAATTCCTACACCCCCCCCAGGTTAAGAATTCAGGGTTAGGGTTAGGGTTAGGGTTAGACTAGGGTTAGGGTTAGGCTCAGCGTTAGGGTATAGAGAACGAAACTACCAGGTATATCCCTCCCAGTGATTTTAAAGGTGCTGCAGCTCCGAAACCGAAAATCATATTGAAATTGAACCAATTCCTACACCCCCCAGTTAAGAATTTAGGGTTAGGGTTAGGGTTAGGGTTAGACTAGGGTTAGGGTTAGGCTCAGCGTTAGGGTGTAGAGAACGAAACTACCAGGTATATCCCTCCCAGTGATTTTAAAGGTGCTGCAGCTCCGAAACCGAAAATCATATCGAAATTGAACCAATTCCTACACCCCCCCCCAGGTTAAGAATTCAGGGTTAGGGTTAGGGTTAGACTAGGGTTAGGGTTAGGCTCAGCGTTAGGGTATAGAGAACGAAACTACCAGGTATATCCCTCCCAGTGATTTTAAAGGTGCTGCAGCTCCGAAACCGAACATCATATCGAAATTGAACCAATTCCTACACCCCCCCCCAGGTTAAGAATTCAGGGTTAGGGTTAGGGTTAGGGTTAGACTAGGGTTAGGGTTAGGCTCAGCGTTAGGGTATAGAGAACGAAACTACCAGGTATATCCCTCCCAGTGATTTTAAAGGTGCTGCAGCTCCGAAAACGAAAATCATATAGAAATTGAACCAATTCCTAGACCCCACCCAGGTAAGAATTTAGGGTTAGGGTTAGGGTTAGGGTTAGACTAGGGTTAGGGTTAGGCTCAGCGTTAGGGTATAGAGAACGAAACTACCAGGTATATCCCTCCCAGTGATTTTAAAGGTGCTGCAGCTCCGAAACCGAAAATCATATCGAAATTGAACCAATTCCTACACCCCCCCCAGGTTAAGAATTCAGGGTTAGGGTTAGGGTTAGACTAGGGTTAGGGTTAGGCTCAGCGTTAGGGTATAGAGAACGAAACTACCAGGTATATCCCTCCCAGTGATTTTAAAGGTGCTGCAGCTCCGAAACCGAAAATCATATCGAAATTGAACCAATTCCTAGACCCCACCCAGGTAAGAATTTAGGGTTAGGGTTAGGGTTAGACTAGGATTAGGGTTAGGCTCAGCGTTAGGGTATAGAGAACGAAACTACCAGGTATATCCCTCCCAGTGATTTTAAAGGTGCTGCAGCTCCGAAACCGAAAATCATATCGAAATTGAACCAATTCCTACACCCCCCCCCCCCCCAGTTAAGAATTTAGGGTTAAGGTTAGGGTTAGACTAGGGTTAGGGTTAGGCTCAGCGTTAGGGTATAGAGAACGAAACTACCAGGTATATCCCTCCCAGTGATTTTAAAGGTGCTGCAGCTCCGAAACCGAAAATCATATCGAAATTGAACCAATTCCTACACCCCCCAGTTAAGAATTTAGGGTTAGGGTTAGAGTAGGGTTAGGGTTAGGCTCAGCGTTAGGGTATAGAGAACGAAACTACCAGGTATATCCCTCCCAGTGATTTTAAAGGTGCTGCAGCTCCGAAACCGAAAATCATATCGAAATTGAACCAATTCCTACACCCCCCCCCCCCCCCCCCCCCCCAGTTAAGAATTTAGGGTTAAGGTTAGGGTTAGACTAGGGTTAGGGTTAGGCTCAGCGTTAGGGTATAGAGAACGAAACTACCAGGTATATCCCTCCCAGTGATTTTAAAGGTGTTGCAGCTCCGAAACCGAAAATCATATCGAAATTGAACCAATTCCTACACCCCCCCCCAGTTTAGAATTTAGGGTTAGGGTTAGGGTTAGACTAGGGTTAGGGTTAGGCTCAGCGTTAGGGTATAGAGAACGAAATTACCAGGTATATCCCTCCCAGTGATTTTAAAGGTGCTGCAGCTCCGAAACCGAAAATCATATCGAAATTGAACCAATTCCTACACCCCCCAGTTAAGAATTTAGGGTTAGGGTTAGGGTTAGACTAGGGTTAGGGTTAGGCTCAGCGTTAGGGTATAGAGAACGAAACTACCAGGTATATCCCTCCCAGTGATTTTAAAGGTGTTGCAGCTCCGAAACCGAAAATCATATCGAAATTGAACCAATTCCTACACCCCCCCCCAGGTTAAGAATTCAGGGTTAGGGTTAGGGTTAGGGTTAGACTAGGGTTAGGGTTAGGCTCAGCGTTAGGGTATAGAGAACGAAATTACCAGGTATATCCCTCCCAGTGATTTTAAAGGTGCTGCAGCTCCGAAACCGAAAATCATATCGAAATTGAACCAATTCCTACACCCCCCAGTTAAGAATTTAGGGTTAGGGTTAGGGTTAGACTAGGGTTAGGGTTAGGCTCAGCGTTAGGGTATAGAGAACGAAACTACCAGGTATATCCCTCCCAGTGATTTTAAAGGTGTTGCAGCTCCGAAACCGAAAATCATATCGAAATTGAACCAATTCCTACACCCCCCCCCCAGGTTAAGAATTCAGGGTTAGGGTTAGGGTTAGGGTTAGACTAGGGTTAGGGTTAGGCTCAGCGTTAGGGTATAGAGAACGAAACTACCAGGTATATCCCTCCCAGTGATTTTAAAGGTGCTGCAGCTCCGAAACCGAAAATCATATCGAAATTGAACCAATTCCTACACCCCCCCCCCAGTTAAGAATTTAGGGTTAGGGTTAGGGTTAGACTAGGGTTAGGGTTAGGCTCAGCGTTAGGGTATAGAGAACGAAACTACCAGGTATATCCCTCCCAGTGATTTTAAAGGTGCTGCAGCTCCGAAACCGAAAATCATATCGAAATTGAACCAATTCCTACACCCCCCAGTTAAGAATTTAGGGTTAGGGTTAGGGTTAGACTAGGGTTAGGGTTAGGCTCAGCGTTAGGGTATAGAGAACGAAACTACCAGGTATATCCCTCCCAGTGATTTTAAAGGTGTTGCAGCTCCGAAACCGAAAATCATATCGAAATTGAACCAATTCCTACACCCCCCCCCAGTTTAGAATTTAGGGTTAGGGTTAGGGTTAGACTAGGGTTAGGGTTAGGCTCAGCGTTAGGGTATAGAGAACGAAATTACCAGGTATATCCCTCCCAGTGATTTTAAAGGTGCTGCAGCTCCGAAACCGAAAATCATATCGAAATTGAACCAATTCCTACACCCCCCAGTTAAGAATTTAGGGTTAGGGTTAGGGTTAGACTAGGGTTAGGGTTAGGCTCAGCGTTAGGGTATAGAGAACGAAACTACCAGGTATATCCCTCCCAGTGATTTTAAAGGTGTTGCAGCTCCGAAACCGAAAATCATATCGAAATTGAACCAATTCCTACACCCCCCCCCCCAGTTAAGAATTTAGGGTTAGGGTTAGACTAGGGTTAGGGTTAGGCTCAGCGTTAGGGTATAGAAAACGAAACTACCAGGTATATCCCTCCCAGTGATTTTAAAGGTGCTGCAGCTCCGAAACCGAAAATCATATCGAAATTGAACCAATTCCTACACCCCCCAGTTAAGAATTTAGGGTTAGGGTTAGGGTTAGACTAGGGTTAGGGTTAGGCTCAGCGTTAGGGTATAGAGAACGAAACTACCAGGTATATCCCTCCCAGTGATTTTAAAGGTGCTGCAGCTCCGAAACCAAAAATCATATCGAAATTGAACCAATTCCTAGAACCACCCAGGTAAGAATTTAAGGTTAGGGTTAGGGTTAGGGTTAGGGTTAGGGTTAGACTAGGGTTAGGGTTAGGCTCAGCGTTAGGGTATAGAGAACGAAACTACCAGGTATATCCCTCCCAGTGATTTTAAAGGTGCTGCAGCTCCGAAACCGAAAATCATATCGAAATTGAAGCAATTCCTACACCCCCCAGTTAAGAATTTAGGGTTAGGGTTAGGGTTAGACTAGGGTTAGGGTTAGGCTCAGCGTTAGGGTGTAGAGAACGAAACTACCAGGTATATCCCTCCCAGTGTTTTAAAGGTGCTGCAGCTCCGAAACTGAAAATCATATCGAAATTGAACCAATTCCTACACCCCCCCCAGTTAAGAATTTAGGGTTAGGGTTAGGGTTAGACTAGGGTTAGGGTTAGGCTCAGCGTTAGGGTATAGAGAACAAAACTACCAGGTATATCCCTCCCAGTGATTTTAAAGGTGTTGCAGCTCCGAAACCAAAAATCATATCGAAATTGAACCAATTCCTACAACCACCCAGGTAAGAATTTAAGGTTAGGGTTAGGGTTAGGGTTAGGGTTAGACTAGGGTTAGGGTTAGGCTCAGCGTTAGGGTATAGAGAACAAAACTACCAGGTATATCCCTCCCAGTGATTTTAAAGTTGTTGCAGCTCCGAAACCGAAAATCATATCGAAATTGAACCAATTCCTACACCCCCCCCCCAGTTAAGAATTTAGGGTTAGGGTTAGGGTTAGACTAGGGTTAGGGTTAGGCTCAGCGTTAGGGTATAGAGAACGAAACTACCAGGTATATCCCTCCCAGTGATTTTAAAGGTGCTGCAGCTCCGAAAACGAAAATCATATAGAAATTGAACCAATTCCTAGACCCCACCCAGGTAAGAATTTAGGGTTAGGGTTAGGGTTAGGGTTAGACTAGGGTTAGGGTTAGGCTCAGCGTTAGGGTATAGAGAACGAAACTACCAGGTATATCCCTCCCAGTGATTTTAAAGGTGCTGCAGCTCCGAAACTGAAAATCATATCGAAATTGAACCAATTCCTACACCCCCCAGTTAAGAATTTAGGGTTAGGGTTAGAGTAGGGTTAGGGTTAGGCTCAGCGTTAGGGTATAGAGAACGAAACTACCAGGTATATCCCTCCCAGTGATTTTAAAGGTGCTGCAGCTCCGAAACCGAACATCATATCGAAATTGAACCAATTCCTACACCCCCCCCCAGGTTAAGAATTCAGGGTTAGGGTTAGGGTT